>JBAWJQ010000868.1:0-1200000 GCA_037783105.1 Bactrocera zonata | reverse complement strand
TGCAAAGAGAAAGACAACCTTACGATCGTTGATGCATGGGAAAAATATTTCATTTTGGATTTAATTATACATATACGCTTCAATGGCCAAAGAAAAGTTAAGGGTATCAATATTAAATCCCTGCTTGAAAGTAGTTTGGCCAGAATGCGTCAAGAGTGGTACCTCAGTGCCCCAAGGATCGATGGAGACTTTTGAAATTATATATAGCCTTGGTACATGAAATCGGAGGAGAAGGTTTTGACTACCTACGAATTGAACATGTCGACGAATTAATGATAGATAAACCTCTAGATGACGATTGTCTGATTGAACTAATAACAGATAACGACAAAACTGAGAATCATAATAGCGATAACAGCGAGGAAACCGAAATATGTCAACCAACTGCTAGTTTTATTGATGAACGTGCCCTGAAATTCGAACGAGATATTAATATTTGTATTACTGAGTATAAAATTTGTATAAAGAACTTAAAAAACCAATGGTTCAACTTTCTACAAAAGATTTTTTTAATAAAAATGTCGACGGCGCAAGACCTTTCGGAAAGTAATCCGACAGTTCAAAACTCTATTACTGGGCGAAAGTCACCATTGGATAATTTGATGCATATCTCCAGTGATGATACCGTTTTTAGTCCAGTTCGTCGCAAACAGTTGCGCTTGTTATCAAGTAGCGACGAATAATTATGTAGCTATGTAAATATGTTGTCCTTATTTCCGTTCTTAATTCTGGATAAACTGATTTCTTTTGTCTTTTGCTTGCTGAACCAACTTTTCACCTGTATGAATTATGTATTTTAAGTTTTAATGCCATATGAACATACAATTTGTATGAATATTCTAAATTTTATAGTTTTCAACATTTTTTACATTTCAAAGTAAATATAGTTTTTTTCGTCTTACACGATTTTCAGATGACACGAACGTGTCTTCCATTATACTATAGGAAACGCCTCCTTTTTTACACATTTTCTTTTTACACGGATTTCTGAGTTGGGTGTACATATAATATATACTTAACTCAACAGGGGGATTCTCTTGCTCTTGCAAGATTGCAGATAGCAAATATCCTATACCGAAATATACAAGGGCACGAGAACACCCATTGCAGAATCTAGTGATATATGAACGGCTGATTCGGTCAATTTATTGTAAATGACTATTGTGAATTTGCGCACCTCTGCATTCATTCTTAACAAAAAATCTGTAACAAATCTTTATAATGTAGATAGCAATTATAAAGTCTATTTAAAATTTACTTTCCTCAACTACTTAACGTCAAAATATGTATTCAAGTAAAATGACAGCTAGCAAGCACAGGGTTGCAATTATTTTTTTACGTGTCATTGCACGAGAATAAACATGGGTTTTGGTCTGATATATTTTACAACCATTGCAAATAATTTTCTGCGTGTGTTTGTTGTTGTGCCGGTGCATCAAGAGGAAATGTCTGCAATTCGTGCACCGTGTAAGGGTTTTGTAAGAGCAAGAGAATACCCCTAATATGCATCTCGAGGTCAACAAAACTATTGTTCGGTGCAACAACATTAGGGTGATTCAAAAAAAAATTATTTTTTTCGATTGGTACTCGGAAAAATAGGTTCCTAGACACCTCAAAATTTTTTTTTTAATCCACCCTAATATGCATTGATGTTTGACGATGAATATCTCGTAAACGCTTAACTTAATCGAAAAATCATACGAGAACATTTTTACAGAGCAGTAAATTTCCTACAAGACTATGAGTTTCATCATTCATAATATTTTTTTTTTAATTGAGTTATAAAATTAATAAAAAATAAAAAATTTTCCCAAAAATGATCAAACTTTAACTATTAATATCTTTTAAACGGTTGGGTTTACGAAAAAATCACACGAGATCTTTTTTTAGGGCATTCAATTTCCTACAAAATCTAGGGAACAAGACATTTTTTCAAGTAGTTGGAAGCGAGATATAAATTTTTCTATCTGATAATAAGAAAAAATAGAAAACTGTATGTAGGAGGACCTTCCCATTACAATTAAAAACTCATATTTGGAGAAGCTTTCTTAAAGGTCTCTAGGAACTTATTTTTCCGAGTAACAATTGAAAACAAAATTTTTTTTGGAATCAAATCATTGTTCTACGAAATCGTTGATAAATTTCAACCAAATTTAGTATCTTCTTGACTATTTAAAAGGCCATAAACTTAGATTAAGTTTTATTGCTATATTATAATTCGCGTCAGCTAAGATTCTATTAAAGGTCTCAAAATCTATATAAATAAAAATGAATCGTCAAAATGTATGTATGTACGCTCATAACTTTCATACGACTGAACCAAATTTGATAATTCTTTTTTTTAAATGTTCGTTGAGGTTCAGAGATGGTTTCTGCGGAGAAAAAATTTCGAATAATTGCCGGATAACCCCTAAAAACAGCCCTTTTCTTTTTCTCATACAAACGAATGAATGTTTGTTTGTTAGTAACTCTAAGAGAACGGCTGAACCAATATTGATGAAATTTTAAGAGGATGTTCGTTGTGGATCAAGGAAGGTTTAGAAATAAAAATATCTTATACTTTTCATGAAAAGTCGGCAAATTGGATAATTCCGAAGTAACTTTTTTCCATAAACATTTTTTTATTTTTCAATTTTTGTTTGTTTTGTTTTTCAATATTTTGATTTGTAAATTATTTGAATAGTTCAATTTCGGTCGCTTGCTTTTTTATTCCGGCTATTCAAAAGAAAAATTATTGAAAATTATTCACTGAAAACTTTACTTGTGTTTCACGCAAAGAGGTCAATTGCAGATTGAAATTTGTTACGAAGCCACCAAGAGGTCGCCCTAATATCGGTCGGTGTTCTTTTTTCCATTAAAATTTGGCAGCCCAAGGCAAGGCAAGGCAAGAAGTACTCCCAAGATGGGGTGACATACGTGCGGAATTATGGATCGCGGTCAATCAGCAAGCGATCGTCACGATGTCATAACACGACTTTTCACACGACAGTTACGATGTTTGATTGACTTTATCTTGAAGCAACGTATATGTGGTGCTGTTGGATGCTAGATGTACTCTGTTGAGTGGCAAAATAGAGGTTTTCCGCACGCACACTTTCTTCTTTGGATGATGGTTACACCAAATCAAATTGATGAAATCATTTCTCTGGAAATTCCTGATGTAGAGAAAGATCCAGTATTATATGAAGTGGTGGAAACCAATATGGTGCATGGACCTTACGGACACTACAATCCCTTTTCGGTTTGTATGTCTGACAATAAATGCACGAAAAACTATCCATGTGCTTTTCTTTCGACAACACAAATTGGGAATGATAGATATCAACTCTATCGGCGTCGCTCATCATATAATAGAACATTCTGCATTCAACTTAGAAGAGTGAATATCGAAGTTGACAACACATGGATCGTACTATATTCACCATTATTGTCTAATTAATATTCATATCAATGTTTAGTAATGCAGTTTGGTGAAATCGATAAAATACGTTTGAAAGTACGTGACCAGAGGAAGCAACATAGCTATTAGTGGTCTTGAACGATACGGCCGATGCGTGAACTGCAATAAAGCGCTTTGTAGGATATTTACTTTTGCAATTCATGAAGGTTTTCCGACTGTTGTGCGTCTCGCAGTTACTTTGGAGAATGCCAAAATGTGTACTTCAACCCAGAGAATACAGTATAGCCAGTGGAAAATCGCCAGTGACCAAATTTACATTGACGAGTTTTTTCTCAACTTTGGTTAGTGATCCGTTTGCTAGAACATCTATTCGGAAATACCTTGATATTATGCATGGAGTGCATCGTCGAAGAAATAGTTACGCAGAAAGCAAGGCCAACCTGTAGATGGACATCCAGGTGTCTTATCAACTAATGGATTAGGACGAATTTATACAATCCTACCGAAAAATGACGATTGTTTCTACCTTTGGTTGATTTTGATTAATGTACGCTGTTCAACTTTATTTGAGTCATTGCGTACTGTGAATGGTTCGATGTGTGCAAGTTTTGGAGAAGTAAACCAGCAATTACAATTCCTGGAACACGTTAATCACTGGAATGAAAATGAAGTTCGCACACTTTTCGCGATAATCATTTCGACATATCAGCCTTCAAATCCGGGTCTATTATGCGATACGAATAAAAATGAAATTGTCGAAGACGGTTTACATCGTCTTCTCTAAAAATTAGAAGTGGTACAATTTCGGTTGATACTTCCGGTGGTTCGATATCAATTCCATCTTCCCTTTATCAATTCACGAAAGATGAACTCATCACAAATGTTCGGACATTGGACAAATTATCCTAACTACGATTACTTAAGTGCACGCGCAATGTTAGCTGCCAAAAATACCTATGTTGTTGACTTAAATTGGAAGTTTCAAAGCCAAATTCCGGGAGATTTGCGCTCATACAAATCGATCGATCGTCTTGACAATGAAGACGACGCCGTGAATTATCCAGTGGTATTTCCAAATTCTTTGGACAGGCTTGGTATGCCACCGCATCATTTGCGTCTCAAAGTTGGATCCGTCGTTATTATGTTTCGCAATCTTCATGCGCCGAAACTGCGTAATGGAACCCGACTGATTGTGACGCACCTATCGAATACAAGGGGAGAAAGCTGCGTTACATTGAAAACAAAAAAAAAACACCAAAAATGAAATGATGAATTTAACTTTCTTTTCATTTCAAAATACCTAATTTCACGCAGAACAACGGCCGCGGGGTCAGCTAGTGAGATATAAATATGAACGTGATATCAACTCGATCGAAGAATCAAAATTTAATACAGTCGAACTTCGCTCTAGAACTGAAAATCATGTCACAATATAAAAACTTCATTATATAGAAACTATGATTTTGTAGTAATTCACAGAGATGAAAAAATTTATGAGTACGTTATTCCTCATCTTCACAAAAGTTTTGATTAGATTAATGGCTAAAGGAATTTGTTATAACGTAGGTAATGCCTTATCTGCTGTAACTGGCAATTTTTCTTCAACGGCCAAATGTCTTCATTTTTATCTAACTATGTAAAATTAAATCTAATTTACATTTTTATTTGACTATAAAAAGATAAATATATACAGCTGGAACTCAGCGACTTTCTGTACCAGGTCTACAGACCTATTTCAATATTGGCGTAGACTTTAAGTGATGCTTCGATATTTGCTGTTTGTTTTAAATGAAGACTCCAAAACAACCAAATCCGATATTGAAAGAAAGTCCCCTTCAATACAAGATATCCTTAGATGGATTCTGCAAAGTACCTTTTGAAAATCCTGTCTTTCTCTTCGAAAAATCTTTTTCTTGTGCATACTTTTTGTTAAATTCATAATTTAAAAATTTTTATCCCTCAAAGCACCTCGCATTCTTGACCTTACCGATTACAAGCAATTTAAACTTTTTTAACCACGTCATATTGCTTCCCCATTTATTATTAATTAAAAGCAGTGTTTTATTTGGCAAGCATTTAGAAAACAAAAAAGTAAGAGGTGTTTTTGCGTTTTTGAGCAAGTTTTTTATAGGGGTTTTAATCTACTATGCATTTCTTTCTTTTTTTATTATTCACAATTCCATTTGGGGTTCACATTATTACACTTCATCGGTTTTCTGGGAACACGTATGTAGGTACGTGAATGCATAGTATAAAACCCAATCGTTTTTTCTGTCCCTATGTCTCTTTGTATGCTTAAATATTTAAAACTACGCAACGGATTTTGATGCAGTTTTATTTAATAGATAGAGTGATTGAAAAGAAAGGTTTATATGTGTAATAACATCCATTAAATAGTGGAGAAATACTGTTATTTTTGGGGTTTCTAATGTGATATCGTAAATAATTAAATTTTTCCCGCTTACATTGCAAAGGTAGGCTGAATCCTACAAAATTTATTAAAACAATGTATGTACTAAGTATTGTGCACTTTGAAAAGGTCTACAGAAACTTCGCGATGATAAACGTTTATCTCTTATGGATATTCCACAATAACATTTTTTGTCATTTATTTTTTACGACAAAAAATGGATAATTTTCGAAGCGATTTTCACCAATACAGCATTAATACTTATTTAATTGAATAGCTTAAATACATTGTTGATTTAATATAGATGTCTATGGCCCTTTACTGCATATGGTTTAATGAATTTTTTCGAAGATATTAAAATTTAAAAATTGTGAAACATAGCGTCGGAGGCCGTGGTTCTACCTAAAAAACTTTGAATTTAGCAGCGACCGGACACGTTTATTATCGCAATGTAATCGTACAATTTCAAACTGATCCTTCCTCAAAAATAATACAATTGCTAAATATTTAGAACCTTAGGATAGAACTGCAACCAAATACGTAGTGGAATGGATTGGCTCAGTAATCAGTCGATGAATGCCAGCCGACTTTTTCGTCTTTTCACCGGTTCATCATGTACAGTTCACTAGAATGACTGTCGATTTGGCTCCAGTTTGAAATGATGTAGCCAGGTTTCTATTGTCCCACACCTTTCGCGTCTTAAGGGCAACGGTAGATTTCCCAGCTGCAGACCATAAATTCAACAGAATTTTCCCCCAAAAAGCAAAGTTTTATAAGCCCACGAAATGCTTTAGGATAAATTTTTTTGTAAACTAACACAATTTGCTTCACAAAAATGCTATATCTCTTTAACTAATACGAGGTTTGATAATTAAGTAATGAGACTGAGTTGATTGCCGCGCTTGTGGTAAACCTAGCTCGTTTAGTTCGTCTGCTGCGTCAACTTGAGTAGACGTGTGTTTGTAGTGCTCGTCACGAAAATGGAAAAACAAAAAGCAAAAGCAGCATCGAATGACCGTCGCAGAAGACTGTTTGGAACAAGTGGAAAACGATCCCACGCCGCTTGATCGAGTTATTACAGGCGATGAGAGCTGGTTTTTTTAATACGACTCGGAAACCAAACGCCAAAACTCACAATAGTTGTCTCCGCGCGCCGCCCGCACGAAGAAAGCTCGCATGAGCAAGTCGAAGGTGAAAACGATGATTATTGCCTTTTTTGATAGCCGTGGAATCGTCCACAATAAATTCGTTCCACCGGGGAAAACTGTAAATCAAGTCTACTATTGCCATGTACTCGAAAGATTGCGAAAACGAGTCAACAGGGTGCGCCCAGACATCGCTCGTAACTAGATCCTTCATCACGACAACGCGCTGTGCCAAACTATCCTCAGCGTGTCCCAGTATTTGGCCTCTAAAGGGATCACCGTGTTGCAACAGTCGCACGATATGTCACCTTGTGCCTTTTTTTGTTTCCTAAAACAAAATCAGTAGTCAAAGGAACCCATTTTGAGTCGATTACGGACATCCCAGTCGAAGCGTTCCAGAAATGTTTTGAAGCATGGAAAACACGCTGGAATAGCTGTATAGCTGCCCAAGGGGACTACTTTTAAGCGGATGGCAGAGTTGTAGAATAATTTTCAAATATACGGTTTTTATGGAATCAGTCTCATTACTTAATTGTCACACCTCTTAGTACTAAATAAAGGGTGGGCCATATAAAATTTTAAATTTAAAAAGTCAATAAAAAAAAATGGCTTGATATTTTTCAAAGGTCTAACAATTATTTAAAAGGTTGTTTTATGAAACTTATTTGTGGAAAACAATTTCGGACAAATGACCACCACGGCTGAGTTTACAGTAGCTTATCCGATCGACCCAATTTTGGAGTACTTTCTCGATGGTTTCAGGCCTTATGGCAGCTACAGCAGCTTGAATCTCGTACTTTAGATCTTGAATTGTTTCTGGATGCTTGGCGTAACATTTATCTTTAACAGCTCCCCACAGAAAATAGTCCAACGGAGTTAAATCGCAGCTTCTGGGATGCCAATTCACATCACCTCTTTTGCTGATTACGCGATTTTCGAAGATAGGGCGTAAAAGAACGAGTATAGCGTTTGCTGTATGGCACGTAGCGCCGTCCTGTGCCCCAAATGCGACAATTCTGCTTGTTAACGTAACCATCGAGGTGGAAATGAGCATCGTCCGAAAAGATGATTTTTCGGTAAAATTGACCACCCTCGGTTTTTTTTTTCAATATTTCCCAGTTTTTTTCTAGTGAATTAGACTTTTTACTGAATATCTGTCACTTTCCGAATGGTATTTGACGTTTCCAATGTCGAAATATAGATAACTCAAATTTAAAACGTTAGATGGCGCACCCGTTAAATAGAACGAAAAGCTGTGTCCTAGAAATTAAATCATTATAAGGAGAGCTTCATTATATGGAAGTTCACTAAAAGGAACTTCAACTGCATATTGCGTAGATATTGAAAACGTGAACCAGAGGATCGGAATTAATTATACTAGGGATATGAAGTCTAGACCAATTCTATCCTAATTCAGCGCCCAACCACATAATTTTCAAGAAAACCACCATTTAATTGTAAGGAAAAATTTTCATCATTTTCACCAACCTGACGGATGGAAAGAACATTACAGAAATGATTGAAAGAAGTTTATTGTGGACAGAGAAAGAGTTGGAATTATTACTCTAATTTTGACATTGCCCAAGCTAACTTTAGTACATATTTTCAAGCAATTTTATAAATATACTAGTCTCCGCTCGGTCCTTGTTGTCAAGGATATCATTTATGGTGATAACAATATAATGGAATAGTTAAATTTCCAATCTACATTTTTATTGAATTCGTAAATTACAGAGGCACGAAAAATTAGAATTTTCAGTGTGTTTTTTTGCTATTAAATCGTGTTTTTTTACAAAAGTAGTAATATGGCATTATTATAGAATGTTGACTTGAAGCCACGAAAATTAAAAAAAAAATAATAATAATTTCCAAAGTTATAGGTGTTTGTGTTGACCCAGTTCCAAAAAAAGGTACTTGCGGTGACAATCATAAGCCCTTGGAGATTCATCTAAAATCAATCGGACGGAAAAAATTAGTTTTATAACTAGATAAACTCGTGCCTGATCGAAGGATTTTTTTCAATTCAAAACTAACAAAATGGCGGCCTCAGGAAATTTTTTTCTAAATTTTTGGGAAAAAATCAACAGTTAATTGGTCTTAAAAAATCGAAATTTTTGAAAAAAAAGTTACAGTTACCACCAGTTCAAGAAACATAGTTTTTAGAAAAACGCGTTTAAAGTTTCACACAAGCGCTTTGAAGTGCCCGAGCTTTCTTTATTATTTGTCGAATAACTCAAAAACTAATTATCGGATCAACGTGAAATTTTCAGATAATATTTTTAAGATATTACACTTAACGAAAATGCAAAAAATTAATTTTTTGAAAATTCTGACTACCCCTCACCCCTTAAGGAATACTACATACATAAATGCGTATGATGTAACAATATTTTCACAGTCTCTGCATCTGCATCGTATATGGTTACACATATACATATATATATATGATTCTTGTTATGGTGAATAACAGTGCAGGAGTAGAGCAGAAGAAGGCGCGTCTCACACTGTGTTGGACTGGATCTTTTCTTTTAAATATTGCATTGTTCTGTGAAATACTTCATGAATATTCTTCAGCTAATATGTACTAATCTCGAATTATGATTCAACTTTTTCTTGTTCAGTTACAATAATACTTATACATACATATATGCATGTGTATGTAAACAAAAACCACAATACTCTGCCAGTAGTTGTGTGATGTTATTTTGCATTTTGAATTTATTATTGTACATATGCTTATGTTTTGAAATATAATTTTTTTATTCATGAATTGTTGTGACTTTTAACATAAAACGATAGTAAGTTGCCTATGCCCGTCCCGAGGTTCCAAGCTACCTCATCACTAAATTTTGCCAAATCGGTTCAGCCGTTTTTGAGTTATAAATATATACATAAATTGAGAAATCGAGGGCCGCTGTTAGGACCTTCTCTAGGACTAAAGAGATACCCGTGCAAATTTTCACGTATTTCCATATTGTGATTCGGGCGTTATGAGCGGATATCCCAAATTAGTGTTTTCTTTTTATGTATAAGGTAACCCACACACGTAACGACTTATTCGGCATAAAACTTGTTAGAATAAAGAACATCATTAAACGTAAGTAGAATAAGGGAGTTGGGGGTAATATTAATCTTATTTTTAATATTTTATATTATTTGAGGCTCAGTCAAGTTTTTAAGATTTTATCCATTTTAGGCAAAATAATACACTGTTAACACAAGACGCTTTCTTATTTTCAATAAGATAACTTATGAACCTGTCATATGAGGAGTGGGCGGGGTTATCATCCATTTTTTTCTATTTTCGCACAGTGGATAAAGGATTGAAAAAAATTCAAAATCTTATCTTAATTTACGGCTTTGTTATGATATTTTTCACGTTTTCGATTAATGACATTTTATGAGCATAACTTCTTACGGTGCATGTGTTTAAAGTTTCATAAAGATATCTTAATTTTTACTGAAGTCACATCTTGCCAGCACGGACAAACAGACTCTCGGGTTTCAACCAGTCACGTCCTCCTATTGTGTGTATAACATACATACATATATACAGATTAACTCTGTATCCGTAAGGTGAAAAAACTATTATTACTTTCTAGCACCATGTTTAAAAATGTTGCAAAAGAATCCAGCATTTTATTAATTGGCAAATTCGTGAATGGATAAAAATCATATTTGTTTAGGCCCTTGTGGCATTTACTACAGCAGGCCATATGAAAGAGCGCAAGTTCGGTAGGGTGGGAGAGAGACTTCGTTACAGAGTACTGTCATTCCTTCCGTGGCTGAACGTCTAGCCACAATCCGCATTAAAGCGGGGTTTTTTAATATAAAACTCATTTGCGCCCACACTCCGAAGGAAGAGAAGGATGCCTTTTATGAGCGCTTGGAGTGCACCTTTGAAAGCTGCCCCCACCACGATGTCAAAATCGTGCTTGGCGACTTTAATTACAGGGTGAGCAAGGAAGGTATCTTTAATACAACAGTCGGTAAATTCAGGACGAGGTAACATCCCCAAATGGGTTGAGGCTGATCGACTTCGCCGGACCCCGAAATATGGTTATCTGTAGTACTAGATACCAGCATAAAAAATACATCAAGCTACCAGATGTCTTCCGTCTATCACAACATGATGGATTTGGTTGGTGGCGCACGTCAACAAACACAAGGAGGGGTCGACGTCGAGAAGCTGCAATCACAACAGATATGGAACTGGAATAAGGGAACTGTGGGACGATATTTCAAGCTCCTTACGTGCAGCTGCAACCAAAATCATAGGTTTTCGGAAAATACAAAAGAACAGTTGGTACGACGAGAAGTGCCGTGTCCATGACCACAAAGAACTTTACTTCTCTATTGCCTACTTCGTCCGAAGTAGCACCTGTTGGCACGAGTTATTCTGCGCTGGATTTCCAGATTGACATTTTTGGTGCTGTTAGACGAAATTATCTACGACTTTAAAGTTATGACAATCAACAGTGACGTGAGAGCTAAGCCGCGAGTGCGAGGACTGTTTGCTTGATGACCGGAGATATTTCATCTTGCCCTCGTTCACCACCAGACCCACTTACTTTGATTCCTTGTCCAGTCTGGAGAAACTAGAGCTAACGGCGCGGTTGCAGAGGCCAATGATATCAATATCATCAGCATACGCCACCAGCTGTACACTCTTTTAAAAGATTGTACCTGCTCGATTAAGTTCTGCAGCTGGAATTATTTTCTCCAGCAGTCTAAGACCCTCGTTTGGTATCGAACGAGTCGGAGAGGTCCTTCCCGATCCTAATGGAGCTTTTAGTGTTGCTCAACGTCAGTTTACACAGCCATATTAGTTTTGAGGGGATACCAAATTCAGACATTGCGCCCGATAGAAGCTTATACGCGATGATTAGGAGACTTATCCCACGGTAGTTGGCGCAGATTGTGGGGTCTCCCTTTTTGTGGATTGGGCAGAGAAGACTTAAATTCCATTCGTTGGGCAAGCTGTCCCCAAATCATATTTTACAAAGAATCTGATGAATGCTCTTTATCAGTCTTCGCCAGCGTCTTTGAATAGCTCGGACGACAATCGAACGGCCCCCGCCGCTTTGTTGTTCTTCAGACGGATAATTGCTATTTTAAATTTTTCATGGTCGGGTAATTGAACGACTGCTCCATCGTCATCAATTGAGTAATCGGTTTCGCCTCCTGGCATTATACTTTCACTGTCATTCAGCAGGCTGGAGAAGTGTTCCCTCCATAATTTTTGTATGCTTTGGGCATCGGTCACTCTGTCACCTCTGGGGGTTCTACAAGAGTATGCTCCTGAAACCTCTCTGTTAGTCGCCGCATTTTTTCGTAGATCTTCCGAGCATTACCCCTGTCGGCCAGCTTTTCAAGCTCTTCATAATCACGCATTAGGCCTCTTTCTTTGTATATTCCCCTCTTGGTACCTAAGATATCTTCTTTGCCCACCCTGGCGTTAAAGTTGCCCAGCTCGATTTTGACATCGTGGCGGGGGCATCTCTCATAAGTGCGCTCCAAGCACTCATAAAAGGCATCTTTGGTCACATCGTCCTTCTCTTCCGTCGGGGGGTGGGCGTAACTCAGCTATATGGTGAAGAAGCTCGCTTTGATGCGAATTGTGGCTAGACTTTCATTCACCGGAGTGAATGATAGTACTCGGTGACGGAGTCTCTCTCCCATAATACCGAACTTGCGCTCCTTTATATGGTCACTGTAGTATATGCCACAAGGTCCTACTCGCCTCAGTCCTTGTTCCGTCCATTGCGTTTCTTGGACGGCGTTGATGTCAGCCTTTCCTCTAATGAAGACATCAACCAGCTGGGCAGCGACATCTTCCCAATTAAGGGACCGAACACTGCAGGTGCATGCCCTCAAATCGTAGTCCTCAAGTCGTTTGCTCTAGTCGTCATCAAAATGGGGGTCTTTCCGAGGCTGTTTTGTCTTTTTCATTGCTGCTGTTTTTTAAAGTGGTGCCAAACCCAGTGCACAACCATGTGGAGGGGATATTACGCCTTCTCACTGTACCTCGCCTTCAAACAGATGTTCTAAGGTTACCCAAAGGATACTTGATCAAAAACCGGAGGTCGCGAACTTTCCTCGCTTGCGTAAACTTCTACGCATGATCCCATCCTCAAAGCGAGACACATTTGCAGACAGAAAAAGAAAGAGGCCGAAATGCGTGAGTATGAAAAGTTTGGCAAACTAGTCGACAGGGTTAATACTCGAAAATTCTACGAAAAGATGCGGCGGCTAACAGAAGGTTTCAAGACCGGAGCATATTCTTGTAGAACTCCCAGAGGTGATCAAGTAACTAATGTCCAGAGTATACTAAAATAATGGAGGAAATACTTCTCCAGCCTGCTGAATAGCAGTGATAGTAAAACAACAGGAAGTGGTGAGTCCGATATTCCAATCCAAGACGATGGAGCACACGTTCTATTGCCCGACCACGAGGATGCTCAAATGCCAATTACGCATTTGAAGAACAACAAGAATTTAAGTGTGTTCTGCCCAATCCACAAAAAGGGAGACCCCACAATCTGCGCCAACTACCGTGGGATAAGTTTCGCCAAGGTTCTATTGAGCGTACTGTAGGAAAGATTAAAGCTCACCGTCAACAAACTGATTGGACCTTATCAGTGTGGCTTCAGACTTGGCAAATAAACAACCGACCAGATATTCACCATACGCCAAATCTCGGAAAATACCCGTGAAAGGAGAATCGACACACACCACCTCTTCGTCGATTTCAAAGCTACTTTCGACAGCACGAAAAGGACCTGCCTTTATGCGATGTCTGAATTTGGTATCCCCGCAAAACGAGTATGGCTGTGTAAACTGACGTTGAGCAACTCCAAAAGCTCCGTCAGGATCGGGAGAGATCTCTCCGAGCCATTCGATACTAAACAAGGTTTCAGACACAGCTACTCCCTTTCGTGTAACTCTTCAACCTACTTCTGGAGAAAATAATTCGACTGCAGAACTAAACGGAGAAGGTACAGTCTTCTAAAAGAGTGTAGAACTGCTGGCGTATGCTGATGATATTAATATCATTGGCCTTAACAACAGCGCCGTTAGTTCTGCTTTCTCCAGAAGAGATAAGTCGGCGAAGCAGATCGCTCTGGTGCCGAACGAGGGCAAGACAAAATATCTCCTGTCGTCTGGCGCACTCGCGACTAGGCACCCACGTCACTGTTGACTGCCTTTACTTCGAAGTCGTAGATAATTTCGTCTATATTGGAATCAGTATCAATACCGCCAACAATGTCAACCTGGAAATCCAGCGCAGAATAACTCTTGCCAACAGGTACTACTTCGGACTGTGTATGCAATTGAGAAGTAAACTCTTTTCGTGACGAAAAAAAGTAAAACTCTACAAGTCACTCATTATTACCGTCCTGAGTTGTAGAGATAAAAGTTCTTTTTTTGGTCCTTTGCGCATTGGCCACGGCGAATATCGCATTCTATGGAACGATGAGCTGTATGAGATATACGTCAACATTGACATAGTTCAGCGAATTAAAAGACAAATTCTACGTAGGCTAGGTCATGTCGTCCGAATGGACGAAAACACACAAGCTCTGAAAGTATTCGACACAGTATCGGCCGAGGGAAGCAGAGGAAGAGAGAGACTCCACTCCGTTGAAAGCACCTGGTGGAGAAACGACTGGCGCCTTGTTGTTATTTCGGCTTTTACTAAGTAAGCAGTTTCTACGCCAGTATAGAAGAAGAATCTATTCTCCAAACCTTTCTCCCAATAATTCAGTTTTTGCATATGGAAATTAATTCCCGCGACGAAGGAATTTTAAAAACATATACATATATATTTTATATTTACGGATGAAATAAGAACACGTGTGGTTTCCGTGGATTGTCAGATACAAATAAATCTTTATTTCTCAAATAGTAATATTTATACATTTTGGGCTTATTATCTTAAAGCTAAAGCTGAAGTGTAAGCATCATCTTAATTGAATCCAGAACAAAGAATTAATTACAATATTAGCTCTTACAGCATACTCCAGAAGAACGTCAAGCGTTCTGTTTTCTTTACAATTGTTATTGTTATGCCTTTTTGTGAGGGCGAGCGATATTGTTTTAATAAGAATGGATTATTGGATTCAGAACGGTAAAAACATATCGAATTCTTAAAAAATCAAAACGTTAATTAAGATTTTTAATTAATGAGACAGTGTAATTGCAAAGTGCAAAGATTCAATCTTATTTACAGTTACGGTAAGGTTGTTTTGCGGAGGCTGTCGTTAACTGCTTGCTGTGTGGCATGTAGCACCGTTTTGTTGGAGCCAGATGTTGTCAAAATCAGCTTCTCCCAATTGTGATCATCATTCCACGATAAAATTGTAAACATAATATTTAGAAATCATTTCATCCCTATTGCAAAACCCGGTATATACTACTATGATAAAATTTAAAGGTGAATTTTTAATTTATACTTCACATGTTTTTCGAAACGGTAAATTTCTTTCTGTAAGTTGGTAGTACTATTAGTGACATATATGTTAAATTTCATGTCAAAATATTTATTAGTATTTGAGATACGCATCGTTTTGTAAGGCTCTAAAAGTCAATCATTTGATTTTTACTATGTCTGAATTGATTTAATGCGATAATGCATTGGTTATTCGTGATAATTTCGCCACATTTTCAACTAATATCGTGCCGCAACAACTCTTCTTCTTTACTGGCGTAGACACTGCTTATGCGATTATAGCCGAGTCAACAACAGCGCGCCAGTCGTTTCTTCTCTTCGCTACGTGGCGCCAATTGGATATTCCAAGCGAAGACAGGTCCCTCTCCACTTGGTCCTTCCAACGGAGTGGAGATCTTCCTCTGCTTCCCGCGGCGGGTACTGCGTCGAATACTTTCAGAGCTAGAGCGTTTTCATCCATCCGGACAACATGACCTAGCCAGCGTAGCCGCTGTCTTTTAATTCGCTGAACTATGTCAATGTCGTCGTATTTCTCGTACAGCTTATCGTTCCATCGAATGCCGTGGCCAACGCTCAAAGGACCATAAATCTTTCGCAGAACTTTTCTCTCGAAAACTCGCAACGTCGCCTCATCGGTTGTTGTCATCGTCCAAGCCTCTGCACCATATAGCAGGACGGGAATAATGAGCGACTTATAGAGTTTGGTTTTTGTTCGTCGAGAGAGGACTTTACTTTTCAATTGCCTACTCAGCCCGAAGTAGCACCTGTTGGCAAGAGTAATCCTGCGTTGGATTTCCAGGCTGACATTGTTGGTGGTGTTAATGCTGATATCAATATCATCGGCATACGCCAGCAGCTGTACACTCTTGTAAAAGATTGTACCTGCTCGATTAAGTTCTGCAGCTCGAATAATTTTCTCCAGCAGCAGATTGAAAAAGTCACACGATAGGGAGTCGCCTTGTCTGAAACCTCGTTTGGTATCGAACGGCTCGGAGAGGTCCTTCCCGATCCTGACGGAGCTTTTGGTGCTGCTCAACGTCAGTTTACACAGCCGTATTAGTTTGGAGGGGATACCAAATTCAGACATCCCGGCATAAAGGCAGCTCCTTTTCGTGCTGTCGAAAGCAGCTTTGAAATCGACGAAGAGGTGGTGTGTGTCGATTCTTCTTTCACTGGTCTTTTCCAAGATTTGGCGCATGGTGAATATCTGGTTGGTTGTTGATTTATCAGGTCTAAAGCCACACTGATAAGGTCCAATCAGTTTGTTGACGATGGGCTTTAATCTTTCACACAATACGCTCGACAGAACCTTATATGCGATGTTGAGGAGGCTAATCCCACGGTAGTTGGCGCAGATTGTGGGGTCTCCTTTTTTATGGATTGGGCATAGCACACTTAAATTCCAATCGTTGGGCATACTTTCGTCCGACCATATTTTACAAAGAAGCTGATGCATGCACCTTATCAGCTCTTCGCCGCCGTGTTTGAATAGCTCTGCCGGCAATCCCTCGGCCCCTGCCGCTTTGTTGGTTTTCAGGCGGGCAATTGCTATTCGAACTTCTTCATGGTCGGGCAATGGAACATCTGCTCCATCGTCAGCGATTGGGGTATCGGGTTCGTTTTCTCCTGGTGTTGTGTGTTCACTGCCATTCAGCAGGCTGGAGAAGTGTTCCCTCCATAATTTAAGTATATCGTGCCGCAACCACTGCATTCGCCTAATTTACCCTGTGTAACTTCTGACTACTTAGCAAATTCACGTAACCACTCCGAGGACACCGTTTTGACTGAATTGAGGTGTAAAAAGCTGAATCGAAGAAGGCTTTGATGGTCCTCACGACAGAGGATTTTTCCAAGTGTTATAATGACTGGAAAATGGACAAAAGTCGCCTTTCTTATATAAGGTGAGCAGTGAGCTTGAAATTAGTATATGGATCCCATTTAACTATTTTACGCAATACCACATACTATATAACGGGTGATTTTTTTGAGGTTAGGATTTTCATGCAGTAGTATTTGACAGATCACGTGGGATGTCAGACATGGTGTCAAAGAGAAAGATGCTCAGTATGCTTTGACATTTCATCATGAATAGACTTACTAACGAGCAACGCTTGCAAATCATTGAATTTTATTACCAAAATCAGTGTTCGGTTCGAAATGTGTTTCGCGTCCGTGTCCGATGAGCGATGAGGCTCATTTCTGGTTGAATGGCTACGTAAATAAGCAAAATTGCCGCATTTGGGGTGAAGAGCAACCAGAAGCCGTTCAAGAACTGCCCATGCATCCCGAAAAATGCACTGTTTGGTGTGGTTTGTACGCTGGTGGAATCATTGGACCGTATTTTTTCAAAGATGCTGTTGGACGCAACGTTACGGTGAATGGCGATCGCTATCGTTCGATGCTAACAAACTTTTTGTTGCCAAAAATGGAAGAACTGAACTTGGTTGACATGTGGTTTCAACAAGATGGCGCTACATGCCACACAGCTCGCGATTCTATGGCCATTTTGAGGGAAAACTTCGGACAACAATTCATCTCAAGAAATGGACCCGTAAGTTGGCCACCAAGATCATGCGATTTAACGCCTTTAGACTATTTTTTGTGGGGCTACGTCAAGTCTAAAGTCTACAGAAATAAGCCAGCAACTATTCCAGCTTTGGAAGACAACATTTCCGAAGAAATTCGGGCTATTCCGGCCGAAATGCTCGAAAAAGTTGCCCAAAATTGGACTTTCCGAATGGACCACCTAAGACGCAGCCGCGGTCAACATTTAAATGAAATTATCTTCAAAAAGTAAATGTCATGAACCAATCTAACGTTTCAAATAAAGAACCGATGAGATTTTGCAAATTTTATGCGTTTTTTTTTTTTAAAAAGTTATCAAGCTCTTAAAAAATCACCCTTTATTAACATCCCACATAATACTCCGATTTTATGTTTTTAGAAAACCACGATCTCTCGTTTTCACTATGATAGCTCACATTACGTTATACAAAGTACCAAGCATCCGAAAATTGTAGTTAAGTTCCCGCGTAAATGTCTCAAAAAATGTTTTTCACTAAGTTGGTAGAACTGTTCTCAATTACTGTGCTGTGTGATCTGTTAACCGGTTTGTGTACAGCAACTGATTAAGTCGGTACATCTCTGCAGTACGTTGCGACTTTTATAGATAGATAGAAATATCGATCAAAAAATTTGTCTGAAATAATGTATGTAATGTAAGGGCTTACGGTGATTCAGTTTTATCAAAAACACAAGCCTACGAGTGCACAGTGGTCGGTCTTGTATGGAATCAGCGGTCAAAAATACTTCCACTGCCTATATTAAAATGAAACTTTTGCCAAAGCTTTTTAAAATTTCCTCTCCCGTGTCCCACGAAAGGAATTTTTTGGATATTATTCAACTAAATCAAAAATTCATAAAATTGATTTACTTTTGCATGATAGTTTCTTTGACTGGTGATGAAAGGATCTAAGCTCAAAAGCAATCGGTTTAGCAAGTCTTAATCCGATCCGTTAGTTCTTTTGTGTATGATGGAGTCGATACATCTTCACGTCTTTATTGCTTGACTCAGCAGATTCTTATGAGAGTTCTCCAATTGAAACTGGTGCATATTGAATAACATAGGGAGCGATGTTGTAACTGATGAAGAAAGATAATTCCAGGAATATAACATTCTTTGCAGGATCTAGCATCAATCTAGTGCATTTAGGGTTTAATTCCTTTTGAAATTGAATTCGAACAGGACGGCAATAGGGGGTGGACGAAGGTCTGCAGTTTTTCTAAATTTGTTTGTGCTCTTCATCATTTTGCGATTTAATTATCAATTGTACAGGGACATATGTACATATGTATGTCGTGACAAATAAATTATTAAACTGCTTATAATCGCTCTGACCAGAATTGCCATCAAAGCCACATATTCTTATTGATAATAGGTAATTAGAGGGCTCTTTCTGTTCATTGATTACATTTGTGAGGCAATGTGGTGCATAATTTTTTTATCTCAACTTCAACATCAGATTCTGAGACCTTTATTTGCTCAGGAAAACTGTGTTACCTTTCATATTGGATGGAACATTTGGTCCATGTCGAGCCGGATTCGTGATTGGCATCGTTTGGTAAGCGAGGATTGGGGTGAGAATTTATTGAATAGAGTGTGATATTTGCAATGTGTGTGGTGTTGTGGCATGCGCAAGCTCGCCGTGATAACGCTTACGCTGTGGAATGTATTAGCCGTTGTGGAATTCGTAGGTCGGACAGGACAGCTGTTTTCCTGAGAGCTACGAGCTGGCTACACATGCGAGAGAAGACTATATCCCCACGCATGTAGTCCAGTGGTCGGCACGAAAAAAAAGTAGCCCAGTGAGAAATTGGAATTAAAATTAAGCAATTTTTATTATTAATTAATAGTATAATGAAAATTAACAAATTGTCTTTTGAGGATATATTCCCTATTATCTTTAAAAGACTTGGAACATAAAAGGCATTGCATGGCATCAAAGGCATTTAGAATCATAAAATATTTCTCGCAGGGCATATTTCGTTTTGCGCTATGGTCTTGCGTGATGTTAATTCGTTGATGGCTCGATAACGACTGAACGATAGAGCGTAAGCGTAGGTGTGAAGTTAGTTTGCAAAATTTTGCTATGAAATGCCGACCACTGATGTAGTCCTAATTCAATTTTTATTATTAATTAATAGTATAATGAAAATTAACAAATTGTCTTTTGAGGATATATCTCACAAAATAGCGCACTCTTTTTTGACTTCTTTGTACTGTAGTAGAAAGATCAGGATTCGTGTCGCTGGTAGATGTGTTGCTTAAATTATTTCCAGACGAATTGGATTGTAGATGCTCGATATCGTCACTACAAAGATAAGCTGGTTTTAGGCGAACGATGGATATGTGTGCAGGTTTTCCATATCGTAGTACTTTGTAGTATTTTTCATATCTGTCCATAACTGGGAATGGTCCGTCATATGGTGATGAAAATGATTGTTTGACTTTGTCGTTTCGAATAAAAATGTGCGTTGAATTAGCGAGATCTTTTGAAATGAAAATTTTCTCTCGGTTATGACGAGAAGCAGACGTAGGCGTTAGATTTTGAAACGCTTTTCTTAGCGTTTTTACGAGTTCAGGTGCTTCGATTGTTTTATTTGATGGTGTTAAAACTCACCCGGGAGTCGGACTGACTCACCAAAAAAATTTCTGCTGGTGTGGCTTGGACGTCTTCCTTGAATGCAGCTCGTAGTCCTAAGAGAACTGCAGGGAGTGCATCGTACCAACTATCGTTATGGCAAAGAAGGAATGATTTGAGTTGTCGGTGAAAGCGTTCGATAAGTCCGTTTGATTGTGGGTGATAACTCGTTGTTTGTTGATGTTTGAAACCGAGGAGATCAGTGAGTTTCCTGAAAAGGTCTGACTCGAATTGTCCTCCAAGGTCGGTTGTTATTCGAAGTGGGACTCCAAAGTAGGAAATCCAAGTTTGCATGAGTCCATGTACTACTCGATCGACTGTGCCGTCAATAAGAGGTGCGGCTGCTGGATAGCGTGTGAATCGGTCGATTATTGTGAGACATTTGGTGTGTCCTTTTGAAAGCGGGAGTGTCACCAAATCT
The DNA here is from genome assembly GCA_037783105.1 of Bactrocera zonata. Classification (NCBI taxonomy): domain Eukaryota; kingdom Metazoa; phylum Arthropoda; class Insecta; order Diptera; family Tephritidae; genus Bactrocera; species Bactrocera zonata. The sequence goes on along the minus strand of JBAWJQ010000868.1, from coordinate 1,178,971 downwards.
ATGTGAATACCTATGTGCTGTACCTGTAGATATGTCACAGTATGTAGCAATGTCCGTGGTATTGCTGTTGATTTTGCGTAGCTCTGATGGTGTATTCGAGCTGTTGAGTAGTTGTTGAAGTTCTGCGTCGTTGGTTTGAGCGCATGCAAGTTCTTCGGATGTTACTGCTGTGTGAATGGCATCGACTCGAGATAAAGAGTCCGCAACGATATTGCTGGAACCGGATATGTGCCGTATATCGGTGGTAAACTGACCGATATAATCAAGTCGTCGAAATTGCCATGGTGAAGAGCGTTCAGGCTTCTGTTTGAATGCGTGCATTAAGAGTTTATGATCAGTGTAGATTGCGATGTGTCGTCCCTCAAAAATATGACGAAAATATTTCACTGCTTCGTAGACTGCGTTGAGTTCACGATCGTAGGTCGATCGTTTTTGAACAGATGGTACAAGTTTGCGACTAAAGAATGCAAGCGGTTGCCAATGTTCGCCAATACGTTGCTGAAGCGCGGCACCTATTCCGCATTCGGATGCGTCTGAAAAGATGGCCCACTCGGAGTTGTTGTTCGGATGTACCAAGAGTGTTGCGTTAGCGAGAGCTTTCTTGCAGTTTGTAAATGCGTTTTCAAACGATGTTGTCCAGTTTATTGGAGTTTTTCCGTTGATCTTAGGGCCTTCGAGTAGCGTGCTGAGTGGTGCGAGTAAGTTTGCTGCGTTCTTAATAAATTTGCGGTAAAAGTTGATTGTACCAATGAAGTTGCGTAGCTTTTTGATTGTTGAAGGATGAGGATAGTCGGTGATGACTTTGACTCGTTCCGGAAGTGGTTTTATTCCATGGACGGATATTGTATGCCCTAGGAAATCGATATGTTTGAGACCTAGACATGTTTTTGTTGTGTTGATGACTAAGCCATAGTGTTGAAGGCGTTGAAACACGATACGCAAATGTTGTTTGTGTTCTGCTTCGTTGGCAGATGCGCCCAGTAGATCATCGATGTATGCAAAAACAAAAGGTAAATCTCGGGTTACCTCATCGATGAAGCGCTAAAAGGTCTGAGCTGCGTTTCGGAGTCCGAAGGTCATAAATGGAAACTCGAAGAAACCAAACGGTGTGATTATAGCCGTTTTGTGGACGTCTTCGTCAGCTACTGGAATTTGATTGAAGGCACGAATTAGGTCGATGGTTGAATAGCAAGATGTACCGTGTAAATTTGCGGTGAAATCTTCTAAGCATCGAACTGGGTACCGATCTGGTATGGTACGTTCGTTGAGACGACGGTAATCGCCGCATGGTCGCCATTCGCCACTCTTTTTGGGCGCCAGATGTAGAGGTAATGACCAAGGGCTATTGGATGGTCTTGCAATACCCAGGTTGATCATCTTTTGAATTTCAGCTTTCGCGATTTTTAGTCGTTCGGGAGCTAATCGCCGAACACGACTGCTGACTGGAACGCCAGGCGTTGTCTTTATGTGATGTTGCGTCGTATGTGAAATTTGTTTGGGTTCACCATCGGGATGCGTAATCTTACGATATTCGGCAAGCAGTTGCCAAAATCCTGATGATTGATTCGGCTGTTGGAGTTTGATCGACTGCACAGTCACGCTTTTGGTGCACAGTCGTGTGGTTTCGTCGATGAGTCGTTGGTTTTTGAGATCGACAAGTATGCCGTAGTCTGAAAGTAAATCAGCGCCAATGATTGGATTTGACACATCTGCCAGTATGAAACGCCATGTTAGCGCTCTGCGAAGGCCGATGTTTAAAGCGATTGTTACGACACCATAAGTATTAACGGGTGTTCCGTTAACTGCGATGAGTTGGTAGCCGGTCGCCATCTTCGTGTTAGTTGACCGTTTGTGAGGGTAGACTGAGACTTCGGAGCCTGTGTCCACTAGAAATTGTGTGTGTAAGTGGCGGTCCGTGATGAAGAGGCGGTACGATGGTGGGAGAGAGGCGCTTTCCGCCGCTAACGTCTCTCTGCTGCGTTTCCTGCTTGTTGGCAATCCGGTGTGCATTTTTGAGCCAGGCTGCCAAACTTTTTGTGATACCAGCAGGTGTTACTGGTGGACATGGCAGGAGAAACCGATCTGCTTCTGTTGATGCGTTGTGAACGAAAACGTTTTCGTCCAGTGGTTTGATAGGTGTTTAAAAGCTTCTGAAGACTTCTCGTGATGTGAGCAAGTTGTTGCTCTACGACTGTAAAATTTGAGTCGTGCGTTGTTGTAAGCGACGTTACAGCTATATTATGCCCTTGAGAAGGTTGAAGAACGTCATGTAAACGATCCGCGGCTTCGCTCAATGGTTGTAGCTCGGCCGTGCGTTGTGCAACCAAACATGCGCGCATTTGGTCGGGGAGATGTGAGAGCCACCTTGCTCTTAATACTTCCTCGTCTATGTCTGGCACTAAACTTCGAAGGTGTCGCAGATGTTGGGAGGGCGTTCTGTCGCCGAGGCACTCACCGTCGAGAAGTTGTAGGATTTTTGCTTCTCTCGACTTAGAGTAGCAAGCGATCAGTGTGGTCTTTAAACGTTGATACGGCTTGTCGACCGGTGGATTTAAAATTATGTCTTCAGCGTCGGCAGCTATGCGCGTGTCTATCAACGTAATCGTGTGGTGGAATTTGTCCACTTCGCTCGTGACGTTGTGATTGCGGAACTGTGATTCTAATTGCGCGAACCAGAGGGCTGGCCTGTCTTGGTTGAAACTTGGAACACGTATTGTCGCAGGGCTGGAATTGTTTCCCAGGAACATGGAAGGCTTCGGTAGGCGTGGCGTATCATCGTCCGCAGGCATTTCGGATAGTATTTAATAAATAAATATAGAAAATATCAAAAAATAGTTACGAAATGTTGTACTGGTTGTACAAAACACTGCCAGATGATTGTTGAGTGGTGTGACTTTAGCCTCGTGTCACCTTCAGTGGTATGCCGCTTACTGTAAAATTTCACCGTTGATCCAAGGTGACCGCTAAAGTCTACGTCGGGGTCACCAATTGTGGAATACTGGTTTATTAAGACACATCTCCACGACGTGGTAACCAAAATCCAACTATTATGCTTAGCTTAGAATTTAATATCTTATATGCTTATTTAGCTAACGGTGATCGACAAGCATCAGGTGATGCTGCTGTCAATATGTAATGCATTATTATGATAGCTTAATTAATGTATGTAAAAGAGAAAGCAGGTACGATAACTTAACCTTTAGTTGTACCAATATAAATGAACTTAGTATTAACCTGTAAATGCATTAATTAAATAAATTTAAAAATTTGTTTAATGTGGGTATCGCCACATATGTACATATATAAGAGCATAAACCATGTTTGTACAGTCCACTAGTTGGCATTATAACTAGTAATATATGCATATTTGTGAAATGGCTGATGATGAATAAGCGTACATATGTATGTATATGTTTGATGGCGTCATAAGGACTGAAACAATGTACATATATGTATGTACTATGTTGTGAAAGTTCTAAAAATATAAATGATTTCTAGTATATTCTTGCAATAGAGAGAGATAGAGAGAGTAAAAAGCTAATATATAAAATTGAAAACTGCCATTATTATCGTGATATGTAGTATGTACATATATACTATACATATACATTTACAAATGCGCATAGGTGTTGGCGTCCGCTTTGAATATTTGGTGATGAAATTTTTTATTTAATCGTGAAAAGGGACAGTTTGTGACAAGACGTTCCTAATTCGTGTAAGATTTCATCTTGAATATATCTATTTGATTGAAGTTATTGATACAGAAATAAATTTTGGGTTTTTTTATGAGCGATTGTTGAGAGATAACAACAGAATGGGAGGACAAGACCTTTTGGATAGCCTATAAAAATCGATTTCAAGAATTTTGGAGTACTGCCAACATGCAGATTTTGAAAAGGCTACGCAGGAGGAAGTCAAAGTTCGTGCTGAAAAGCTGGACGTTTACTACGCACGGTTTGTAGATGCCCATGAGAAACAGTTGGATCAGGGCACTACACAAGCCGGTGCATATGACGACATTGCAGCTATAGTGGAGCTGAAAGGCCAAGGAACTAGCACCAATGCCGACTGTACTTGAGAAGCAACCTATGTCGGTACAAGTTAGTATGCCTTAACAAAAATATGATTTAAAAAATACGTGGGGTAACTTTGATGGCACTTTAACGATGTGGCCTGGGTTTCGTGATCGGTTTTCTGCTGCTATACATGCAAATAATAATGTTTCACCAGCTCTTAAATTATCTTACTTACAAAAGTCACTGGTTGGTAGAGCTGCACAAACTCTAGGTGAATGGCAGCTTACCGATGATAATTATATAGAGGCTTGGGATCGACTCAATCAGTTATATGACCGCAAGTATCCGATTTGCCATGAACATTTACGACAGTTTATTCGTTTGCCAATTATAGGAGGCGTACCGCGAGCTCATGAGCTTCAACGTATGTCCAATGTAACACATGAAGTGTTGCGACAACTACGAGCCCAGGGAATCCCGGTCGATGCTTGGGATATGACTACTGTTCATATGTTGCATGAAAGTCTAGATCCAGATACGAATAGGCAGTGAGAATTACAACGAGACGCAGAGACTCCCACAGCCAAGCAAATGTTGGAATTCTTGCATCGCCAAGCTGAAGCTTTAGTTAATGTTGCGGAGTTACGTAACTCGCTGTCCAAAGATGCCATGGTAAATTACTATAATGATCGAAGCATATATGATAAACGTGAACGTACGGCAAGAGGTGAGAAAAGATCATTTCCATGTATTGCCTGTGGTGGTGATCATCCTCTGTGGGTGTGTGATGAGTTTGTAGCTTTAAATTTGCGATCTCGTGAGCACTTTGTGCGAAGAAACGATATCTGTCAGAATTGCTTCAAAAAGGGGGCAAAACATAATAGCATGCTTTGTTCAAAGAGAGAGATGGCAAAACAAGCCTTTACTTTTAAGATTAAAGAACCTCATCGCAGGCGAAAGTTTACGGGAAAATGTGAAGCAACAAGCGCCAAGCGCCATCGTGACTTAGGAGTTGGATATGCTCATCCTGTGCAATCAAATATTGCAGAGGACCTGATTACCACCAATGAAGAAATTAAAAAAGTCGACAAGCAAATGAGTTTGTTAGACAAACAAGAACAATTATTAAAAAAACGTAAATCGCTAAGTGGTATAAAAAAGGATCATAAGGCAGCTCAGAATGAAATAAATTCCAATGTAGACTATTCTAAGACTTTTATTTTCAATTTAGATTCGAAGCCTGCACTGTTACCAACTATATTTATAAGACTGGAAACAAATGGTCAGATTTTCGGACCAGTACCTGTGGGGCACAACCAAACTTTATAGCCGCTAGTCTAGTTGAAAAATATCAGTTGCCATGTTTACTAACATTACGCAAGATGGTAGGTATAGAAGGGAAATATTTTGGAGTTGGTCGACGTACAGTACTAAAGATATGACCGTGGTTTCAATCAAATGGTTACATTGAAGAAGAATTTTGGGTTCTACCAAAAGAAAACAATTGGCAACCAATGTTACCTGATTGTACGCTGAAACCAACATCAGTAAAATTTACCATACCACTTGCTGATCCACAATATTGGGAGCCAGGTATTGTGCAGGTGGTACTCAATGTAAAAAATTTTGGAAAGATTTTGATCACGGTGCATTCACATGATTGTGAAGGAGCTGTTTATCTGGAGACTCATTTAGGTATGGTAGTTTGTGGAGCCCATGAGATACAAGGCATCTCATCGAAACAGGGAGTTCGATGTCTTACTTTTATTGCACAAGCGTTGAAGAATTGGGTAATGGTTCTGGCAACTTGATACAGTAGGTTCGTTTTCTAAAAGGACTGAAGAAGAAGAAAAAGTTGAAAAGATATTTGTTGATACATATTCAAGAGATGCGAACGGTAGATTTGTTGTTTCAATTCCATTGAGGGAAAATATGGGTGATATTGGAACTTCAAGAGAAATAGCATTGCGACGATTTATGTTGTTAGAGAAAAGATTAAGTAGAGAAACCGTATCGAGGGCTGCAAAATCTGGAGAACTGGTGTATCACATACCACATCATTGTGAAACAAAGAAATTCAGGGTAGTCTTTGATGCCAGCTGCCGTACAGATAGAGGCATTTCTCTCAATGAAGTGCAAATGCTTGGTGAAAAGTTACAGCGTGACTTAGCGGATATTATTCTCAGGCTTCGCAGACATAAAATTGGTATCATAGGCGACATTAAAATAATGTTCCGGCAAGTGCGAGTAGTCAAAAGTCAATGGGATCTACAGCGTATTTTTTGGAGAGAGAATACTGATGAACCGATAAGAGAATATTGGTTAAAGGTCGTAACATATGGTATGACATCATCTGCATTTAATGCTGTTCGTGCGGTGTGCGAGGATGCAGAAAAAGAATTCCTAGATGCATCTAAAGTAATTGAGAATTATTTATGTATGGATGATTGTGCCACTGGAGCTAGGAATGAAAGTGACGCGATGCAATTAACAAAAGAAATCGATCATATTCTAAATGCGGCGGTTTCGAAATGAAGAAGTGGAAGTCAAATTCGAAAAAACTTATGGAGGATCATTCATGTTTTCGGATGAAGAGAAAGCATCAGTGTTGGGGTTAAAATGGAAGGTCAAACAAAATCAATTTACCTTCGCAGTAAAGACTATTGAGGTAGAAAGTGTCATTACTAAAAGAAAAATATTAGCCTATGTTGCTCAACTGTATGATCCAAATGGTTTCATTTCTCCAGTAACTATCTTAGGCAAAATTATAATACAAGACTTATGGCGTATCGGATTGGATTGGGACGAACCTGTACCTGAAGAGATAGCGATAAGGTTTAAAAACTATTGGCAAGACATTGTAACTCTTAAAAAATTTGTTCTTGACAGATGTGTAGCTACAGATATAGATGGAAAAATTTAAATACACGGATTTTCTGATGCATCAACGACGGCTTATGGTGCTGTAATCTATATTCGGAAAGTACTAGAAGATGGACAGGTAAAAGTTACATTACTTGTATCAAAAACACGTGTTGCACCAATGAAAACCATTACGGTGTCCCGTCTTGAATTAGCTGCGGCAGAGTTATTATCTCGTTTACTTGTTTATGTAATAAGAGTAATGGAATATACAGAAGTTGACTACACATTGTGGACAGATTCACAAGTGGTACTTTATTGGATAAAAAAGATACCACGCGACCTCAAGACGTTTGTGGCAAGTCGCGTATCATCAATAAAGACAAATACTGATGTGAAGAAATGGAGATATGTCAACACTAAAGATAATCCTGCCGATTTAGCCGCGGTATGAAGTCATCAGAGATTATACATGAAAGGTTATGGCTGCACGGCCCACTCTGATTATCACTTACTCCAGATAAATGGCCACAGTGTGTGGTTCTGTCAAACACAGTGGGGAAAGCTGAAGTGGAACTCAGAGCTTTCGCGGTTGCAGAATTCGAGGAATCAATATATGTTTCAATGCGTACAACCAGAAATAGAGTTTCGTTAATTGAATATGTAGACAAATTAAAAAGAGCTTTAGATATTGTGGCGTATCTGTTTAAATTCATTTCGAATGTTAAAGTCCGTTTAGTACTTAGACGATCTAAGAGAAAAGAAATGTTACAGTGAGTGCCCGATAACAAGCACAAGGCACAAGGGATGAAATTTCTCTTGGACAAGAACAAGAAAAATATTACAACAAAGAGATAACGAATTTGAAAGCTGTTATAAGGATTCCAGAAAAAAGTAAGATTGAATCGTTGAAACCTGTGATGATGGACGGAGTGCATGGCCGATTAAAAGATTCAAATTTAGATGAAAACATGCGACACCCAGTGATAGTTCCAGATGGATCCAGATTGGTGTGGTTAATAATGGATCATGAGCATAACGAAACGAAACACGGTGACATTCAAATCATGATGCAATTTATTCGTCAGAATTACTGGATTGCGCGCGTTCGGAGTTCACTACGGAAATACCTGCACAGATGTGTTATTTGTGTGCGACACAATCATCGCACAGAGTCCAAATGATGGCAGATCTACCCCCCGATCGAGTTAGAGCAGGTAAGCCTTTTCTACACACAGGAGTATATTATGCTGGACTGATAGAGATCAAAAAGATTGACAGGGATGGGAATCAGCTCATAAAGCAGAAAGTGTGGATTACGGTTTTTGTGTGTCTCAAAACCAGAGCAATTCATCTAGACGTGGTGACAGACTTAATAACGATAGCTTTCATTGCTTGTTATGAACGTTTTATAGCTCGCCGTGATCGCTGTGAAAGAATATACAGTGATAATGATACAGCGTTTGTGGGAGCAGCCAGAGAGATACGCAAGGCAACGGAGGTATGGTACAAAAAGGAGGTATTTTAGCATTTAAGTGGGAAAGGTACAGAATGGCGGTTCATGACTTATGCAGCTCCCCACCAGGGGAGAATTTAGGAAGCAGCAGTAATTGGTCTGCGAGTACTATCTTTTTAACAACTATCAACCTTACTTACCCAAATCGAAACGATACTTAACTCACGTCCTTTACATCCGCTGAATGATGGTCCATCTAACCTTCAAGTTTTGACGCCTGGTCATTTTTTAATAGGAGAACCACTAGTTCTTCCATTTCCGTTCACAATTCAAAAAAATTCATCAGCTAAAGGCGTAAAAAAGTGGATAGAGCGACAGACTATTATCAAGGCGTTTTGGGTTAGATGGAAAAATGAATATTTGGCAACACTGCAGGAACAGAAAAAGTGGCGAAGAGAATCAGAGCGAGTGCGATTGGGCCAATTAGTGCTGATTAAATGTGAGAATTTTCCACCAGCTCAATGGGCAATATGCCGTATAATAGAACTTCGCCCCAGCAGTGATAATTTGGTGCGTTCCGTGGCAATCCGAACGGCAACGAACATTTACACAGACCAGTACAAAAGATATGTGTTCTACCTGTAGACATAGAAAATGAATAAAATTATAACTAGTCCTAGTCGCCAATAATTTTTGAAAAACTTAAGGTTTTTCGGTGGGACTGTTACGAATTTGCTGAATTTATGTGATATGGCATCATCGTAATGACAATGTCCGAGGTATGGGCATTATAAATGTATAAAATGTATTTTAGTATTCATCTGAGATTGAACGAATAAATGTCGTTGGGTTTTTCTGCTATTTTCCCAACGTAAAAAAAAACACCTATCTTGTTCTTCTTTAATTAGGTTTTGATGTACAGTCTTTATTGGTTCATCTTGGGTGGAACACCTGAAATCGATGTATAAAGAAAAACATAGCACTCAAAAGGGCTCTTATAAAACAATTGTTTTAAAATAATAAAATAATATATTATTATAAAAAACTACTTTGTTATATAACATATACCTTTATTCTTAATACACATTTCGAATTATGGGGATTAAGCACGATTTTATATTGCAATTTAATTTATTATAAGAGATAATCTTTAAGCTATTTTCACTGTACAGTCCGCGTGTTTCTATTGTCTCACTTCTTGCGCTATTCGTAGCTCCTACGAATGGGATAGTGCAAAACTGTATATACCGTTAAATTTAATGGTGTTTTAAGAAATAGCTTTGATACAAACCGTGGTAAATTTCAAACTTTTATTTTTTTTATTTTTGGCCTACGAAATCGACCAGTGTGGAGTGGTGCAAAACCTTTAAAGATTTTTTCGTGTTTACCAAACTGAAATTGCCACTCTGTGAGCCAGTTTTCAGTCGATCGAAGAGATAAAACAAAATTCGCTGAAGGAGCTAAAGGCCATCCCAAAAAATGCTTATGAAAAGAATTTCGAGCATAGTAAAAATTATTGGAATAAGTTTATTACATCTGGTAGAGATTAGAAGAGATTTGAAAGCGACAAAATAAATGTTGATGAATAATTAAATATTTTGCGTTTTATTCACATTTTCGGGCCACTTTTTTGTCACAATGTATACAGTATAAAGTACTGGAAAGTTCCACAGACTTTATATTATTTGGCTATCCTCATTCAGCGATTCAACTCATTTTTAGCATATAGACATACTGTTATAAGAAAAGGATTTGTTCAGAATTTCCATAACATATCTCACATATTGACCGATATTTTCGATACAGTGTTCTCTGTAGTAACTGAGATCCACATAATCATTATCTGGCTGCGAACTATTCGGGCAAAATTTTATCCCCAGTTTAAGTTCATTGTTGCATACTGGAAAGTGAAGAAATCAAATGGAATTTAAAATTATGTTATACGGGAAGTATACTAGTTGGTGTGGTTGTAGTCCGATTCCGCTCATTTTCGGACTAAATTATTACGATGTAAAGATAATAAAATATAGCTCCTAAATGTGGGCGATGTCACACCCATCGTCTAATTTTTCCCATCTCGTGTGTAAGCCTCTGGCGTATTTATGTATTTTTTGCGTTTTTAGCAGTTTTAAGAGAATCGTCGTCGATTTACACTATATATATAAATCGTATCTATTGAATCAGGTAGATCTTCGAAAACGTATCAGTCATAGTTGAGTAGATTTTGTTGCTGACGCTGTATTACAGTCCGTTTGTACGTTTAATGGATCAACTAATAGATATACTCGTAGTCGTTCAAGCGTCTCAACAATGGCCACCACTTCTAGTTCATGTGATGGATAGTTCGCTTCGGCTGCGTTGTATCGTCTGCTATGTAGTGTACCGGCTTCCTATTGCCACCTTCGAGTGGAAGCATAACTCCCGATAACCCTATAGAACTGGCATCGGTATGTATTTCGTGACTTTTTGTTTGATTGAATGCAACTAGTAGTGGTTGATTAGAAAGCGCTCGTTTTTATTTCTCAAAAGACATAACATTTTCGTCTGGTCATTTAAAAATTTGCCCTTAGACTTTCAAAGAATCAATGGATTCCGTTTTCTCTTGACCTAGACTTATACAATCTTGGCTAACAACTTGTCCTTACATTAACTGCGTCTAATGCTCGGAAATCGGCACACATTCTGTCAACTCCATTCGTCATCTTCACAATTACAACTGGAACTGCATGAGGTGTTGAACTTGGTCGTAAGATATTGTTTAAATGAGTTAAGCATCCATCTACTCTACCCGGAAAAACTAATGGCACACGCTAATGCTGCCCACCACTTCATCACTAAAACACCACACCTGGGGACACATTGGATTTCACCAAAGTAGATGTCAACTATCAAAAGGACACTCATCAACTTTCGTTACATACACATTCGCTTAAACACTGCGCTGGGTCGACACCGGAATTATACATTTTGACCTCGATGCGCGGGAACTTTATCGCCAACACCCGCAAATCATCTTCGGCATTGGATTCTCGCCGCTCCGCTTATTGGCATTTATTTTTATTACAATTACATTTACAACATTTATAATAATAAAATTTATAATTTCGTTAATTTATATTGTTAAAATAAATTTTGCATCCCTTTATTCAGATACTACGTTTTAAAAATTTGTCAGTAATCGGTGCCAGGTCTGATATACTTATGTATAAAAGACACCTGATATTGTTTACTTGCTAGTGGCTTCTTGGTGTTCATTTGAATATTCAAACATGTTATCTTGAATCTTGAGAGAGCGCTCAAAGTGTACGGACGTGTTTATTTCATTCGCTACGTGAATTCTGTCAATAATGCAATAACAAAGCAAAAAGTAAAAAAAAAAACAACACTACCACAGTCGTTAATGCCAAACCACGTAAAAAAAACAATCCCAATGAAAAATCAACAAGGAGGATGGAGTCATGTGTAGAAGTTCACGCAAGAGAGGAAAGTTCTCTGATCGCCATTCACTTGGGAGTGGCCAGAAACGATTCTTTTACATATGACTCAAGCAGCTCACGACTTCCGGTCTTTGACCAAGTGTCCTCTGGGTAGCCTAAGAACATCCGTTTGAAGGCTAAACATCCCCTGCATAGGGTTGTGCGCTGGATTTGGGACCCGCCACGTAAAAAAAAACACTCCCAATGAAAAATCAACAACAGCCTCGGATGAGAGACCCCCCTTTTGATGACGACTATGGCAAACGAATTAAGGACTTCGATTTGAGGACATGCACCAGGAATGTCCGGTCCCTTAATTGGGAAGGTGCCGCTGCCCAGCTCGTGAAAATAAAGGCTGACATCAGCGCCGTCCAAGAAATGCGATGGACGGGACAAGGACATATCCGAGTAGGCCCTTGTGGCATTTACTACAGTGGCCATATAAAGAAGCGCAAGTTTGGTGTGGGATTCGTGGTGGGAGAGAGACTCCGTCGCCGAGTACTATCATTCACTCCGGTGAATGAAAGTCTAGCCACAACACGCATCAAAGCGAGCTTCTTCACCATATAGCTGATTTACGCCCACCCCCCGACGGAAGAGAAGGACGATGTGACCAAAGATACATTTTATGAGTGCTTGGAGCGCACTTATGAGAGATGCCCCCGCCACGATGTCAAAATCGAGCTGGGCAACTTTAACGCCAGGGTGGGCAAAGAAGATATCTTTGGCACTACGGTCAGTAAATTCAGCCTCCACGAGGAAACATCCCCAAATGGGTTGAGGCTGATCGACTTCGCCGGGGCCCGAAATATGGTTATTTGTAGTACTAGATTCCAGCATAAGAAGATGCATCAAGCTACCTGGCTGTCTCCGGATCGAAAAACTACCAACCAGATCGATCATGTTGTCATAGACGGAAGACACGTCTCCAGTGTTTTAGATGTGCGTGCGCTCCTAACATCGACTCGGACCACTGCAGCCAAGATTTGCACCCGCCTCTGTTCAGCAAAAAACGAACGCCAATAAACACAAGGAAGGTTCGACGTCGAGAAGCTGCAATCACAACGGACAGCTGAACGATTTTCTACTTGGCTTGCACTCCTGCTCTCTGAGAGCACTCGTAAACAACTGGTATAAGGGAACTAAGGGACGGCATTTCAAACTTACTTACAGCTGCAACCGAAACCATTGGTTTTCGGAAAGTGCAACAGAATAGCTGGTACGACGAGGATTGCCGTGTCGCAGCGGAGAGAAAACAGGCCGCCTAGCTCGCAACGTTACGATCGACCACAACACGTGCGAGATGGGATAGATACCGAGAGTTGAAGAGGGAAGCGAGACGCATTTGTAGACAGAAAAAGAAATAGGCCGAAATGCGTGAGTACGAAGAGCTTGATAAGCTGGCCGACAGGGGTAATGCTCGAAAGTTCTACGAAAAAATGCGGCGGCTTACAGAAGGTTTCAAGATCTGAACATACTCTTGTAGAACTATAAAAGGTGATCTAGTCACCGATGCCCAGAGCATACTTAAATTATGGAGGGAACACTTCTCCAGCCTGCTGAATGGCAGTGAACGCACAACGCCAGCAGAAGGCGAACCCGATACACCAATCGATGACAATGGAGCAGACGTTCCATTATCCGACCATGAAGATGTTCGAACAGCAATTGCCCACCTGAAGAATAACAAAGCGGCAGGGGCCGACGGATTGCCGGCCGAGCTATTCAAACACGGCGGCGAAGAACTGATAAGGATCATGCATTTGCTTCTTTGTAGAATATGGAAAGACGAAAGTATGCCCAATGATTGGAATTTAAGTGTGCTATGCCCAATCCATAAAAAAGGAGACCCCACAATCTGCGCCAACTACCGTGGGATTAGCCTCCTATTGTGTGAAAGATTAAAGCCCATCGTCAACAAACTGATTGGATCTTATCAGTGTGGCTTTAGACCTGGCAAATCAACAACCGTCCAGATATTCACCATGCGCCAAATCTTGGAAAAGACCCGTGAAAGGAAAAGCGACACACACCGCGTCTTCGTCGATTTCAAAGCTGCTTTCGACAGCACGAAATGGAGCTGCCCTTATGCCGCGATGTTTGAATTTGGTATCCCCGCAAAACTAATAGGGCTGTGTAACCTGACGTTGAACAACACTAAAAGCTCCGTCAGGATCGGGAAGGACCTCTCCGAGCCGTTCGATACCAAACGAGGTTTCAGACAAGGCGACTCCCTATCGTGCGACTTTTTCAACCTGCTTCTGAGAAAATAGTTCGCATCTTCTATAAGAGTGTAGAACTGCTGGCGTATGCTGATGATATTGATATTCGTTAGTTCTGCTTTCTCCAGGCTGGACAAGGAAGCGAAGCAAATGGGTCTGGCAGTGAACGAGGGCAAGACGAAATATCTTCTGTCATTAAACAAACAGTCGTCGCACTCGCGACTTTGCTCTCACGTCACTGTTGACAGTCACAACTTTGAAGTTGTAGATAATTTCGTCAATTTAGGAATCAGTATTAACACCACCAACAATGTCAGCCTGGAAATCCAACGCAGGATTACTCTTGCCAACAGGTGCTACTTCCGACTGAGTAGGCAATTTAGAAGCAAAGTCCTCTTTCTACAAACAGAAACCAAATTCTATAAGTCGCTCATAATTCCCGTCCTGCTGTATGGTGCAGAGGCTTGGACGATGTCAACAACGGATGAGTCGACGTTGCGAGTTTTCGAGAGAAAAGTTCTGCGAAAGATTTATGGTCCTTTGCGCGTTGGCCACGGCGAATATCGCATTCGATGGAACGATGAGCTGTACGAGATATACGACGACATTGACATAGGTCAGCGAATTAAAAGACAGCGGCTACGCTGGCTAGGTCATGTTGTCCGGATAGATGAAAACACTCCAGCTCTGAAAGTATTGGACGCAGTACCCGCCGCGGGAAGCAGAGGAAGAGGAAAATCTCCACTCCGTTGGAAGGACCAAGTGGAGAAGGACCTGGCTTCGCTTGGAATATCCAATTGGCGCCACGTAGCGAAAAGAAGAAACGACTGGCGCGCGGTTGTTAACTCGGCTATAATTTTTTATAGTACCTTTGAAGAAAGGCAATATAGATCAGGGGTAGGCATATTAGCACTGAGGACTAAGTGAGAGCAAAGTATTTTACCACTCCATATTTACAAATGAGAGCAAGGTATTTTACCACACCATATTTACAAATGAGAGCGCGCGCATGTATGGGAAGTTGCACTGTGGGTAATAACTGTAAAATTGCCTAAATATTCTAAGTTTCTTTGTAACTACTATAAATTTTTAAAATGTAAGGCAAATAACAAAAAGTATAATGAATATTTTAGTTTAGTAATAATCTTTTTAATATGTCTTTATAACAGCATTTAATTTAGTTTATTTGACATAAAAATTCTCTGTTTGGTTTAATCTCATTTGCTTAAGCTACACGCATTATTGTACCAAAATTTAAATTAGATAACCTACTTCTTATTATATGTTTGTTTAATTTCATTATTCAAAAAAATTGTTCTCAAGTGTAGATACACATAATTTTCGAAGAAAAAAGTTTCAAACAAGGATATTTCTTAAAACAAAGATCTTTATAAAAAGTAATTCTGTCTAAAATTTGCTTGTAAAACTTGTTTTTAAAAGAATAGTGCACTGAAGATCTATTATATATATACATAGCAGAGCTTTCTTGACTTAAATACTTTTCTTCCCATTCCACATTAAATGGATTAATTTTTCTTTTTAAATTGTGGACACTGCTTTCACTCGTTGATAACATTTTGGCACATTTAAATTATAATAATTTCAGTTTCTGAACCATTGTTTCTTCAAACGCATATACACAAATGAATCTTATGAGAGCCCGAATCTTCTACCGCCCGCTTACCGTAGAATTTCCAACGACTTAGGGTTTTCCCCGTAGAAACGACTCAGCAGATTGCTCTCTCACAACGCAGGGTTGCCAGTCTCGATATACTGTAGTAATTATAAAAATTGTCTTCAATGTATATGAAATTTTCTTAAACTAACTCAAAATCAGAATCGAATGCCATCATTTATAAATATTTAGTATAAACTATTTTTAATAGTTTGTTTTCAGTTTTGATATTTTATATTACGAAAAATTATAATTGAAAACTTAGATTTGTACAAAACTACATATGCGTATTTTTTTTTTTAAACCTACCGTCATGTACCGTTCTCCCCGGCACCACCGTCAAGTATTACGTCAGGAGGATGGTTGAGTGACACTCATGCGTACGTGATGGTCAAAATGCATTCAGTTACAAGTTGCATTAACTTGGGCCCCACCTCTGTTGGTCTGATAACACCCCTCGTACATTGTTCGTCGCCAACCCTTCCCGTCACGTCAATGTTTGTGTGTTTGATTCGTGGTTGCCCGTTACATTTAACAGCTCTCTTCTCCGCCGCTGTTCGCTGGCACGTTGGGATTTCATAACCCTGGCTGGTACTTCACAAGCAGCTTTCCACCTCTCTACCGATTCGACCATTTGGCTTACCAAGTAATCGGGAGTTGGGCCTACACCGAACGCACTTTTTAAGTGTTGCCTCTCATGATTATATTTTGGGCAATAGAAAAACCACATTTCCACATTTTCGACGGTATCGCCTCCGCAATAATCGCATGTGTCGTTATTTTCGTGCCCGAATCGTTTAAAATATGCTTTGAAGCTGCCATATCCTGTGAGAATTTGAGTTAGGTGGAAATCTACCTCACCGTGTGGTCTATTTAACCATGGTTCGACATTGGGGATCAGTAGGAATGTCCACCGCCCGTTTCCGCTTTCCTCCCAGCGTTTGATCTCCGTCTCTGCCCTTACTATTTCTTTTAATGTATTGTGCGGTAACCTGTCATTTGTACAGCATTGAATCTCCTTGGCCAGAAGGTCTAAAGGGTGTAAGCCTGCAATAACTAGAGTAGCATCTTCCGATACTGTGCGAAACGTGAACATATTCTTAGCGCGCAAGTGGCGATATGATTTTACTTCTGGAGCTTTTCCCCATACCAGGGCGCAGTACAGCGCGACTGACTTTAGTACACCAGCTTATAGTCGCCTTCTATTTTGCTTTGGCCCACGGGTATTCAGCATTAAGCGGGTCAAGGCTCTGCACACCTTTGTAGCTTTTTCGCCTGTGTACGCTAAGTGTTCCTTAAAGGACATCCTTGCATCAAGTATGATTCCCAAGTATTTAATTGCCGGTTGAGTCGTGATGCTTACACCCTTTATATTGAACGTGGCAACTTCACGGACTTTTCTGCCAGTAATGAGTACCGCTTCAGTCTTGCTCTCCGCTAGGTTCAGTCCGTTAGTTTCGAGCCAATCGCTTATTAACTCTATTGTACATGCACGTTTTTGGGTACTTTCAGTCGCAGTACTCCATCGTACATGATGTTCCATAGTAGCGGCCCAAGAACAGATCCTTGGGGTACTCCACCAGAGACTTTATATTTTTTAGAGCCTTCACTTGTGTTGTAGCTCAAAATTCTATCCTCGAAATAGCTTACTATTATGTTATAAAGGTATAGAGGCACGGAGAAGCTTTTTAGTGCGCTCAATATACTGTGCCAGGATGACGAGTTAAAGGCATTCTTTACATCCAGGGTTACAACCATACAGTACTGTATTTTGCCTCCTTTCCATCTTTTCCCGCTTATAGCCCGTTCAGCCAGGGTCTTTGCTAAATTTACAGCTGCTCTCACGATCTTCTGATGGAGTGGGGGTTGGATAGGGAAGAGGACCGAAACAATTCTCTCAATTGTTGAGGGGAGGTTGGCATTTGTCCGGCAGTGCGGAGTTTTCCCTCTACCGTTTTGTAAGCGAATCCCCAAGCGTTGTTTTCGACATCGTCGCACAGTTTAAGGAAACATTCCTGTTTGCTTTTTTTAATTGTTTGTTTTAGTAGTTTTCTTTTCTCCTTAAAATGTTTTTGGAGAGTGGTGTATTCAGGTGTACCTCGTGACCTTTGGTATAATCGCCTTGCTTGCTGGCATTCTTTACATAACCTGGCGATCGTCTCCTTCCACCGATACACTGGGGAATGGTGTTTGCGTCGAGATAACTTAGACATTGAAGTCTCGCATGCACTCTTAATACAGCTCATAATCGAGTGAGCAGCTTTGTTAGCCGACTGCAAATTGTCGGGAATTGAAGTTAGCCTGAAGACCTCTTCAAAAAGATCTGGGTCGAACGTTGTGGGTCGCCAGTTACTTCTTTTCAGGGTCGGTAAACACTGTCGTTCTATCGTA
Source organism: Bactrocera zonata (assembly GCA_037783105.1). Lineage (NCBI taxonomy): Eukaryota > Metazoa > Arthropoda > Insecta > Diptera > Tephritidae > Bactrocera > Bactrocera zonata. The sequence continues at coordinate 1,160,873 of JBAWJQ010000868.1, read as the reverse complement.
TTTATTTCGAATATAATTGCCTAGTGATCGCTAAAAGTGTAATGATCACTAATTTCCCAGTGAGATTTGCGAACTAAGCTCGAGTGTACGAACGTTAGGTCTATCACAGATTGTCGGCCACCTTTGTTAAATGTGCATTGGTTGCCAGCATTTAAAAGATCCCGATCAAGAGAAGCAAAAGCCTCTAGTAAGGTTTTACCTCTGCTGTTGGTTCTTTTGCATCCCCACTCGATAGCCCAGGCATTAAAGTCACCAGCTATTATAACTTTCGTTTTGCATCTGGCATCGGCCACTAGGTTGTCGATAACAATGTAGAACATTTTTGGGATTATTGTCTGGGTGGTGAGAAATTCCAAGTCAGGGTGATGGTACTAGGTCAGTATAGTAAAACCCTCAAAGGGTTTGGCGTTCGTATGTGTCAGTTTTTTTTATGACCTTTTAAATTTTTTCCTTATCTTGATGTTTTTTCGCTTAGTTGTAACATTTTGACAAAAACGTAGTTTAACATAACTCACGAACCACTTTTCCGATTTTGATGAAACAAAAAAACCCCTTGAGGGATGATTAAGGGAGTTGTATCAATTCCATTTAATATTATTGTATATTATGCACGTATGTATGGCTAAAATTACAGTTTTATATAATCATACGTAAAACCTGTAATAAAAAATCCGTTTGGTTAAAATAACGAAACTGGTACCAAACGGTAAGAATTTACGTTTTGATTTCTAGAAAAGATCAAAATGCTAATATGAAATAAATATATATTTCCAAATATACTATATATACATAAAAGAGATAGCCTTGCATGATTAGCTTTGTGTATCCAAACATAACAATTTAACAATCAGAAAAGCTAATTCAAGTATTACTTGCAAATTTGTCCGGCAATACCCCTTATGTTCAACAAAAACAATTAGCAGGATTGCATAAATTATGTAAGCAGAGGCCCAAACATTAGTTACAATTATAAGATAAAAAACAAAACAAGAGAGACAAAAAATACAAACATACATACAATAAGCATATTTACTTAGTGCATGTACCATGTACATATTACGCATACATATTGCGAAACATATTTACAAAGTGCATATTTACATATAAATGTGTGCACCTTTTTTTCAATTCGTTTTCGTGCTCTCTTCACAGTGCATAAACAAGCAAGCTTACAAAAAGCAAATTGTTCTCCTAACGAGCTCTCAATTGCTTAAGAACGTAAACATAATACTAATAATTACTAGTAGGTATTAATTATAAATCGTGCATGCCTAAGTAACAAGCACAAAAAAAGCACAAAACATAAGTACCAGAGAGCTGCAACGATCACAATTTTTTCAATCATATTCGATCATTGACTCGGATTTTTTGTGAGGCAAAACTTTGCTTCAACAAAAATGAATGATCGTAAGCGAGTGTGCTCAAAGCGAACATTCAGTTCCAATCACTCTTGTAATGTTTCGTAATGATTTTGTTCGATCGAACGCCTTGTGTGAGCAGCAAAGAATGTTTCAGCTCGATCATATGGAATATACTCACTAAAATAGTAAAACCAGATAACAGTACATTAAACCATGTTAAGTTGATGGCTTATTGTTTTTAAATTCATTTCATAAAAGTTTTAGCGATTAAGATTGAAACCAGAAAATAAACCTTTTTTTATTTTAAGTTTTTGTTCAATGAAGAAGTGATAAAAATTTGAATTTGTGTTCCCTAATATTTTCGGCATTACCTTTGTTTATTAATTTTATATCGAACTCGTTCGTTTTGGGCACGAAACTCGATCGAACAATTTTTTGAGCGAGGCTGATTAAACCAAATCGATCACACTCAGTGCAGGTCTCTGATATGTACATGCCATAGAAATTCTATTGGTACAAATATGGGAATGATAACGAAATAATGCGAATATGCATATTTCATGAAGGTCATTAATTTTTTTGAAGAAATGAAGTTCATTTTGCACATCTTCACTTTGTAATAGTGGAAATAAATATAATTTATTTGAAATATTAATTTATTTAAAAATTAAAAAATAAAATTAAAGAGAAATAAAATTAAAATTATTTTTACCTAATCTTTCCGATTTTGTAAAAAAATTAAAATTTTTACCATTTTTCGGAAAAAATGGTTCATTTGATACAAAATAATCACGCATATGTGACAATAGTTCATATAATACAATATAAGCATACATATGTGTCATAGAGAATGCTTTGTTACATTCTCTGTGTGACTTTGTATATTTTTTCTCAAAACAGTTCTCTTTATATATTCCCGCATGTATTTAGTCATTTTACATGTATTTCTGCCAGAGAACGGGCTAAATTCTGCTAAATAGCAGCGAATACGGTGAATTCCCTACTATTCTATCAGCTCTGTTAGCCGCGCAATCGAACCATCATACAGATTTCGATTTGCACCTTCTCTATACTTTTAAGTTCTCAAGTCAATGTGTCAAAGCACTGACACGACGGCAAAGCGTCACAACATTGTGTTGCTGGTAGAAAACCCGAGCGGTGCCGAAAGAAACTAACAAACGATCGCCGATTGCCACCGCTTCCCTTGCTGCTCGAACATCTTCGCCGACAAGCTAGCGTAAATATGTAAGCGTTAAACATTTAAGGCAACCTTTTCCGAACTCGTATAAGAAGTATAACTTCAAAAAAAGGAGAGAGCTTGATATGAAATTTGGCAAACTTTACTACCTAGGTGGCCAGGAAATCCACGCCATCAATTCAAACAAACTGTTACTGTGTAATCAAGTTCTAAAGCCAGTTTGGGCCTACGGAGCCTAACTATGGGGTTGCTCAAGTCAAAGCTGTATTGCCAGCATTCAGCGCTTTCAAAGTAAGGTACTAAGGACTTTAGTTAATGCTCCTTAGTACATTAGATCTGCTGACCCGCATCGCGATCTAGGGTGAATTCAGTGGTACATGAAATCTCCAAAATAACAAAGTCTCACGAACTGAGACTTAGACAGCACGTTAATGAGGAAGCCTCCAGATTCATCGAAACTGCTGGGCGAGAAGTCCGGTTGAAACGCAAGAAGTCTTCCGACCTAGTAAGACAACAGTAGCAGCAAATGTATTTCTTAACATTTAGCTTTTAAGCATCTCTCCTAATTAATTAGACTAGAATTGTTGTTATTATTTTATTTTTATATACTAGGTACAATGTAAAATAATAACAAAAAAAAAAGTGTTTCATATAAAATAGAAGCACAAACATTATTAACATATTTATGAAAAACATATATTCTATTCTTGCTATCATATCTGATCATCATCTTTCTATGAATTTAATGTAAAATTTAGCATAAATTAATAAGAAAGCTTATCAAACTGACTACGCCATCGTTGCCAAAAAGTATCAACCTTATTATACCCTGCCTTATTATACCCTGAACAGGGTATATTAAGTCTGTCACGATGTTTGTAATACCCAGAAGGAAGCGTCAGAGACCCTATAAAGTATATATATAAATGATCAGTATGTTGAGCTGAGTCGATTTAGCCATGTCCGTCTGTCTGTCTGTATATATACCAACTAGTCCCTCAGTTTTTAAGATATCCGTTTGAAATTTTGCAAACGTCATTTTCTCTTCAAGAAGCTGCTCATTTGTCGGAACGGCCGATATCGGACCACCATAACATATAGCTGCCATATAAACTGAACGATCGGAATCAAGTTCTTATATGGAAAACTTTCTCATTTAACAATGTATCTTCACCAAATTTTAGAGATTTAATGTAATCTCCGAGAAAATTGTTCAGATCGGTTAACTAACGCATATAGCTACCATACAAACTGAGCGATCGGAGTCAAAGTCAACTTTCACATTTGACAAGATATATTCAAGAAATTTGGTATGTATTATTTCCTAAGGCAACAATGTAATCTCCGAACAAATTTTTCAGATCGGCTAACTATAACATATAGCTGCCATACAAACTGAACGGTCGGAATCAAGTTCTTGTATGGACAACTTTCACATTTGACAAGATGTATTCACGAAATTTGGTATATATTATTTTCTAAGGCAACAATGTAATCTCTAAAAAACTTGTTAAGGACGGGTTACTATAGCATATAGCTTCCATACAAACTAGACACATAGTTACTAACAGAAATGCACCTGTGAAGGGTATTTAGCTTCGGTGCAACCGAAGTTAACGTTGTTTTCTTGTTTTTGATGAAGTTTGCATTGCAATTGATGTTTTCAAAGTCAGCCTTACCGTTGTTTAACCTCCCAATAATGTCCGCATTTGTTAATCCTTCGTGTACCAATATCTAACATTGTGAATTAGTAATGCATTAATATTTCATTTACACATCGTTTGCGACTCAACATTGAAGTGTCTACTTTTACTGCGCTCATTGTAAATGGAGAACTATGGTAGAATGTTTCTATGAAAACTTTTAACTTAGAATGACCTGCTAACAAAGCTTCTTGCTTACACCAACCATATGTGTCTCTTGTAGTTGTAGATATTTACAATAAATTACTCCGAAATCAATGTAATAATCCAATGATTTCGGTACTGTACTGTTACAAAAACCATTATCGTAGAGAACGAATTCTTTAAGCACCCTTACCGATAATGCAAAATTGGATGAAATCGGAAAATAACGCCGTCCACTCCTCATATAATGGTACGGTAATGGTTAAAAACTACTATAAGTACGACAAATAAATAACTAACAAGTAAGAAAGAGGTAAGTTCGGATGCAACCGAACATTTTAATCTAGCAGGAATCAAACCCTGAGAAATACCATAAGGTGTAAAATGTCACCCAGAGAATCGGATACACTGGAACGGAATGATACACTGTTACTGAGTAAAACACGCTTCGTAATTTTCATTGCGATAACTCAAATATTGGCCGATATCTCCTTATTCTTTCCTGGCGCAGAAACCACTTACGCGGTTATAGCCGAGTGACGTGGGTGCCTAGTCGCGAGTGCAACGACTGTTTGTTTGATGACAAGAGATATTTCGTCTTGCAATCGCTCACTACCGTCGTGGCCTTAACCATTCTGGAGAAAGCAGAACTAACGGCACGGTTATTAACGCCCATGATATCAATATCATCAGCATACGCCAGCAGTTGTACACTCCCTTAGAAGATTGCACCTTCTCGATTTAGTTCTGCAGCTCGAATTATTTTGTCCAGAAGTAAGTTGAAGAAGTCACACGAAAGAAAATCGCCTTGTCTAAAATATAGTTAGGTATCGAACGGCTGGGAGTAAATATAGTCACCCGAAATTTCGAAAATCTTTATATTTTGTATATTCAAAAGTATACTATAGATACCGGGGTTCGCATCGATAACTTTGACAGTTTTGGTTCGATTTGGTCATAAGGTGGCGTGCTTTGGAATAATTTATAGTGCAAATTTTTATCCCGTCAAATTAATTACTTCTTGATTTGTACACTGGAAAGTGAAAAAATGAAATGGAATTTAAATATGGGTTATATGAGAAGTTAGCGTGGTTGAAGTCCGATTCAATGTGACATAACAATATGAGAAGAATTTTAAGTAGTAAATTTAGTCGATTCAGCAAAAAGTGTGTGTGCCACGCCCATCGTCCAATTTTCACCCCATCTACCTACAGCCTTTTCATACCAGTTAGAAAGTACATTTTAACGTCTCTGGCGTTATTAGTTTTTGATTCATCGCGCTTTTAGTAGTTTTTAACCGTACCGTTGTAGGGGGAGTGAGCGGGGTTAACATCTGATTTCACCCATTTTCTCACTGCCGGTAGGAGTTCTAATTATATTTTTAATGGGCAGGGCCACCTTATTTAAATTTTTGCCCATAAGTGCCCCTTGCTACTGCAATTCCCTATGCCAAATGATAGTTTTATATTTTAATTTAGTCCTTATTTATGATGCTGCATAGGTTTTTCTTTAATGGCATTTTGTAGGCGTGGCAGTGGTCCGATTACCCTCATCTACGAACTCGTAATTTTTCTTGCAAGGATTATGTGTACCAAGTTTTATCAAGATATCTTAATTTTTACAGAAATTATAGCTTGCACGGACGGACGGACAGATAGACAGTCACCCAGATTTACAGTGGCGTAGCTACAACTTCGGGCGCCCGGGGCCAAGGATGTTCTGCCGCCCCCCTTTATCTCCGTTTCGGTTTTCTTTGTGATTTTGAACAAATTATAGAACTAACCAGAGACTCATACAATGACAAACTCGTCGAAATTAAAGAAAAAAGCCAGCAACTTGCCGAATCCTATCCAGATAACGAAGATTTTTACAGTAACATCCAAGACGTCCTACTTTTATTAAAGAGAGCGAAGAAAAACGAAGAATAAATTGGATTTTCAATAGAAAAAGTTTTATTATACATTTCTTCAATGGGACTGGAAGCCTACAAAACGTTAGCGACAGCTTTAAGAATACTACTCACTATACCTGTATCAGTTGCATCCTTTGAAAGATCTTTTAGCAAACTTAAAGTGATCAAATTTTACTTGAGATCGACCATGAGTCAGAGTAGACTGTCCAATCTTGCGATTCTCTCAATAGAATGTGAAAATGCTTCAACTTTAAATTACAATGATATGATATGTGATTTTGCAGCGATCAAAGCTAGAAAAGTGCATCTTTAAGTTTTATCACTATTTTTTAGAAAGATATAAGCCAAAAGATATAAGTCAAATTCAAAAATTGAAGAGTATTCGAGTAAAAATTAATTTTTTTCATTGTTATTCAGATTATTACATTGTGAGTGTACAACTCCTTATCTTTTGTAATAAATTTTGTAAAAAAAAATTGTTGAAGTATTTTTCTGAATATTAGAAAACAGCGAAGATCGCCCCCAAGACGATAGCCCCTATCTATCTCGATTAGTTTTACGTGATACGTAAAACGTTAAGTGAACAAAACTGGTATACTCTGTAGCAACATTTTGCAAGAGTATAAAAATATTGCATTTTGCATATACTATATTTCATACGAGTATGCCATTTCTAACATCTGCCATACTTTACTAATTTCCCTTTATAAATTTTCTGGCAACGTTGTGACGAATTTATCATTCCTAATAATTTTCTGCTATTATGCTTTTGTGATCACAAGTTACCCTATTAAACTCTACTGTTAAAAAACCGCCTTTCACAACTTTTTTTTTTTTGAATTACTATCACAATGCATAGAATTGAACTGCTATCGCAATTCATAGGATGGAACTGCTTTCGCAATCGAAATTCTTAGAGTGAACTGCTTTTAAAAAAGTGATTGCAGTAGCAATTTACGAGTTTTCTGTCACAATGAAAAAATTGCGGGAGTGAAATATCGCTGTGACATGTGACAACAGATGCCTTCTATGAGCGCTTGGAGCGCACCTTTGAAAGCTGCCCCCGCCACGATGTCAAAATCGTGCTTGGCGGCTTTAACGCCAGGGTGGGCAAAGAAGATATCTTTGGCACAACAGGCGGTAAATTCAGCCTCCACGAGGAAACATCTCTAAATGGATTGAGGCTGATCGACTTCGCAGGGTCCCGAAATGTGGTTATCTGTAGTTTCAGATTCCAGCATAGAAAAATTCACCAAGATACCTGGAGATGACGACGGAGCAGACGTCTCATTGCCCGACCATAAAGAAGTTCGGACAGCAATTACCCGTCAGAAGAACAACAAAGCAGAATGATCAGGATTTCCAGTCGAGCTATTCAAAAACGGCGTCAAAAACCTGACAAGAAGAATACATCAGCTTCTTTGTAGAATATGGCCGGACGACAGCTTGCCCAACGATTGGCTACGCTGGCTAAGTCATGTTGTTTGAATGAACGAAAACTCACCAGCTCTGCAAGTATTTGTCGCAGTACTTGCCGGGAGAATCAGAGGAAGAGAAAGACCTCCCCTCCGTTGGAAATACTAGGTGGAGAAGGACCTGGCTTCGCCTGGAGTTATCAATTGGCGCCACATTGTGAAAAGAAGAACTGACGCGCTGTTGTTAATTCGTCTATAACCGCGTAAGCGGTGTCTATGCTAGTTAAAAAAGAGAAGAAAAAATAACAGTGGACAGTTTTCAATCTGTGTTAGTTCTTCTATGTACTATAAAAATATTATTTTATATAATTTCTAATAATACTTGGGTAAATAATTTTTTGCAAAAAACCTAGTTAAACATTTACTTTTTTTTATTTATAACGGGTAAACGGAAAAGACTCCGGTCTAACCATAGTGAAACACATTTTTTTTTTGTAAAATTCGTTTCTTTTTTTAGTTCCCTTTAAGGGTGATGCACTGATTATAGCGACCCGCCAACTTTTCGATACCATATTTCTGGTACGATGTGTCTTTTGCTTTAAAATAGGCCTCAGTTTCGACGATCACCTCTTTATTCGAAGAAAAATTCGTCGCAGGTAGCATTGTTTTGAGATCTGAGATACTCGAGGGGGCCAGATGTGGAGAATACGGTGGATGCGTAAGCAATTCCCACCCTAATTCATGGACTTTTGCCATCGTTTTCATTGGCTTGTGACACGGTGAAGTGTCTTGGTGAAGCAGCACTTTCTTTATATTTAAATCCGGCCGTTTTCGGCGATTTCGTCTTTCAAACGGTTCAATAACACCAGGTAAAAGGTGGTGTAGATGACCCCTCCTTTTTCAAGGTAAATAACGAAAATAATTCCACGCGCATCCCAAATAACAGCCATGCTTTGGAGCGAGTTCAGCGCGGGAGTCCACTCGCATGACTGCCGAATGGACTAACGGCGGGACCACACCTACTTCATTTAAAGTTTTGCCCAGGGATAATGGGATGACCAACTTATTCCAGTGTGAGAGCGCCTCAAAATAAGCGTTTTTTATAACATTTTCCATTGTGCCCAGATCGAACAATATACGAATTTTTGGGCATTTAAATTAAAAAAAAAACCTAACATTTGTAACGATTGCAAATTATTATATATTGTACTTTTAATAAATGGCGAAACTGCTTAAAATATTTTTTATGATTTTATAGTATATTAAAACAACTGACTTTTAATCTTTCAATACTTGATAAGGTGAATTAAGCCTAATAGTTCTGAATAACTAAATGTTTTTCATCATTGGTAACTGAAAATTAATGCTGCAATGCATCAAATTGGAAAACGTTTAATGAAATATATTTAAATTTGGCATTTTCTTTGATTTTCATTGTTTTACATTTTTATAAGTGATCTTCAACGGCGGCAACAAATTCCTCCGTTCACATATATTTTGGTACAATTTCAATCTGGCCGTTCCTGTCATTCCAATTGCAAAACGTCAAAACCTATCCAATCCAGTCAACTGTCAAATTTCGGTAGGTGAGCAGCTCTCACATTTCCAGTGATGGGTGCCTCTTGCCACTGCAATTTCCTATGCCAAATAATAGTTTTATGTTTTAATTTAGTCCTTATTTATGATCCTATATACCTTTTCCTATAATGACGTTTTGTAGGCGTGGCAGTGGTCCGATTACGCTCATCTACGAACTCGTAATTTTTCTTGCTAACTTGTGTACCAAGTTTTATCAAGATATCTTAATTTTTACAGAAATTATAGCATGCACGAAATTAAAAAATGTTTGAGGCAGTAGACAAATTTAGAATATACTGAATTTTGTATATTGAAAGTGAAAATTAAAATGCTACGTAATATTATTAACTAGCCAACGTCCTGAAATTGAAATCAAATAAATCGAGTATCGTCAAATTAACGGAAGGTCTCTGATTACCATTCATTGTTTTACATGTGGCTCAAGCAGCTCACGACTTTCGGTCTTAGACCAAGTATCCTCTGAGTAGCCAAAGAACATCTGCTTGAAGGCGAACCAACGCTCCACAGGGTTGTGTGCTGGGGTTGGGACACGCCACATAAAAAACGCCCCCTAAAGAATTCTCTTTTGCAATATTTTTTATTTGTTGAATCTGCTTTTTGTTTTAAAAGCCTAACAATAAGTTATAAAATCTTAAATCTATTAAAAAACTAGAAAAACTCAAGCAAGTAACTGAGCTGTTTTGGTGATACGTTGGTCTTCAGGACGCAGACGTATCTCTTCTTTTAAGACATGTTTGATCGCAGAAATGTACTAAAGCATTAGCCAAAGGGTTTGGGTGATCTCGAAGTTTAGATATAAATTTAATTCTAGTGTCCTCTATTTCTTCCTTTGCCATAGGAATACCAAGATATTTATGGATACTTTCATTAGACATGTACCATGGTGTGCAAGTTATTGTTCTAAGCAACTTTGATTGGAACCACTGTACAAGAATTATGTTAGTATTAGTTGCTCAAACAAATAGTCGTCGCACTCGCGATTTGGCTCTTACGTCACTGTTGACAGTCATAACTTTGAAGTTTAGATAATTTCGTCTTTTTAGGAACCAGTATTACCACCATCAACAATGTCAGCCTGGGAATCCAACGCAGGATTACTCTTGCCAACAGGTGCTACTTCCGACTGAGTAGGCAATTGAAAAAAGTAAATCCTCTCTCGGCGAACAAAAGCCAAACTCTATAAGTCGCTCATAATTCCCGTCATGCTATATGGTGCAGAGGCTTGGACGATGACAACAACCGATGAGTCGACGTTGGGAGTTTTCGAGAGAAAGGTTCTGCGAAAGATTTATGGCGCTTTGCGCATTGGCCACGGCGAATATTGCATACGATGGAACGATGAGCTGTACGAGATATATGATGACATTGACGTAGTTCAGGGAATTAAAAGACAGCGGCTACGCTGGCTAGGTCATGTTGTCCGAATGGACGAAAACACTCCAGCTCTGAAAGTATTCGACGCAGTACCCGCCGGGGGAAGCAGAGGAAGAGAAAGACCTCCACTCCGTTGGAAGGACCAAGTGGAGAAGGACCTGTCTTCGCTTGGAATATCCAATTGGCGCCACATAGCGAAAAGAAGAAACGACTGGCGCGCTATTTTAACTCGGCCATAATCGCGTCAGCGGTGTATACGCCAGTAAAGAAGAAGAGGAAGAAGTTGCACAGGTTATACCCCACAATTAAATGCCATACATCCAAATCGGTTTTATGACCGCCTTATATAAAAGCACTTTGTGGTCTAGGCTAAGTTTGGAGTTTTTATTTAATTATTTCTTTTATTTTTCTCCACGTAAGCCTTCTATTTATATAGGTGAATACCAAGATATTCATTCTCTTGGGGTACTAAAATATTGTTCAGTTTTACTGTCGGGCTCTTTGTTGGTCTAAGCGAAAATGTAAAATGTTTACACTTTTGTTCATTCACATTTATACGCCAGTTGGCTAGCCATTCTTCGACAGAACTCAAGTGCTCCACTAATATTTTTGATGATATAATGTGGCATTTGTTACGGCTCACTGAAGCTATGTCATCTGCAAAAGTTGAGATCAATATATTTTTATCTGTTGGAAGATCCGATGTATACATTATGTATAGAGTTGGGCCGAAAACACTGCCCTGTGATACACCAGCCCTTATCTGTCATTCATCAGATATGAAATCTCCCACTTTTACCATAAATTGTCTTTTTTTTTAAATAAGACTGCAGACAGAATTTTGTTATTCTTATATGAAAAGCCTTCATACCACACCTTACCAAATGCCTAAGCCACATCTAGAAATATAGCTGAACAGTACTCTCTGTGCTCATATGCTTTTTTTATTTCGTTAGTAATTCTATTTACTTGTTCTATCGTACTATGTTTTCTACGAAACCCGAATTAATGCGTTGGTATTATATTATTTTCGTGGAGGAGAGGGGACATCTTTGATAGTGACACTTTTTCAAATATTTTGAAAAGACAGGGAAGAAGACTGATTGGTCTGTATGAGTCCGAGACTCAGAATTGCATTGAAGAGCAGAGCAGCACCTCTATAGCAATATTTGGTAACTCAATTAGCATTTTTTGGGTTCATGCCCTGGTGACTTTTTTGGGTTAAGTTCTTTTATTATTATAATAATTTCAGAAGGTAAAGTCTTAAAAGCCTCTGGTGATTCGTTAGCTGTGTTGGGTAAGATTCACAGCTTAAAGTTGTTCTTTGGGCAATTAGGTTGAAATATCTTTTCGAGGTTATTTGAAAAACAATTAGCCTTTTCCTCGTCGCTTCGATCCCAATTTCCACCCAAGTCTCGTACAGACATGTTGGAGTCAATTGGTTGCTTCTTGGATTTTTGGGCTTTCCGAAGGGAATTTCGTTTGTTTGAATTTGGACACAACTCCTTTATATACATTTCAGTGTTGAATACTTCCTCGCGTTTCAGCGCTTTTTAATACGCTTTTATTAGCTTCACTTGTATGTATATATGTATGTTTGTAACTTTTAAGCAGCTCACCAAAAAGATGCGCTTAAAAGTATGCAACATCTATATGAAACTAGTTTTGGTGACATTTAAATAGCATACTGAGTTGGGCGTCGACCGTTCATAAGATGCAAGGTTGTACGGTGGAACATGCAGTAATTTATCTGGGCTCTCGACTGTTTGCTGCTGGACAAGCTTATGTAGCACTTAGTCGTTGTAGATCTTAGGACGGTATTCGAATTGAAGAACTAGACTGTTCAAAGTTGACAGGTAAAACCCCATGTAACTGTGAAGCTTTAGAAGAAATGATTCGATTAAGAAGTAATAATTCGTAAAGTCGTCAATAAAACTTGGTCGCAAATAATGTAACAATTAATCATGAAAGGTTACGAGTAGATATTAAATGCTGCCTAATTATCGATTTACTTAGCCAATACTACATGTAATAGTTCATATTTTAACAAATTTGGGGTTTCTCACATCAAACTAAAAAATCAAAAATAAATATAGTTTAAAAAACTAAAAAACACGCTTTTAAAGCATATCAAACTAAAAAGTGAAAAATAATTCTTTGTGTAAACTAACAGTAATAATGAAGAAAAAATTCCTGCATTATTGTGAGAAAAGCGTGGGGTGCTTTGTGACATATTTTTCATATATCGAGCATGCCACGCTTTTCTCACAATAATTCAGGAATATCATTGAGTTCTCTTATGCATTCGTCAATATCTCTTCCTGTACGTATTTTGTACTCAATATTAATGCGGCTACTGACGAATTTGTTGTATTTTAGCCAGTTCGTTTTATCAGATGTTAGACCCACTTTTGATTCAGCGAATATGGGTTGTTCGCATATCTTTATTAGTACAGAAGAGTGATCAAAAGACAGGTCAGTATATATATCAACTGTTATGTGCGATTTAACAACATTTTTGATTACAGCAAAATCAATTAAATCCGGTATTTTGTTACGATCACTAGGCCAATATTTATGACCAGGAGATATTATGTCAAGGTTATTGTGCCTATTTATAATAGTGTGACACTATGCTATTTATAATAGTGTGGTACATAGTCGTGAGCCCCAATACGTGTGTTTTGCATTGTAATCTCTACCTGCTAGAAATCTATGACCCAGTGTTGCAACAAAGGCTTTAAATTGGGTGTCTGTAATTTTAAATCGAGGTGGGCAATACGAGTATATGGCCGTCAGGTTTAAGTCCCCGCAGCGATTTTTTATAGATATTGATGGAGCTTGCAACTGCGCTGTTGCATGAAATTCTAATGCGTGGTGATTTAATCGTTGCATGTGCATTTCCATATGGGTGGTTTGTAACATAGAGTCTAAAACCAGGTATAGAGAAATTGTTTTTATTCGTAAGATGAGTTTCTGACAATAGCATTACATCAATATTATTTTCATTGAGAAATCCAGTAATTTCCAATTTATGTTGATTAACACCGTTAGCATTCCATAAACAAATGTTCAATACGCTCATTTTTTACTTAAAAAAGTTTGCAACATTTAGTTCTGTTCTTTGATTATATCTTGAATCATATTTTGCATTGTAGATGTAAATTGTGTCATACATTGGGTAAGGTTGAAAATCATAGTTTCAACGCTACCATTTTGTTGGTTTTGGGGCAATTGCATTTGTGCAGTGTTGCCTTTTACCACGTTTCCATAACTTTCTTGTGTAGCATTGTCTTTAAGATTTACTTTTGTTGAAGTATGGACGGGGATTTCAATATTTTCATTAGGAGAAATATTTAACATTTGGTTGCGACGTGCTTGACATACCGACACACAGTTTCGATTTTAAGTATTTATATGTAGTTTGCAGTGTGATTTCCTCCGCAATTGCTACATTTTTTATTTAAATCCTCTTTTTATACCCTGAACAGGGTATATTAAGTTTGTCACGAAGTTTGTAACACCCAGAAGGAATCGTCGGAGACCCTATAAAGTATATATATAAATGATCAGTATGTTGAGCTGAGTCGATTTAGCCATGTCCGTCTGTCTGTCCGTCCGTCTGTCTGTATATATACGAACTAGTCCCCCAGTTTTTAAGATATCCTTTTGAAATTTTGAAAACGTCATTTTCTCTTCAAGAAGCTGCTCATTTGTCGGAACGGCCGATATCGCACATTTATTATTTCACATTTGACAATGAATCTTCACCAAATTTGGTATAGATTATTTTCTAGGGCAAAACTGTAATCTACGAGAAAATTGTTCAGATCGGTTAACTATAGCATATAGCTGCCATACAAACTGAACGATCGGAATCAAGTTCTTGTATGGACAACTTTTACATTTGACAAGATATATTCACGAAATTTGGTATATATTATTTTCTAAGGCAGCAATGTAATCTACGAGAAAATTGTTCAGATCGGTTAACTATAACATATAGCTGCCATACAAACTGAACGATCGGAATCAAGTTCTTGTATGGACAACTTTCTCATTTGACAAGATATATTCACGAAATTTGGTATAGATTATTTTCTAAGGCAACAATGTAATCTCCGAAGAAATTGTTCAGATCGGTTAACTATAGCATATAGCTGCCATACAAACTGAACGATCGGAATCAAGGTCTTGTATGGAACAACTATGGAAGATATATTCACGAAATTTGGTATAGATTATTTTTTAAGGCAACAATGTAATCTCTAAAAAACTTGTCCAGGACGGGTTACTACAGCATATAGCTTCCATACAAACTAGACACATAGTTACTAACAGAAATGCACTTGTGAAGGGTATTTAGCAACCGATTTGTCATCAGTTCTATTTTAAACATTGGTTGTGGGTCTTTATTTGTGTTAAAAATATTTACTGCTGATTTAATACCAAATCCACAATCTTCTAATTCTTCTTTAATGTCGTTAGAGTATACCGAAGACTCTATCCCTTTTATAACAACAACTAGGCCTTTAGAGCTCTTCAGTTGGTAAGAGTAGTAATTCTTATTATTATTTGATACAAATTTACGACATCCATGAAACTTTTTTCTGTGTATGTTTGAATTTTTGTTTTATCTCTGTTAACTTTTTTCAAGGACACAATGTGAAAATTGTTTCTGCCTATTTTATTTGCTTATTTTGGAACAACCGCTTTTGAGCTACGCTCACGCAAATAGATTGGAGGGGGTTTGGCATTCACGACTGTGGTCAAATGGCAAATTTTTTTATTGCGTCCACTATTTGTTTGTGTTTATTATAATTAATTTGTGAGCACTGATTTTCATTTGATTATTTGTTTTTAATATATTATTATCGTTTTTTTACTTTATGAAAAATCAGAATACACGGAGCGAATATAAAAACACGTACACCATGAACACTTTTTTATGATATCACAAAAAAATTACCAACAGCCTCGGCAGAGAAACTCTCTTTTTGATGACGATCATAGCAAACGCATTAAGAACAACGATTTAAAGGCATGTTTCTGGAAAATCCGGTCCCTTAATTGGGAAGATGCCGCTGCCCAGCTGGTTGCTGTCCTCGTTAGAGTAAAGGCTGACATAACCGCCGTTCAAGAAATGCGATGGACGGGAGAAGGACTGACGCTGGTAGGTCCTTGTGACATTTACTACAGTGGCTATATAAAAGAGCGCAAATTCAATATGGGATTCATCCCGGTGGTCTAGCGTCTAGCCACAATCCGCATCAAAGTGAAGTTCTTCAACATATCGCTGATTTTCGCCCACGTCCCGACGGAAGAGAAGGACAATGTGACCACAGATGCCTTCTATGAGCGCTTGGAGCGCACCTTTGAAAGCTGCCCCCACCACGATGTCATAATCGTGCTTGGCGACTTTAAAACCAGGGTGGGTAAAGAAGGTATCTTTGGCACAACAGTCGGTAAATTCAGCCTCAACGAAGAAACATTCCCAAATGGGTTGAGGCTGATCTATTTCACCGGGGCCCGAAATATGGTTATCTGTAGTTTTAGATTCCAGCACAGAAAAGTTCACCAAACTACCTGGCTGTCCGAATCGAAATCCCGATCGAAAAGCACCACATCGCTCATGTTGTAATAGACGGAAGACACGTCACCAGTGTTTAAGACGTGCGTAAGCTCCGAGGTTCTAACATCGACTCGGTCGAGATACCCAACCGCCTCTGTGCAAGAAAAAAAAAATGTACGTCAAAAACACAAATAGGTTCGACGTCGAGAAGCTGCAATCACAACAAACAGCCGAACCATTCTCTACTCGACTTGCACTATTGGTCTCTGAGAGCACTCATCAACAATGATTGCAGTATTAGGGAACTGTGGGACGGTATTTACAGCTCCTTACGTACAGCTTCACACGAGACCAGGGTTTTTCCAGATTACTTACCTCGCAACGTTACTACTGACCACAACACATGCGGGATGTGACAGATACCGGGAGGTGAAGAGGGAAGCAAAACGAATTAGCAGACAAACAAAAAGAGAGGCCGAAATGCGTGAGTACGAAGAGCTTGACAAGCTGGCCGACAGGGGTAATGCTCAAAAAGTGTACGAAAAGATGTGGCGACTAACTGACGGTTTCAAGACCAGAGCATACTCTTGTAGAACCTCCTCCAGCCTGCTGAATGGCAGTGAAAGAATAACACCAGGAGATGGTGAAAACGTTTCTCCAATCGATGGCAATGAAGCAGATAGACAATTTAGAATATATATAATATATGACGACAATCATAGTTCAGTGAATTAAAAGACACTGGCTAAGCTTGCTAGGTCATGTTGTCGGAATGAACGTAAACACTCGCTACAGAGGTCTGATTTCGAGTATTTAAAATTAATTTTAAAATTTCAGGTATTTACTTTAATAAGTTCCTATAGTGAAATTAATTTTATTGATTTATTACACGACTCTACAAAAAAATTTTCGTTCTTTGTCCTAAAGTTTATTTCATGATTTTCTGATTAATTATGAACAAATGATTATTAATTATGAAGAAAATACATTTTTTTCGTATAAAGTTTGCTTTTGTAAAAGTTATAGTAATAATACTATATAATAATTATATGGGTCATTCCATCAATTGGCGACATGGTTTTGTACCTGTGGTTTTCCGATTTTGACCAAACTTTAGAATATCATAATATAGACCAAAATAAGAATATCTGTTAACTTTTTAGTGGTCAAAATTGCTCTATTGTTTTTTGGCGCGGAATTCAAATTGAGATCAAACAAAAAAATGACTATTTCTTTTATTTTTTAACGACCTCAAAATTGAGTGAAAAAAATTTTTAAATTATCCAATTTTATGTAAAAAAATCTCAGCTTTCTGATAAAAATATTTTCAAAACCCAAAATAATTTTCAAAATCCAAAAAAATAATTTTTTTTCCAAAAATACCGTCTTTTCTGCTTTTCCCCCAATTTTTTTTAAAGTTGACTTTTCCATTCGATTCCTCGTCCAATTTTACATAAGGATCAGTGTTCAATAATATGGGACTCTGCTCCCATGAACAGCAAAAAAAATGCAAAGTTGACGCTCAAAATCCAAAAAAACGTTGTTTTTCAAAAAATCTGTTTTTTGTGCTTTTCCATCAACTTTTTTTCAAAATTGGCTTTTCCACGAGTGCACATTTTGAGGGCTAGGTGAGGGGATCATCGCGGGCAAACATGAAGAAGGAAGTGAGAGCAAAGTATTTTACCACTCCATATTTACAAATGAGAGCAACTTATTTTACCACACCATGATTACAAATGAGAGCGCGTGCATTGTATATGGGAAGTTGCATTTTGGGTAATAACTGTAAAATTGCCTAAAAACTCTAAGTTTCTTTATAACTACTATAAATTTTTAAAATATAAGGCAAATAACAAAAAGTATAATGTATATTTTAGTTTAGTAATCATTTTTTAATATCTCTTTATAACAGCATTTAATTTAGTTTATTTGACATAATAAATTCTATGTTTGGTTTAATCTCATTTGCTTAAGCTACACGCATTTTTGTACCAAAATTTAAATTTACATCTTATTATATGTTTGTTTAATTTCATTATTGAAAAAATTGTTCACAAGTGTATATAATTTTCGAAGAAAAAAGTTTCAAACAAGGATGTTTTAAACAAAGATCTTCATAAAAACTAATTCTGTCTGAAATTTGCGGAAACTTGTATTTAGAAGAATAGAGCACTGCAGATCTATTATATATATACGGGGTGTGTTCAAAAAGTAACGCGAATTTTGTGTTTTTTTCAAAAATTATTTATTTAGTCATGAATATCTATTTTGTTCCCTTCAAAATAATCCCCATGAGATATTATACACTTGTGCCAACGGTTTTTTCAATCTTCGAAGCACTTCAAAAAATCATTTTTTTATCTTCTTCAGCTCCTCCTTCGATGCCGTCTTTATCTCGTCAAGAGAAGCGTAACGTCGTCCTTTCATGGGCCTCTTCAGTTTAGGGAACAAGAAAAAGTCACAGGGGCCAGATCTGGGGAATACGGTAGCCACGGCATCATTAGTGTGTTGTTTTTGGCCAAAAAGTCGCGCACAAGCAACGATGTGTGTGAGCAGTGGCGTTATCGTGGTGCAAAAGCCAATTTTTGTTCTTCCTCAAATCCGGGCGTTTCTGGCGGATTGCTTCGCGCAAATTGCGCAAAACTTGCAGGTCATATTCCTTATTGACCGTTCTTCCCTGTGGCAAGAATTCATGATTCACCACGCCCCTACAATCGAAGAAAACTGTCAGTTACGATTCGCGATATTTTTTGAACACACCTCGTACATAGCAGAGCTTTCTTGACTTAAATACTTTTCTTCCCATTCCACATTAAATGGATTAATTTTTAAATTGTGGACACTGCTTTCACTAGAATTTCCAACGACTTGGGGTTTTCCCCGTAGAAACGACTCAGCAGATTGCTCTCTCACAACGCAGGGTTGCCAGTCTCGATGTACTATAGTAATTATAAAAATTGTCTTCAATGTATTTGAAGTTTTCTTAAACTAACTCAAAATCAGAATCGAATGCTATTATTTATAAATATATAAACTATTTTTATTAGTTTGTTTTCAGTTTTGATATTTTATATTATGAAAAATTATAATTGAAAACTTAGATTTGTACAAAACTACATACATATGCGCATTGAGTAATGGCAACATTGTTCAAATGAAAACGAGAACAAAACGCTTGCCGCTCGTAGCGAAGTGAGAAGATGTTTCTGCCATTAGCGTTTGTATTCTATTTGTATGCTTAGCCACTCTCAATCAATAATGCCATACCTCGCAAATATATTTTTATTTGATGATTTTTCATATTTTTGAAAATATGTGTTCCCTTTCTATAGCGCGTATTATTATTTTAATACATTTCCAGAGGCAACTTAGATATTTAAAATTTAACAAAACAATTATAGAAAAAAATTTCAGTTCTTTGAAAATTTTGATAAAACAACCAAACTGAAAATATCACAAATCATATATTTATAAAAGCATTTTCATTAAATGGAACTGCAATATGTTTAAACAAAATATATATTATGGTTATAAGTATCCTTTCTTTTTTATATATGCAGATATATAAAACTGCCTTGCATATGTACGTATAAAAGCCCACAACTTGAGAAGTTTTCCTGATTGTAGCTGAAATGAATTTTTATAACTGGCATCACCACCATTAACTGTTCTATCACATGTACAGTGGTGTGAACAAAATAGGAACAACCATAAGGTGTTGTGAAATTTTAGAATGTGCGGTTTTCTTATTAAATAAAATTGTTTTTAGATACTAATATAACGTATATAATTTTTTCCTAATAGTGATTAGAATTTCCCACCATGAGAAGGTAAATAAAAACAAATATTAATGCGAAATTCTAAAACCTGCAAATTATGTTTACTTCTGTTTGTTCACACAACTGTACAATTCCGATATAAAGTAAACTTCCGCTCTTTAATTTGTGTATAATATCAGTCAGGAATAAAGGGATGTTCAACTTATTCCAGTGTGAGAGCGCCTCAAAATAAGCGTTTTTTATAACATTTTCCATTATGGCCAGATCGAACAAAATAAGAATTTTTGGGCATTTTAAATTAAAACACCCAACATTTAGTACGAATAAAAATTACTATGTAGTGGCTATTTATTGTATGGAGAAACTATTTAAATCTTTTTAAAGTATATTAGAAGAACTGATTTTTGACCTTTCAATACCCAAAACAAGGACTTAGGCTTGTTAGCTCTCATTCATTAAATTTTTTTATTCATTTTCCATTGAAAATAATACTATGATGCTTCAAATTACAAAACGTTTCATCAAATACCTTTAAATATCACTAATTTACTTAATTTTCATTGGTTTACCTTTTTCATAAGTGGTTTTGAACGATGCAACAAATCACTCCGTTTATATATTTTTTGGTAAGATTTCAATCTGACCATTGCTCGTTTCCAATTGCTAAACGTCAAAACCACCTAAACTTCGACAGTTGATCGAGTTAAGGTGGTTTTGACGTTTAGCAATTGCTCTCTCACTTCCAGTGAGAGAGGAGTTAAACATCTCTTTATCTCTGATATCAGTATTGCCGCAACCATTCTGCCAGAGATAATGAGATGTTTAACTCCTCTCTCACTGGAAGTGAGAGAGCAATTGCTAAACGTCAAAACCTACTGAACTTTGACAGCTAATCGAGTTCAGTATGTTTTGACGTTTAGCAGTTGGAAAAGAGGGACGACCAGATTAATACGTTGAACACAATGGTTGCGACAGACGACAACCGACAGCTGTCAAATATTAAAATACACACGTTCTTATGGACACTGTTATTTAGACAGCTGCACGACTACACGACGGTAGGCTGACAGTTGTCGTTCTCGCTAACTTCAATATTTTCCTATATTTGCCTGCGACAGTAGGACGACAGTAGAGTTGACAGTAGAATGAAAGATAGAGAGATGAGGAAGAGTGGTGATGCCACTAATATGTAAAATGTAAAATTATTCACAGCTCTTACAACCTTGACGTTATTTTACAAATAAAAGCATAAAATAGCACTATTATAGCTCTATTATATAATTTGTAATAACAATTGATAATTTAAAACAAAAATATATACCTATTTACTTATTTTTTGCATAAAAAATTTCACTTTGAACAAAATATTAAAATTTCATTGAAGTGCAAGGTATTAGTATGGCCACAACGAAATTGTGTACATGCAAAATGGAGAGCTGTGTTGTCTTGTGTACATGCGTTCAGGTAGTAGGATGCACAACGCCGTTTTCAGTTCACTGTCGTGATGCCATGTTGTGTCGCAACCATTGTGTTCAGCGTATAAAATCCCGCCAAATTATTATTCGAATGGAGACATTTTTCATTTTTTTGTCTCCATTTGTAACGGCCATTATTTCGAAGAATACCGAAGGTGAAACAGCACGCAGATTGAAAGATGTGAGTATATTTTAATTTTTATTAAGTAAATTTGCATTTATTTAATACTTTTTTATTTTATTTTACAGACAAAATGCCGAAAACCAGCAGTTGGAAGAAATGTGTTGTTGGCTGCAAGGCGGGAGGAAGGACATTTAATTTTCCAAATAGTGGAACGGACCTCGAACGGTGAGTGAAAAACATTAAATAGTGCAAAAGTGTTTGTAAATTTGTGAAAAATTTCGAATAAATAAGTGTTTCTATTGTGCAATTAAAATAGTAATTTTGAATAATAAAATTGAATTTCCGTGTGTTTTTAAGTGTGATGTGCTGAACAAGTAGAGCGCGACAGACTGCAAGCGACATCTGTCAAATATTAAAATACACACGTTCTTATGGACACAGTTATGTAGTCGTGCAGCTGCCTCAATAACTTTGTCCTTAAGAACATGTGTATTTTAATATTTGACAAATGTCGCTTGCAGTCTGTCGCGCTCTACTTGTTCAGAGCGTAACTGTCAATTTATTGTCATTGCCGTTAATTAACTAAATAAATTGTTTTAAAGTAACGATTTATCATTGAAAATATAGTCATAAAAAATAATTGTACTTTTAAATATTCATTAAATATGCACTTTTTGCACTATTATTATTATTAGTATACATATTTTATAATTATATATAACATTTTGTATTTAATTTTGTTTCTTTTAATAGGCGTAAATGTTGGCTCAAGCGTTTAGGTGGTTTTGAAGATCAAAGTGAAAAAACACCTAAACACATTTTTGCGTGCAAGCGGCATTTTTCAAATGAAATGCGTAACGCAAAAAAATTGCGTCCGAGAGCCGTTCCGGACATAAATTTAATAAATGAGCCAATATTTAACGCCCCAAATTCTGAAAATATAATTGAAATAGGCGTTGAAGATTTTTCCCCCAAATGGAAGGATCTGCCTCAAATGCAAACGGTGCATCGAGGCAGCTGCTTCCGCTTTTAGAAAGGGAAGACCGCGAAAATATTTTAGAGCCTCTGCCACTTCTTGAGGAGGAACTACTAAAGAGTAGCGAAAAAGCCGCGCAAACAGGTAGGGGTCTGACAGCAGGGACAGATAGAAAAAAAAAATTGAGAGAAGAGAATAGGATTCTAAAAATAAAATTAGACAAAAAAGAACAGGAGAATAGGAGTTTAAAAGCTCAGTTGGTCCAAATGGCAACTGAATTAGAAAGATGTAGGGAAATGTTAAGAAGCAGTTCATTTAGGGAAGAGTCAAAACCTCTTGAGATAGTTTGCAGCAAAGTTCCTCCTCAGTTAGGTGCTTGTATTAGGAGTAGTTTTTTAAATAGTAATCGCCAAAGTCACGGTCGGCGATATGACACTTTTCTTAAAACTTTAGCTTTGGGTGTATTTTTTTTGTCACTAATCGCTTACCGCTACCTAAAGCACCAACTTAGTTTTCCCTTCGCAAACTACATTACACAATTTTGTCGCAGATTGGCCTCGTTTCCCAGGTTGCACCCAAAGCAGCATAAAGTCTTTAGAAATTAAGAGTAAGGGATTTTCTTTCGAACAAAAGTTCATATCAGTTTCTTGTGATGAAATGTCACTGAAATGTCATTTGCAGTATGATAGGAAATTTGATAGGGTGATACGTCTGGAAGATTATGGCGATGAAAATCGCACATCTAGAATAGCCACAACTGCAATGACCATAATGGTGCAAGGTATAGATGGAGAACCTTGGTCCCACCCGTTAGCTTATTTTTTTATTAGAGGCTCATGTAAAGGGGATGTCCTCAAAAAATATATTCTTGAAGCCATTACCCAACTTCAAAAGATAGGGCTAGTTCCTTGCCATTTTGTTTGTAACCAGGGTACCAATTTTCAAAATTTAGCTAATTTGTTAGGTGTTTCAATGTCACGGCCCTTTTTTGACGTTAATGGTAAGGAAACATGTTTTTTTTACGATAGCCCCCATTTATTGAAATGTAGTCAAAACTGCTTACAAAATATGAAAAATAAAGTTGATTTTAAAAATAGTCGCGTATGTTGGTCAGATATAGTCCATTTTTATAAACAGGACTGTAAGTCGAGTTATCGGTGTACGCATAAATTAACCGATGCTCATATTTACCCCAATACCTTTCAAAAAATGAAAGTTAAATTCGCGTCTCAAGTTTTAAGTAATACGGTCGCTTCAGGTATGCTTTCTCTTTACAGCTCGGGAGCCTTAAGCTCAAATAGTATGAGCTTCATTAATACCGCGGATTTCGTTTCTTTTTTTTAATAAATTATTCGATATTTTTAATAGTAGTTTCACTGAGGCCATTGTACCCACTAAAAAAGTTTTTATAAGTTCCCCAGAGCAAAACCAGTTTTTAGATGAGGCAGAAAAAGTTTTGAAAACAATTTGGGTCGTAGATGAGTTAGGAAACAACACAACAAGTAATTTCAATTTTATAAAGGGGTGGTTAATTTATATTAATAGTTTAAGACGATTGTGGCGATTGCTGTCACACTCAGGATTTCCTTACCTGAAGACAAGACGACTATGTCAGGACAGCTTAGAGCATTTTTTTGGTCAGATTAGAAGTAGGGGAGGTACTAGAGTTACACCTTTCATGTTCTCTAGTTTGTTTAGGAAGTCATGGGGTTTACGTTACGTAAATATCGTTACAAAAGGTAACTGTGAGCTGCCTTTAGAACCCGAAGCCACAGTTATTTCAGAACATAGCCATAATGTTCTTCTTAATGTGTGCAATGATTCCGTTTTAAGTGACCTTTCTTGGCAGGATTTCCAGGGTTTACCACGGCCCGAACACTCCATTGTTAGGTCCATTACTTTAGATAGTAGTTTAGAAATTAGCTTTTTAAAGGAAAATGCTTTTAGTTATTTTTGCGGCTACCTTTATTTGAAAATTTTTAAAATGCACGCATGCTTCCTGCCATTACCTTATTTAGGAGATGAAATTCCTTCTGATGAATTCATCTTCATACATCAAAACCAGATCGATAAATGCAACTTAGTGAAGCCGCCTCAAGAATTTGTTGCATTTATTAATAATTTAGAAATAAAATTTGTTAAGGAATTTGACAGAAATTGTCATAAAATAGGATTAGGAGAAATTCTTTTTGCTAAATTAAAAGATATTAGGCCCTTCTTGTGTTGTGAAGACTGTGACCCAAAGGTAGTTATTGCTTTATTTATTAGAATTAGAATTTATTTTGTGACGAAATTTTTAAATAGAGATTTATCTTTACCCAATTTTAAGAATAAAATTTTGTGTGTTTCACATTTGTAGTTTTTATCTTTCTTTTCTAGTGGTTGCAATGAGCTAAATATTTTATACTAAAATAAGATTTTTTAAGCAGATTCGCATTAAGAGGCTCTAAAGTTAGAACGTTTAATAGAAAGTTTTTAATAACAAATTAGAATTTGCGGTTTAAATATTGGCATTTGTATATATGTATGTATGTTTATTTTTATAGTTTTAAGTATTATATTAAATACTGTGATATTGTTTTTGTTATTTTTTTATACTGTTATATATGAATTGTTATTGTTTTGTTTATTTTCATTTTTTTATGTAAATAAATTGTTAATGGGTGATATAGGCCTACTGGGGAACCGAGCACCCAAAAATAACTTCGGTAACGCGCCCTTTTGCATACCTCATAGGTGGTGTGGAAAATGCGAAATGGATGTTTTATTTAAAATGCCAAAAAAAAAGCTTTTTTTTCTGATCTGGCTGCAGTGGAAAATGTTATAAAAAACGCTTATTTTGAGGCGCTCTCACACTGGAATAAGTTGAACATCCCTTTATTCCTGATTCTGCGATGAACATTATGTTACGGGGGGATGTAATTGATTTTTTTCGCAACTTTTTATGCCCTTCTCTCCGTAAACTGATGTCCCCCTCATCTAGCCCTCGTGCGCACTTTGCTAACTTTGCGGGCTAAAAATGTGCCCATCCCTGTTTTAAGGTAATAAATATATTAAGTGTAACTGCTGATATTTGCTGATTTGTGTATATTCATTAATAAACTCCAGCTGTCTAACTATGTACAAGGTAAAATTTTCGACGCAACCTGCTGCTTTTTCGTTGGCGAGATAGATATAGGGTTATATATAATATATACATAAATGATCAGGGTGACGAGAAAAGTTGAAATTTGGGTGAGTGTCTGTCAGTCCGTCCGTGCGTGCAAGCTGTAATTTGAGTAAAAATAAAGATATCTTGATGAAACTTGGTACTTGGGTCCTTTAGTACAAAAAATAATTCCGAGTTCGTAGATGGGCGTAGTCTGAACACTACCACGCCCACAATCGCCATTGACTGCAAGCATATAAAGGGCCATAACTTAGCGCAAAATTAAGATATAAAGCTATAATTTGGTACAGAAGATCTTAGTAGCAAAGGGCACCTGTGGGCAAAATTTTTGGTGAGAATATTGGACTATGTGCGTGACAACGCCCACTTTTTTGGGGAAATCCCATATCTCGGAACCCGACCCACCGGCTTCGACCAAATTTAGTACGTAGCATTCTTTTTATATTCTTAAGTCACATTGTGAAAATAAACGAAAACTGAAAACAACCACTTCTACTTCCCATATAGCACAATTTTAAATTCTACTTGATTCGTTCAGTTTCCAGTTAACAAATCAAGAATCAATTAATATAACGGGATAAAACTTTTCACGGATAATAGCTCTAGTGTATGCCACTCTATTACCAAAAATTGTTTAAATCCAATAAAAACTGTTTAAGATCCTAGGTATCGAATATTTAGACTTCGGTACCCATAGTTGACTTTTGATCGAAAGAGTTGGTAAATGTGTTAGATATGCAACTAAAATTAAGGGATACTCCTTCTCTTATAATGGGTTGTCTATATGTCTAAACTGGGTTGAATCGGACAAATTCTTCCAATACTTAATGTAAATCCAATACTTAATAAAAATGTGATTTTGTACCGCATACGAAGTATGACAATTAAGTAATGAGACTGATTCCATAAAAACCGTATATTTGAAAATTATTCTACAACTCTGCGATCCTCTTCAAAGTAGTCCCATTGGGCAGCTATACAGTGATTCCAGCGCGTTTACCGTGTTTCGTAATATTTCTGGAACGCTTCGGCTGGGATGTCCGCGAGTACCCTCGTCACGGCTGCCTGGATTTTCGTAATCGACTCAAAATGGGTTCCTTTGAACACCGATTTTGTTTTCGGAAACAAAAACAAGGCACAAGGTTACATGTCGGGAGAATAAGGCGGCTGTTGCAGCACGGCGATCCCTTTAGAGGCCAAATACTGGGACACGCTGAGGGCGGTGTGGCACGGCGCGTTGTCGTGATGAAGGATCCAGTTATGAGCGATGTCTGGGCGTACTCTGTTGACTCATTTTCACAATCTTTCGAGTACTTGGCAATAGTAGACTTGAGTCACAGTTTTCCCCGATGGAACGAATTCTTTGTGGACGTTTCCACGACTATCAAAAAGGCTATAATCATCGATTTCACCTTCGTCTTGCTCATGCGAGCTTTTTTCGGGCGTGGGGCGCGCGGAGACAACCATTGTGAGCTTTGGCATTTGGTTTCCGGGTCGTATTGCCAATACCAGCTCTCATCGCCTGTAATAACTCGATCAAGCAGCGTGGGATCGTTTTCCACTTTTTCCAAACAGTCTTCTGCGACGGTCATTCGATGCTGCTTGATTTCGTTTTTCCATTTTCGTGACGAGCACTACAAACACACGTCTACTCAACTTGACTAGAGCGATGGTACATATGTATATCAATGGAGAGGGGAGGGATGCCGGAAAAAGAGAAACTGAATTTCAAGGTCACAGGTTTACCACAAGCGCGGCAATAAAATCAGTCGCATTACTTAATTGTCAAACCTCGTATATCGGCCAAAATGCGAGTTATTCCAATAAAAATATAAAAGCGTGTTTTAATCATAACAACGTTACTTTGTGTCTAAAATAGATAAATTTGAGCGAAAACTTGGTCTAGCCCTAATATCTGGATTTTCGAACATCCGGCTGACTTTACTCTATAAGTTTGGTTTTACAGTTTAAAATATTTCCCTTTTCATTTAAATCTTGCAAGTGGCAAGAGTATAAAATGTTCGGTTGCACTAGAACTTAGCACTTCTTTACTAGTTATGTTATCGTTTTCTAAAGGAACTTTTTGTAACTGCATATTTTCACGCAAACATGATCTTTGGTGTACAGAAAAGGATACGAGTGCAGAAATAATAATGCAGAAGAATAAAAAATATTCACGGTACTATCTTCCAGCATCCAGCATCTATACATATAAAATTCTAATTCACGGTGCGCAGGTGATAGAGCACGTTTTGCTGTCAAATAGAGAGCTCTCAGAAGAAGTTGCGGAGTCCAACAATAAAGAAATGAAGAAGTGCCGACATTAAGAATCTCGGAAAATGTCTCGCATATTGGCAAAATAAATTTTTGTATTCAAATTAAAATTCATTAAAATTTTACTGTTATAACTAAAATAAATTTATTATTATTTATGATTGCAAGAACTAAAGAACCTCATGTGTTTATATTGCTTGTGGAAAGATAGGTTAAATATTGTACACTGGAAGTATTTTTTCACACCATTACCACTTAAGCCTTACTATGATGCTATGTGAGCTATAGGATATAGTCGTCCGTTTTAGCCAATTTAAAAATAAAATATTTTTTTCAATTTTTGGAGAAAATTTCACAACGATATCGCAAGGGGAAATATTTATGGCCGCGGCTCTGTACAAGTTCAATCACTATACACTGTTCGGAATCATCAGCTCGTCGTTGTTTTTGGTTAAAAGTGATCTCGTGCGGCAACAACTTTGCACAGAGCTGTCAAATTTATATTCGCGTCTTTTGAAGGTTAGGGCTAACTAAAAATCATATGGATTTATTTGTAGTAGCGCCATCCATTTGCCAGACCGGGGACCTGACCTGTTATAATCTGAGAATATAATTATAAATAGGAGTTTCCAACTATTTTTTTATAAAAAAATTAAGAAAAGGTTATACAAACAACAATTTTTAATCTTAAGGCATTTAAATATATCAACTGAATACCATAAGAGAAATAAAGTATGCAAGTGTATACTATATATATACATAGACTTACATTTGTTCCTTCTTGAAATTGAGTTAGCATTACAATTACACGAACATTATACTGCAAAATCATACGCCAAAAATCCATAGTGGTTTCAGGTTTGGGACCCTGTGAAGCGATGTATTCTTTCTTTATTTTATAACCCTATAAATATTCAAATTCTAAACATCAGCATAAAATCAGATTAACACATTTACTTACGTCAATAAAAGACGCATTAATATAGTCGGAACCTTCGTCATCAACATCCAATAAAACTCGATTTTTATCATCTGAAATTAGACATGGTGATTATAATCCAAATATAAATTAAGCTTGTTTTCCAATACCGTAAACAAGAATTACAAGTACAAATCAATTTGTGTATATGTATATCACACTTTTTGTAGTTGAAATAGCCCTCATATAAAAATTACCAGGATTTTCGAACTTCCGGTTGACTTTACTCCATATGATTGATGATTGTGCGGTGAGGTACTTTAATGGCATAATAATAGTTAATGGCTAAAATCGGGTCGACACTACCTCAACTAACATTTACTACATATAATGAGTTTGTTTTTTCTAACAAATCCCAAATATGTATAAGTTATGTTATATATAAAATATGCACATATAAAATTGCTTATGTACCGATCCGTCGACGTTTAGCATTATAAGGTATTTTCCTGGCTTTTATTCCTGCAAATTGCAAAAGTATAAAATTTTTAAGTCTTATTCTTTAATCGCAAAATTGCACTGTCAAATAATGGAAATCATATATTTTTTCTCATTTTAATAAATAAAAATATTGTTTCTATTAAAAATAATACAAATAATTTTACTGGCGCAGTCGGTTAAAGAGAGAAGCCAGACTTATTTGTAGACATAAAAGAGAGTTGCCGAACTGTTTAGGTACGAACAGCTTGACAAGCTTGCCGACAGAGGTAATGTTCGAAAATTTTACGAAAAGATGCGGCGACTAACGGAAGGTTTTAAGACCGGACTTTACTCTTATAGAACCTCCAGAGGTGACCTAATGACTGATGCCCAGACCATACTGAAATTATTGATGGAACACTTCTCCAACCTGTTGAATAGCAGTGAAAGCTTAATACCAAGAGATGGTGAACCCAATCCCTAATCGATGATGATGAAGCGGACGTTTAGTTGCCCGCCCGATGAATAAGTTCGAACAGCAATTACCCGTCTGAAGAATAACAAAGCGGCGGAGGCTGATGGCCCCCAAAACAAACAAACATTTCAAGTTTTTAGTTGACATTGATTCATCAATTAGCTTAATAAAATCTGCAATATTTTACGAAAAGGTCATACATGTTAAAACAATAACATTAACAACAACGACAGGAAAAGTGAGTCTGAACGAAGTTCCGGAACTACATGTCAAAGTTACAATGTTTCGTTAATAACTTTAGTAATAGTTATGAAGTTTACTTTGTTATAATAATCTTAAGCTACTTAAAGCCGACCTAGAAAATAATTTGATACGTATGAACGGGATTTGTTATAAATGAAAGTCATGAACTAAGTAAGTAGTAAATTAAGACTTGAGCATCTACCACTGTGGGCAAACAGTGAGACTTTGTTCATAATTTTAAAATTCTGAATTTATTCTTCAAAATTTATGTCGTTCCTCTCAAAGTAATCCCTCTTGGCCTCAATGCACTTGAGCCAACGTTTTTCCAATTCTCGAAACAGTTGTTAACAGTGGTAGTTTGAGTTTACGAAATGGAATGGTTGCGGCACGATTTTGGTCAAAAATTAAAAAAAAAAAAAACAGATTCCACGGAGCGACAAATTTTAGTTTGGGAAACAAGAAAGAATCACACGGAGCTAAATCTTTTGAATTCGGTGGTTGATCGATGGTATTCATTGCGTTTTTCGTTTCAAAATCGGTGAGAATCGTGGCTCGGTTGAATGGTGCATTATAATCGTGTAAGATCCATGAGTTGTTTTTCCACAATTCCAGCCATTATCGACGGATGTTCTTAAGCCAACGCCTCAATACGGCCAAATAGAAGTCCTTATAAACCTTCTGTCCCTCCGGAACAAATTCATGATTCACCAAACCACGAATATCGAAAAACAATGAGCATCATCTTGATTTTTGAACGGCTTTGCCTTTTGATATACATAAGTACATACATAAATTCTTTCTTCGATATTTTTATCCATTGTAAACAATCTTCTACTAAGGTGTAAGCAGCTGCTTTAAACAAACTGGTCGACACATCGCGCTCATATTTGACATAGTAATTAAGGACAGTCCTACCAACTAAGCAAAATTTATATTTTTTAAATATAATTTACACGGAGAATTTAAATTATAATTTTCATTAATTTGTCACAATGTAAAATTATTTTTCGTTTTTCTAACAAACCTTATATTGAATTTGTCGGTCAGTGTATGAGTTATACATACAAGTTTTGAATCTAGGCATTTTATGTCGACTAGTGCGTTAGAAACTGCTATCTTTATCGATTGTCCAGTAAGAATTTCATGACATTTCATTGATTGGAAGTGAAGTTGTTGCGTTTTAAGTGTCAGTATGTTTGTGTTGTCGGTGCGAAAATGAGCTTCGAACAGAGAACCAACATTAAATTTTGTTTTAAAATTGATAAAACTTTTACCGAAACGTTTCAATTGATGAAACAAGTTTATGGCGATGATTGCCTACCCCGTAGCAGAATCCGTGATCACCGGAAATTCCATCGAAACTATGCGTGAATTCATCAAAAATTAGCCGAAATCATGATTGAAATTCATGGAAATGGAATTGAACATCTTCAAAACATCGATTTATCGAAATTTGGCCGAACATTTGGGCTTACGAAAGGTGTGTGCACGGTTTGTTCCGCACAAATTGATTGACGACAAAAAAATTGCTTAAAATCCAACATTCGAAGGACATCATTGTGACTGATTATTTGACCAAAAATCACATTTTAACCATTAACCACTCCCCGTATTCACCAGATATGACACCGTGCGACTTCTTCCTTTTTGGAAAAATGCATTTGCCATGAAAAAATAGCGTTATGCAGACGTAGAGGCCATTCAAAAGGCTTGCACCGGCATACAGGCGGCCATACCGGCCAACGAGCTAAAACACTCGTTCGACATGCTTCTGGACCATGCAAAAGCATGTACTGAAGCAAAAGGAGACTATTTTGAATAAAATAAATTGATTTTGCTGAAATAAACATTTGTTCTGTTTTTTTTTTTGAAGGAACACACCTTTTATGTTTATATAAATCTGCTTGAATTTCGATTGTCTGGTTGACGTCTTACACCTTAAAGTATTTCCCTGGCTTTGATTCTTGCAGGAGTATAAAATGTTCGGTCGCCCCCGAACTTAGCCCTTTCTAACTTGTTTAACAATAGGTTCAGCGCAAAGCTTCAATAAGATAGATATAGATCCGGCAGATAGAAAAAAAAGAAGATATTTTTTCTCTTATATTTGACATTTTGAGGTTATAAGAATGCCATTGATGCTGAAACTAAAAACTTGTAATTTGGTACAATGAATCTCGATAACGAGAGACATCCATGGTTTGCATATTTAAGAAAAGTGGGCTAGGACCCGCCTTAGAATATTTGCGTTTATAGCGTATATCTCCCAAACCATTCACACTATATCACACAAATTGGCATAAGACAAATCATTTTTATTCTTCTTGCGAAGCCTGAAAATAGATTAAATCGGATGATAACTACACTCACTCTACGTATAACAGTTTTGCTAAAAACTATCAACAGTACGGTAAATCAATGCGTCAGAGATTCTAACTTTACATGCAGGATGATATAAGGACGGTTTATAGGAGGAGGTATCAAAATTGAACAATGGGCGTGGCATGGAAAATCACATATCTCCGAATTTACTCGGCCGACTTAAATTAAATTTGGTACAAAGGGTTATTTGGACATTCCTATGTTATAGTGCGAAGGTGGTCGAAATCGGATTAGTACCACTTCTACTCCCAATATAACGCTATTTTAAGTTCTATCTGATTTTTTTCACTTTCAAGTATATGTACAAATCTCGCGGGTAAACATGATTGTCCCCTTGGCGATAAAGGCCGATCGCCACGCGTCTATATGTAGCATATACATACGTATATGTATATATATGTATATTTTTACGCGACTTGCAAAAATCTGTGTCGATATGTATGCAAGTTCATACATAAACATACATACATACAAGGTCTGTCGCAAACGAAACAGAACTTTTTAAATATAACTGTTTCTGGTAGCGCCACCTATTGGTGGGTATATGATGTAAAAAGCTTGATCTCTTGTTGACATTTCGTAAAAATTTTAAGACAATTGGATAACTACAATCGATGTTATCGATCAAAAAGGGACAGCAGCTTTTGGTCATCGGTCGTAAAATGCATTTTGAACAAAGAGCAAATATTAAATTTTGTTTTAAACTTGGGAAAACGTTTACTGAAACATTTCAAATGATGTGCATGAGTGGTTTAAGCGATTCCAAGAAGGTCGTGAGGATCTCTGTGACGATCAGAAATCACCGAAAAAAAGTCGTATTCAGAAGTCAAAAATAAAGACAATGCTGATTTGCTTTTACGATACCGAGGGTATTGTACACGAGAGTTCGTCTCACCTGGCCAAACGATTAATGCTGTGTTTTACCTTGGTGTTATGAAGAGTCTTTTGTCACGCATTCGTCTTGCTCGACCACAATACCGTGAGGCATCCAACACCATATTAACAATTAATCACTCACCCTACTCATCTGATCTGGCACCCTGTGATTTTTACCTATTTGGAAAACTTCGTTTGCCCATGAAAGGATACTGGTTTCAGGACATTTCAGCTATCCAAAAGGTGACGACCGATATTCTCAAGAGCATTCCGAAAATGACCTTAAACAATCATTTGAAATGCGAATTGACCGGGCTAAACGCTGTATCGAAGCACAAGGAAACTACTTTGAATAAAAAATATAACTTTTGAAAAATATTAATTTTTTGTTGTTTTTTTAACAGTCCTGTTTCTTTTGCGACATACCTTATATTTACGCTGGTTTGTTAGAGAAGCTGTTACAGCGGCAAGGGAAGCAGTGGTAATTGGCGACCGTTCGTTTGTGTTTTCAGCACAGCTCGGATTTTCTACCAACAATACAATGTTGTGACGCTTTGTCGTCGCGACAGTTCTTCGACACATTGAAGTACTGAATACAATGCTCGCGACACGACATGGCAGCACGACAGTGAACTGAAAATGGCGTTGTGCATCCTACTACATGAACGCATGTGCACAAGACAACACAGCTCTCCATTTTGCATGTACACAATTTCGTTGTGGCCAATACCTTGCACTTCAATGAAATTTTAATATTTTGTTCGAAGTGAAATTTTTATGCAAAAAATAAGTAAATTGATATATATTTTTGTTTTAAATTATCAATTGTTATTACAAAAGATATAATAGAGCTATAAGAGATCTATTTTGTGCTTTTATTTGTAAAATAACGTCAAGTTTGTTAGAGCTGTGAATAATTTAGATTTTACATATTAGTGGTATCACTACTCTTCCGCATCTCTCTATCTTCCATTCTACTGTCAACTCTTTTGTCGTCCTACTGTCGTTGGCAAACATAGGGAAATATTGAAGTAAGCGAGAGCGACAACCGTCGGCCTGCAGTCGTGTAGTCGTGCAGCTGTCAAAATAACAGTGTCCATAAGAACGTGTGTATTTTAATATTTGACAGATGTCGTTTGTGGTCTGTCGTGAGCATGGCGTTCAGCATATGACTCTTCGACAAAGCATGAGCTTCAGCCATTGGTTGCCCGTGGCAATGAAGATTTCGCATGAAGCAATAAGTGAACACATTTTCCATACAAAGTTGTGTGTAGACAAATTTACAAATGTTATACGTATGGTCTGTCATATTTGCTCACATGCACACATAATTACATACTTGTGTACGTGAATATGCGCGACCACTTGGTCTTTTAATATGTCATCAAACATGTAATGCCCAGCAAATAAATAAGTATGTACATACTTATGTAAATATATAACTTATTAAACCCACATTAATTAAATATTTAGGTAAAATTGCAAGTTAATACCACCAGTTCATATCACATGAACATATTCTTTATCTGTCATAAATATGTAACTTACGACCCATATGGTCCGTATTGAAACATTATGTGTACTTTGCTAATACTGTACGCCTTAGGTGGCCCCAAAATGTAATTCATAGATTGTGAGATGAATCTTTCCACTTGTAACATATGCCCTATCTCAAGTGGATTTTAGATATACTTCCTAGAATGTAAGACTAATATTTGTATCTGGACGTAAGCAAAATATTGTATATAAGAAAACATAATAGAGTTGACCACAGGGAGTTGCCCACAGGCAGTTGAGCAGTTATTAATTGGCGATCCTGCCAGGAGACGAACTAATCTCTGGTGGACCAAAATGTGATAATAAAATTCTGCGGTAACCATTTAAGGGGACAAAAAATCCCCGTGTTACCATATAAAAACGCAAACAAGTATCGCGAATTCGCGAGAAAAGAAAACCAAAATCCGAAATAAAAATCTACAATCAGATGTGTTGTATTATATAAGACGATTCCAGGAGATTCAACTAACTCTCAAGCGGAGCAAATAATAAACGTAAATAAAAAAATTTTAATATTAAAAAAAAAAAAAACAAAAACTCTGTATGTAAAACCCTGTGCGAAAGGGCATACTGAAGTTGAGTGAAAGTTAAAACAAGTATCCGTAAAAACGGAGAAAAAGGAAAAAAAATAATACGAAGGAAACATTTGCGTGAAAATTATAAATTTAAAATTACGGAGTAGAAAGAGCAGAGTAAAGATAAATACAAACCTCTTCCCTCCTCAGATTAGAAAAAGAATAAAGGCAAAAGGCAATGAAAAAAATACATAATATACATAAGATTAGTGCAAAAACTTTATATGATAAAACTACAAAAGCAGCAACAGCAACAACAGCAGCATCAAATTCAACAACAACAGCAGTAGCAGTAAAAGCAACAACAGAAAAAGCAGTAGCAAATTTCAAAGGCAGCAACTTCATTAACAATAACAACAACATCTTCAACAGCAGCATCAAATGCAACAACAAAATAGTTGTAAGTAGCTCCTATATTCATTAATTGCATGGGAAAGAATTTCTCTAGTATTAAGTACGAATACGAGGATGGAGTCATGTGTAGAAGTTCAGAAGTGAGGAAAGTTCTCTGATCGCCATTCACTTGGGAGTGACCAGAAACGATTCTTTTACATATGACTCAAGCAGCTCACGACTTCCGGTCTTTGACCAAGTATCCTCTGGGTACCCTAAGAACATCCGTTTGAAGGCGAGCTAAAGTGAGAAGGCGAAATATTCCCTACTTAGGGTTGTGCGCTGGGTTTGGGACCCGCCACGTAAAAAAACACCTCCAATGAAAGGAAACAACAAGCCTTGGATAAGTGACCCCCGACCATGGCAAACGAATTAAGGACTATGATTTGAGGGCACGCACCTGGAATGTCCGGTCCCTTCATTGGGAAGGTGCCGCTGGCCAGCTGGTTGATGTCCTCGTGAAAATAAAGGCTGACATCACCGCCGTCCAAGAAATGCGATGGACGGTACAAGGACAGAGACAAGTACGTCCTTGTGGCAATTACTACAGTGGCCATATAAGGGAGCGCAAGCTTGGTGATGGATTCGTGGTGGGAGAGAGACTCCGTCGCCGAGTACTATCATTCACTCCTATGAATGAACGTCTAGCCACAATCCGCATCAAAGCGAGGTTCTTCAACATATCGCTGATTTGCGCCCACGCTCCGACGGAAGCGAAGGACGATGTGACCAAAGATGCCCCCACGATGTCAAAATCGTGCTTGGCGACTTTAACGCCAGGGTGGGCAAAGAAGGTATCTTTGGCACTACGGTGGGTAAATTCAGCCTCCACGAGGAAGCATCCCCAAATGGGTTGAGACTGATCGACTTCGCCGGGGCCCGAAATATGGTTATCTGTAGTACTAGATTCCAGCATAAGAAGATACATCAAGCTACCTGGCAGTCTCCGGATCGAAAAACCACCAACCAGATCGATCATGTTGTGATAGACGGAAGACACGTCTCCAGTGTTTTAGATGTGCGTGCGCTCCGAGGTCCTAACATCGACTCGGACCACTGCAGCCAAGATTCGCACCCGCCTCTGTTCAGCAAAAAACGCACGCCAACAAACACAAGCAAGGTTCGACGTCGAGAAGCTGCAATCACAACAGACAGCCGAACGATTTTCTACTCGGCTTGCACTCCTGATCTCTGACAGCACTCGTCAACAACTCGGTAAAAGAGAACTGTGGGACGGCATTTCAAACTCCTTACGTACAGCTGCAACCGAAACCATTTGGTTTTGGAAAGTGCAAAAGAACAGCTGGTACGACGAGGAGTGCCGTGTCGCAGCGGAGAGAAAACAGGCTGCCTACCTTGCAACGTTGCGATCGACCACAGCACGTGCGGGATGGGATAGATACCGAGAGTTGAAGAGGGAAGCAAGACGCATTTGTAGACAGAAAAAGAAAGAGGCCGAAATGCGTGAGTACGAAGAGCTTGATAAGCTGGCCGACAGGGGTAATCCTCGAAAATTCTACGAAAAGATGCCGCGACTTACAGAAAGTTTCAAGAGCGGAGCAT
Source organism: Bactrocera zonata (assembly GCA_037783105.1). Taxonomy (NCBI): domain Eukaryota; kingdom Metazoa; phylum Arthropoda; class Insecta; order Diptera; family Tephritidae; genus Bactrocera; species Bactrocera zonata. The sequence goes on along the minus strand of JBAWJQ010000868.1, from coordinate 1,123,338 downwards.
ACTCTTGACGGCGGCAGAGAACTGATAAGGAGCATGCATCAGCTTCTTTGTAGAATATGGTCGGACGAAAGCATGCCCAATGATTGGAATTTAAGTGTGCTATGCCTAATCCATAAAAAAGGAGACCCCACAATCTGCGCCAACTACCGTGGGATAAGCCTCCTCAACATCGCGTACAAGGTTATATCAGGCGTATTGTGTGAAAGATTAAAGCCCACCGTCAACAAACTGATTGGTCCTTATCAGTGTGGCTTTAGACCTGGTAAATCAACAACCGACCAGATATTCACCATGCGCCAAATCTTGGAAAATACCAGTGAAAGAAGAATCGACACACACCACCTCTTCGTCGATTTCAAAGCTGCTTTCGACAGCACGAAAGGAGCTGCCTTTATGCCGCGATGTCTGAATTTGGTATCCCCTCAAAACTAATACGGCTGTGTAAACTGACGTTGAGCAGCAACAAAAGCTCTATCAGGATCGGGAAGGACCTCTCCGAGCCGTTCGATACCAAACGAGGTTTCAGACAAGGCGACTCGCTATCGTGCGACTTTTTCAATCTGTTGCTGGAGAAAATTATTCGAGCTGCAGAACTTAATCGAGCAGGTACAATCTTTTACAAGAGTGTACAGCTGCTGGCGTATGCCGACGATATTGATATCATCGGCCTCAACACCCGCGCCGTTAGTTCTGCTTTCTTCAGACTGAACAAGGAGAAAGCCCAATGAGGGCAAAACGAAATATCTCCTGTCCTCAAACAGACAGTCGTCGCACTCGCGACTTGGCTCTCACGTCACTGTTGACAGTCATAACTTTGAAGTTGTAGATAATTTCGTCAATTTAGGAACCAGTATTAACACCACCAACAATGTCAGCTTGGAAGTCCAACGCAGGATTACTCTTGCCAATAGGTGCTACTTCGAACTGAGTAGGCAACTGAAAAGTAAAGTTCTCTCTCGACAAACAAAAGCCAAACTCTATAAGTCGCTCATAATTACCGTCCTGCTATATGGTGCAGAGGCTTGGACGATGACAACAACCGATGAGTCGACCTTAAGAGTTTTCGAGAGAAAGGTTCTGCGAAAGATTTATGGTCCTTTGCGCATTGGCCATGGCGAATATCGCATTAGATGGAACGATGTGCTGTACGAGATATTCGATGACATTGACATAGTTCAACGAATTAAGATACAGCGACTACGCTAGCTAGGTCATGTTGTCCGGATGGATGAAAACACTCCAGCTCTGAAAGTATTCGACGCAGTACCCGCCGGGGGAAGCAGAGGAAGAGGAAGACCTCCACTCCGTTGGAAGGACCAAGTGGAGAAGGACCTGTCTTCGCTCGGAATATCCAATTGGCGCCACATAGCGAAGAGAAGAAACGACTGGCGCGCTGTTGTTGACTCGGCTTTAATCGCGTAAGCGGTGTCTACGCCAGTAAAGAAGAAGAAGTACGAAATATTTGCTCTCCGTATTATCAAAATAATAATCATACCACTCATAACTGTCCGTGTTTACATAAAAAAGGAAAACAAGATAAATTCTTATCTCAACAAGATACATTGTATTAGTATATCAAATATATACATATTATATTAAATTAAATCTTAAAAATTATAAATGTAGGCTCAAGGGGGACCCTCCGGTTTATAATATAAACTCAATTCTGCGAATCTGAACTCCAGACCCTCCATAATAAAAGAGTATCTTTTCCCAGAAAAGATCAAAACATATATTTAAATACTGACAGGCAACAAAATATTAAATATTTTTAATAGGAAGTTGTTACAATAGATTTATGCAAAAAGAAATTTAACTATATTTTGTGAGTATTACTATGTATGCTATTTCATGAAACTCACAAATAATTATAAAACAACAAACAAAACCGGAAAATAAAGTTAAAGAAAAGAAAAATATCGTTCTTTGGGAGCAGAGACTCCTGAGCGCCTGACGAAGATTTTACCGGCAATATTTTATTTAAAAAAAAATTATTTTGGGACAAAAAGATTCTAAAACGCCAGCTGTAGATTCATACTAGCAGAGTAAAAAGTAGAATTATAAAAAAAAAATTGTGGAACGAAAATGTTCTACAACGCCAGCCGAAGTTCATACCGGCAAATAAAACAAAAAAATAATGGTAAAAAACATAAAATAAATATAAATATATATATAGTATATCAAAATATAAAAATACAAAATTTATATTACTTGGGACAAAAAAGTCCTAAGACTCCAGCCGAAGAAAGTACCGGCAATACTAAAAATAAAAAATAATGGTGGAAAGCCAAACAGAAATATAAATATACAAAATTTAAAATACTTGGGACAAGAAAATCCTAAGATGCCAGTCGAAGATAATACGACAATAAAATAAAAAAAATATACTCCAAAAAAAATGAGGTACTAAAAATAAATAATTTCAATAATGTAAAAGAAAAAAATTGTCGAAATGTATCAAGGCAATAATACAATAAATGATGTCACATTAACGGTAATTATTTAATACGATTTGAAAATTGTAATGTTCAATTGATAACTTAGTCTATAGACATCGTAAGCCCTTCACAATGAAATCCAGTTAAGGTTATTAATATTACAATCACAAAGAATTTAAGTATGGGAGAAATATATTTTCAAAGCATTAAAATATTCAGGAAATAACAAAACTAAGATATGAAGCAAAAATAAAGTAAAATGATAAATTACAGTCAAATAACAATTGTCAGCCTTATAGTAATACTAACACCCGTATTCTGTGCACTTGACAAATTAGTAAAATATTGAAAATTAACTCAAATATTTATCAAGCTTGAAATATTTTGGTATTCTGTGTCAATCTTGATAAAAGTAAAAGCTTCAATTCGCAAAGCTTTTCCCCACACGTGTGGTGAACAAAATAATGTAAATAGAAACAGCTGATTTCTATTAAAATTATATTGATAGCAATTTGCGTGCAGTCAATTGCTCCTATGGTGCTTTTTATTCCAAGTTTTCTAAAAAATCTGGAATATATGTCAAATAAATTAACTTAAATTAGTATATTATTATTTGTATTACAATAATACTTGCCCCGGTTTTATAAAAATTTCTTTCTCTTTTGAACTGGGAAACTTTATTTCTCCTCCCTTCACCTTCACAATAAGTTTTGCCACAGCCCGTACACTTCCCGAAAGGAACGACTGACTCATGGTCAAGTTGACGTTGTTATCTACACATTTCCTGATATGAACCGTGTCCAAAGGAGTTCAAAGCTGCTGGAACCATTACAGTTAAAGGTAGTGACATTTTCTGATCATCGTGTGAGGCTAGTTCATTAATTTTTTTTTAATTTTTTGCCCAAAGGTATTCTCGCTCACAGAAAATGGATTTTAAATGCCATGCCCGATTCGTATTCTCACAATTTTCATCTTCGTTTAACAATAACAAAAGTAAAATATCTTCCTATTTCACAACAAGATGCACAATCAGATATTTAATTCATAACGAGCACTGTCAAGAGCATTTGACATATTAACAACTTATAAAGAAAAGAGCTTTTTATTTCAGACACAGAATACGAAATGCTTGATAAATTTCAAATTTTGACAAATTATAAATATGTTGAAATTGTCAAGTGCACAGAATAGGGGTGTAATAATCTGTAAATACAAAAAGAATAAAAGCACACAGGTTAAAATTAACATTGAACAAATTCCAATGCAAGATCAAGCCGAACCTATAGATCAAATGATGGAAAGGATCAAGCGCTATTCCTTTTTGAATCGGGACGCTTCAATTTAGATGTGGGGGAGTTAATACCACCAGTTCATATTACATGAACATATTCTTTCACCCCTGTGCTTTTGACAAATTAATAAAATATTGACAATTAACTCAAATATTTATCAAGCGAGATATATTTTGGTATTCTGTGGCAATCTTGTTAAAAGTAAAAGCTTCAATTCGTAAAGCTTTCCCCACACGTATGGTGAACAAAATAATGTAAATAGAAAACAGCTGATTTCTATTCAAATTATTCGTTAAAATGGACTGTTCTGCAACGTAAGTTTTCAAATTTTAATTATTAACAAAATTTATAATTTAACTTTTATTTGGTAGTAAACCCAAGCACGATAGAGCTACGAACGAGCAACTGGAGGCATATGTTTCGTTTTGCCAAGCACACCCAGAAATGGGTACGGGGAAAAATTGCCCAAAAACGCCTCAACAAATGAAGGAGTTGTGGCAGCAGCTGGCAGATGAGCTTAATTCGTGCAGAGGACCAACACGAAGTGCTGCAAAATGGAAAGAGGTAACATTTTAGTTTATGTTTCGTTTATTTATTATATTGTGTTAATTTGTAGACGTTAGGCGTTTGGAAAAGCCAACTGCGCACTCGTGCAAGGCGGTTGAAAATGAACCAAAGGCTCACAGGTGGAGGTCCAAGTTCCAAACCGATGACGAACTTTGAGGAAATGGCTTTGTCTACATTCGGTTCGGCTGCTGTAGATGGGGTACAAAATGTACAAAGCCTAGGTTTAACGCCAATTGAGCAAACTCATGAATGCGCAATTTCTTCACCCATGGGTAGTCCTCTACAGATATGCAGTCAGGTAGATGCAACCCCAAATCCCGAACACCATCCAGCAAGTCCATCGACACCACCTACGCATCTTAGCGTGGAAAACCAGGTAAGTTTTCATTATGATATAATTACAAAATATATACTTTTTTTGCAATTTCTTATTACGTTTTTTTCTTTTAAGGATGCCTCAACTTCGGTGCTATCACGAAAGGCACGAAATAAGCTTATCAGCACTTTGATAGCTGATATATCCAAAAGGAATGCTGCTGAGGAAGAGAGGCGACGGGAGCATCGTGAAATGATGCAGGCCATTCAAGGCCTAACTAGTTCTATAACAGAACTAATAAAAACGTTTTCTAATAATGTAAAATAATATCTAAAGTTTAATTAAAATTGAAATAACGTATGTTTAATATTTTTATTTAATTAATATTTATTGAATTTAATAAGTTTGGTTTTTTGTTTTATAATAGAATAAAAAAAAAATGGAATGCAAATTTCAATTTGTTTTCTTTTAACAAAAAGGATAAATAAAAAAATAATGGAAGTAAGTATTGTATTTCGAAAGTCGAATTGTGAGAACATTTATATATGTACATACATAAGTATATGGATTGGCTTCTGTATATATATAACTAAAGAGTTGATATATATCTTGATCTTATTCTTTCACCTTCGCGCATGTACTGTGAAGAGTTATAATCATTAATTGGAGAATTAAGGTCTTCTTCAACCCCGTCATCTATTTCGTTGAACGTAATGCCTGCTTTCGTCATTATATTATGCAATATAACGCAAGTACTAACAAACAAAGCGGAAGTTTCGTGTGAATAATGTAGAACTCGGTGTTTCAACAAACATCTGAAGCGAGATTTTAAAACACCAAATGCTCTCTCTATGCAGTTTCTTGCAGAATAATGTAATTTGTTGTATTTTTGCTCTTTATGGGTATTAGGTGTTCCCACTGGTGTTAAAAGCCACGGTTCTAGAGGATAACCTTGATCGCCAAGAAGCCAAGATTCTCTCCGTTGTTGCTCAGACGTATTAGTATGCTGACGAATGAGATGTTCTCGTAGGTCAGAAGTTGCCCAAATTCCAGAGTCATGTGTTGCACCCGGAAATTTAGCATTTACAAATGTAAAACATAATCGGTGATCGCAAACCTAAAAAACAATACATTCAAAAATTGCATTGGCATATATGTATGTGCATGCAAAAACAAAACTTACTGCTTCAACATTGATACTGTAGAATCCTTTTCTATTTAAATATAAATTAAGAGGACGTTCGACATTATTTGATGGTGGAGCAATGATAGCAATATGCGTGCAGTCAATTGCTCCTATGGTGCTTTTTATTCCAAATTTTCTAAAAAATCTGGAATATATTTCAAATAAATTAGCATATTATTATTTGTATTACAATAATACTTGCCCCGTTTTTATAAAAGTTTCTTCCTCTATTGAACTGGGAAACTTTATTTCTCCTCCCTTCACCTTCACAATAAGTTTTGCTACAGCTCGCACACTTCTCGAAAGGGATGACTGACTCATGGGCAAGTTGACATTGTTACCTACACATTTCTGATATGATCCGTGTCCAAAGAAGTTCAAAGCTGCTAGAACCCTTACAGTTAAAGGTAGGGACGTTTTCTGATTATCATGTGGGGTTAGTTCATCAACTAGGCGGCGGCAAATTTCACGAGTTAATCGAAAATTTTGCACAAAGGTATTCTCGCTCAAGGAAAATGGATTGCTATCGTCGCGTAAACGTTTTAAATGCCGCGCGCGATTCCTATTCTCACAATTTTCATCTTCGTTTATTAATAATAACAAAAGTAAAATATCTTCCATTTTCACAACAAGATGCACAATCTGATATTTAATTCGTAACGAGCACTGCTGTCAAGAGCATTTGACATCTTAACAACTTATAAAGAAAAGAGCTTTTTATTTCAGACACAGAATACCAACTGCTTGATAAATTTAAAAATTTGACAAATTAGAAATATGTTGAATTTGTCAAGTGCACAGAATAGGGGTGTTTATCTGTCATAAATATGTAACATGACACATACGACCCGTATGGTCCGTATTGAAACATTATATGTACTTTGTTAATACTGTTACATGAACATATTCTTTATAATATAATACCCAACGGTTACCTTCCTCCCGCCCAACCGACGCGAGGGGCGCAATCCGCGAACGAGCGGAATTAGCCGAGTCATAAAAGGCAAGAGAGTTTTAAGCGTTGCGATCTTAGCTGCTCAGCTACAGAAAACAAATTTCTACAGCCAAAATTAAGAATTAAATTAAAGTTTATAATTTTACTTGTTAAGAGTAGATAAAATAATTTTTTTAATTGTAAAAAGTGAGTCTGTTAAATCAAATGTGCTGGAATGAAAATTGAAATCATGACATGTACGGCGGAATGGTTCGTTTAACTCAAAATTTGTTCTAGAAAATTTCAAAAGTAAGGTTCTAAACTGCCTGGTAGAGCGAGCGGGGACGTTAAAATTAATATCAGATAGGAGAGATGGGCTACAGACTGACCCATTCATGAGTTTTACAAGAAATATTATACCAAGCATCTCCCTACGACTAGCGAGTGTCGGGAGATTTATAGGTCTTAAACGGTTAGTGTAAGGGGGAAGATTTAAACTGAAATCCCAATGCAAATGATTTAAGGCAAAAAGTAAAAATTGTTTTTGAACGGACTCTAACTTATCCGAATGGACTTGGTAACTAGGGTCACACAAGCATACTCTATATAGACCTCACCAGAGATGTAAAAAGAATTTTTGTGGCAAGCGGATTTATAAATTCTTTAGACCAACGTTTAACAAAACTAAGAGGGCCTTTAGCTTTAAAAACCGTGGAAGATACGTGAAGATTAAAATTGAGTTTGGGGTCCATAGTTACTCCCAGATCAACAAAACTGCATACTTGCTCCAACCTAAAGTTTTGTATTGTGTATGAAGTTGGGTCTACAGATCTACGTGAAAAGCACATGGTTTTACATTTTTTAAGGTTCAATGGCATGTCATTTCTATCACACCAAGAAACTAGGTTGTTTAAGTCTGTTTGCAACTGGCATCTTTCGTTGTTTGAAGCATACGTTTTAAAAAGTTTTACATCGTCAGCATATAATAAGACTTTTGAAAACTTAACAATAGATGATATGTCATTAATAAAAAAAAAGAACAGAATGGGACCAAGATGGCTAACTTGTGGAACGCCTGAAGGAATATTGATTATGTCAGAAAAAGTATCGTTAAATAAGACTTGTTGAATTCTATTGCTAAGATAAGAAGCAACCCATTTTAGAAATATTGGTTGAAAAATAAGAAGATCAAGTTTATTCAAAAGAATTGAATGATTTACTTTATCAAAAGCTTTACTGAAATCTGTGTATATAACATCAGTATTCTTATTCTCCCTAAAGCCAGCTGATACATGTGATACAAATTCAAGCAAGTTAGTTATTGTAGATTTCCCTTTACGAAAACGTGCTCAGAACAAGAAATTAGTGGAGAGGTCCGGAAGGTTATGTCGTCTGTTATAATGGCTTCATAAAGTTTAGGTATTGCAGACAACTTTGCTATTCCCCTATAGTTTTCAATAGATGACCTAAATCCACTCTTATGTAAAGGAATTATAAATGACTTTTTCCATATGGGTGGAAATAAGCCTTGCATAAGAGATGAGTTAAATAGTTTCGTTAGGGGTTGGTATATATATTTGGCACATTTCTTAAGAAAGCATGAGGGAATCATATCTGGGCCATAATTGTATGATTGTTCTAACATGTTCAACTGATATAAGGCGTCTTCTTCGGAAATGGTAGGTGCATTAATGACAGAAATCGGACATAACTTGTGCTGATGCGGAATATTTTTTGGAGATTTTGGAGAGTAATTGGACCTAACGAATTCAGCGAACATATTAGAAATGGTGTGATTGTCACTAGACATACTAGACTTATATTTCATAGCGGACGGAAAATTAGAAATCATGCGTTTGGAGTTGACGAAACCATAGAACAGTGGAATTGTATTATGTATAATATTATTTTTTACTTTGTTTATATAATTATTATAACATATTTTGTTAAGTTCAGCAAATTGTCGACACAATTTAGAATATCTTGAATAGTCAGCAACTAAACCAGTTTTTTTTAAAAAGTTTAAAAGCACGAGATTTTCTATTTTTTAATTTACATAATTCTTTCGAAAACCATAAATTAAAACTCATTCTTTGAGTAACAACACACTTCGGAATATATTTTTCAAATAAATTTTAAATAGTTTCATTAAAATGGGAAGCACTAAATTCAATATCGCCACTGTAGTCTGGCCAAGTTAATTAAGAAAGTTCGTTATTAATCTTCTTAAAATTAGCTTTCGCAAAGTTGAACCGAAAACAAAGGTCTTGTGCATTATTATTAGCAAAGTTAGCTATGATTTCGATGTTAATTTCCAAAGCAGGATGATACAGGTCCTCTGGCCGAAAAAAAGGATCACAACGGACAACGGAGAACATTGAAGTGTCATCAACATAAACTAGATCTAAGATCTTACCAAACTCGTTTCAAATTAAATTAATTTGGTTAAGACCCAACTCCGACATTTCATCTAAGAACTAGTTAAAACATAAGCACTGATAGGAATTGTAAATATAGAGTTCCATGATACGCATAGTAAATTGAAATCTCCCAAAACATTCATGGAATCAGTATTATTAGCCATCGAGAAAACATTATTTATTAATGAAGCATGCTGTATATGTACAAATATGTCCGAGTGAGACGGTATATAAGATTAAGTTAAGTAGATATGGTCACTATTAGCACAAATACGAATGCACTTAAATTCTATGAAGTCTGCATGCGAAACATCGACTTCTTCAGATGGAATTGAAGAATGAACAGCAAACAAGACACCACCTCCTTTTCTGTCCAGCCGGTCATATCTAAAGATTTGGAATTCGCTAATGAATATTTCATTATCAAAAATGTGAGGCTTCAGCCAAGTTTCCGTGAAAGCAATGATTTTAAGGTTACAATGAATGCTGTTTAAATACAAATGAACAAGTTTTGTATTAAGACCTCTAACATTTTGATAATAAACAATCACCGAATTATTGTTAATTAGTTTTTTGTAATACTGGGGTTTCTTGGCAATTTGGTGATAACTACAGGGGGCTTATCACGTTTGTGCTCGAATTCGCGCACAAAAACCCCCGATTGCTAGAATGAGTTATCAAGTATCGATTGAAAACTGTCTGCGGATGCGTTGATTTTAAACGACGAATTATCTGTCATAAATATGTAACATGACACTTACGACCCATATGGTCCGTATTGAAACATTATATGTACTTTGCTAATACTGTCCACCTTAGGTAGTCCCAAAAGGTAATTCATAGATTGTAAGATGAATCTTTCCACTTGTAACAACGCCCTATCTCTAGTGGATTGTAGATATACTTCCTAGAATGTAAGAGTAATATTTGTATCTAGAATTAAGCAAAATATGGTATATAAGAAAACATAATAAAGTTGACCCCAGGGAGCTGCCCACAGGCAGTTGACCACGTGCAGTTGCCCGTAGTTGTCCACGAGAACTCGACTGAGTTATTAATTTGCATGACTTTATTCCATACTACATGTATGTTTTTCCAAAGATGTTAAGGAATTCGTGATGAAATAGTTCAATTTTTACGTGCATGCTTGTGTGCTTTGATATAAAATATGTATATAGAAAATATACATACATATGTACTTATGTATGTATATAAATTATATGCAGAGTCGTTTGTGCATTGTAAATATGAGAATCTGTAAGCGTACATTCTTAACGTCGGAAATAGCATAATTTTTCTCATTTAACACTGAAAATGCCCAATTCTGCTATTTTCGTGTCCCTCATGTTAAATGTGGTGAAACACGCTAATAATTTTTCTGTGATGTGGTGAGCACGTTCATCCAAAACAGTAAATATCCCAAAAGTTAAATATCCCTAATCGTGAACCTTCTCCACAGAACGTTTATCATGGAGAAGGTTCACGTTTCAGATATAGTAACTTTTCGCAGGGGTACTCGGCAGAGATGAGGGAGTTTCACCACAGACAAATTTTAAGCGTGTTTCACCAGAGTTTTGCAGCAGGGCTCGAAAGTAGCAGAATTGAACATTTTCGGTGTTATATGAGAAATATAATGCTAATTTCAATGTACATAAATATATGATCGGTATATATTTGCAATCAAAGCGTATATTTTTGTTGTCAAAAACGTCTTACGGTATTTTTATTGAATCAATTCGTGTGACACCCATACATCGAGCTTCTTAGTGACTCCAAGCTTCTTCAAATGGTTTATAACGGTGTTTAAATGAGTTAATCCTCCCCCACCTTAATCGGGAAATACTGGCGCACCTTATGGACAAACACACATCACCACACAACACCAAAACAACTCACCACACCTGTACCCATTGAACAAAAAGGATGGACAGCAGGATAGAGTCACATTCGCCACAATTCATTCGTCACATACAGTTCGACCATTACATTCGTTTGATACACCGTCCGGTTGCAACATCCATCCCGCGCGCAGCATTGAGATTTGATCATCAAGTTTCGTTACACTCTGCCGCGTCGACACCTCGCGCTACTTTCCTCTAATTGCTAAATTCAACCACGATCCGGGTCCACTCGATCGCCAGCAGTGACTAATCGTTCCCGGAATTGAAGTATCGCCACCTCGCCCGTCGACATCATATTTAAGGAGATTTGTGTAATAAAATCAATAAATACAAATTTAAATAAAGTTGTTAAAAAAAAACCAAATGTATACAAAATAAACTGAATGTTTTTATTTAACTTCACGTAGTGGTGAGTGCTCCCCAATATATCGAGTGTGCAGTTTAACTAAACGGTTTGATGACTACTATGCCGGTCTCTTTCGACCAATTCAGCGATTTTATCGCAATTTTCGACGACAGGCCTTCCGGAGCGTGGCACATCTTCGACCACCTCTACACCAGAACGAAAACGTTGAAACCATCGTTGTGCGGTGGAAATGGAAACTGTATCGGGTCCATAAACTCCACAAATTTTATTGGCGGCTTGAGATGCATTTTTGCCTTTAACGTAGTAGTACTGTAAAATACGCCGTATTTTCTCTTTATTTTGCTCCATGTTTGCGACGCTATGAGCCGATGCGACGAATGAAACTAGAACTACGCGCTTTCAGCGCCAACTAGCAAAAATACCGCAAGACTTTTTTGACAACCTAATATATACTAGAGTATATTTTGTATTATTACCCTAATAATTAATATACAAGTTAATGACAGCCTCCACACAACCACTTGACCATAACTGTAAACAATATTGAATCTGTACACTTTTTAGTTGTGAGGTCTCATAAATTAAAATAGAATTCGATATACTTTTTCCGTTCACATTAGAATAAACCATTCTTATCTAAACAATATTTGTAGCCCTCACAAGAAGGCATAATAAAACCAAAACAGAACACTTAACGTTCTGCCTATAAATGCTGAATATGAAATTAATGTAAATAAAAGATAGATTTTGTCTCTGGCAATCCAGTCGACACGACGAGTTACAAATTCTCGCGATACGGGAATTAATTGGCGCCCAACGTGGGGCCACGAAAAACAAAATATCCTCGGAAAAGGATACGTGATCGTGGATCCTTATAAAAGATAAATAATAAAAATATAAAATCCTCGTGCGAAAGGTAATATGCAAAAAAGCATAACAATAATATCTCAATAAAAGTGAGAAAAATTAAAAGTTAAAAGTTAAAACCAAAACATGCTATGCCGCGTAAACTAACAAAAAATAATAATACGAAATCTAATATATAACACGTGTCGTGTCGCAAAAAAAAATGTAATTAAACATTAATAAAACATATTATCCAAAACACACTAAAAACTAAAACAAATTAAAGTAAATAAAGCTATCAAACAAACAAATACATATCAACAACATTTGTGACTACAGCAACGTGAGAAATGCCGGAAAACTTATAGAAAACAGTGAGAGTAAAGACGAAACAACAAGAAGACAACAGAGGACAACATTGGAGAAAGCAGTAAGATTAATTAATCATTATTGTTAAGAAAAATAAATATGTTAAAATTATATATATGTAGGGAACACCCAAATTAAACCTAAGTATATTAGATTACACTATTGTAAAAATTGCGGTGGGGATCACGAAGAGAAAAAGTGCCCCAGAAAAAAATAAAACATAATTTCTGGTTTGTGCAACCAATAATAAAATAAAAAGACCCCATAACTTAGCTCAATTCTGCGAATCCTACATAAAAGGACCCTCCAGAATAGAGGAGCATCTCTTCCTAGAAGGGATTATAGAAGGCGTGTAATAGGGTTTCGTCTCTAAACTAAAAAAAATAATAATAATTAATCATGGTTATTGAGGCAGGATTAACGGTAGATTTAATTACGCGCCTACTTGCGGAAAGCAATATTACAATAAGGCAAGAAATTGACAGATTAAAAACTCAAGTTGAAATTGAAACACACAGAGTAACAGATTTTCAGACGGAAATAATAAATGACAACATTCAGTGTAATGAGTCACTAGATGTTATAAAATCCTTACCAGAATTTTCAGGAAGGATAAACGCTTATGTTAGCTGGCGCGAAGCAGCACATAACGTTATGAGTCTATATGTAAGAGGTAGCCGAAAGTACTTCGCAGCCCTTACGATTTTGCGTAACAAAATTACACTAGAAGCAAATGACACATTAACCCACAATGGTACTGTGTTAAATTTTGACGCGATAATTGCGCGTCTCGATTTTGCATATTCGGACAAACGTCCAATACATATCATAGAACAAGAAATGAGTGTGTAATAGGGTTTCGTCCATAGCTGAAGTATGCTCAGCCGCTCCAGGGTCAGCCTTGGGACCCACGAACCCTTAGCAAAATACAATATTTACTTTCGCAAACGATGTGTCCACACCCCCTTTCTGTGGACAGCCAGACCAGCGTGTGTTTTTACGGCGAGTCAAAGAAGCGAGCGCAATTGGCGTGCCAGGCGTTGTCGATCTGTACGGCGGTGATTTGTACAGCGGTGATTTTTACGACGGTGATTTGTACGACGGTGATTTGTACAGTAGCTCCCCTGCGAAGGAGAAGTTATTAATTTCGAAGCACAAAAGGAAAAGCTGACTGGACGCGCTGACCTCCGGTTGGCCACTGTCCCGGCATTATTCATTGCCTCCCCTCGCAGCGGTACTAACGCTGTTCGAGGCAGCGCAGCTGTGCGGCAGCGCCATTGCGAGCGCTGGCATCACCCCGCGGTGATGCTTTTTCTACGCAATGCCTGCGAATTCCCCCAAAATAGCAGAGCCATTGCGAGCACTGGTATCCCCCCGCGGTGATGCCTTTTCTACGCAATGCCTGCTAACTACCAACTCCTACTGTAAATAGCAGAGCCATTGCGAGCACTGACATCACACCGAGGCGTGATGCCTTTTCAACGCAATGCCTGCGAATTCCCTCCAAATAGCAGAGCCATTGCGAGCACTGGTATCACCCCGCGGTGATGCCTTTTCTACGCAATGCCTGCTAACTACCAACTCCTACTGTATAGGGCAGAGCCATTGCGAGCACTGACATCACACCGAGGCGTGATGCCTTTACAACGCAACGTCTACCCAAACTATCTACTTCTACTACTACTACTCCACTTACCCCTGCCTATTGCTGCCGGTTGCGACCGTCCTCGTTGGAGAGCTGGAAGAAGTGATCGCATTCGGTGTGAAGTGCTTGCTTATATAGCAGCATAGCGCAGCTTTCGTCAGTGTAGTGGGGTGAGTTGTGTGCGTAGCTTTCGTCAGTGTAGTGGGGTGAGTTGTGTGCGTAGCTTTGGTCAGTGCGGTGAGGTGAAGTTTAGTACGTGCAGGATAATTCTGGTATGGTGGAAAGCTCTACGTTGAGGTCTGGTGAGGGTAAATGATGTACAGTGTTGAAGTAAATCTCCCATGATGGGTTGGCTGGAGGCTGGCTGGCTGTCCTGGTTGGCATGTGCCGTGAACGGGGAGCGGATGTGGAAATCTTCATTTAGCAGTAATTTCTTAACCTATAGTACAAGGTGTCTTAGGTCCTATGGCTATGCGTACTTACAACTAGTGACACCAATTTTAATTTAATTGTACACATGCATAAATAAATACTTGTAACTTGTAAAAAATTAATTTTAATCTCTGGCCTTATGGGTTGAGTTGTACAGGTGTAGCACAAGTAAATACTTAAAACTAGTAAACTTAGTTGTAATTGCTGGCCTTAGGTGTTTAATCGTATAGATGTAGCACGCATCCTTCCCTGCCGTATCGCACCAGGACCCGGTCGCCTTCTAACTTCTGCAGGGCTAGACGTCGGCCTCCAAAGAAAAGCGTCCGCTTGGAGCGCTTGATGAAGTGCTGCCGCGTCATGGTCAGCCCTTCAAGGAACCCTGGGATTTTGCTCGCTGGTGTCACTTCTTGGTGCGATGTGTTAGGCGGGACTGGTCGTGCGCTGGTCTCGGCAATGGGAGGTTGGGTCGTCGTCGGGGTTGTTGGCGCTTTTGAGTGAGGCGGCGTCGTCTCGACGTGGGTCGCGGCAGTTGCTTGGGCAGACGCCCCATCGTCATTCGAGCATGCAGTCGCTGTTGTTGCTGGTGTTTCTTGCGCATTCTCTACGAGTTGCTTCTCGGTGCTGGCTTCCGCCGTGACGGTATTCGTTGCAGTGCCTCGCTGGACGAGTCGGATCGAAGCTGCAGTCGTCAGGTCGCTTCGATTGGCGGAGAGCGTTACCTAGGCATTTGCTTGGACTACTGGGTGCGTCGAGGTTTGGGGCGCGGCTCTGTCGTAGCACAGGCTTCGCGGTCTGCTTAACGTGGCGTTGGGGCTCGCCTGGTGGTCGGGAGCTTCCGAGCGTTCGTGCTGAGCGGCGTCTGTCGCGGCAATACTTCTATTCCGGCTGTTTTTGTGCCCGGCCGACTTCGGGTGGTGGCTTTGCTGACGCTGCGCTCCAGGGGCTGCCTGGATGCCCTCGGGCGAGTTCGGGCAGCTGACCCGGTGTCGTCTACGCTTATCGCGTGTAACTGGTGCACCTCGGTTGCATTCGGGTGCACCCGAGGTCGTGCTTCCGGTGGCGGACGGAAGGGTTGTGGCTTTTGCGGCTCGTCTGGTGGCTGTGGTTGGCGCTTGGTGTGGCGGCCCGATGCGTGTAGCCTTCCGCTGGTCATGGGCTTCATTTTGGTTATCTGGAAAGAGATGAGCAAACGGTTGCTTCGATTAGTGTTGGCAACGTCTATTGTTGCGATGCATTAGTGCTAGGTGGCTCGGAGTTAGAGTCCGTAAGCTCAGTAGAGAGCGCGCTAGCAGCTACTTCGGTTGGCAGCTGCTTTAGATCTTGCAGATGCACATGAATGGTACGCCCACCCGGTGCGTTAGGATTCACGAGTTCAACTGTATTGGTCGACTTGAATTTTCTGACGATATATGGGCCAGAATATTTCGGAGCAAGCTTCTGTGCAAAGCTGTTTACTGCGGAAGAGAGCGGATGATCTCTTTTGAGTACTTTCTCGCCGATAAGTGGCTTCCATGGTCGTCTGCGTAAATCGTAGTATTTCTTCTGGCGTTTTGCTGCGGTAGACAAGTTGTGAGAAATTTCTTGCCAAAGCTCGGTGAGTGTCGGCACGGTGGTGGGTCTTCGTCAGGCACGATCCCTTCTTTGCGGATTTGTTTCGGTGTAGCTGGTGTGTACCCGAAGTTTATCTCAGCTGCTGATGTTTTTGTCGAGTCGTGTTGTGATGTATTTATCGCGAAAGCTATTTCGGCTAATTGGTGGTCCCAGGTCCGATTTTCTAGTATGTCTGTAAATTTATCTACAGGTTATATTAAAATAAATAAAGAAATAAATAGACTTATAAAGAATCAAGTAAAAACAAACTTTTTAATGATTGTAACAACAGAACCCAAAAACTAACTGGCAACTATTTAATAATTTTAAATACTTGCTTTATCCATGTACCTCATACAAATAATTATATGTGCATCAACTCTTTGCAAAAAAAGAAAAGATTACAAAATTGCAAAATACTTCTGGGTATGCAGGTTTATTTTTATTATTACATAAGATATAAAAAAACAAAAAATAATAAATTTCAAATATTTTTTTAAACTAAAAAACAAAATTAAATTTATGCTTATAGTAAATATTTATATGTGCATTTTTCTATTTTCGCCTGTAAATCTTATTCATTTGAGTTCAACTAAAAGACTTCTCTACTTTAATAGTCAATAGTTTTGCCCTTATTTTTTAAAACTAAATTAAGCCGCTTTGGCATAGAATTAACTAATGACTGTAGAATAGTTATGTCAATATTGGCCCATTCTTGCTCTATGGCTAATTTAAGGTGACGTACTGTCTCAAACTGCCTTCCGTTTTGGAAAACAAGTGCAGAGAGGATCCCCCAGAGATCTTCGATCGTATTTAGGTCCGGACATAATGCTGGCCATTGTAATACGGGAATTTGCCTGTCATTAAAGAAGCGCTTCGTAACCTGTGCCGTGTGGATTGAAGCGTTATCCTGCTGATATGTCCAGTTATCGCCATAAATATTTCCAGCAAATTCTATCAACTCACTGTCCAAAAGATTTACATACACACTAGTATTCATTTGAGTGGATATATAGCATATAGGTGTCTTTCCATTGAAGCAGATTGCAGCCCATACCATCAAGGTGCCGCCTCCAAAGCCTCGCTTGTAGCAGGAACGTCGTATCTGACGCGAATCTCTCCAATATTTCTTGCAATGATCTGGGTCGTTCAAATTGAATTTTTTTTCGTCACTAAACACTATATTCTGCCACTCTTCGGCCAAGAATTGGTATTTATTTGCAAACTGCAAACGTGCTATAATATGCCTTTTCAAGAGCTTTGGTTTAGGTACCATGGAGGTGTGTTTGATAAACTTATTTTCATGAATAATTTGAACAATTCTATTCCTTGTTATTTGCAGTCTTAACTTGGTCCGTATTTGACCGCTACTCATCGAATCCGCTACTGCTAGCCGTCGAATCATCCGTTTGCACCGATCATCAATGTTGGTTTTCCGTCCACTGCGTCGCACTGTACCATAATTGGTGAGGTTTTTAACAAATCTTGATATACAGTTTCGATGCCGCTTTAGTCTGGATGCAATCTCGTATATTTTGGAACCGCTTTCACGCATTCCTATAATTATTCCTTGTTCCTTGGCTGACAAACTAGTACCACGAGACATTTTAGGCTTAAAATTAAATAAATGTATTAAAATTTCAAATAATTCATCAAGTTAATACACCTACAATAGTTTTGCAAACAAATTTTCACGCAAAAAGATTTATCCGCGACAATATCAGCAAGAAAGATCAGCTAGACTGATTTTGCACATATAAATATTTACTACGCAATACCCAATGCACAAGCACATTCTTAATGTAACGGTACAACGAAAGAGAGCAGAATGAAACAATTTTCGTTGCATATTAACGGCAACATATCAGCCGTTAATTCTACATTCACCAAAATTCAAAAAATACCAGTGAACAAAAAATATAAACAAAATCAAAAATGCACATATAATTATTTGTATGAGGTAGGCATTCAATCTTTTTATAATAATGAATTTATATTCACACAAAGTATCGCTAGCTTTAATCACATACAAATAACCGAAAATGAAAAACTTTTATTTGAAGTCATTGTCTTAAGTAACTTAAAAATACGACATTAATGGAAAGAGATAAATAGCAAAAATAATAATTTAAAAATAACCAACATGATCACCCAATAGAGTGCTCAATCAAAGGGAGGAGGAGTTACGTCGCCGTCGGATATACATAGGAGCATTTTCCTTCAAAAACCGGACCAAAGTAAGAATTACAAACTACAGCGATGCTACTACAAATTAATTTTTTTTTACTACCTAAGTAACCGTACTACAATAAACCGATTAAAATAAATTGAGCTTCAGCCCGCTATATTGCCACACAGTCCTTATTCTCGAATTTGCAACTGGTATTTTGTGTTGGGTGAAGTGAATTTATTAAAGTGTTTTTTTCGGGAAAACAACGAAATATCAAAAAAAGGAAAAAATATATAAATATTAAAAATATTTTTTCATTTTTTTAAAAGTAGTGTTTTTGTCATAGTGTCGGGGGAGTCGAGTTATAAATTAATTTTTTTACTAAACTACAGGGTTTCTTCTTATTATATAAACTTAAACTTTTGCCCATCTTTCACTCGCTTAAATAAATCACGTTGAATTAGGTTGATCACTTGCGTAAAATGAGAACTGCTTTTATTTATTTGCTTTAATTAAATACTGAAATCCTGCTAAATTATTATAAGCGGGTGGTATATAAAGGGTATAAGGGGCTCTATCGGCACCGGTGGACATTGGACAATGGGCGTGACACCGCCCACTTTTTGGTGAAATCCCAGATCTCGGAACCCGACAGATCGATTTTCTAAATTTAGTATGTGATATTCTTAAAATATTTCTATGTCACAGATTGAAAATGAGCGAAATCGGACTTCAATCACGCCTACCTCCCATATAACAAAATTACAAATTCCATTTGGTTCTTTTACTTTCCAGTATACAAATAAAGAAGTAATTAACATAACGAATAAAAATTTGCGGTGGGAATTCTCTTAAAGTATGCCACCTTTTGACCAAAAATTGTCCAACTCCAACCAAAACTGTTAAAGCTCCTAGGTATCGAATATGTGGACCCTGGTACCTATAGTTGACTCTTGACCGAAATTATCGTTAATTAAAATTCATACAGAATCCTTTCCTGATAACAGTATGTCTTTGTGTCAAAAATGAGTTGAATGGAGTCAATACTTTTTTGAGCTCCCATATAGCTAATATAAAGATTTTCGAACTTATAGCTCACTTTGTGCTGGATATATCAGTCAATATTTGAGTCATCTCAATGTGCTTCCTTGCAAGCCAAATCGCTGCTGTCTTCACCAACAAACCTAATATACATATGTTTAAACACATGACAAGTAACTACAAGTTTATTGAAACATCTTCTTCTTTACTGGCGTAGACACCGCTTACGCGATTATAGCCGAGTTAGCAACAAAGCGCCAGTCGTTTCTTCTTTTCGCTATGTGGCGCCATTTGGATATTCCAAGCGAAGCCAGGTCCTTCCCCACTTGGTCCTTCCAACGGAGTGGAGGTCTTCCTCATCCTCTGCTCTCCCGGCGGGTACTGCGTCGCATACTTTCAGAGCTGAAGTGTTTTCGTCCATTCGGACAACATGACCTAGCCAGCGTAGCATCTGCCTTTTAATTCGCTGAACTATGTCAATGTCCTCATTTATCTCATAGAACTCATCATTCCAACGATTGCGATATTCACCGTGGCCAACGCGCAAAGGACCATAAATCTTTCGCAGAACTTTTTTCTCGAAAACTCGCACCGACGACTCATCAGTTGTTGTCATCATCCAAGCCTCTACACCATATAGCAGGACGGGAATTATAAGTGACTTATAGAGTTTGGTTTGGTCGCGGATAGCCGAACGGCCTGTAGTAGCAGGTTAGTTGCGAAATAAGTTAAACGAATAAGCAACCGGTCACAGCGCGGCGCACTGCGGTCACAGGGCGGTCTCTGGATATTTTGACAGCGATGTCTGCCCTGTCTTGCTCTGCCGAGGTGTTAGCCGCGTGGTGTATCACTAAACAGCCACTTCGCTCCCTGGTTAGGGAGTATGCATCGGGCGAGCGCCGGTCCGTCCGTGATTTCCGGGACGGGTAAAGCGGAGGACAGGCCTTAGGGAACTGGGGGGGACCTGATCTCCGAGGGTTCACCCTTTCCTGTCTATTTCGGCCCGCCCCCTAAACACGATGCGCTAGAAGAAATTAACATAGAGCAACGGCACTCAAAGCCCTGGCAGTAGGATCGCAGAATCGGAACCGTCGAACCTGATCCCTTTAGACGCGCACCAAGACTGATGCGATCACCGAAACAGGGGCTCACAGTGGAAAGGCCTGAAAGAGCGAGATCGTCACCACCAGCACTGCAAGACAGCACGCCTCGAGGGGCACTTACGCAACCAAAGGGGACATTATGTCTGAACTGGGAGATGTGATCAAGAGGTTAACTAAAGCAATGAAACTGCCTCGACGATCGATCAACAATCAGATACGTGATCTACTAACTTCGGTGACAAAGCCCCACGAACGCGCTCAAAGCGAGTACCTCAAAAAAATCAAAGCAACCAAACGAAATGTCCTTTTAAGACACGCAGGAGTGGATTCAAACCGAAAACATCCCGCGAGGATGAGTAACTAGCGCGCAAGACTCCACCAAAAAAAAAAAAAGCAATTCGAGAAGAAATGCAAAAGAGGCCCACTGCTAGCAACAGAAATGAAGGCGATATTCCTAGAAAAGGAAGGAAAAGAAATGAAAAAGAAAACTATTGGATTCAGATGAAGCGTAAAACGCAAACACAAAGAAAAAGGCTGTTTATGTCAGACGTCCGAAACCGGACACAATTATATATAGTCTCACACTCTGGAAACATGTCGTACAGCGACAAACTTAGAGCTGTCAAGAAGGAGTGAAATTTCTCAAGCGTTTATGAGAACTAAAATTATTCTGCGATGCGTGTTTGTTTAATATTTTTAAAATATTCACTTAACAGAACTGAATCAATTGCTTGTACCGAACACTTGAACTTGCGAAAATTACGACAAAAAATTAGCGAAAAAAAATAGAAACGCTTCCGATCTCGATTCCAGTCTAAATATAATTAAAATCTTTATTCCAGTTAATATTTTACTTATCCTAAAACTTAAGCTAATGGGATAAAACAGTTGGAATGTTAGTATGTATGTATTTACAAAAAGGAGGTAAGTATAATTCATTTCGTTAACTTAATGTAATAGATTAAGGTGAGTATATTTATTTAACATAATTAGGGTAATTACTTTTACACAATGAAAATGAAACTTTACAATTAAAATATAATATATATTTCAGAAAATGTATTTAATTTTAACTTCATATTTTGTTCATTTTAAGTTTGAACATATATGAGTCGCTTGACGCAACAAGGAGGATACCCTCAATGAACTTGGACGTGTCGCGCATCAGAAAGACGGCAAAAAGCGAGATGCTCCTGGAAATGAAAAAGGCGCAAATGACAAACACGGGTACATATGAAAGGGAGATTTGTAAGGTGTTAGGTGACTAGGTACACATAAGAGCCGTAACCCATGAGGTGTCTGTACAGATCCGCGACCTAGATGAGGTAACAACAAAAGAAGACATTGTAAATGCAATTCAATCACAAATTAATGAGCTAAGCTCCTTCAGGGAAAACTCAATTAAAAGCATGAGACTGGCATACGCGGGTACGCAGGCGGCGGTGATCAGCATTCCGGCATCGGACGCAAGAAAATTAATTGATGCACGCAAAATCAAGATTGGATGGCTTATTTGCAGAATAAAGGAGAAGTCGAACTTAGGAAGTGTTTCAGATGCCTGGAAAATCGGCATCTGGCAAGGGCATGTACCAGCGAGGATGACAGAAGTAAGTGTTGTGCAAAATGTGGTGAAACGGGGCACTTCGCAAGAGAATGCGACAAAAAACTGTTCTGTACATCATGCAAATCAAACGGAAAAAAGGATACGGATCACCGAATGGGAAGTTGGAAATGTCCCCTCTACCAAGCGACATGTAAAAAAGCGAAATGAGAGTTGTACAAATCAACCTAAATCATTACGAAGCGGCTCAAGAGTTACTGAAACAGACAATCTACGAGAAGAAGATAGATGTGGCGATAGTCTGTAAGCAGTATAAAAACATAAGTGCTGGTACCTGGATTTCCGACAAGGAAAGCAAAGCTGCCATATGAGCGTGTGGGGAAAATGCCCTCCAAGACAAGCTCTTGGGGACTCTTGGGGAAATCATATTATACGCCTGCGAAATAGGCGGAGTCTATTTCTACAGCTGCCATCTCCCTCCGAGTGTACTACAAGGTGTTTATGAACAGATCCTCGATGAATTAGTCCACGACGACCTTACTACTATACCAAATATGATAGTAGGCGACTTTAATGCGTGGGCAATCGAATGGGGTAGTAGCAAGACAAACAGGCGGGGTAATGCTCCGCTCAAAATGTTCGCCTTACTAGATGCTGTGTTGCTTAATACGGGAGTAGAAATATCTTCGAAAAGAATGGCCGCGGATCGATTATTATATTACGTCCGACAGCAACTCACTGGCTCGATATGCACGTTGGAAAGTGTGCGACTTCTACACACATAACGATCATCTTGCCATTATGCTTGAAATCGGCAAGAAGCCGCGAAACCAAGGCAGTCTAAGAAAGCCACGGAAAAAAAGATGGAAGATGGAAACCCTAGATCAGAACATAGTCGACCTCATGCTGGATGAAAAAATGGGTAGCTCGACCGACTTAGACCGACAAGCTGAAATGCTGGTAAGTCACGTAAGTAAAGCTTGTGACGCGGCTATGTCTATAAAAAGGCAAAACGCACCCCGAAGGTCCGGATACTGGTGGAACGAGGAGATTAGCGCTTTTCCCATCGCAAGAGCAGCATACCAGCAGAAGAATACCTTCAATGATCGAAGTTTTGGTAATCGACGAGGAGGAGGTAGTAGAAGTGGTGCAATACAAAGGCGCCAGGACTTGATGGCATCCCAAACAAGGCGCTTAAGATTGCAGTGAAACACAGCAAGAAGGCCTTCGCTGAAATTTTTTCTAGGTGTCTAAACGAAGGCGTTTTCCTAAGAGTTTGGAAGAAGCAGCGCTTGGTTCTTCTCCAGAAACCAAAGAAACCGACGGGCTAGCCGAGTGCGTATAGACCACTTTGTATGATCGATGCGATGGTCAAAATATTGGAGAAGCTGATCTGCAAACTTTTGGAACGTCACCCAGAAGGAGAGCTGCCTGGCTTGTCTGAAAACCTATTTAGTTTCCGAAGACATCGATCCACCATGGGCGCAGTCGGAAAATTGACGGACATTGCAGCCAAGACCATAAAGGGAACCAGCTGGATGCATGGCGATAAAAAATATTGCGCAGTTGTCACGCAGTTGACGTCTAAAATGCTTTTAATTCTGCATCCTGGCCACATACATATAATTAGAGCTTTAGAGGCAAGAAACACTCCGGGATATATACTAAGGATAATCAGTAGCTATCTGTCTCAAAGACTGCTACTGTACGATGCCGGCCCAAAAAGCTACCTAGTGGTGACAGGTGGAGTACCGCAGGGCCCCGTATTGGGTCAGTTACTTTGGAATGCCAAAAAAGGCTTAAATAATTGGCAATAGAGCTCTCCCAAATTCAAAACTTCTGCAATGCGACCACAGAAAAAATTAAGGACTGGCTCACGGAAACTAGCTGGCCGGAGAAAAGACGGAAGCGCTAAAGTAAGTCAGTCAACACTGATGTATGCGGCCCCTATACGGGGAAAAGCACTGGGCCAAAAAACAAATGCCAATAAGGCAAAGGCAGTGACCATGGACGAACAAGCTCATTAAAAACGTATCAGCTTGGATTGAGAAATAACATGGGGAGACAGACTTTTATCTGACGCAATTCTTGACAGGCCATGGCTGTTTCAGGAAATACCTTTAGAGATTCGGCCACGACGATGACACAAAATGTTCATTCTGCAACAGTGCCAACGAAAACGCCGAGCATATATTTTTCTTCTGTTCGAGATACAAAGTGGAAGGAACTACCATCGAAGGAATAATAAACCAAAGGATGACGCCTGACAACATTATAAGCCACATGCTGCAATCAAAGTTGGTATGGGCGAAATTGAAAGAGTGGACTGCAATAGCGATCCACGAACTCAGGATAAGAGAACGACAGCGAAGAAGCTTGAGACCAGATAAATAACCACGAAAGGAGTTTCTGAAGAGGCATTCTTGCCCAGCTTGGTACTGTGAAGTAACACCTAACGGCGGTCCCTCATACCCAAATACAAACTAACGCAGTCGAAGTTAAGGGTTTAGTACGTAGGATTACTGCTACGCAAGGCCAGTAAAGTTAGATAAAACTAATTGGGCGTGATCCCGAGAAAGGAGCATCTTTAGCTTATCAATCGTCTATGCCAGTATCTTTTGGAAGATTCCCCCTCCGACAGAAAACAAAAAAAAAAAAAAAAAAACCCCAGCAGCTGAACACTCTTATAAAAGATTGTACCTGATCGAATAAGTTCTGCAGCTCAACGTCAGTTTATACATCTGTATTAGTTTTGCGGGGATACCAATTTCAGACTTCGCGGCTTATCTGGTCGGTTGTTGACTTCACACAATACGCTCGATAGAACCTCACATGCGATGTTGAGGAGGCTTATCCCATGGTAGTTGGCGCAGATTGTGCGACCATATTTTACAAAGAAGCTGATGCATACTCTTTATCAGTTCTTCGCCGCAGTGTTTGAATAGCTCGGTCGGCAATCCATCGGCCCCGTCGTTTTGTTGTTCTTCAGGCGGGTAATTGCTATTCAAACCTCTTCATGGTCGGGCAATGGAACGTCTGCTCAGTCGTCACCGATTGGAGATTCGGGTTCACCTTCTCCTGGCGTTGTAGGTTCACTACCATTCAGCAGGCTGGAGAAGTGTTCCTTTCATAATTTAAGTATGCTCTGAGCATCGGAGACTAGATCACCTTTGGGGGTTCTCCAAAAGTATGGACGGAGTTTGAAATGCCGTTTCACAGTTCCCTTATACCGAGTTGTTGACAAGTGCTCGCAGAGAGCAGGAATGCAAGCCGTGTAGAAAATCGTTCGGCTGTCTGTTGTGATTGCAGCTTCTCGCCGTCGAACCTTCCTTGTGTTTGTTGACGTGCGTTTTTTGCTGCACAGAGGCGGGTGGGAATCTTGGCTGCAACAAGTGGTCCGAGTCCATGTGGTCGGAACGTACGCACGTCTAGAACACTGGAGACGTGTCTTCCGTCTATTACAACATGATCGATCTGGTTGGTGGCTTTTCGATCCGGAGACAGCCAGGTAGCTTAATGTGTTTTCTTGTGCTAGAATCTAGTACTAGAGGGCCACGGCGAAGTCGATCAGCCTCAACCCATTTGGTGATGTTTCGTCGTGAAGGCCGCGGCGAAGTTTCTGTGAAAGCAATGATTTTGAAGTTGCAATGAGCGCTATTTAAATACAAATCAGCAAGTTTTGTATTAAGACCTCTAACATTTTGACAATAAACATTCATTCAGCATTCCCATTTGGGGATGTTTCGTCGTGAAGGCCGAATTTACCGACCGTAGTGCCAAATATACCTTCTTTGCCCACCCTGGCGTTAAAGTCCCCAAGCAAGATTTTGGCATCGTAGCGGGGGAAGCTCTCATAAATGCGCTCCAAGCGTTCATTGAAGGCACATCGTTCTTCTCTCCCGTCGGGGTGTTGGCGAAAATCAGCGATGTGTTGAATATTCATTCATCGGAGTGAATGATAGTCGGGGCGTGGGCGCAAACCAGCGGTATGTGTAATGTTCATTCATCAGAGTGAATGATAGTAATTCCCAAGTGAATGGCGAGAGAGAACTTTCCTCACTTGCGTGAACTTCTACATATGACTCCATCCTTATTTAAACATACTACTAAAAATTTCACATTTTACAATTCTCTTTCCTACGGTGTTCATGTTACAAAAATTGCGACGAAGCACTACATTGTTATTAATATTCAAATGCCAAATTTTAATATCAATAAATTAAAGAATACTGAGTCTAAGAAATTTAAATTTTAATAAAGTTCACAACAAATCTTGACACTAAAGTGACACGTTGTTTTCAATTCCATTTCTCGCGCGATCTCTTTTAGACCTGTATCATGGTGATGTGCAGCGATCATCTTTCAAAACAATTAACTGATAAGAAATTAATTATGGGGTATAGATACTGTGCGTAAATCAGTTGACAAGGAAATGAACGCTGTGCTGCAGTTTTATAATTTATATACTTTTTACACTCTTGCAACCTGTTGCTAAAGTTATATACATACATATGTATATATATAAATGATCACGATGACGGCTGTCCGTCCGTCCGTATAAGACGAAACTTGAGTAAAAATTGAGATACCTTAAAGAAACTTGGTATGCGTCTTAGTACAGAAAACATTACGATTTCGTAGACAGGTCGACATTATCCAAACACCTATAAAGTGCCATAACTAAACACTAAATTATTATATAAAAGTGTAATATGGTACAGGAGATTCGTTACTGCGCACGAGTTGTGTATACAAGTATATATAATTGCTTACATTCCGATCCTCTGGTTGACGTTTTACACCTTAAGATAGTAGTATAGTAACATTAGTTTTAATTTCCACCATTTTATGTAAAGCTTAGTTTTTAAATATATAAGGAAATATTATGGAAGAAAATCGAGGTAACATTGTTAAAGCCAATAAATAACATAATATTATATAACATGTATAGGTATTAACAGTAACAAACTGTTAACCAATATAAGAACACTAATGTATGTAAATTGCAACCTTCAAGAGAATGTAAACAGATTTAATAACCAATGTTCGTGATTCTGTTAACCAAAACATAAGAAACAAAGTATGCATACAAAAAATAGCTTAGAACAAGACAGCGCGAAAAAAGAATTGAACATCAAATGACGATATATTACTTCCACCACTCCCTGAACAAATGTAACAAATATTTTAACGTTTGCAAAAGTGAAAAATAGCAAGCAATAGTCTGTTGCTAAAGACAATAGAAAAATGCGAACATTGCAGCTGAACCCTAACCACTGCGCTGCAGTACAAGCCCTGCAAACCGTAATAATGATAATAATACCCAAAGATTACACAGCTCCCGCCCAACCGACACGAGGGGCGCAATCCGCCAACGAGCTGAATTAGCCGAGTCATAAATTCAAGGGTGTTTTAAGGGTTGCGATCTTAAGCTGCTCAGCTACAGAAACAAAAATTTCTACAGCCAAAATTAAGAATTAAATTAAAGTTTATAATTTTACTTGTTAAGAGTAGATAAAATAATTTTTTTAATTGTAAAAAGTGAGTCTGTTAAATCAAATGTGCTGGAATGAAAATTGAAATCATGACATGTACGGCGGAATGGTTCGTTTAACTCAAAATTTGTTCTAGAAAATTTCAAAAGTAAGGTTCTAAACTGCCTGGTAGAGCGAGCGGGGACGTTAAAATTAATATCAGATAGGAGAGATGGGCTACAGACTGACCCATTCATGAGTTTTACAAGAAATATTATACCAAGCATCTCCCTACGACTAGCGAGTGTCGGGAGATTTATAGGTCTTAAACGGTTAGTGTAAGGGGGATAATTTAAACTGAAATCCCAATGCAAATGATTTAAGGCAAAAAGTAAAAATTGTTTTGAAGGGACTCTAACTTATCCGAATGGACTTGGTAACTTGGGTTAAAAAAAACGAAACTTTTTTGCTTAGTTAGAAAACACAATGAGAATATACTGTGAAATTTTCAGAGAAAAATTCGAAATATTTCGAGAGTTATACCAAGTTTCTTAGAGCGCCTCAGTGTTCTCTCTCTCGGAGTTGTTGAACTTTAAGTCTGTTTGCAACTGACATCTTTCGCAGTTTGAAATATGTATATGTTTTAAAAAGTTTTACATCATCAGCATATAATAAAACTCTTGAATACTTAACAACAGATGATAGGTCATTAATAAAAAAAAAGAACAGAATTGGACCAAGATGGCTATCTTGAGGAACGCCTAAGGGAACATTGATTATGTCAGAAAAAGTATCGTTAAATATAACTTGTTGAATTCTATTACTAAGATAAGAAGCAACTCATTTTAGAAATATTGGTTCAAAACCAAAAAGATCAAGTTTATTCAAAAGAATTTACTTTATCGAAAGCTTTACTAAATTCTGTGTATATAACATCAGTATTCTTATTCTCCCTAAAGCCAGCTGATACATGTGATACAAATTCAAGCAAGTTAGTTATTGTAGATTTCCCTTTACGAAAACGTGCTCAGAACAAGAAATTAGTGGAGAGGTCCGGAAGGTTATGTCGTCTGTTATAATGGCTTCATAAAGTTTAGGTATTGCAGACAACTTTGCTATTCCCCTATAGTTTTCAATAGATGACCTAAATCCACTCTTATGTAAAGGAATTATAAATGACTTTTTCCATATGGATGGAAATAAGCCTTGCATAAGAGATGAATTAAATAGTTTCGTTAGGGGTTGGTATATATATTTGGCACATTTCTTAAGAAAGCATGAGGGAATCATATCTGGGCCATAATTGTATGATTGTTCTAACATGTTCAACTGATATAAGGCGTCTTCTTCGGAAATGGTAGGTGCATTAATGACAGAAATCGGACATAACTTGTGCTGATGCGGAATATTTTTTGGAGATTTTGGAGAGTAATTGGACCTAACGAATTCAGCGAACATATTAGAAATGGTGTGATTGTCACTAGACATACTAGACTTATATTTCATAGCGGACGGAAAATTAGAAATCATGCGTTTGGAGTTGACGAAACCATAGAACAGTGGAATTGTATTATGTATAATATTATTTTTTACTTTGTTTATATAATTATTATAACATATTTTGTTAAGTTCAGCAAATTGTCGACACAATTTAGAATATCTTGAATAGTCAGCAACTAAACCAGTTTTTTTCAAAAAGTTTAAAAGCACGAGATTTTCTATTTTTTAATTTACATAATTCTTTCGAAAACCATAAATTAAAACTCATTCTTTGAGTAACAACACACTTCGGAATATATTTTTCAAATAAATTTTAAATAGTTTCATTAAAATGGGAAGCACTAAATTCAATATTGCCACTGTAGTCTGGCCAAGTTAATTAAGAAAGTTCGTTATTAATCTTCTTAAAATTAGCTTTCGCAAAGTTGAACCGAAAACAAAGGTCTTGTGCATTATTATTAGCAAAGTTAGCTATGATTTCGATGTTAATTTCCAAAGCAGGATGATACAGGTCCTCTGGCCGAA
Source organism: Bactrocera zonata (assembly GCA_037783105.1). NCBI lineage: Eukaryota > Metazoa > Arthropoda > Insecta > Diptera > Tephritidae > Bactrocera > Bactrocera zonata. The sequence continues at coordinate 1,093,661 of JBAWJQ010000868.1, read as the reverse complement.
AAAAAGGATCACAACGGACAACGGAGAACATTGAAGTGTCATCAACATAAATTAGATCTAAGATCTTACCAAACTCGTTTCAAATTAAATTAATTTGGTTAAGACCCAACTCCGACATTTCATCTAAGAACTAGTTAAAACATAAGCACTGATAGGAATTGTAAATATAGAGTTCCATGATACGCATAGTAAATTGAAATCTCCCAAAACATTCATGGAATCAGTATTATTAGCCATCGAGAAAACATTATTTATTAATGAAGCATGCTGTATATATACAGATATGTCCGAGTGAGACGGTATATAAGATTAAGTTAAGTAGATATGGTCACTATTAGCACAAATACGAATGCACTTAAATTCTATGAAGTCTACATGGGGAATATCGACTTCTTCAGATGGAATTGAAGAATGACCAGCAAACAAGATACCACCTCCTTTTCTGTTCAGCCGGTCATATTTAAAGATTTCGAATTCGCTGTTGAATATTATTTCATTATCAAAGAAGTGAGGCGTTAGCCAAGTTTCTGTGAAAGCAATGATTTTAAAGTTGCAATGAGCGCTATTTAAATACAAACCAGCAAGTTTTGTATTAAGACCTCTAACATTTTGTCAATAAACATTCAGCGATTTATTGTTAATTAGTTTTTTGTAATCACGGGATTTCTTGGCAGTTTAGAGATAACTACATGGGGTTTATCACGTTTGTGCTCGAATTCGCGAGTTATCAAGTATCAATTGAAAATTGTTGACGGATACGTCGATCTTAAACGACGAAATATCCCTGCTGTATTTGAAATTAGATTTACGGATGTCTGTACCTACCGTTTTTAATTTCGACGAGATGTAACTTTTTGTCGACTGTGGTATCCACAGCAAGTCTCGAGATAAAGATTGTCTTTTTCCGTGGTATTACAACCAAGTTTTTATTAGCTGACTTGGAGGTATTTGGAGGCGGATCTTGCGAAGTTTTCCGCTTACCGTGTTCAGAAACAGATTTCTCTGAGTCTTGAGGAGACGGAACCTTCTCTCCTTGAGGACAAGGGGATGCAAGATTAATGAGGTCAATAGTGGGTGGAGGCATTCTCTTTAAGGAAGTTACAGTGGTATCTTCATCAGACGGACGTTTACGTTTAGATAAAGGTTTAGGATTTTCTTCCCGCACATTTAGGCATTGAAATGATTAAAACAGCTTTTCATAATGCCTAAATTTTTGAGTCAGGCTTTCAAGCTCTCGACCAATCTCCTTGAAACCATTGCGCGCCTGCTTAAAAACTTTAAACATGTCTATTTCTGTTGGTCTGCATTTTAAGCAAGACCAGCGCAAGCCCTTACTGTCAAGAATAGAATCCAATATCCTACCTGTCAGTCCAACACATTTAAGATGGGCAAGCCCATCACAAAGCCAGCAAGAAACAAAGCGTTCCGACTCGCCTTTCATAGAGCAATTCGAAAAATTGCAAGTCATAATGATAAAAAACAATATTATATAAAAATATAAAAAAGAGCAATGACAAAAATATTTATAACAAATAAGTGCAATAAAAATAGTTGGTTATCAAAGGTAACAACCAATGTAGCGAGCTGTTTGAGATGCACTGTAACACACGAAAAGTAAAAAACTCGCAAACAGTTGTGGACAAAGATGGAAACGAATAAAAACAAGAAAGAAATTTAGATAAGCAATATAAATTAACTCTAATAATTGCACTATTTTAAAATGTAGCACAAAAACAAATTGAAAATGACTTGGCGGAATGAATTAAAATTAGCCGACACACAATTAAAGTAAATTTCAATTGCCTTAAAGTACAATACAAAAGTGATACTTATCTTAAAGGATCACTTAATTCAGATAATTTCGCTACAAAGTTTTAAATATTATATAAATTAAACAAATTTCTAAGAGCAAGAAAGCACAGCTGTACACGAGAAAAAAGCAACATTGATGCCGCCTTACTAAGTCAACAATATTCTCAACGTTCGAAAAGTACTTGGATTTCAGATAGAAGTGGCAAAGCACCAATATGGTCTGGCAATGGACGACATTCACGTCTTGCTGCAGAGAAGCAAAAAATGGCTTGGCCCGTCCGTTAGAGAATTTGAAGACTTTCCCCTGGAATTATCCTTACAAATCAGATGCAAATCGCCGGTCATGATCTACTGCCTACTACTTTAATAAGATACAGACCTTTGGAGAACTGCTTATAAAATAAGTATGTCCAAATTTCAAATTAAGCGGCAACCTAAATGCGCTTTGTTCATGAAGAAAGTCCTCGAGGCATTATTTCTAACACACGTCTCGATTACTAGCGCTATGAGACGAAACGAAGCTGCTGAATCACCCCCACTGATTGCAGAAGAAGAACTATTGGTCATAGCTAAACAATTCAAAAACAATAAAGCGCCTGGTATCGATGATATACCAAACAGAGCTCTTAAGATTGCCATAATTTCAAAGCCCACTCTTTCGCAAAAATGTACAATGCATGTATAAAAGAAGGGATGGTCCCCGATCCCGGGAAAGTCCAGCGCTTGGTTTTAATCACAAAACCAAAAAAACACCAGACGAACCCTCTTCGTACCGACCTCTGTGTATGCCTGACACATTGGGCAAAGTATACGAAAGCATATTAAGAAACCGCTTGGAGATTGCAATAAAGGAAACCGGCGGACTATCAGAAAGGCAATACGGCTCCAGAAAACAGAGGTCTCTTATCTATGCACTGAAAGAAGTTTTCGACACTGCAGTAAGTGGCAAAAGATGGAAGGGTTGTACAAAAAAATAATGTGTGCTGATCACACTGGATGTGAAGAATGGATTCATCTCTGCTAAATGGACAAATATTTTTGAAGCTTTTTTTGAAATACGCGACCCCCAACCTCATAAATATCGTTATGAGTTATTTTGATAATAGAAGGCTACCGAAGGCATCAAGTGGAGTACCACAAAGTTCTGTTTTAGGCCCCCTTTTATGGAATCTAGTGTATTATGGGGTGTTAAGAATTCCACAACCAAAAACGTTAAGCTAATCGCATACGCGCACGACAGTATAGTGTTAGCAGTTGCTAAACAACTTGATGACCTAAAAAATAAATGTAATGAATGCATAAATAGTCTACACCAATGGTTTTCTTCCATTAGTTTGGAACTGGAAAATAGAGGTTGTGTGCGGTCCAGCCGCCGACTTCTAATCGCTAAAGCGATGAGCTCAGTTATACTATATGCAGCTCCAGTACGGATACAGGCACTAAACATAAAAGCATATGCCAGACCAATAAATGCGGTGCATAGACTCACAGCAATAAGAGTAACAAGTGCTTTCCGAACTATTTCCAGCGAAGCAGCTGAAGTACTAGCTAGTATGCTGCCTATAGACTTCCAGGGAGACGAGTTCACTAGATTATGCTTGTATGAACGGTAGCAAACCTCAACTAAAGGACGGTGGATGCACAGACTTTTACCTGACATCCATACGTGGATACGTAGACAGCATGGAGACCCGTCTTCCATGATTCGTTGTATGCCAATAAATAGGAAATAGAAACTTTGACAATAAGAATTTTTTCGTTGGAAATTTCGAATATTAAAAAAGCATTTGTGTACTTACATGGGAATATATCGGTGTATCGATTTTTGTTAGATCCTTTTTCTGATGCCGAATAGCTGAGATCTGTCGCAACAAATGCCAATTCTTTATACTCTCTTATTAGTTTTTCTGTGTTAGTTAGTGTTTTAAAGTACGTAACGAAAGTCTTTCCGGCAATGTCGCCAAGTGAGTCTTCGATCACATGACATGAATCTTTCTGCCTAAAATCAAAAAAAAAAAAAAAAATAGTTCAATACCAAAACCAAGGTTTTTTTTAAATGTATTTATTATTTTATTATTACTTATTGCTGGTAAAGTATATTAAAACAAGTAAAGAAGGGCTCGGTACGGGTGCAACTTGCAAGAATCAAAGTCACAGAAATAACTTAAACCAAACCGTCAACCAGAGGATCGAAATTCAAGCAATTATATATACAGTTTAACTTTCCTAACTCGAATCAACACAATCCACAAAACAAACTTTGAGATAGAGAGACTTTGAGTTGTGGAAGTGCAAATGTATATTATATATGTATATTTAGTATAGATATGCATATAGTGCATACACATATATTGGGTAGCCAAAAAAGTTTTTTCGTATTTCTAATCAAACTTCAATTTATTTTTTTATATTCATAATGAACTTTAATGAACCAAATATGTGTGTCATTTTGATCGACCACTTTTTGACATTTTTTTATTCCATCAGTGTAAAACTTTTCTGATTTCTCGGAGAAAAACTGCGACAAGTAATTTTCACTGGCTCTCTTGAAGCCAAATTTACTTCATTACGGGAGTTCTGCATTGACCGAAACAAATGTCATCATGAAGTGTTGTTCTTGTAGAAGACGAAGCGTTTTTTTCGATTGCTTGATTCAATCTCGTCAGTAGTTGACAGCAAAATGTAGAATTAATCGTTCGACCAGGCCAGAGCAGTTCATAGTGGATGATTTCTTTTCAATCCCACCAAACACTCAGCATAATCTTTCGAAGCGTCAATCCTGGCTTTGCGACCATTTGTTGAGCTTCACCACACTTGGACCATGATCTTTTTCGCACATTATTGTAGTATTTGATCCACTTTTCGTCTCCTGCTACCATTCATTCCAGAAATATTTCGATTTCAATTAGTTTCAGCAAAGAATTGGAGATGTTAATTCGGTCCAATAAATTTTTCACAAACAATTCTTTTTATAGCCAGCCTTTTTAAAATGGTTCAAAACTATTTGATGAGTTATGATAAGTTTCTTAGCGATGTCATGGCAGCTTATGTAATGGTCCTGGTCAATCTTTTCCACAATTTCATCGACTTTTTCAACGATAGGTCGACCAGAGCGGGGTGCATATTTCACATCGAAATTTTCAAAACGGAAGCGAACAAACCATTGTTGTGCTAAACGATGATACAGCATCATCTTCATAAACTTCACAAATTTCGTTGGTGGCTAGCCTGGCATTCTTTTTTTACACAAACATTTCAAAGTATAGCGAATTTCTTTATTATTTTCACTCATTTTTGGACAGCTGTAACTTTTTTCTAACTTCCTTTCAAACACATGATGTGATTGGTAGCACTGGAGATATATGACTGCAACGACATCTATCGACAAAATACGAAAAGACTTTTTCGACTATCGAATATACACATAAGTATACAATTTTATACTGTTATTCATATAATAAACTATTCAATGCAATAAAAATTTTATTTATGAACTAGCTGACCCCGCAGCCGTTGTCCTGCGTGAAATTATGTGTTTTGAAATGAAAAGAAAGAATAAGAATTCGAATTTATATTGTGTTGAAAATCATTTATTTGCGATTTTTCTATGTTTTTTTTTATGTAGCGCAGCTTGATAAACAAAATGTTTTGGTTTCTGTTCTGGTCCGTAAATGTACAGAGAAGATGGTTTTCTAACTCGTGCACACGCCACGTATAGCAATTCCAGATTTATGCCACGCTCTTCTAGCGACTATCCTTGTGTCGTGTTGATTGTCATCGCAAATGCAATTTTCTCTGGACACTGAATACGTTTAAACTGAAATGGCTGTCCCCTTATATTCGATAACTGCGTCACAATCATTGGGTTCTATTACACAGTTTCGGCGCATGAAGATTGTGAAACATAATAATTATCCAACTTTGAAACGCAAATAATGCTGCGGCATACCAAGCCTCTACAAAGAATTTAGAAATTCCACTGGATAATTTATGACTTCGTATCCCATAACTGAGGCGAATTTGAAGGCTGATATGTCGAAATGATCTTCGCGAAAAGTATGCGAAGTAGCTATCGCATCGTCCGTCGTTTGTATCTAGTGATTATCATGTCATGTGGCTTGCTTCTCAAAAAGTTGCACGCACTGTACTATTCACAATACGTAATTACTTAAGTGAATTTGAACCGCGAGACGCACAACAGTCGGAAAACTTTCATGAATTGCAAGAGTAAATAGCCTACAAAGCGCTTTATTGCAGTTCACGTATTGACCCATTTGATACTTGCTGATCTCATCTCGTTCAAGGCCAATAATCGATTTCACCAAACTGCAATACTCTACATTGACATAAGTTTTGAATGCGAATTAGACAACAGTGGCGAATATGGTACGATCCATGTGTTGTCAACTTCGATATTCACTCCTCTAAATTGAATGCCAAATGTTCTGCCATTGTTGTCTTGTGAGCGACGCCAATTGGGTGGATATCCATCGTTTCCAGTTTGCTTTTCCGAAAGAAGAGCACGTGGATAGTGTTTCGTGCATTTATTCTCAGACATACAAACCGAAGTCGGATTGTGGTGTCCGCAAGCTCCATGAACCATATTGGTTTTTTTCACTTCCCATATTACTGGATCTTTCTCTGCATCAGGAATTTCCGCAGAAATGATTTCATCAATTTGATTTGGTGTAACCACCATCCAAAGAAGAATGTGTGCGTGCGACAAACCTCTTTTTACTACTTAGCAGCTGTCTTTTAATTCGCTGAACTATGTCAATGTCGCCGTATATCTCGTACAGCTCATCGTTCCATCGAATGTGATATTCGCCGTGGCCAACGCGCAAAGGACCATAAATCTTTCGCAGAACCTTTCTCTCGAAAACTCTAAAGTTCGACTCATCGGTTGTTGTCATCGTCCAAGCCTCTGCACCGTATAGCAGGACGGGAATTATGAGCGACTTATAGAGTTTGGTTTTTGTTCGTCGAGAGAGGACTTTAATTTTCAATTGCCTACTCAGTCCGAAGTAGCACCTGTTGGCAAGAGTAATCCTGCGTTGGATTTCCAGGCTGACATTATTGGTGGTGTTTACGCTGGTTCCAAGATAGACGAAATTATCTACAACTTCAAAGTTATGACTGTAAACAGTGCCGTGGGAGCCAAGTCGCGAGTGCGACGACTGTTTGTTTGATGACAGGAGATATTTCGTCTTGCCCTCGTTCACTGCCAGACCCATTTGTGTTGCTTCCTTGTTAAGTCTGGAGAAAGCAGAACTAACGGCGCGGGTGTTGAGGCCGATGATATCAATATCATCGGCATACGCTAGTAGCTGTACACTCTTATAAAAGATTGTACCTGCTCGATTCAGTTCTGCAGCTCGAATAATTTTCTCCATCAGCAGATTGAAAAAGTCGCACGATAGCGAGTCGCCTTGTCTGAAACCTCGTTTGGTATCGAACGGCTCGGAGAGGTCCTTCCCGATCCTGACGGAGCTTTGAGTGTTGCTCAGCGTCAGTTTACACAGCTGTATTAGTTTTGCGGGGATACCAAATTCAGACATCGCGGCATAGAGGCAGCTCCTTTTCGTGCTGTCGAAAGCAGCTTTGAAATCGACGAAGAGGTGGTGTGTGTCGATTCTCCTTTCACGGGTCTTTTCCAAGATTTGGCGCATGGTGAATATCTGGTCGGTTATTGATTTACCAGGTCTAAAGCCACACTGATAAGGTCCAATCAATTTGTTGACGGTGGGCTTTAATCTTTCACACAATATGCTCGACAGAACCTTATATGCGATGTTGAGGAGGCTAATCCCACGGTAGTTGGCGCAGATTGTGGGGTCTCCTTTTTTATGGATTGGGCATAGCCAGGATTAGCCCTCAGTGGCATTTTGCCCGTGCGGGCACGACTGCACATTTTGAGGGCTAGGTGAGGGGATCATCGCGGGCAAACATGAAGAGGGAAGTAAGAGCAACGTAGTTTACCACTCCATATTTATAAATGAGAGCAACGTATTTTCCCGCACCATGTTTACAAATGAGAGGGCGCGCGCATATGTAAGAAGTTGCACTGTGGGTAATAACTGTAAAATTGCCTAACAATTTTAAGTTTCTTTGTAACTACTATAAATTTATAAAATGTAAGACAAATAACAAAAAGTATAATAAATATTTGATTTTATTAATTTTTTTGTTTTAATATGTCTTTATATCAGCATTTAATTTTGTTTATTTGAAATATTAAATTATATGTTTGGTTTAATCTCATTTGCTATAGCTACACGCATTATTGTACCAAAATTTAAATCAGATAACCTACTTCTTATTTTAGATATAGTTTTCGAAGCAAAAAGTTTCAAACCAGGTTATGTTTTTAAACTTCCTTATGAAAAGTAATTTCAATAATAACTTCAATTTATGAACCACTGTTTCTTCAAACACACATGACCAAATGATTCTTAAGAGAGCGCAATGTAAATAATTACCCAACAGCCCTTCTACCACCCGCCAATCGTAGGAGTTCCAACGACTTGGGGTTTTCCGCAGGGTTGCCAGGCTCGATATACTGTAGTAATTATAAAAATTTTCTTCAACATATACATATATGATTTTCTTAAAATAACTCAAATTCTGAATCGAATGCTATTATTTACAAATATATAAACTAATTTTAATAGTTTGGTTTCAGTTTTGATATTTTATATTATGAAAAATTATATTTGAAAACTTAGAGGTGTACAAAACTATATATGCGTATTGAGTAATGGCAACATTGTTCGAATGAAAACGAGAACAAAACGCTTGCCGCTCGTAGCGAAGTGAGAAGATGTTTCTGCCATTAGCGTTTGTATTCTATTTGTGTGCTTAGCCACTCTCAATCAATAATGCCATACCGGGCAAATATATTTTTATTTGATGATTTCTTATATTTTTGAAAATATGTGTTCCCTTTCTATAGCGCATATTATTATTTTAATACATTTCCAGAGGCAACTTAGATTTTTAAAATTTAACAAAACAATTATAGAAAAAAACCTCAATTCTTTGAATATATTGATAAAACAGCCAATCTAAAAATATCACAAATCATATATTTATATAAGCATTTTCATTAAATGGAACTGCAATATGTTTAAACACAATATATATAATGGTAACAAGTATCTTTTCTTTCTTATTTATGCAGATATGCCCACAACTTGAGATAAGTTTTCCCAATTGTAACTTAAATGAATTTTTACAACTGGCATCACCACCATTAACTGATCTATCACATGTACAGTGGTGTGAACAAAATAGGAACAACCATAAGGTGTTGTGAAATTTTAGAATGTGCGGTTTTCTTATTAAATACAATTGTTTTTAGATACTAATATAACGTATATAATTTTTTCCTAATAGTGATTAGAATTTCCAGCATGCACAGGTAAATTAAAACAGATATTAGTGCGAATCTCTAAAACGTGCAAATTATGTTTACCTCTTTTTGTTCACACAACTGTACAATTCCGATATGAAGTAAACTTCCGCTCTTAAATTTGTGTACAATATCAGTATTGCCGCAACCATTCTGCGATGAACATTAAGTTGCAGAGGAATGTAATTGATTTTTTTCGCAACTTCTTATGCCCTTCCCTCCGTACACTGATATTCCCCTCATCTAGCCCCCGTGCGCACTTTGCTAACTTTAAGGGCAAAAATGTGTCCATCCCTGGGCATAGCACACTTAAATTCCAGTCGTTGGGCATGCTTTCGTTCGACCATATTTTACAAAGGAGCTGAAGCATGCTCCTTACCAGTTCTTCGCCGCCGTGTTTGAATAGCTCGGCTGGCAATTCGTCGGCCCCTGCCGCTTTGTTGTTCTTCAGGCGGGCAATTTCTATTCGAAGGTCGGGCAATGGAATGTCTGCTCCATCGTCATCGATTGGGGAATCGGGTTCGCCTTCTCCTGGCGTTGTACGGTCACTGCCATTCAGCAGGCTGGAGAAGTGTTCCCTCCATAATTTAAATATGCTTTGGGCATCGGTGACTAGATCACCTTTGGGGGTTCTACAAGAGTATGCTCCGGTCTTGAAACCTTCTGTAAGTCGCCGCATCTTTTCGTAGAATTTTCGAGCATTACCCCTGTCGGCCAGCCTATCAAGCTCTTCGTACTCACGCATTTCGGCCTATTTCTTTTTCTGTCTACAAATGCGTCTTGCTTCCCTCTTCAACTCTCGGTATCTATCCCATCCCGCACGTGTTGTGGTCGATCGTAGCGTTGCGAGGTAGGCAGCCTGTTTTCTCTCCGCTGCGACACGGCACTCCTCGTCGTACCAGCTGTTCTTTTGCACTTTCCGAAAACCAATGGTTTCGGTTGCAGCTGTACGTAAGGTAAAGTTTGAAATGCCGTCCCACAGTTCCCTTATACCGAGTTGTTGACGAGTGCTCTCAGAGAGCAGGAGTGCAAGCCGAGTAGAAAATCGTTCGGCTGTCTGTTGTGATTGCAGCTTCTCGACGTCGAACCTTCCTTGTGTTTGTTGGCGTGCGTTTTTTGCTGCACAGAGGCGGGTGCGAATTTTGCCTGCAACAGTATAGTGGTCCGAGTCGATGTTAGGACCTCGGAGCGCACGCACATTTAAAACACTGGAGACGTGTCTTCCGTCTATCACAACATGATCGATCTGGTTGGTGGTTTTTCGATCCGGAGACTGCCAGGTAGCTTGATGAATCTTCTTATGCTGGAATCTAGTACTACAGATAACCATATTTCGGGCCCCGGGGAAGTCGATCAGCCTCAACCCATTTGGGGATGTTTCCTCGTGGAGGCTGAATTTACCGACCGTAGTGCCAAATATACCTTCTCTGCCTACCCTGGCGTTAAAGTCGCCAAGCACGATTTTGACATCGTGGCGGGGGCATCTCTCAAAAGTGCGCTCCAAGCACTCATAAAGGGCATTTTTGGTCACATCGTCCTTCTCTTCCGTCGGAGCGTGGGTGCAAATCAGCGATATGTTGAAGAACCTCGCTTTGATGCGGATTGTGGCTAGACGTTCATTCATTGGAGTGAATGATAGTACTCGGCGACGGAGTCATAGTCCTTAATTCGTTTGCCATGGTCGTCATCAAAAGGGGGGTCACTTATCCGAGGCTGTTTAAACTTTTTCATTGGGGGCGGTTTTTAAGTGGCGGGTCCCAAACCCAGCGCACAACACTAAGTAGGAAATATTTCGCCTTCTTACTTTAGCTCGCCTTCAAACGGGTGTTTTTAGGCTACCCAGAAGATACTTGGTCAAAGACCGGAAGTCGTGAGCTTCTTGAGTCATATGTAAAAGAATCGTTTCTGGCCACTCCCAAGTGAATGGCGATCAGAGAACTTTCCTCACTTGCGTGAACTTCTACACATGACTCCATCCTCCAATGAAAAAAAGTTACTTTTTGGAATTGTCCAATTTTCCGATTTTTCCTCATGGAAAGTATAAGGTATTTTTATTTTTAAACCTTCCACAACGAACAACCTCTGAAAATTTCATCAAGATTGGTGCAGCCGTTCTCTTAGCCTTACTAATAAACAAACATTCATTCGTTTGTATGGGAAAAACAAATGGGTTGTTTTAGGGGTTTTCCGGCAATTATTCGAATCATAAAAACCATCTTTGAACTTCAGCGAACATTTAAAAAAAAAGAATTGGTCAAATTAGTCCAGGTGTTGTTGAATTATGCGCTTAGAAACATTTTGCGATTCATTTTTATATACATACATATAAGATAAAAATAAATCAAATAAATAAATAACGCTTTTGTCGGTATAAGAATCGAAGGAATTATATTTGAGGTTTAATTTTGAATACGTGCATACAAAAATAAAATTCATTGGAAAAAATAACAAATTCAAGGCTACTTTCTCAATGCCTTGTTACCAGTCTTTATGTCCAGTTAATAGAGTTAAACATCAACAAATTGTGGGACCGTCCAATGTGTATTGTTAATGACATAAAGTCATAGCGGCATAACGGCAGTGCATTTGACAGAACTCCGTAATCTTATTTTTATGAATAAAGTCGATTTTTTTGTATATATACATTTAGTAATCGATGTCGAAATGTTTCAAACCATTAGTTCAACATATTTATGTTAATTAACCTTCTTCATCTTACTGAAGTTTGCGTAAAGTCGACTTTCTTGTATATACACACTTATAAATCGATATTGAGTTCACATTTTTAAGTTAATTAACCTTCATCTTACTGAAGTTGACATAAAGCCATAACGGCATAACGGCAGTGCATTGTATCTTATATTTAGGAATAAAGTCGATTTTTTGTATATGTACATTTAGCAATCGATATCGAAATGTTTCAAACCATTAGTTCAACATATTTATGTTAATTAACCTTCTTTACCCTATTGAAGTTTACAGAAAGCCATAACGGTATAACAGCAGTGCATGGGGTAGAATTCCGTAATCTTATATTTTATAAAGTCGATTTTCTTGTATACACACATTTAGCAATCGATATCGAAATGCCTCAAATCATTAGTTTAACATATTTAAGTTAATTAACTTTCTCGATCTTACTGAAGTTGACATAAAGCCATAACGGCATAACGGCAGTGCATTTAGAAGAATTCTCTAATCTTATATTTAGGTATAAAGTCGATTTTCTTGAATATACACATCAATCGATACCGAAATGCTTCTAATCATTAACTTAACATATTTAAGTTAATTAACGGTCATCTTAAAAGAGCGTCCATTTAATAGAGCTTTCACTGTGTTTTCTATTTATGAATTACTACTATCCTATCTTCTAAGTTGCTTCGAACTAGACACAGTGAGCTAAATTTTGCTAAAAATCGGTTCAGTAGCTTAAAACTCCATTGCGGACAAACAACGTGACTTTGTATGTATAAAAAAAAATAGTTTAGCCGATACTACCTTCTTTTTATTATTTCACATACTAAGAAAATGAAAAGAGGTTCATTAATGTATCATTAGCAATCATGTGGAGTAAAGTCACCCAGATGTTAAATGTTTGTTATGTAGGTAGGGTTACCATATTCCCTGATTTGTCAGGGAATTCTCTGATTTTGACCTTGGGCACTGATTCCCTGATTTTCATGAAAAATTAACTGATTCCCTGGTTTCCTCGTGCATCGGCGATTTTTTTTTAAATTATAATTTCTGTTTTTTGTGCGAGTGCATGAAAAGAAGTGAGCATCGCTGCGTTTTAGTCTACTTGGGCGTTTCGAATTTGCGCACCACGGTTAGGATGCATTTACATAAATCACATCATTAATGGTTGAGTTCCAAAACTTTTTCGGTATAAAATTCCTGCGCGAGTTGAACTCGGTTGAGTTTTGGAACAAATACCAGAAAACGTAAAACTATAGAGAAGATTCAATCAGAGAACTTAAAGCATAGAGAAGAAGCAGGTTCGATATCGAACATTTGATAGATTTAAAGTAAGGAATTCGCCGCATTTGTTAAAATTGTAGTAACGAATTCACCTCACAAGCACAGAATTCACGCTGTGAAGTGTTAACATTTTTAACAGTTTTCCACATACTAAGCAGAGAATATGAAGAGACAAACATACATACATATATGTATGCATGCTCCTTATGGTACTCCCAACAATAGCATTGTGATATTTTCATGCTTCAATTTTTCTTTCAACTTGGGAATCGCAATGTATGCAAATATGTACTTCTGCTATTGCGTTTTGCCGTATTCATTGCAATTCAATATTGACATGCAAACATAATTAAGATATGAGTATAATTTTGTATGAATGCATGCATAGCAATATTTACAGTAAATTTGGACTTGCATATTTAGTAATTTTCTTTAATTTGTACATAATATACTATACTAATAAATATTTTTGTATTATATTTCCTGTTGCGTCAAGCAACTTATATATGCTCAACCTAAAATGAAAATTAAACATGAAATTAAAATTAATTACTTTTCTGAAATAGCTTGCGTTAGTTTAGTTTTAGGATAAGTAAAATATTAACTAGATTAAAGATTTTAATTGTTATTAGACCGCCATAGAACTCGCACGCGTTTCTCTTTTTCGCTATTTCGCCGTCGCAATTTTCCGTAAGTTCAAGTGTCCGGTATAGGCAAATTGGTTAAGTTGTGTTAAGTGAATATTTTATAAAAATTACAGTTAATTTTGTCAAAATTACAATTAATTTTTGCTATTAAATCATGTTATTTTACAAAAATAGCAATATAGCATTATTATAGAATGTGTTGACTTGAAGTCACGAAAATTTCAAAAAAAAAAATTTAATTTTCAATGTTATAGTTATTTGTGTTGACTCAGTTCCAAAAAAAGGTACTTGCGATGACAATCACAAGTCCTTGTAGAGTTATCTAAAATCAATCTGACAAAAAAAAATTAATTTTATGAATAGATAATTCTGGGCCTGATCGAAGGATTTTATTTTTTTTTCAAAAATTAACAAAATGGCTTCAGGAAATTTTTTTCTAAATTTTTGGGAAAAAATCAACAATCAAAATCAAAAATTTTTGGAAAAACAAGACATAAGATTAATATGATAGAAGATGTACATGCATACATATGAGTAAAAACACGTCAAGTGGACCCCTCATTTTCCACTTGATCATCGAATTCGAATCTGGAAAATGAGGGGTCCACATATTTGGATTTTGATTATTTAACGAGAAAACTCGATTCTCGAGTCGAATCGGAATCGAGTTTACCATCCCTACTGGCCGCCGTCGCGTGCACATTAAAACCTCCGCACAATAACCACCACAAAAAAAATGATTTTTTTTCCATGTAATTTATATGGAAAACAGAAAATTTGAAAGAGGCACCTCTTAATATTAATATTAAGAGCTCATCTTTTGAGTGACTTTGTTTTTACACATTTCGAAAGTTTTGAGCCTGTTTTTCAGTTGAAAAAAAAAGGTTGCCTCAAAATGGCACACCCTAATGCACACTTTACTCTTACTTAAGCCCCTTCGCCGCGACAAGGCGACCACCTTCAAAGATTAATATTGAGCTTTGCAGTTATGTCAAATCCATCAAGTATATTTGCAAGTACGTTAATAAGGGCAGTGATTTGGCCGTATGTGGAGTACAAAATATAGATGAAAATGATGAAATGACACGCTACCAAATGGGTAGATACATTAGCAGCAATGAAGCTATCTGGCGCATACTTAGCTTCCCCATACACCATAGAGAACCTGTTATCCAACATCTTGCAGTGCATCTTGAAAATGGACAACGTGTGTATTTCACGGAAGAAAATATTCTCCAAAGAGCATGTGAACCACCAAAAACGACACTAACCGAATTTTTCACTCTTTGTCAAAAAATTGATATGTATGGTCAATTCGCAAAAACACTATTATGCACTGATATTCCATGCTATTTTACATGGAACACGTCAGCTAAAAAATGGGAACCACGTAAAAAGGGAGAACGTCATCCTCCAATTGCAGGCATATTTAAAGCTAAGACACTGGGACGACTTTATACTGTAAATCCAAAACAACGTGAATGCTTTTTTCTGCGTTTATTGGTAAATGTTCCTGGAGCAATCTCTTTTCAATTTTTACGAACAGTTAATAGCCAAGTGTTCAGTAGACAGCTATTGGGATCTGACACTTGCTGATGCTGCTTTAACATCCTCGCCGAGTAATATTCGTCAACTATTTGCCATTATTTTGACGACATGTTTTCTAACACAGTCATCTACATTGTGGGAAAAATATAAGATCTACATGACTGAAGATATACTCTACCGACAAAAACAAATAAACCACTCTACAAACTTAGACTTTAGACATGATATGTATAGTATAATGAAGCATTAATAATGGTTGAAGATTTATGTATCATGATCTCAAGTTCACCACTTAGTTATTGTGGTATTCCATCTCCTGATCGCCCAGCTACAGACTTAGTAAATGGTGATTTGCAGCGAGAAGAACAATTTAATAACCGTCATTTACTAACAATAAACCATTATTAACTGAAGAGCAGAAGAACATATGCAATCGAATTATGTTGGCTGTTGATGCCAAACAAGACGGTTTTTTTTATTTAGATGCACCAGGTGGGACCGGTAAAACATATTTGTTATCTTTCATTCTAGCGAAACTGCGGTCAAAACATAAAATTGCATTAGCAGTTGCATCACCAGGCATAGCTGCTACTTTGTTGGATGGTGGGCGGACAGCACATTCTGCTTTCAAGCTACCATTAGATATTCATAACAATCCAAATGCAATGTATAATATCAAAAAAAGAAGCGGAATGGCAGCAGTGTTACGGAAGACTTCGATAATAATTTGGGATGAGTGTACTATGGCTCATAAGCATTCGAAGCACTCGAAGCATTAAATAGGACTATGCAGGATTTAAACAATAGTGACAGACTTTTCGGTGGTACTATTTTACTACTATCTGGTGATTTCCGGCAAACGTTGCCAGTTATTCCTCGCTCTACTTTTGCAGATGAAGTTAATGCATGTCTAAAACAATCAATTTTATGGAGAAATATTGAAACACTCAAACTGACAAAAAACATGCGAGTACAACTCCAAAATGATCCAACAGCACAAGAATTTTCTAAACAATTACTGGATCTTGGAAACGGTGAAACAGAATTTCATCAAGATACTCAATATATTAGATTGCCAGATAATTTCTGTACTGTTGCTCAAACTAAAAATGAGCTCATACTAAATAACTATTTAAATCTGGACTGGTTTAGTAATCGTGCAATTTTAGCAGCGAAAAATGTTGATGTTGGTCTGATTAACTACCAGATGCAACAATTATTACCAGGTGATTTAATATCATTTAAGTCTATAGATGCTACTGTAGAAGAAAAAGAGGAAGTGAATTTCCAATTGAAATTTTAAATTCTTTAAACATATCAGGAATGCCACCACACAATCTACGATTGAGAATTGGATCACCGATTATTCTACTGCGTAATTTAAACCCCACTAAACTATTTAACGGCACACGTTTGGTGATCAAAAGAATTACTGGAAACGTTCTTGAAGCAACTATTTTGACAGGAAAGTTTAAAGTAGAAATTATTTTGTTACCACTTATTCCGATGATACCATCCTATTCTCCCATACCATTTAAAAGACTACAGTTTCCTACTCGTTTAGCTTTCGCGATGACCATAAATAAATCTCAAGGCCAAACAATGCCTATTTGCGGATTAGACTTGGAAAATCCATGTTTCTCCCATAGGCAATTATACGTGGCGTGTTCACGAGTAGGAAAACCATCAAGCTTATTTGTGTTAACAAAGGACCAATTGACCAAAAATATTGTACATCGCTTCATTCTGTGATTTATTACGATTAAAGACATTTAGAGTATACATATCAAATAAAAATATTTAAAGTATTTATTAAATATGTTATAAAAATGTTATGTTAAATTTTGTCTTTCAAATCCTTCTTGAATCACTCCGCCACAGCAACGCGTGGCCGGGTCTGCTAGTAAATATCTATACGTACCAGAGACCTGCACGATTAAGGTAGGCATCGTACGATTACGTTACTAAGTAACACTTCTGACGATTACCACGATGCGAAGGTAATATTGCGCATCGGCATCGCGGCATCGTGGCATCGTGCGATTACTATCTGGTATCGTCAATGGCAAATGAAACGAAGTACATACAGAAAAGCAAATTCTTATGATTTTTCTTTCGTATTTACCTTAAATTAGGAAAAAATTTATAAAATTCTCTTCATTTAAACATAAATTAATTCAATAAATAAAAATAAATTAAATGTATTTCGTTATTTTCGATCAAAATAAGCAATGAATTAAAAATAAAAAATATTTAATATGAACTTAATTTTTTTGTTGTGAATGCAAAAATAAAATGGCGTCCAGATTTTCTCCTTTCAAATTTGTTCTTCTTTCTTCTAATATACGGTTTGCCAAACTAAAACATCTTTCGCTTGCTGCACTAGACGCTGGAAGACATAAAATTTGTCGTGCCAGTCTAGCCATCAATGTAAACTCATCTTCATGACGCCGCCACCAATTCAAAACGCAATTTTTTGTATAATATGCATTTTTGTATATTTCAATCTGCACATTTATTTGGCTTTCACATCTTTGTATTTTGAAAGCATATCATCCCCGATACAATGCTCCATTTCTACACTTTCAGATTGAGAATCTTGAGGAATTTCCGCAGACATGCTCATTGAGATTTTGTTCAATTCCACTTTCACTAAATTATACACCTCATCACGTTCAAACTCGGTTAAGTATCGCATCTGCTTATATTCTGGCCATAGAATAGCAGCAATCTTATGAATTTTGTCTGGACAGAATTTCGTATCAAAAATATTATCTAAACAGTTTGTAAGTATAGATCGGATTTCATTGTTACTTTCTTCATATAGCAATTTAAACAACTTTTCTTTAAGGATATGCATATGTAGTAATACTAAATGTATAGTTGAATTTTTCTCACCTTCCAACAACAATGTTAGAATTTTGAATGGTTCTAATACGTTTATTATCCTGTCCAATAAATACTTTTCAATTCCGAACAAACGATGTGTTTCACCAGATTTCTCTAAAATATCTTCAATAGCATTGAAATTTTTGCGAATAGAGCACAACATTTCAAATTTATTGTTCCATCTGGAAGAGACCTCTTGCTTCACGGTAGTTTCAAGCATTTGGTTTCTGCCTGTTCGCTTTAGATATTCAACAAGAGACTTACATTTTATTGTCAAATCCATAACGTTAGGAGCACAACTTTTAAGTGTTTCTTTATCGAATATGTGCTTCAAAATAATGTTGAGCACATGTACTACGCAATTTACTCTTGGATGATGTTGTAGAGCTTTTTTGATATTTGAACCCTGATCTGTAGTAAAAGTAATTTTTTCCAACAAATTTCTATCTAAGTTCAGTTCGTCAAACTTGAGTCCTATGGCACCAATTAAATTTTCAGCAGTTTTCTTCACAGCAATCCCATTGTCATCACAATATTCTAATTCGGAGGTAAACAAAATACGGCTAAAAATATAAACATAAACAAACACACTATATGTAGTACAGTTGGGCTTGTTGAACACACAATTTAACATACTTCTTAAGCTGCCATTTATCATCCATATAATGCACAGTAAAAGCAATAAAATTTCTTTGTTTTTTATTATCTATCCACATATCCACCGTAGACGCACACATGCCTAAGGATTTTGTAAAAATTTTTCAGATAAGGAATAATACATCTAAATATACCGAGAGATTTACCAACCTTTCTCAATGAATGGACGCATATCACCGATAAACTTTTCACGTTCGCTAAGGTGCAACTTGTGCAATCTACGAGATATCGTAGTGGAATGAGGCAAAATGTCATCTTTTGAAAAGTTTTTCGTGCCGATTTTAACACCAACTTCCACTAAGCAATGTGCCAGTTCCTTGAATCCTTCGCCATTAACAGCTTCAAAAGATCGTAAATCACGGCAAGTGAATTTTAAACAATTCTGTAGGACTTCTTCCCGTAATTGGTCACTGATATTAACTGGTAACCGTTTCATTGGAACTGAATCACTTTCTTCTGTGGATTGGCGTTTGTAGCATGTGTGCTTTTTCATATTTGAAGAATAGCCCCTTTACCAAATTTGAATGTTTTTTCACAATTTGAACATATAACATAGGGGACATTCTCCCCCGTCTTGGTATCCACAATTTTATTGTAAAGCTTCCAGATGTCACTTGAACCCGATGCATCACTAATTTTATAAACACCACTTTTAATACGTTGTAAAATTTCCATTATATAGATTTAAATAATAGCACAAATGCAAAAATTTTGCTAATGCGAAAATGCCAGTTCTTTTCTTCGCGCACAATACTAATTGAGTAACATGTTAGTAATCGGCGATGCCGCGATGCCGATACCCACGATGCCGATGCCCACGTTGCCAAAGTACCGTTACGTAGCGAGTACTCGCTGCATCGGCATCGCCGCTTGCTAACATGTTACTTTTTTAATTACTCGTGCAGGTCTCTGATACGTACATATACAAATATATACAACAAAACAAATTATTTGTTTTTGCGGTTAATAAGAAATAATTAAATCGAAATTAAAATTGAATTCTAGTAAGGTACATAATTCGAAACAAAAATAAAACAACTCTTATTTACCTTAAAAAAGTTGTCGGTTACACAAAATCGCGATTAAACGCGGCAATTAAAAGCGTTTTGGTTTACTAATTTAATTAAAAACTCTTATTCACGTAAAAGAGTTCTCGTCTGAGCATACATACATATGTATATACGAAATCTGTGGTGAAAGTAAATTCAATAATTTCAGTATGAAAAAAATATCTGTTTTATCAATTTTCTTTGAAACTCTTACTTACAAAAGAGTCTTCTTTTCGAAATATTACATCTACAACTTTATAATACCAATCAAGTTTTTATTGTAAATTTCTGTTTTCTATTCGTCACATTTTTTAAATGAGCTCGGATTCAAAAGAATCTAAACCAGGTCAGTTACTAAAAGTCCTAAAGATGATTTCTGACGAAAAAAGTCCATGTACACCTGCAGAACCTACACGCTCGAAACACGGTGCTGCGAAACAAAAAAGGAGGAAAGACATATCATACTTTAAATTCATTTCTGAGAGTGACTGTCTAATAAAATATTGCAATCGATTTGCTTCTTCGCCGATTCAAGAAAATTCTGAATCGGCGCTAGAAATAAAAAGCCAAACAATTGAAAGATTTTGGACACGTCTTCAGGCTGCATGTGACACAATTGTAGATACTGACGATTCAGATCTACCAGAAAACTTTAAATCTTCTGCTTACGCCTAATTTGAAAACTGCTTAGACCAGTATGAAGACACAAAAATTATGTTCGCTGATCAGCTAAAATTAATAAAAGCAATTGCACCTACTCCACCTCCGAGAGTAGAGATGCCACAAATTGAAAATCAAGAGGCAAGTTCGGGTATCCACCTCAATGTGCCCGCATGTGACACTGAAATTTTCCATGGTGGGTGGTGGTGAAAATTTTCCAATGGGGATCCTTCCGGGACATGTTCACAGCAGTTTACATAAACCATCCGAAATTATAATATCAAATGCTCAAAAGTTGTATCACCTCAGATACAAAACAAGAATGTCCAAATTGTTTATTTCAAATTATTATCAAAAAAATACAAAGTCTATTTTACTATTATTATTGAACGAATTCACAATTTATTTCAAAGAAAATTAAATTAATTTTTATATGCCTGCTTGCAACTGCTCCGGTTGCTTGTTCACTAACGAATGCCTCTCACTCGTTAAAACTGTCTGTGACAGTTCGGCCTTTCCTGACATTTCGTCCTGCAAGGACGATTCGTCGTCTTCATCGTCGCCATCTAATTCAGGGCTCAATGTACACCATGGTTTTACATGATATCCACTACAAGTGTTACAATAACGTCTTTTAGTCTGTCGTAGTTATGTACCTTCGTAACGATATATGGACTTTCAAATACTGGATCCAGTTTATACGCCAGGATATTGTATTTTCGTGGTGACTGATATCGTTTGTCGTAACGGTTTTTCCATTTGGTCTTCTTCGGCATGATGTTGCTAGTTGTTTCATCTCGTTTAATATCAATATCAACGTTAGCTTTATCGTCATCATTCAATGTTTTGTCAATGTCGTAAATTTCTACGAATTTCCTCCGTATTTGGATGTTGTCCGATTGAATAACTAAAATACAATCTCTCTGACATAAAATATCTCTTCCAATAAACACATCGTATGGCATAAACTCAACAGGTACTACTTGCAACTTATATTTATTTTGCAGTCAGCTATTTTTAATTCGACATCGATATCTGCAGTGCTACAAACTATTGCACCCCCATAACCTTTTAATTTCTTATTGTAAATCTAAATCATTGGCTGGAACTTTCGACTCTGTTATGAGTGAGGTATCGCTGCCCGTATCAACAAAAGCTAAGTATTGATAACCGCTTAATTCCACGTTTGACATTAGTGGTGGATATTTATTTTCACTTAAAACTTTGCTTCATGCTCTACCTTGTTGCATTTACTGCACCTAGCTTTACGTTGCGGCTTGGAACATTTTGCTGCGATATACCCAAATTCATTACAATTGAAACATTTGATCAAATTCTCGCCTGCATTCGTATTTTGAGCAGAATAGTTGTTGAAACACATATGACTCTCTATATTCTTTGGTGACCACGGTAAATTCGACAAGCTCTCCAGTGACCGCAACAAGTCATTGCACGTTGGTAAACTCATTGTCATAAGAGTTCGAGTTAGATTACTATCGTTTAACCCTCCAATAATGTTCGCATTTATTGACGCTTCGTCAATCTTACCTCTTCTACCAAAATTCAACATTGCAAAATAATATTGCGTTAATGTCTCATTTACACGTCGTTTACGCTTCAACATTTCCGTGTGCACCTCTGCTGCGCTCATTGTAAATGGGAAATCATGTTGGAATGCTTCTACGGAAGCAGACCAACGCTGGAACACTTTTTGTGCGTCAAGGCATTCTTTGGCGACGCCTTTTAGCTTAGACTGAGCTGCTAACAAAACTTCTTGCTCACACCAACTATATGCCTGTTGTAGTTGCGTTATAACCCAATTGTCATGGCTGTATTATTAATTTCATGTTGTGGAGTTGTACATATTGCTTCCCGACCAGAGATTGTGTTATCAGATGAAATATCGTAGCTACTTACATTAGCCGGAACAGTTGTTGAACTTGGCGCTAACGTTGTATGCCTCACCTGAACTGCCACAAGATCACTCACAGACTTAGCAAGCCCCGAAATCATATCACGCATATCGTCCATTTGCTTCTGCATAGCAGACATTTCACTGCTTTCTTCAATTTCCTCAGCATCAACTTCTTCCGAACCGTATATTTCTACCAACTGCAAAACTTTCGCCGCTTTATTGCCCATAACCCGAAGCGCATTGAATTTGATCATCTTTCCCATATTTCCTTTAGCAGTTTAACTTTTTGCCACAAACTTTGAAAAAAAATGATGAAAATTGTTTGCCTTCGTTATAAAATGCCGTCGCTTTCGTGACTTATTCGTCGACTCCCAAAAATTGAACAATATGCTGCTGACAATTCTGTCTACAGTTTTTTTCAAAATTTCTCAAACTTTGTTCCAATTGAAAAAAAGACTAGTGGCCTTTGCTTTTTTTTCAAAGCTTACTTCGATTACGTTGTATTCCTTTTTTCCCTTTATTTGTCGGATCTTTTTCCGTTGCCCTGGACAACTCTCTGTTGCCTCTCTTTGCGATATTCTTTTGTAAAGCATATAGAATTGTTTGCACTGAATTACGGTCACTCTTTGCCCGTTGAGAATTTATGTTTCTCGTTGGCATTGAAATGTTTGCAGTACTCGTTGAATTTCATAATTTCTCACTGTCGTTACAAATAATTTCTTCCTCTCTTCTTTGTTTGTTCGCTAGTTACGCCGGCGCTCTAATCGCTTGCAAAATTATTTCCCAAAACGTATTCTTTTCCACAAATTCGTATAATTCTAGAGTTTTGGAATCCCACTTCTGAGATGTCAAGAATGTCCAAATTGTTTATTTCAAATTATTATCAAACGAATACAAAGTCTATTTTACTATTATTATTGAACGAATTCACAATTTATTTCAAAGAAAATTAAATTAATTTTTATACACCTACTTTCGACTGCTTCGTTTGCTTGTTCACTAACGAATGCCTCTCACTCGTTAAAACTGTCTGTGACACTTGGGAAGCTCTGAGATCAAGGTACGACAACGAACGAATACTGGTAGATAAGCAAATAACGATATTGATGCACTTGCCCAAAATTCAAAAGGAAACAAGTGAAGAATATATGAAACTTCAATCCACTGTTTCCAACTGTTTATCGGTTTTAGCGATACAAAACGTTTCCACAGACATTTGGAACCCAATTCTGGTAAATATATGCACCGCCGCATTATCAGAAAAATCGTTATTGCTATGGGAACAATCTCTCTCATCAAGGAAAAAATGCCCCACGTGGCAGCAAATGAAGGATTTCCTTACTACCCAATATGAAATCACAGAAAGAGTTGATAAAAAGATAATTAAACCAAAAGGTATTTCCCATGACCTTAATAGAAGCTTCCTAAAATCCCAAACCAGTAGCAACAACAATTCAAATAGAAGCTTTTTAAAAATCAAACGTTCACATCCGTACAAACAAAAGTCATGCGAACTATGCACAGGGGGGAATAAACTTAAATTTTCCGAGAAATTTAAGAAATTAAATATAGTATAATTGACCGAAACAATTTTGTAAAATCAAAAAGACTTTACACAAACTGCTTATCACATGCACACATGCTTAAAAATTGTGAAAGCAAATTTATTTGCGTTTATTGCCATAAACGACATTATTCGATGTTACACGTTACCAATTTTTCCAGCTCACCCCCATACAGCGCAAACATAAAAAGAGCAACAGGTTTAGTTGCAACAACAAATTCTGAAAACTGCCAAGAAGCACCATGCTGCTCAAAGACGTTAAAAACCCAAGCGCTACATAGCGAAAAACACAGTAGAGTACTACTACCTACAGCAGTTGTCTCCATCGAATACCGAGGTGAACTCTTTAAACTCAGGGCCTTAATAGACCAAGGATCACAACGATCCTTTATTGCGTCTAGGTTACAAAATAGGCTACAACTGAATACAAAATTAGCCAACTTTGAAATTTCGGGAATGGGTGGAAGAGTAGTTCAAAACTATGTCAACTCAAGTTGAGGAAATCTCCAACGAATACCTCAATTCGCAATTAAGAAAATTTTGGGAGTTAGAAGAACTCCCCCCCGTATCAAACACAACTCCTGAAGATCGGTATTGTGCAGATTTTTATAAAACCACAACTACTCGATCAGAAGATGGTCGGTACGTCGTACGACTACCACTAAAGCCAGAATTTTCCCGAACACTCGTCTTAGGTCATTTCCGTACCGCTGCTATCAAACAGTTTTTAAGTATGGAAAAAAACCTACTTAAAAAAGGCGAGCTGAAACCAGAATATGATAGGGTCGTCGAAGAATACCTCCTTTTAGACCATATGGAGGATGACTTCCTGGCGCTGGCGAAAAAATCATACAAAGTAAATACTACTCGTTTTATTTTCCACATCATGCAGTAATAAAGCTAGACAAAAAAACCACAAAGGTAAGAGTTGTTTTCAATGCGTCAAAATCCACGAGTTCGAAAAATTCCCTAAATGATATTTTATTTACGGGACCCACGCTTCAGCCAGATCTAATGCTGCTTATCTTAAAGTGGCGTATCTTCAAATACGTATTCAACGGGGACGTCGAGAAAATGTATTGACAAATAGTCGTAAATAAAGACGATCAAGATTTTCAATGAATTATTTTCAGAAAATCACCCAATAGTCCACTACGCGACTTTAAGTTAAAAACAGTGACCTTTGGCGTCAACTGTGCTCCATACTTAGCCATTCGAACACTGCACGAATTGGCAGAAAACACCAAGTCAGAATTCCCTCTGGCAACCCAGGTGTTAAAAACGCAAACGTATGTTGACGACATTTTGTCTGGAAGTCACAGTCTTCCACAAGTATACGCATTCTTATCACAGGTTATAAGAGCCCTCAAAACCGCAGGGTTTCCACTGAAAAAGATTACTGCTAATCATCCCGATATAGTAAAACATATACCGAAAGAAAACTTTTTGGATACTAATTTCCTTAAATTCGAAAAGGAAAGTACAACAAAGACTCTGGAAATTCAATGGAATGCGATATCTGACCAGTTTTCATACACTACCGCGTCAATATCTGCAGTATCCGACATTACAAAACGCCAAATTCTATCCTCTGTGGCAAAACTTTTCGACCCCGCAGGATGGCTTTCGCCAATTATGATACAAGCTAAAATTCTGATACAAGAATTATGGCTAGATGGGACCAATTGGGACGAAGAAGTAAAACCACTTCGTTTAGAAAAGTGGTCACAGTTCGCGAGCAATCTAAACGATATCTCACTGATACAAATCGCACGGTGGGTAAACTATTCCCGCGAACACAAAGTCGAATTACACGGCTTCTGTGACGCCTCTGAGAAGGCATACTTTGCCACTACATATGTGCGCACAAAAAGCGATAACGCGTTCACAAGCCACTTATTAGTAGCTAAGACTAAGGTGGCTCCTCTAAAAACGCTAAGTCTACCTCGACTTGAGCTCTGTGGCGCCCTACTACTCGCAAAATTGGTTTCCATGGTGCAGGCCCACTTAAACATGAAGAAATACAGATTGCATCTCTGGTCCGATTCTGAAATAGTTCTAGCCTGGTTGGAAAAACCACCACATGCATGGAAAAAGTACATGTCTAATCGTACGTCACAAATATTTGACCTAGTGGGGTCAGCCACTTGGCTACACGTAGCCAGTGCTGACAATCCTGCCGATTTAGGTACAAGAGGGTGCAAGCCGCTGCACCTTGCCACCACCACCCTCTGGTGGAATGACCCCCGATGGTTAACAGATTCTTGGCCAATATCGCCCATGCGCCATACCATTGCCCCAGAAAGTCGAAAAATCGACTGCTTTCACGCAACATTGGATGATAGTGACATCCTTTAGCGATTTTCATCATTTCCTCGTGCCCTTCGAGTTATGGCCTACATGCTAAAGTTCATAGAGCGACTCAAAATTAAAATTAAGGAAATTCACCCAGAATGTAACCAATGCGATACATTGACGCACTAGAACTCCAAAAGGCAAAGGTCGCACTAAATGCATCCACTCAAATGGGCTACTTCAGCCGCGATATCTCATTATTAAGAAAATCAAAACCCATTGATAAAAGGAGTTCACTCTTGGTTCTTAACCCATTCTTGAACACGTAAGGTCTTCTTCGTGCGAATGGTACAACGAACGCCACCCTCTAATTATAGCAGAGAAATCAAAACTTGCCACATTACTCCTCAATTGCATCCATTTAATCATGTTTCACGCTGAACATCGTCTAATGCAGCATATAGTCCGTCAAGAGTTCCACCGGAACGCTGCAACTTCGCTCTGCCTTTCACTGTTACAGGTGTGGACTTTGCTGGAGCTTTTCAGATAAAGGCGTCCATGCTAAGGTCCCCACTCTAATGAAAGGCTATGTGGTTGTCTTAGTCTGTTTTACGACAAAAGCAGTGCACCTCGAGCTGTGTACGAATCTGACAAAGGAGTCTTTTCTCGCGGCATTCGCTCGCTTCGTCGGACGACGCGGCTTCCCTTCAAAACTGATGAGCGATAATGGTAAAACCTTCATTGGAGCCCAAAGAGCCACTGAAAAGGAGGAGGATCAAACAAGTCTCACCAGAGATTGTACAAACGAATGCTCTCCAAGGTATTAACTGTCAATTTATCCCCCCACGCGCTCCTCATATGAATGGTTTATGGGAATCAGCAGTAAAAAGCTTTAAATCCCACTTCAAAAAAGTAGCTGGAAACTACAAATTTAATTATGAACAGTTCACCACACTGTTAGTGCGAATTGAAGCCGTTCTCAAATCACGGCCACTCACCACCCTCTCGCAAGATCCCTCTGACTTCACAGCCCTGACACCAAGTCATTTTCTCAAAGGAGCACCCATTCTGTCCACACCTGAGCCAGGCGTGGGGTCGCTATCCTTATTTAATCAATGGGACAGAATAAAAATTCTTCATCACGATTTCAGCCGCCAATTTAAGGAATAATATATAAATGACCGTCATAAAAGGTACAGGTGGAAGAATACAGAAGAGACGCCAAAGCTTGGAGATTGTGTCATCATCCATGATGACTGTCTCCCCCCACCGAATGGCGGCTTGGCCGCATAGAAAAAGGCGCTACGGTTCTGACGTTCATGTACGAGTTGTTGATCTCCGCACTTAAAGCGGTATATTAACAAGACCGCTCGTGAAATTATGTTTTCTACCACACATTGACGAAACCGCAAATAACGAAAAAACCGCCGATACTACCGTAAAGCAAATAAAATAACCAAAAAACAGACGTAATACACCCGCAAGTAAAAAACTCGTTTAAACTAATTCGAAACCTAATGCAATGGTCGATCTACGTGACGACCCTTTCATGCCACATAACGTGGCACAATCGCCATATAAATTTTATGATAATGGATATGCCAGCAGTGCCATCGCCAACGGTGAGGTCAGCTATAACCGTGCCACGCCCTGGGGCAACTCCAGCGCCACGAACCCCAGCGGCAACCGCCACTGCTACCGCTCCTCGTAGTGGCACGCGACCACTACCACCGTCTTCAGCACCCGTAGCGGAACCTCACCGCAGTCGATGTTCCCTATGTCGGCGCCCACACCGGCTACAACATTGTAGCATTTTCCGCAGCATGCAGCCCATTCGACGGCAGAAGAGTGCTCCAGCTCACGGGCACTGCCTGAACTGCTTGGCAACAGTACACACAACAGGAGTGCACATCAGTCACCCTATGCCAACTGTGCAATATGCCGCACCACACCATGCTGCATCGTACCCCAAAACGCCGGTCGCGCGACAGCTTGCCACGAACCGCTCGCAGCAGTTCAGTCGGCACCGAAGGATAGCTGCCCCTCCATCATCCAGAACAAGGCGAAATGAAGCATCCCCGCGACGCCGGCAGCATCGTTCATCAAACCGCCACTCCACTGGCCTTAGCAGCGTTGTTGCTACGCTGCAGCAATTACAGCTACTACTAGGCTAATATTCGCCTAGGGGGGCCGGGATGGTTAGATGAGTTAGCTCTTCCCTCTGTACACCCGACACTGACCGACCACACGACAACACACCACAATAACGCGATCCACATATGAAGACACCACACACTACTACACACGAATATATACCACACATGCGGACATCATTCCACAACTCTACACTACCCAACAATCAAAACCGACCGCTCGAGAGGACGAGCTTCGCTTCTTTTCGTCGATTTCGCACCGAGCGAACGTATCACGCAGCGTCAATTAAACATTAGGTTTTTTTTTTTTTGTTCTGCATCGAAGTGTCTACCAAAGTGCAGTGGCAGTGAATAAAGGGAAATAAAAAAAAAACCCCAGACATACTGTATTTTGCTCTTACTTAGTTTGCGGGTGAACAGGCTGTGTTTTTATTATATTTTATTATTAAATAATTTGTGTGGAAAGACCTAGCGCCGAGGTAAGTGGTGGCTAAAACCAACGATTTAAATGCATATAATATGTGAGATGGTACTGGAGAATAACACGCACTTTGATTTATCTTAAAACGAAAATGGTTTATTGTTATTATGTACACAAATTGATAAAATGTTTAAGTACATTGTAAATTCTGGTCTACTAACCTTAAAACGAAAAATCGACAATTAAAGGTTTCTTCCTTCCAATACCTTAGTAGACCAACGCTGTACTACTTTAATTTTATTGCTCTTACAAAAAATATTTATAATTTAAATATTTACTAATTTTATAATTCAAAACAAATAACTTCTTGAGCACGCTTTTATCATAATGGTAGTGTTCACTCACTCTATTGTAAGGCTGCGTTCACAACATACAAAGCTTACATCTATTGTCTATCACTCACTCTATTGTAAGGCTGCGTTCACAACATACAAAGCTTGCATCTATTGTCTATCACTCACTCTATTGTAAGGCTGCGTTTACAACATACAAAGCTTACATCTCCCCCCCTTCAAAATTGAAAATTAACTGGAGTTACTACATACTAAGGAATGAGCTTTGTCACATGGTACAATCCCAAGGCCTTTTTATTCTTTACAGTGTTAATTTTGCAGAGGGAATCTGATATCATTTCTTCAATCTCAAAAGGACCTATTCTAATTTCATCTATTTTAGATCTATTTAACTTATTACAGTTCATTATGTATACCATATCGCCTTTTTGGAACTTGTAATCTATTCTATTTCTGTCAAATCTGGCCTTGTTTTTTGATCTGAGGAATGCTGTATGTCTGTCTTTTTCCAGTTCTCCGGGTTCCACTTGTTTCATATTTAGGTCCACTGGTAATACATCAGTTGGTTCTCCATTTAACAGGTATAGAGGTGAATAACCTGTCACAGTGTGGTTTGTTGAGTTATAGGCTTTCACACAATCCATTGCTACGGTCGTCCAAGCTGTTCTTTTTCTTTTGCTGTTTAAGGCACATCTAATCCTATTTAGCAGCGTCTGATTTTACCTCTCATTATGACCATTTGAAAATGGAGAATCCACCGCAGTAAAAATTAAATCAACAGAATGGTATTTTAAATATTTTTTTAACTCTTGTGAATTCAGTGCTGGATATTGATCAGAGACCAATACCTCAATTTCAATGTCCTTGATTACTTGATCTACTAGTTTTATGTAGTCCTTAGCTAGTTGTGTCCTCGAGCATGAAATGTAAGCATAACGAGTAAAAATATCTACTAACAAGTGTAGATATCTTTTTGAAGACCTGTTGCCACCAAACCCTCCCATTGTGTCTATGGACATGATTTGAAAAGGTTTTTCTGCCGGTCCTAGTTGTGACATGAGTCCATAATTTCTATTTAATCTTGATTTGTTTTTTATACAAATTTCACATTGACGGCAAACCAACTTTATATTATTTAACAGGTTTGGTGCTGTAAAGAAAGGTCTTATTTTCGACTCAATCTGATTTATTCCCACGTGACACAAATGTTCATGCAGCTTTCTTATTAATACCTTACTGTAGTCTTCGGACAAAATAATTTTTTTCTTCTTGTTCCTCCATTTGTAGTATATATCATTCTCTTTAATGAAACTGTGCTTGTCTTTTACGTTGAGGTTTTTATTTTGGTCCTCTAATATTTCCTCAATCTTTATAATATTAACTGTTTTTAAGTTGTCTTCTTCATTTCCGTGACTTTCATATACAGGGTTTCTGTTCAAGCAATCCGCTTCAGTATTGTTTCTACCTGGGTTGTATTTTATTACAAAGTTGTATTGTGATAGGTAATGGGTCATGTCTCCCAGTTCATCATCTGTTCTGTTCTTAATGTTTAAATTTTCTAGCGGCTTGTGGTCCGTATAAATTGTAAATGAGTTTCCTATCAGCCAGTGTTGCCAAAATTTTAGACTTTCTTTTATGGCTAAGCATTCCAAAAATATAGCTTTTTTGTTTTTTTTGTGTTTCCTTTAGCTTTTTTGAAAAATATGCCGCTGGTTTGATTTCTCCACATTTCTGTGTTTGTTTAAGTATTGCACCTACTCCTTTTATACTTGCATCCGTGTATATAAATGTTGGTGCATCCCTATCAAAAATAGCTAGAATTGGGGCAGCGCATAAATATTTCTTTATTGTTTGGAAAGCCTCTTCTCAATCATCTGACCAAATGAAATTGACGTTTTTTCTAAGTAAATTGAGTATTGGGTCAAGAGTTATTGAAGCATTAGGAATATACTTGTTATAAAAATTGACTTTTTCTTATTTGTCTTATTTGTTTCTTGTTTTGTGGTGCTGCAAATTCCGCTATAGATTTGAGGTTATTTTTTAAAGGTGTGATTGTATTACCTTTTACTATATGTCCTAAGAATCTTACAGATTGTGCTGCAAATTTACATTTTATTAACTTTAGACGGAATCCTTCTTCATCAATTGCATCCAGCAGTCTTGACAAATGGTCCAAATGCTGGTTAAAAGTTTCTGAAAATACCATAATATCATCTATATAATTCATCACAAAATTTGATAGGTTGTGTTTTCTTATCACATTCGTGAGCATTCTTTGAAATATAGCAGGAGATGTTTTCAGCCCAAAGGGAAGGCAAGTCCATTGATAATGACCTTCTTGTCTTGATCTCTGTCACTAATCCTTGGTAGTATGGACCAAAAAGCAGAATTAATATCAAGGGTAGTAAAATACTTGCAGTTTATCGTTTTTACTAATAGATCTTCTATTAGATAAAAGGGCTGTGCCTGTGGGGTAATAATCTTATTAAGGTCTCTGAAATCTATACACAGTCTTGACTTTCTCCCTTCATCATGTTTGAAAGCCAATGTTACTGGTGCTGCAAATGGGCTATAGGATTCTTCGATTAGTTCATTCTTTAGCAATTGTCCAATTTGCTTCTCGATTTCTTGTTTATCATCTAAAGAGCATCTATAGGTCTCTTTGAGCAATATTTCTCTATTTGCAGGTCTATAAAAGCTTCATAGTTTTTCACTTGGCCTACATCATACTTATCTTTGGCATATATGTGTTTATAATCATTTAGTAATGCACTTATTTTCATTCTTTGGTCATCATCTAAATAACTAGTATCTATATCAAATTTCTGCACATCTATGCCCTCATTGAAATTTATTTCGTATTGTAATATTTCTGACTTTAACTCTTTAGTTTCAGAATCGTCATTACTTTTATTTTTATCTTCACGGGGGCTGATATATTCATGTACACTTGGGATGGCAATTTCTTAAAGTTGGATATTTAAATTCCCGTCATGGGTCAACCCAAACCGTTTTATTGTATCCAATCCCAAAAGCAAATCATGTGGAAAGTTTTTATCACTACAAATAAATGCATTTATTTCCTTTTTAATATTCCGTATTTCTCCATTTAATTTTATTAAACCTGTTGTTTTTCCCCCACCACCAATCGTATTGAATTTATTTTCAAAATAATTTTTTTTACAATTTGTTACTTTTATTAACTTCGAATTTATTAGGGTTATATTTGACCCAGGGTCATAGATACCTGTGAATTTTAGTGTATCATTCAGTACAACCTCAAGTTCTATTAGTGGGGGAATATTTAGTTTTTTGTATCCTGAAATTGATCAATCTCCAACATAAAGTTCTTGCAGTGTTTTACGCCGTCATTTTTGTCTTCCTTGTACCAACACAAGTCCTCAGGGTGAAATCTATTTTTCTGTCCCATCTTATAACATATTTGACAAGGTGTTCTTTTTTTATTTTCCATTTATGGTTTAGTGAAGCGCTTTGTCTCAGTAAAATGTTTTGGTATATTTTTATTATGATTTTCATGCATTCGTAGGGCACTAAATAGAAGAGTTGGATCTGTCATCTCTTGCCGATCTAGCTTATTTGTAATATAAGTTGGCAATCCTGCGACAATCAAGTCAACAAGAGTTCTCATATCTATATCACTATTATATTCTAGTAGCAATCTCTGCTTTTTCAATGCATATTCCAGCAGTGAGCCATTTAAATGTTTGAAATTCAGTGCATACATTACAGAAGACCAACTCATATCCGCGAATGTTTTAAGAAAACTCTCTTGCCATATTTTCCATATCGTGTTTAAGCCATGTTTAATTAACATGGACTCATACCAATCATTTTCTGAGTCATTCAAGAATAATCTTAAAGCGCTAATTCTCTCTGTATCACTATTTAAATAAAATCTTGCACATTCACTTTCAAAACTTTGCAGCCATTGTTTCGCATTAGTCGTCTTATTATCAAACTTCTTTAAAACAAATTTTTCATTTAATTTGTTCAAACTGTTATGTTTTCCTTCATTTACCTTGGATTTATCACTCAGTTTGTCTAAGATTTTCAATAATTTTCCATCTGTAATAGATTGGCTTGTGACTTGAGTCATTTCTTGTAATAAATAATCACTAAACATCATATTTCCAACATCATCTTTGTACAGTGCTAAAATATCACTTGTCATGAGCACCCACACTTTTCTATTATTACCTATTATCTGTAATGTCTTTTTTATCTTCAAAAATTCTGGTAACTTTATCAATTGAGGGTGGTGTTTTACTGCTTGAAAACCTGGTGGTATGAGGTACGTTATTCCGTCCTCTTTGGTAATCGACTTTATAATCATTATGTTATTCTTTGGATCTGGAGATGGTACTGGAGAATAACACGCACTTTGATTTATCTTAAAACTAAAATGGTTTATTGTTATTATGTACACAATTTGATAAAATGTTTAAGTACATTGTAAATTCTGGTCTACTAACCTTAAAACGAAAAATCGACAATTAAGGGTTTCTTCCTTCCAATACCTTAGTAGAACAACGCTGTACTACTTTAATTTTATTGCTCTTACAAAAAATATTTATAATTTAAATTGGCTAAATGAGTTAAGCTTCCCGCCCTCACGCGCCACTACACCACACAGCACACCACTCACAGGCAACACTGGCACATACACCACACCTGAAGACAGCAGATTTCCCACACACCACACATCTATTGGAAGCAGCAGAAAACACCACACACACATACCAATACACGCAGCTGCTAACTCTCCACAGCCCAACGAGCAAAAACCCTCGTCCTGGAAGAGGCCGACTATTTCGATCACGAACTTCGATCAAAAATCATCGGCGAACGTGCTGTATTTTTTCGTATTTTCGACAAGCGGCAAGCAGATCAACCACCTTTTCTTGGCTTTTTTTCCTCCGGATCTTCGGCGCAGCAGTTCGATCAACACATCATAGTTTTCGAGTGTCTCCTTTCTAAAGTTGTGTAAACATAAATAAGGGAGTCCATATATTTCATTTTGTACATACATACATTGTCACGCTTCCACTGGTATCCGACCAGGGAGATTTTCACACTTACAGTTATTAGCCTGAAATAAAGTTGAGATCCCTTTTGTTTAAGTAAAAGTAAAACATTGCGTTCTTAAGCTATTCTTTTCGGAGTAAGTGCAAAAGTAAGTGGTAAAATATACATGGTCCTTCGAGCCATCCTGAATGGCCCTATTGTGAAAAAATAAGCAAATTTTTAAGAAAAAAATCCTGAAAATATTAAACATAAATGGGTGACAAACAAAAGTGCGCAAGTGCAAATGCAAGTGCAGTGAAGCAGTGAAACTACACATATACACACAAACATAGTGACAAAAAAAAAAGAAAATAAAAATTAAAAACAAAAAAACACACAAGTGAAAATTTATGCAGTGACGCTGCAGGAAAAATACATATGTATGCAAAACAAAAGAAATAATAATAAATACAGTACCCCAAACGGAAAATAGGTGAAAAAAAGAGTATACATACACATATACATACCTGTGCAGTAAAAAAACCATATACATAACAGTGCGGCGAGAAAACTAAGCAGTTGCCAACAAAAAAAAAAAAAACAAAAAAAAAAAAATCGGGCGCGAAAAAAACACCTAATTAAAGCTTACAGTACAATAAGCAAAAAAAAAAAAAAACGGCGGGCGCGAAGATAACACCATAAATGTACGTACGTATGTAACTAATACATATCAATATAAAACGGGCGCGAAGTAAAACCAACAAAAACCCAACAACCATTAGGAACTCACCGCAGCGTTCCAGGACAGGACTTGGATAGCTCACAGGGACTCGAGACACACTTGGCCTAACATAATCCCCAAAAGCCCATGACGGATAACAAAGTGAGTCGTATCGATCCCTTTTAGTATTGCATATTTAATTTCAATTTTTGCATACACGTACAGATACAAACATATGTATCATTACGAAAAAAAAAAAAAAATTTGCGTCAAATTTAATATATTTGCATAGAATAACTCATCCAGTTATTCTCATTTCCATTATTTAATTTCGAAAAAGTTACATTGCATAGAATAACTCATTAAGTTATTCTCATCTTATTTTATTGTTTTTGCAAAATCACCGGTTGCCAAGCGGTCGCAAGTAACTTTCGGTTAAAACGGAAATACCGAAAATAAAACTGTTTGGCACAACAGACAATATATGTATATATATATGTATTTATATACATACATATATTTATACTGTATAAATATCCAAATATACAAATATATAAAGATTGATTGTTGGCCACTAATGCTTACCTTCGTGTATCAAAACACAAATTATCCACAAACATAAAAAAATAAAATATTTCAAGTATTTAACTTGCACATATGTCCGGTGATACCCCTTATGCTTGATCAAGCAATAAGCAGGATTGCCTTAAACAAGTAAGCAAAAGTAAAGGCAAAAACAAAAACAATTCTATATATCTATAAAGGAATAAAAGAGAAAAGGTCGAGAAAAACCGAATAAAAGAAACAAAAAATTTCATATGTACATACATATATGCACCAATTTGGTACACATGCGTTGATATTTACACGTTGAAAATACATACGTATGTATATTTATATATTCATTTTAAACTCAACGATTTGAGAACATTGGAATACAGGCCAAGAGCCGTACTCACATACATACATTTTACGGGATATACAAGAGTGCACATTTACGAATCGAAGCACACACGATTATTTAATTTCTCAATTCCGTTTATGCGCGCTCGCTCCACTGAGAAACAATATATGCACGCTTGCATATACACTTATACATAATTACATATATATAATTATACCCTACGAGGGTACCTCGAAGTATTATATACTTATTAAACGATTCGGTAGAAAAAGTATAAAAGATTAAAATATACATTTATATAATTGAAACAATAATTACATATTACGAACAATTTTATTTATACGTTCAAAGTCCAAATTGGCACATTTTCGGCATACCCCTTGTTCTTTGATAAGCAAAAACAAGCAGGATTGCATATATACATAAGCACTGATCTCTTATACGAGCACTCAGTTGAAGGTACATACAAACGGTTTCGTCTATAGGTATACCCTATAAGACATACAAACGCAAAACAAATTAATAAAATAAAGATTAACAATTGAATAATAATACATAAATTCGGTAATACTTTTAAACTTTTTTCGAAATTAATTAAACTGAAATGCGTTATTTAATTTAATCCGATGAACAAAATAAAATAAAACATTTTATTTTTTTTTTATTAATATATTTACAAGAGACTTCGCTTTGCAATCGGCAATTAAAAGTCAATATCTAAAGTCAATCAGTTTACATTGGAAAAAAAATATTTCGTTAATTTATTTGTTCTAAATGAACGCAGATTCCAAAGAATCTAAATCTTCACAACTACTGAAAGTTCCAAAAATGATTGCGGACGAAAAAAGTCCATGTACACCTGCAGAAGCTACACGCTCAAAGAAAGGAGTTACAAAACAAAAAAGGGGGAAAGACATTATATACAGTAAATTTATTTCTGAGAGTGACAGTTTTATAAAATACTGCACTCGATTTTCATCTTCGCCGATTCAAGATAATTCTGAATCGGTATTAGAAATCAAGAAAGAATATCTGGACAATTTTTGGATACGTCTCCAAGCTTCTTATGACGCAATAGTAGGATCTGATGATTCAGATCTACCAGAAAATTTCAAATCCTCGGCTTACGCCAAATATGAAAATTGCCTAGACCAATTTGAAGAAACGAAAGCAATGATTACTTCCGCGAGCAGAGATGCCACAAGTACAAAGTCAAGAGGCAAGTTCAGGCATCCACCTCAAGGTGCCCGCATGTGACACAGAAATTTTTCATGGGGGTTATGAACAATGGCCGTCCTTCCGGGACATGTTCACAGCCGTTTACGTAAACCACCCAAAATTATCTAATCCACAAAAATTGTATCCCCTCCGATACAAAACGAAAGGTCAAGCTGGCGTCATAGTAAAACAGTTCGCATTAAGTGACGACAATTTTAATATGGCTTGGGAAGCTTTAAAATCAAGATACGAAAATGAACGAATATTGATCGATAAGCAGATAACAATTCTAATGAACTTGCCAAAAATTCAAAAGGAATCCAATGAAGAATTTATCAAACTTCAATCCACTGTTTCCAATTGTTTGTCGATTTTATCGACCCAAAACATTCCCACAGACAACTGGGACCCTATACTGGTAAATATATGCACAGCAGCATTACCAGAAAAGTCTTTATTATTGTGGGAGCAATTGCTCTCATCAAGGAAAAAGTGCCCAACGTGGCAACAAATGAAAGATTTTCTCACTACCCAGTACGAAATCGCAGAAAGGGTAGACAAAAAAATAAATATAAGTAAACCAAAAGGTATTCAGCAAGACTTCAATAGAAGCTTCCACAAGCACCAAGCCAATAGCAACAACAATTTTAATAGAAGCTTCTTCAAAACACAATCGTTCTTATCGGAACAGAATAAATATAGATCATGCGAACTATGTACAGGAGGGCATAAGCTCAAATCTTGCGAGAGATTTAAAAAAATGAATATTATCGACCGCAACAATTTCGTGAAAACTAAAAGACTTTGTACAAACTGTCTGTCAAATGCGCATACACTCAAAGAGTGCGAAAGCAAATTTAACTGCGTCTATTGTCATAAACGACACCATTCGATGTTTCATATAAATAATTTTTCCAGCTTATCCCCAAATAGCGCAAATATCAAAAGAGCCACGGGTTTAGTTGCCACAACAAATCCCGAAGTGCCAAATCCACAAAATTGCTAAGAAGCACCATGCTGCTCAAAGGCTTTAAAAACTCAAACGCTACACAGCGAAAACCAAAGTAGGGTACTACTACCCACAGCAGTCGTCTCCATCGAACATCGAGGAGAACTGTTTAAGCTCAGAGCCCTAATAGACCAAGGATCACAACGATCTTTCATTGCATCTAGGGCACAAAATAGGCTAAATCTGCCAACAAGACAAGCTAACTTTGAAATTACGAGAATGGGCGGAAGAGTAGTTCAAAACTCTAATAAAATCTGCCCCATTACCCTATTTTTCCCCCAAGTGGATATAAGAATACAAGCAGAAGCTATAGTCTTACCGCAACTAACCAATACGTTACCAAGCTATCATATAAATAGCAAGCAATGGGAAAAGGTTTCACACCTTAAGTTAGCAGATCCCAACTGCAACACCCCTGCTGAAATAGACCTTCTATTAGGCAGCGATCTCATACCGCAGATAATTCTCGAAGGTATTGAGAAAATTTCAAACACACTTTTGGCACAAAATACTATTTTCGGTTGGATCATAAATGGACTAGTTACGGAACCAGTCACAGCAATGACAACTCAAGTTGAGGAAATCTCAAATAAGTACCTCAATTCACAATTGAGAAAATTTTGGGGATAGAAGAACTCCCTCCCATTTCAATCAGTATTGTGAAGACTTTTACAAAGCCACAACTACTAGATCAGATAATAGTCGGTATGTCGTACGACTACCACTAAAACAACAATTTCCCAACACAATCGCCTTAGGTCACTCTCGCACCTCTGCAATACAGCAATTTCAACGTATGGAAAGAAACCTACTTAAAAAAGGTGAACTAAAATCAGAATATGATGGTGTGTTGGAAGAATACCTCCATTTAGATCACATGGAGGAAGTAAGCCCATGCGAAAAAATCATCAATGACAAATACTACTCATTTTATTTGCCACATCACGCAGTAGTAAAGCCAGATAAAAAAACAACTAAAGTAAGAGTTGTCTTCAACGCCTCAAGATCCACTAGCTCGGGGAATTCCCTAAACGATATCCTGTTTACGGGACCCACGCTCCAACCTGATTTAATGCTGCTTATTCTAAACTGGCGTATATTCAAATACGTATTCAACGGGGACGTCGAAAAAATGTACAGACAAATAGTCGTACATAAAGACGATCAAGATTTTCAGCGAATTATTTTCCGAAAATCCCCCAATAGTCCACTACGCGACTTCAAGCTAAAAACAGTGACCTTTGGCGTTAACTGTGCCCCATACTTAGCCATTCGAACACTCCATGAATTGGCTGAAAACACCAAGTCAGAATTTCTTCTGGCGACCCAGGTGTTAAAAACACAAACGTATGTAGACAATATTCTGTCTGGAAGTCACAGTCTTCCACAAGCATACGAATCATTATCACAAGTAATCCAAGCCCTCAAATCCGCAGGGTTTCCATTAAAAAAGATTACGGCAAATCACCCAACTATATTTAAAAATATACCAAAAGAAAATTTGTTGGCCAGTAATTTCCTTATTTTCGAAAAGGAAAGTACAACAAAAACTCTGGGCATCCAATGGAATGCGATATCGGACCAGTTTTCATACACAACTGAGTCCATATCCGCACTATCCGCCATTACAAAACGCCAAATTCTCTCCTCTGTGGCAAAACTTTTTGACCCCGCAGGATGGCTATCGCCAATTATGATACAAGCCAAAATCCTGATACAAGAATTATGGCAAGATGGTACCGACTGAGACAAGCAAGTAAAACCACTTCGTTCTATCTAAAAGATCTAAAAGATATCACACAAATACAATTCCCAAGATGGGTAAATTATATCCCAGAGCACAAAGTCGAACTAAACGGCTTTTGTGATGCCTCTGAAAAGGCGTATTGCGTCACTATATATGTTCGCACACAAGGCGACCACAAGCCACTTGCTAGTTGCAAAAGCAAAGGTGGCTCCTCTAAAAACCATAAGTCTACCACGACTAGAACTATGTGGTGCATTACTACTTGCCAAACTAGCATCCATAGTGCAAACGCAACTTAATATGGCAAAAAATAAATTATATCTCTGGTCCGATTCCGAGATTGTATTAGCCTGGTTGGAAAAACCACCACATGCATGGAAGACGTATATTTCCAATCGAATGTCTCAAATTCTTGACCTAGTGGGGTCAGCCACTTGGCGTCACGTAGCCAGTGCTGACAATCCTGCTGATTTAGGTACAAGAGGGTGCAAACCTCTGCACCTTGCCACCACCACCCTCTGGTGGAATGGCCCCCGATGGTTAACAGAATCTCCCGATTCTTGGCCACAATCGCCCATGCGCAACATTATTGCCCCAGAAAGTCGAAAAATCGACTCATTTCACATAACATTGGATGATACTGACATCCTGGAGAGATTTTCATCTTACCCCCGAGCCCTTATGGTAATCGCTTACATGCTCAAATTCATAGAGCGACTCAAACTTAGAATTAAGGGAATACGCACAGTATATCACCAAGGCGATACAGTGACGCACCTAGACTTACAAAAGGCAAAGGTCGCTCTTATCGCATCTACTCAAGCGCGCTACTTCAGCCAAGAGATATCAGTACTGAGAGAATCGAGGCCGATCGATAAAAAGAGCTCACTCCTAGTACTAAACCCATTCATAGATACGAAGGGTCTACTTCGTGCAAATGGTCGGCTTGTCAATTCAAGCCTAACGTATAACGAACGTCACCCATTGTTATACCAGAGAGATCGCAACTTGCCACATTATATCTCAATTATGTCCATGTACTATTATTACACGCAGAACACCGCCTCATGCAACAAATAGTCCGCCAAGAGTTTTATATCCCAAGACTCAAGCCAAAGATAAAGAAATGCATTTTTTCGTGCATAATCTGCACTATGCATAAACAAAAGATGCGAACACAGATTATGGCAGCACTTCCACCGGAACGCTGCAACTTTGCTCTGCCCTTCACTATCACATGTGTCGATTTTGCTG
The DNA here is from genome assembly GCA_037783105.1 of Bactrocera zonata. Lineage (NCBI taxonomy): Eukaryota > Metazoa > Arthropoda > Insecta > Diptera > Tephritidae > Bactrocera > Bactrocera zonata. Next base: position 1,052,428 of record JBAWJQ010000868.1, on the reverse strand, counting down.
GGCCTTTTCAAATAAAGGCGTCCATGCTAAGGTCTCCCACACTAATGAGAGGCTACGTGGCTGTCTTTGTCTGTTTTACGACAAAAGCAGTACACCTCGAGCTATGTACTAATCTGACGAAAGAGGCTTTTCTCGAGGCATTTGCTCGTTTCGTCGGACGACGTGGTTTTCCGTCAAAGCTCATGAGCGACAACGGCAAGACATTTATAGGTGCTCAAAGAGCCACCGAAAAACAGTTTGTGGACTTTATCAAACAAGTTTCACCTGAGATTGTACAAAAGTACGCTCCCCAAGGCATTAACTAGCAGTTCATCCCTCCAAGCGCTTCTCATATGGGTGGTTTATGGGAATCAGCGGTAAAAAGCTTAAAATCCCACTTTAAAAAAGTAGCTGGAAACTACAAATTTAACTTTGAAGAATTTACAACATTATTGATTCGTATTGAAGCCGTTCTCAATTCACGGCCATTGACGACACTCTCGCAAGATCCCTCAGATCTAACAGCTCTTACACCAGGGCACTTTCTCAAAGGAGCACCCATTCTGGCCATACCTGAGTCAGGCCCACGCCAGGCGTCGCTATCCTTACTAAACAGATGAGAAAGAATTAAAATTCTCCATCATGAATTCAGCCGCCGATGGAAGGAGGAGTATATAAAGGACCTTCACAAAAGGTACCGCTGGAAAACTCCCGAAAAGGCGCCAAAGCTTGGAGATTTGGTCCTAATACATGACGACTGTCTCCCCTCTACAGAATGGCGGCCTGGTCGCATAGAGAAGCTACATCACGGCTCCGACGGTCACATACGAGTAGTTGACCTCCGTACTCAAAACGGAATTCTAACGAGACCGCTCGTTAAACTATGCTTCTTACCAACCGCAGATAATAACGAAAATGCACATAATAAACAATCTGTACAATAATACCGACACGCAGAAATTGAAACATCCGTTAATAACTAAAACCGAAATCAATCGCACATATGATAAATAATAAAGATAATAAGAAATAATGGGTAGATTAGTAAACTCTGACAAACCAAATAAAGTTGGTTACAAATCGCACAATTTCATAATATATAGAAATGAGTTGCAACTAAACACGACCTTTTCTCCATACAGGCAAACATGGATTCAGGAAGCATGGCAGCTCCAACGCCAACACTGCGATCGGCCATCAGTGTTCCCTGTCCTGGGGTTGTCCCAGCAGCGGCGCTCCGCACAATCACCGCATCAGCACCGTCAACTGCAGCTCGTAATGGCACACGAGCAGCTGTAACCACACCGTCACCACCAGCGGAGCCGCATCGCATACCCATCCAGCGGCAGCAGGTAGCACAGGCACATGGGCATTGCAACAATTGTCTGGCACCCACGCACGCGACGGAGGACTGTGACTCTGGGGCATTGTGCCAAATGTGTGGCAGGCAGCATCACACGCTGCTCCACCGCACCCCAAGGCGTGAGGTTGGTCGGCCACCTGCCACTCGCAGACCGCAGCAACCCAGCCGTGTGGCACGACGACGAAGACCGCCAACACCTGCTGAGTCCCGTCTATGGCGTCCGCGAAACGTAGTACCCATCAGGCGCCATCGTCAAAGGCCACACTACCGGCGTACATCCGGGCTCAGCAACGTTGTGGCAACGTTGCAGCAGCTTCAGCGACTGCTAGGCTGAACATTCGCCTAGGGGGGCCGGGATGGCTAAATGAGTTAAGCTTTCCGCCCTCACGCGCCACTACACCACACAGCATACCACTCACAGGCAACACTTCGATCAAAAAACATCGGCGAACGTGCTATATTTTTTCATATTTTCGACAAGCGGCAAGCAGATCAACCACCTTTTCTTGGCTTTTTTTCCTCCGGATCTTCGGCGCAGCAGTTCGACCAACACATCATAGTTTTCGAGTGTCTCCTTTCTAAAGTTGTGTGAACATAACAATACAGCCTCCACTGGTATCCGACCAGGGAGTCCATATATTTCATTTTGTACATACATACATTGTCACGCTTCCACTGGTATCCGACCAGGGAGATTTTCACACTTACAGTTATTAGCCTGAAATAAAGTTGAGATCCCTTTTGTTTAAGTAAAAGTAAAATATTGCGTTCTTAAGCTATTCTTTCCGGAGTAAGTGCAAAATAAAGTGGTAAAATATACATAAATATTTACTAATTTTATAATTCAAAACAAATAATTTCTTGAGCACGCTTTTATCATAAGGGTAGTGTTCACTCACTCTATTGTAAGGCTACGTTTACAACGTACAAAGCTTATATACATTTCAGCAGATTTCATGGAATTCATCATTAAATGGGTCAAATTGCACATACATACTTATAAACTTATGTGCCTTGATATTAAATATATGGAGAATATCTATAAATGATATCCATAGCCGTTTGCGCTTTGTATATACATTGAAATTAGCATTATTTTTCTCATTTAACACTAAAAATGCTCAATTCTTTTATTTTCAACCCCTCATTTTAAATAATGGTGAAATACGTTAATAGTATTTTTGTGGTGAAATCCACTAATAAAAAAGAGTACCCCTCCGAAAAATGAAATATCGTAAAATTGGCAACGCGGTGAACCTTCTCTGTAATACACTCGGCGAAGTAAATTAAAATAAGCCAACACAAAATTAAAGTTAATTTTGATTGCAACACTAGTGCAATATATCAGTAATACTTATGTTCACAAATCACTTAATTGAAATAATTTAACAATAAAAAATTTAAAATGACTTACTAAAAGTAAAAAAAGGGTTAAGTTCGAGTACAACTGAACATTTTATACTCTTGCAACTTGCAGGAATCAAAGCCAGTAAAATACCTTAAGTTCGGATCTAAGCAATTTTATATATACATTTACTATATATTCGGTAAAAGATTTGTTATAAAAACCAAAATCATTATACATAGTCATTATACAAAATCCGGATGTTCGAAAAATCTAATGATTATATGGAGGCTAGGTCAAGTTTTCGCCCAATTATATCAATTTTAAGCATATATGTACTATTTTGAGTAAATTACGTTCTGAAATTTTGAAATCTTGATATTAGGTATTTGGCGTCTCAGGGAAGCGTTGACTCGATTCAAGGCATTTTTGATACACAAAATCATCATTATCAGGAAAGGGTTCTGTCTGAATTTCAATTGTGTATCTCAAACATTGACCGATATTTTCGGACAAAAGTCAACCATAGATACTGGAGTCCACATATACGGTACCTAAGGTCTTGAACAGTTTTGGTTGGATTTAGTCAAAAGGTGGCATTATTTATTAAATACTTCTTGATTTGTATACTGGAAATTGAAGGAATCACATGGAATCTTTAATTGTGTTATATGGGAAGTAGGAGTGGTTGTAGCAGAGAACGTATAATCAGAGAACTTAAAACATAGAGAAGGTGCAAATCGAAATCTGTATGATGTTCGATTGGACGGCTAACAGAACTTATAAGATTGTGACGCGGAGTTTGACCATTCTCGCTGCTATTTAGCAGAAATGAGCACGTGCAGTGGCAGAAATATATGTAAAATGACTAAGAATAAATAAAGAGAATTGCTTTGTCACATATGCGTGATTTTCACATACATGCATGCATGCTTATTTTGTATTATATGAACCATGCGTGATTATTCTGTGTTATAAAAACCATTGCTCTCCGAAAAATGGTAAAAAATTTATGTGATAAAATTAAATAAAAAATAATTTTAAATAAATTATTATTTCAAAAATATATTAATTTCGACTATTATAAAATTAACTCATATAAACACTTCTATTCATTCCTTTCATTTCTTCAAAAAAATTAATGACCTTCATGAAATATGCATTTTCGCATTATTTCGTTATCATTTCCATATTTATACCAATAGAATTTCTGTGGCATATACATACATATCTACATATATTATTTCTTTGGCACATTTGTCTATATGTCTATGAAAGCAAATGCAAGCCACATACATATGTACATACATTCATAATAACAAGTGTCGCACGCATCTTTCGCATCTCCGTTGTCACGATCAACCAATGGCCGAAACTGGCGTTTTGTCGAAGAGTCAAGTGCTGAACATATTGAGCGCGACAGACTGTTCTGTCAGATATTAATATACACTTTGCGTCATCAGGTTAGCACATCTTCATCAGCCGAATATGATTGCTTCTGTTTTTGTTGTTGTTAACTAGCTGCTACTTTATTGTTTTCTATTTCTTTCATCTGTGTATGCACTATCACTGGCAAAGAGAACATGCGATAATAATGTCCCGTTATTTGATTATTGTTATTTTCTTCTAAGTTTAATCGGAAAATGACGCAATTTTTGCATCATCAGGTTAGCACATGCAATTTGTCTTTCATTTGTCTTCGACACCATTGACACCAAATTTTTTGTACTGCTCACGTGATCAATTTTCATTAATATGGATAAAGGAAAAGCGTTATCGGTTGAAGAGAAAGCAAAAATCGAAGCCTTTGAAGAATTAAAGCTTTCAATAACTGAAATATCAAAAAAAACCGGCAGGAGTCAAAAGTTATATACAATTTCTTACGTAATAACTCGGGATATGGTCGAAATAATAAAGGCGGTAATAATAAAGTGCTTTCCGATATTGATAAGAGAGCGATTTTGAGAGAAGCATCCAACTCTCACGAGTCGACCGCAAAGATCAGGACAAATTTTGGCGTAAAAGCAAGTTTATCTACTATTCAAAGAGTTATAAGGAATGCTTCACACTTGAAGAGAAAAAACCACCACTTAACGGTGCACGAAAGGAATTACGACTAAATTTCTCGCGAGAACACATGGCCTGGAAGTATGATTGGCACTATGTTGTCTTTTCAGATGAAAAGAAATTTAATTTAGAAGGACCCGATGGATACAATTATTACTTCCATGATCTTCGGAAGGAGGAACATCATTTGGATCGACTTCATAGTCGTGTGGACGGAGTAATGGTGTGGGTAGCCATCTCCTACTATGATACGTGCGACCTGCAATTTTTAAACACGAATATGAATGCAAATACATATAAAAACGTACTCGAAACGGCTTTTCCCCATTTTAAAAGTTTGTTTGGAAATGTACCATGGCGCTTCCAACACGACAATGCTCCGATTCACACTGCCCGGATGATTAAGTATTGGATTGAAGCACAAAATGTCGATTTATTATAGTGGCCGCCTTACTCACCGGACATAAATATAATCGAAAACATGTGGGGGTGGCTGGCTCGCAAAGTTTACGAGTCCGGTAGACAATATTCCACCAAAGGGGAATTAATTGAAGGCATTAAAAGTGCATGGTCAGCTATTTCTTTGAACTATATTGGGAAGTTATACGAATTGCTTCCAAACCGCATCTTTGAAATCATTCTCAACAAAGGAGGATCGACTCATTATAAAAACTATTAAAAAATATGTAAATTATTTAATATATAAGTTTAGAAATAAGTTCTCATCTGAAAAGGTTAAAAAAATAAAAAAAAGTGATGTGTGCTAACCTGATGACCTAAATGAAATTGTTAATTTTTTGGTTGATTTGAAAAATAAATTTAAAAGAAAAAAAAATTGTTTATGCGACTTCATGGCATCTCACCCCTCACCATAACATTCATCACATAACTCACACTCATCATACAACACAACATTCAGCACACAACATACACCATCATACACGCAACCCCACGCAACAAACCAACCACACTACACACCACACGTTATCGTTTCACCACCTAACCGATCAAAAAGGATTGGTTAGATGGGGGTGAACACAATTCGATCTATACACCCGCAGAATCAACACGCGTCCCGTCAGCGATTGAGCCTTTTTTCTTGTCGTCGAGGTAGTGGTCCTTCGAAAAAATCCGTTCGGTCGTGGGGTTGTACACCGGCAGCAGCAGCAGTGAAAATTCATACAACAAATACAATACAATATATGTATGTACACATATACATACACCGTAGTTCTTAAACCTCTAAATATTGTTAAAAAAAAAAGGAAAAGAAAATTTTATTGTATACTTATACAACAAATATAAAAATTAGTGAACTGAATTCAAGTGCAAAGATTGAATTTACCCGGAAACACAAGTGTTTGATATACATAACCATTGGCAAGAGTAAGTATACCCCCCAAACTAAGTGCGACGAACAAATGGTCCTTCGAGCCTCTCAGAAAGGCACCTAAGATAAAAAAAAAAAACAAACAACAAATGTAAATTAGAAAATGAAAAAATTAAAATTAAATACATAAAGAAAAAAGTGCAAAAAAAAAACAAAAAGTGAAGAAAATTATGAAATATACATACATATGTACATATTAACAAATAACATAAAACGCGCGCGTATAACACCAAACAAAGGTCAATAACCTCAAAATACATAAACGGGCGCGGTTAATACAAATTACATAACTAACTAGAGAAACTATAACTAAAGTGAAGTGACAGTAGCAAACAATACTGGAAAGTGCTGAAAACAAAAAAAAAATTACTACATATGTACATATATGCTCAAAGTGCAGTGCAGTGCTAAACGAACAAGAAAAATACGTATGTACATACATAACGTCTACTAAATGACAAAAACCTTAAAACCTACGGAAGAAGAAACAAGGACAAGCAACGTGGGAACAGACTACAAACCCAACAAAAAATATCCAAGAAGACAAAAGGAGAATAAGCAAGAGAAAGAACGAAGAGATACACACATCAATAAGTATTGCTACCCATAAACCCTTGACGGAAAAAAAAAATTTGATTTTTTATAAAATTATGTATGCGCATATGTATGCTTGATATACAGTTGAAGCTGTAATACGGCATACAGCTATTTAGAAATAACCCAACTGTTCTATACGAAAAATCGGTTAGACAGTTCGGTATATACATATGTATGTATAGGTACCGAAATAAATAAAAAAAATTGCGGTACCTGCCTAACGCTTATTTTGTGTTTGCAAACACACTCTAATTTTCAAAAATCAAAAAAAAAAAAAATTTTTTTTCAAAGTCAAGTATTATTACTTGCATGTTCTGGTGATACCCCTTGGGCTAAAAAAGCAACAAGCAGGATCGCCTATAATAAATAAGCAAAGGCGAGCAAAAAAAGAACATGCAAATACATACATATGTACACAAATAAGTAAAGGTACTCGATCATGTAAGAGATACATACATACATATGGGCATATACATACATACAAAAATTTATGGGCAATCAAACTTTCCGCGCGAAATTTTATATGCCGTAATTAATATACATATGTATATTCATGGACATATGGTACATACATAAATCAACTGTAAAAATTTTTTGAAAAACTGTTGTTACATAACCACCTGCCTTCAAGCTTACTTCGTGTCTCCAAACACACTTCAAAAAAAAAAAAAAATTTTTTTTTAAATTTTTTCAAAGTCAAGTATTCTTACTTGCAAGTTCTGGTGATACCCCTTGTGCTAACAAAAGCAACAAGCAGGATCGCTTTAAAAATAAGCAAAGGCAGAAGAAAAAAAACAATATAACAACAGCATAACAGTGGATATTTGTGTATGTGCATATGTGTACATATGTATATCGCGATCTAACTACATATTTCTCGGTTATCTCTCTTACGTTTTCTCTCGGCCTTAATATATACCAACATACCAATATAAAGGCTACAAATACATACGTACGTACATACAAGTAATAATATATAGAATATATTTATTACTAAGGTCAACGAACTTAAACAAAAAAAAAGGGGAAAAGGCGTCAAAACGGAACATAGAAAATCATCAAATTATATGTACATGGAAACATTGGAAAATAGAAAATAAAAAAAAAAAGGAAAAAACACACATATTTACTTATGCGCATTTTTACATATATACCTGCTTATAGTATATACATACATATGTGCATACATCGCGTAATTATCGAAATTTCCTTTTCGCGCTCCTTTGGACTAACGTATGCAGATAAACAAAACATTTGCATACATACATACTTGCTTACTTGAATATTAACATATTTACAAACATATAAAAATTTTACACTTATTCAGTATTATTATTCCATTTCTCTATATTGCACATTCGTATTATATACATACATATGCATGTACATATGTATGTGACAAGGGTACGAAACTATAAGGAAAACGAACGAACACACAAACATTACGCATAACTATATGCATATAAATATATACATACATACATACGTATATTTTCGCGTTATTGTTATTTTCCTTCCTTTTTACGTTCTTATCTCAAAAGATACACGTACTAAGGAATAACATACAAATTAATCACGAGTATTTCGCAGATACATCCGTTTAAATAATACACGGTAAAAAAAAAAAAAATAATAATAATATATATATATATATATATTTAATAAAATAATTACATACTAATACATATATAAAGCAAAGGATTAATCGATTTATGCGGGAATAAGCGTTCGCAAAGTCCTATAATCAACTTCATTTATAATAAAATTTATTATATTTACAAAAATTTTTACAATACCAATTTTATAATTATATCTAAAACGAAATATTGACAAACATTTTTTACAAAAATTTTTAATAACGCCATTTATAAAATTCTATTTCTAACGAAATATTTGCAAAATTTTTTTTCTTTTTATATATATTACTTCATAATACCAATTTTACAATTTTAGTATTTCAAACGAAACATTTTTAAGCTCAAAGCTTCCAATTCAATTTAATTAATGCAATCTGACAAATCAAGAGAGGTTAAGCCAAAAACACCTCTATCATTAGAAATTCCGAAAATGGCTGATGAAGATAAACCACAAGGCACACCTGCTGAAGCTACACGCTCAAAGCAGAGTATAAAACAAAAAAGATCAAAAGATCAGACAATATCTAGATTCATCACTGAAAGTGACAGTTTTATAAGATATTGTACAAGATTTCAAGCTTCCCCTATTACTGACATCACAGAATCAGTTTTGAATATAAAACTAGAAAGTGTTAACAATCTATGGGCACGCCTTCTGGCAGCGTACGATACAGTACTAGATACTGACGACGCAGAACTCCCAGAAAACGCAAAAGCTTCGGCGACAGCCAAGTGCGATAACTGCCGCGATCAGTATGAGTTAACAAAAGGAATGATAACTGAACAAATAAGTTTAGTAATGCCAAGTAGAGCCACTACTCCCCCTCCCAGAGTAGTTACAACACCAAAAGAAGACCTAGATAAAGGCATGTATCTCAAAGTACCAGCTTGTGATACTGAAGTTTTTAATGGATGTTATGATCAATGGCCGTCCTTCCGGGACATGTTCACTGCCGTTTATATAAACCATCCTAAACTATCACAAGCACAAAAGTTATACCATCTAAGGTACAAAACAAAAGGGGAAGCAGGCAGCATCGTCAAGCGATTCGCTTTAAATGACGAAAATTTTAAGCTGGCTTGGGAAGCACTAGTCGAAAGATACGAAAATGAAAGGGTTATGATAGAAAACCCAATAAAAACTTTATTGCATTTGCCAAAGATTCAACAAGAAACTAGCAAGGAGTATCAAAACTTATACTCGACAGTGACCAACTGTTTATCAGTGTTAAAAACACAAAATATCTCCACAGAATCGTGGGACCCTATGATAGTAACCATTTGCGCAGAAACACTGCCTGATGCTGCTTTGCTACGATGGGAACAATCTCTAGTGGAAAGAAAAATAATGCCCACCTGGCAACAGATGAAAACATTCCTCACTGCTCAATACGAGATAGCTGAGCGAATAGACAAAACATTTATAAATATAAAAAGTCATCAAAATGACTCAAGTAAAAACTTGTTTAAACCTCAAGCCAGCAATAATATGCCATACAATAGACACGTTAATAAAAGTCACACTTTCGTGTCAAACCAAACCAATAAATGGCAACCATTATGTGAAATTTGTAAGGGAGGTCATAATATAAGATCTTGCGAGAAATTCAAAAAATTATCCGTTTCTGACAGAAACAATCTTGTCAGACAACATAAACTTTGCATCAACTGTCTGTCGAATGCTCATACGACAAAAGACTGTGAAAGCAAATTTAGTTGTGTGTACTGTCAACGAAGACATCACTCACTGCTTCATATTACGAACTTTCAAAATATGAAGCAAACTCAATTTCATAAAACCACCGGGTTAGTCACTACAACCAAAAGTGATAATCCCGAAATCTCAAATCCCGAAAAAAGGGAAGAACAACCATGTTGCTCTAAAGCAGCAAAAATTCAAGCTCTTCATTCAGAGAATGAAAGCAAAATTCTTTACCCACTGCGGTCATCGCTATTGAACATAGAGGAGAATTATTCAAATTAAGAGCATTAATAGATCAAGGTTCTCAAAGATCCTTTATATCATCTAAAGCTCAAAATCGGCTAAAATTGCCTGTCAAAAATTCAAATTTCCAAATTTCAGGAATGGGCGGAAGAATTATCCAAAATTCGAACAAAATATGCCCAATTACCATAGTATCTCCAAATGCGGATATTAGAATAGATGCGCAAGCCATCGTTCTACCGCAACTTACAAATTTGCTTCCAAGCTGTGAAGTAAATAAAAAGCAATGGGAAAAATGTTCATATCTCAAATTAGCAGACCCCAACTGCCATACCCCATCACAAATCGATGTTTTGTTAGGTAGTGACTTAATACCTCAAATAATTCTTGAAGGTATAGAAAAAATATCCAATAAATTGTTAGCCCAAAATACAATCTTTGGGTGGATATTAAGTGGCCAAGTCACAGAAAAAATTAATTCTTTTACAACTGAAGTTGAAAATATTTCAAACGAATATTTAAATAATCAACTTAAAAAATTTTGGGAAATAGAAGAATTACCCCAAATCACCCAGCTTTCAGAAGAAGACCAGGCATGCGAAGCCTATTACAAATCCACAACAACAAGAAACGAACATGGTCGTTATGTTGTGCGATTACCTTTCAAACCAACTTTCCCAGAAAACATTGCTCTAGGCCACTCTAGAATATCAGCAGTCCAGCAATTTCTAAGCCTGGAAAAAAGCCTGATAAAGAAAAGTGAGCTTAAATCGGCATACGATAATGTGATGGACGAATATCTTGGCCTCAATCATATGGAAGAAGCTGTACCATATGAAAAAGTATCTAAAGGTAGATATTTATCTTTTTATCTGCCACATCACGGGGTAATACGACCTGATAAACTCACAACAAAAGTACGAGTGGTTTTCAATGCCTCAAAGTGTACGAGCTCAGGCAAATCACTGAACGACGTACTATATACGGGCCCAACCTTACAACCTGATCTCATGCTGTTAATATTAAATTGGCGCATGTTTAAATACGTTTTTAATGGGGATGTAGAGAAAATGTACAGACAAATTCTAGTACATAAAGATGACCAAGATTTCCAGCGTATAGTCTTCCGTAAATCGAGTAATAGTCCAATCAGCGACTACAAACTTAAAACCGTCACCTTTGGCATCAATTGCGCACCCTATTTGGCGATCAGGACACTGCATGAAGTGGCAAAAACGTGTGAAACAAATTTGCCCTTAGCAACTTCTGTGTTACAAACACAAACATACGTGGATGATATTCTATCAGGTAGCCACAGTCTGTCCTTAGCGTGCGAATCACTATCTCAAGTGATCAAAGCACTAAATTCAGCGGGATTTCCCTTAAAGAAAATTACATCAAATCATCCCGAAATAATAAAAAACATAAAAAAGGAAGACTTATTAGATACAAATTTCCTTATATTTGAAAGGGCCAGTACAACAAAAACTCTAGGGATTCAATGGAATGCGATAACAGATCAATTCTCATATACAATTGAGTCAATATCTGCAATGTCCGCCATAACCAAACGCCAAATACTTTCCTCGGTGGCAAAACTTTTCGACCCCGCAGGATGGCTTTCGCCAATAATGATTCAAGCTAAAGTCCTCATTCAAGAATTGTGGCAAGATGGCACTGAATGGGATGAACAGGTAAAACCTTTACGTTTAGCGAAATGGGTTCAATTTGCTAACAATTTACATACTATATCTGAAATTCGAATCCCTCGATGGGTAAATTTCACCCCTAACATTAACGCAGAATTACACGGTTTCTGTGATGCCTCTGAAAAGGCTTATTGCGCAACAATTTACGTACGCACTCAGCACGATAACAAAATATCTTCACACCTCTTGGTAGCCAAAGCCAAAGTTGCACCTTTGAAGACACTCAGTCTGCCACGGCTTGAACTGAATGGTGCTCTTCTGTTAGCAAAATTAATTTCCATAGTCCAAACCCATCTCAAATTAAACGATCATAAAATGTATCTTTGGTCAGATTCAGAGATAGTTTTAGCATGGTTAGAAAAACCACCCTATTGCTGGAAGACCTATGTATCTAACCGAATATCTCAAATCTTGGACTTAGTTGGCCCAGCAAAATGGCAACATGTTGCAAGTGCAGATAACCCAGCGGATCTTGGGACAAGAGGTTGCAAGCCACTGCACCTCACCAGCACTACACTCTGGTGGAATGGTCCAACATGGCTAACAGAATCACAAGAATTCTGGCCAAAGTCTCCCGCTCGTAATATAATACCGCCGGAAAGTCGGAAAATTGAAAATTTTCATATCACTCCAGAAGAGGATGATATTCTCCACCGATTTTCTTCATTTCCTAGAGCACTAAGAGTAGTCGCTTACATGCACAAATTCACCCAAAGACTTAAACAAAAAATGAAAGGGATACCAAATGATCCTTGCGTACAACTAACGCATACCGACTTGCAACATGCCAAAGTTAGTCTCATTACCTACACCCAAACTCGCTATTTCAGTCGAGAGAAAGCAAAGTTGGTCGAAAGACGACCACTCGAAAAGGGAAGCTCTCTTCTCGTTTTAAATCCATTCTTGGACGCTAAGGGATTAATAAGGGCAAATGGAAGATTAGCGAATTCCAGCCTCAGTTACAACGAACGGCATCCCATTATTATACCTGAGAAATCCCGTTTTACTCATTTATTCTTAATATACCTTCACCCAGCTTACACTACATGGTGAGCATCGCTTGATGCAGCAAATGGTCCGACAAGAATTTTATATTCCGCGACTAAAGCCACAACTTAAAAAGACGGTTTTTATGTGCAAACAATGTACCTTGTACAAACATAAAATGCGTACGCAGATCATGGCAGCTTTACCACCTGAACGCTGCAATTATGCTCTACCTTTTACTATTACTGGGGTTGATTTTGCTGGACCTTTCCAGATAAAGGCCTCGATGTTAAGATCTTCTTCCTTTAGAAAAGGGTATGTGGCTGTTTTTGTATGTTTTACGACAAAGGCAGTACACCTAGAGCTTTGTTCAGATCTGACAACTGCGGCTTTCCTCGCAGCATTTGCACGCTTTGTCGGACGACGCGGATTTCCCTCAAAGATTATGAGCGACAATGGGAAAAACTTTATCGGAGCTCAAAGAGCTACCGAGAAAGAATTCATAAACTTTATGAAAGAAGTATCCCCTGAAATAGTTAAAAAATATGCACCTCAAGGGATCGATTGGCAGTTTATACCTCCATGTTCTCCACACATGGGCGGACTTTGGGAATCAGCAGTCAAAAGCTTTAAGTCCCATTTAAAGAAAACGGCTGGTAATCATAAATTTAATTATGAGGAGTTTACTACACTACTCACTCGTATAGAAGCCGTATTAAATTCAAGACCTATATCACCACTCTCGCAAGATCCCTCCGATTTCACAGCTCTTACACCTGGACATTTCCTCAGAGGAGCTCCTCTTCTCGCCATACCTGAGACAGAAGGAGACTCACTCACTTTAATAAATCGATGGGAAAGAATCAAGATTCTCCATCATGAATTCAGCCACAGATGGAAGGAGGACTATCTTAAAGATCTCCATAAGAGATATCGATGGAAAACGATCCAGAAGGAACCCAGTACAGGCGAATGCGTCATCATACAGGACGAATGCCTTCCCCTACCGAATGGCGACTAGGTCGCATTGAAAAGGTACATCGAGGACGAGATGGTCATATAAGAGTAGTAGATGTACGAACACAAACTGGCCTACTAACTCGACCATTAGTGAAATTGTGTTTTCTTCCAAATACCGAAGAACCAATCACCGAAACCAAGCGAACGCAAACACATACATAATCAAACAATAATTAATTAAACATACACCGTTTACAATCCGTACGTACAAATCAAAACCATAATGAACGCGATTAATAATAAATAACAAAATCCATATATAAATAATACATAATACCTATAAATAAAGGTATCATATAAAGACATAAATACATAGATCTATATATATAGTATACACATATATATAATGAGTAGCATATTTCATACTACTAGCAAAACCATGTTTAATATACATATTCCTATTCCACTAGAAATGGACGTAGAAGAAATACGCAGTAATCCCTTGTCGGTGAGGTCCGCAACCACTGCAAATACATCCTCAGCTACACCCATCGCCGCACCAAGGCGGCAACAATCATCCATTCCACCAGTCAGGGAAGTAGGCGAGGAGCACTTCGAGGAATACGTACCGCCACGATGCAGCCTGTGCCATCGACCCCATTTCCTGAAGAAGTGTGCGATCTTCAAGACGATGACGCCAGCTCAGCGCCAACAGATCGCTAGAGCCCACGGCCACTGCATGACATGCTTGGCAGACACGCACGCTACGATGGAGTGCATGTCAGACGGGTCTTGTCAGTACTGCCACCGACCGCATCATACGCTATTCCACCGTTTTCCTCGACGCTCTGATCATTCATCACAAGCCAGTCACCGGCGTGGTCAACAGCGGCACAATCAACATAGAGGTCAGGTTCAACACCGAAGAGCCCATCGCTCTAAGCCGTCCCGAGGTGCACGTTCGCCGACACCACCACATCATAACCATCGCAACCATCGAAAGGCGACGAGTTTCAGCGCTGTAGTAAGCACCCTCCAGAAACTGCAGCGGCTTCTAGGCAATTAACTCGCCTAGGGGGGCCGGGATGTTTATGCGACTTCATGGCATCTCACCCCTCACCATAACATTCATCACATAACTCACACTCATCATACAACACAACATTCAGCACACAACATACACCATCATACACGCAACCCCACGCAACAAACCAACCACACTACACACCACACGTTATCGTTTCACCACCTAACCGATCAAAAAGGATTGGTTAGATGGGGGTGAACACAATTCGATCTATACACCCGCAGAATCAACACGCGTCCCGTCAGCGATTGAGCCTTTTTTCTTGTCGTCGAGGTAGTGGTCCTTCGAAAAAATCCGTTCGGTCGTGGGGTTGTACACCGGCAGCAGCAGCAGTGAAAATTCATACAACAAATACAATACAATATATGTATGTACACATATACATACACCGTAGTTCTTAAACCTCTAAATATTGTTAAAAAAAAAGGAAAAGAAAATTTTATTGTATACTTATACAACAAATATAAAAATTAGTGAACTGAATTCAAGTGCAAAGATTGAATTTACCCGGAAACACAAGTGTTTGATATACATAACCATTGGCAAGAGTAAGTATACCCCCCAAACTAAGTGCGACGAACAAAAATGATAAATAGAAAACCATTAATTTTTGTTTTATTTAGTAGAAAATTTATTTGTTTATAACCACTAAAAGAATTAGAGCTTTAGCTTCTTTAGTTTTAAATTAAATTATCCAAAACTAGTAAAACCAGCGGTGTGCTAACCTGATGACGCGAAGTGTACATACGTTCATATTGACACAGTTATGTAGTCGTGCAGCTTCCTCAATAACTGTGTTCCTAAGAACGTGTGTATTCTAATATTTGACAGATGTCGTTTGCAGTCTGTCGCGCTCATTGTGTTCAGCCTTGTGTGATGATAGAAATTCCAAGCAGTGCCGAAAAAAATAAACGAATGGCCGCCGATTGTCAACGCTTCCCTTGCCCTTGTAACAGCTTCACCATCCAACGTGAGTAAATATGTATGTATGTAAGTTAACACAATACTTGCTACTAATGAGTATCGTCTTACAACTTCCGCCACGTGTAACCGAAATGCACCAGTAAGTGCATGGTCAGCGTCTGCACTACCTGTTGTGCAGAATAAGATTCGTGGAAACGAATCACGCCACAAATAATTATTAAGCTTAGCGTTAAGTATAAATATTGTAATTCAGTTAACTAAGTTTCAGTTTTTTCTACTCAATAAAGCTACGCGGTAACGCTGCCCCAATGCAGCGCCGTGAAAAAAATATTTTTTTTAGTTATTTTATAGCTAAGAAACCTTAACTGGCGCCCGAGCAAAAAAAAGTTATACTTAATAGAGAAATAAAGGCCCTCTACTAGCTAACGCAAACGGGAAGCACTAGTTGCTAGCCAGCTCTATTCGCGAGTGTCTAAATCGGTGAAAATAACTATTCTAAGGTGGAAAAAAGAAAAAGCTAAATTTTCTGTAAGAAACAAAATAAAAAACAAACACAAGATATATTCGCGAGTGTTCAAATCGGTAAAAATAACTATCCCAAGTTAAAAAGGAAAACAGAAAGAAGAGAAGCAGGAATCTGTGTATCTGTTTCTACGTGATAACAGGCATTCAAATACGTAAACATAAATTTACGATAAATGACAGAAGAAAGCAAATAAAAGTGTAAAAAAAAGGCATTAAAACAATAGAAAAAACACTGCATTAATTAAAGAAAAGGCCAAAAATAAAATAAAGTTGCAGCAAAGGCAAGAACAACAACAACGGAGGTAGCAGAAAGTAAAGAACAACAACAACGGAGATAGCAGAAAGTCAAGAACAACAACAACGAAGGTAGCAGAAAGTCAAGAATAACAACAACAGAGGTAGCAGAAATTCAAGAATAACAACAATCCTGTAAGTGGAAGCAGCCTATAATAACTATACTTAGACATTTTATTAATTTAAGAATTATATTATATTAAGAATATTAATATTTTATTAATAATATTATACTGAGAATATTAAAAATATACAAATGGCGAACCCCAATAATTTAATCCGCCCTCAAATCCTTCCTTCCAATTCGGCACCTAATACGCCTCAGATATCCCAAAATACACAATTAAGCATGGACGACCTATCCAAGCTCATTGCTAGTATAGCTTCAGACATACTAAAGACACAGGGACCGCAAGTGGTACATGCGGCATTACACCCAAATGCAATTACAACCGACATTACGGACCAAACAATAGATATAGAATATAGAAACAACGTAGGCGAATTAGATAGAATACCCGACATTGTAAAATGTCTAAAATAATTCTCTGGCAATCCAGGAGAATTCAATTCATGGAAAAAAAGTATAGATAGAGTTTTATCTATATATGATCCACAAAAGGGAACACCGAAGTATTACGGAATTTTAACGTAATACGGAACAAGATAATAGGTAATGCCGACGCGGCATTAGAAGCATACAATACGCCACTTGATTGATTGGCCATCAATTTCTAAATGTTTAATTATGCATTACGGTGACAAGCGCGACTTGTCAACATTGGAGTACCAAATGACCACATTGGTCCAAGGGAATAGAACAGTTTCGGATTTTTATCAACAGGTGTATAGCCACCTTTCGTTGATATTAAATAAGTTAGTTTGTCTCGATATGGGCAACGAATCTCTTCGCATGCTTACACAAGCATATAGAGACAAAGCCCTGGATACCTTTATAAGAGGGCTTAACGACGATTTACCTAGGCTATTAGGAATACGAGAGCCGGCAGACCTGCCGCAGGCTCTTCATCTCTGTTTAAAACTACAGAACCAAAACTTTCGAATGAATCATACGTACAATGCAAAACCAGCACAGCCTCCACCCTTAGCTCCAAGAAGGAATTTTCCACAGCCGCAAAGGAATTTTGCACAGCCACAAAGGAATTTTCCACAGCCACAAAGGCACCAATTTTACCCTCAGCTAACGCATTTACCTCAACCACAGCGGACAACTTGGCAACCAAGGCAACAACAAAATAACAATTTTCAATACGATAATAACCAAGACCTCCGAAACCGCAGCCACGTCCAGAGCCCATGGACGTCGACCCGAGCATACACTCTCGTCGCGTTAACTATATGAACAGACCCCAAGAAAGTGAGCACTTTGGCAAGAGGCCACAACAATTTCCGAATCAACAACGAAGGAAAGAGCAACGAACATTTCACATTAACACAGCTTCCCAGGAAGACGGACAATTTGGTGAAACAAGCGATAACCATTTTTTAGAATAATTAGCTCTTCGCTCCCCTTCTTCGAAGTAAAGGCGGAGAGCGGCAGAATTTTAAAATTTTTGGTGGATACAGGTTCCAGTAAAAATTATGTTAAGCCAGAGCTGGCAAACAAAATAATCAAAAACGACAATCCTTTTTCTGCAAAATCTATTGCGGGAAATTTAGAAATAAGCGAACATACTTATGTTCAACTTTTTAATTTTAAGGAGAAAATTAAATTCTATCTAATGCCACTTCTGAAAACATTTGACGGCATTCTAGGGAATGATACCCTTCGGAAATTTAAAGCCATTATGTATATATACTGGTGAAAATTACATGACTTTAAGTAACGGATTTAAGGTTCACCTCAAACAGCTCCCCTCACAGCGAGTGAACGCAATTAATATAGATGAGGGAAACCTCTCAAAAAATCAAATACACACGATGGAAAATATCGTAAAGAAATACCCAAAACTTTTTTCCGAACCCGACGAAAAGCTAACTTATACAACAAAAGTTGTCGGACAAATTCGGACAATATCCGATTCCCCTGTTTATACAAAATTGTATCCATATCCTGCAGCATTGAAACAGGAAGTGGAATCTCAGGTAGAAAAACTTTTAAGCGATGGTATAATTAGACCATCTAGATCACCGTACAACTCCCCAGTGTGGATTGTACCAAAGAAGCCAGACGAGGCAGGAAACAAACAATACCGTATGGTCATTGATTATAGAAAATTAAACAAGGTAACGATCGCGGACAGATACCCCATTCCGGAAATTACAGAAGTAATTTCTCAACTAGGTAATAGCAATTTCTTCTCAGTTCTCGACCTCAAAAGTGGTTTTCACCAGATTCCACCAAAAAAATCTGATATAGAAAAAACTGCTTTCTCTATCAACAATGGGAAGTACGAATTTACTCGGCTACCATTTGGCCTAAAAAATGCGCCATCTATTTTTCAACGCGCATTAGACGATATATTAAGAGAACACATAGGGAAATGTTGCTACGTGTATATCGATGATATAATTGTTTTTAGCAAAACAGAAGAGGAACACTTCGAACATATATATAAGGTGTTTGAAACATTGGAAAACGCTAATATGAAAGTGCACTTAGGAAAATGTAAATTTTTCAAGAAAGAAGTAGAATTCTTAGGATATGTAATCACACCGGTTGGCATAAGAACCAACCCAAAAAAAGTTGAAGCCATTTCAAACTTTCCTCAACCACAAAATTTAAAACAATTTCGCAGCTTCCTCGGCATGTCAGGGTACTACCGACGTTTTATAAGAGATTACGCTAAACTTGCAAAACCCCTAACATCTCTTTTAAGAGGGGAAGATGGTCGTACTTCAAAGAATAAATCTACTCATGTAAAAATAAATTTTAATAGGGAAGCCATAGAAGCTTTCAAGAAAATAAAAAATCCCCTCACCTCAGAGGGTATCATCCTCACGTATCCGGATTACAGCAAAGAATTTGAGCTGACCACAGATGCGTCCGACTTCGCCATAGGCGCAGTATTGTCTCAGTCAGATAGACCAATAGCATTTTTATCTAGGACATTAAGCAAAGCGGAAGAGCACTATGCCGCAAATGAAAAGGAAATGTTGGCCATCATTTGGGCATTGAATTCATTTAGGAATTATCTGTATGGATCGGCCAGAGTAAAGATATTTACCGATCATCAACCACTAACTTATGCGTTAAGCAATAAGAACTGTAATAGTAAAATGAAAGCAATACTAGAAGAATATAGTTACGAAATGCACTATAAGCCAGGTAGAACAAACGTCGTGGCTGACGCACTGTCAAGAATTCCACACCAGGAATCAGATTTGCATACGCTATCAATAGCGACAAATTCGGATGATGGCTCATCCCATAATTTAATATACTGCGTAGAAGCACCAATTAATGCATTTAAAAATCAAATATTTTTAAACAAGAATGTAACATCGACATATCAATTTAAAATCATATTTCCTACCTACCACCGTCATATAGTAACCGAACCTAATTACTGTGAAGAAAATTTGATTTCTATTTTAAAAAGATATTTAAATCCGTCCGTAATAAACTGTATCAAAACGGAGGAGCACATTATGGGCAAGATTCAAGAAATATACCCCTTACACTTTGATAAATATAAGATTAGGTTTTCGCAAATCCAAGTGGAAGACATAACAAACGAGGAAGAACAAGAGAATATTATTATAAATGAACATAAGAGAGCTCATAGAAATTGCAAGGAAAATAGGATACAAATTTTAGAAAAATTCTATTTTCCAAGTATGGCGAATAAAATAAATAAGATAATAAAAAAATGCGTTACTTGTAAGGAGAACAACTATGATCGCCACCCATCAAAACCGCAACTACAAGCCACACCCATACCTAATTACCCTGGACGAATAATCCACATAGATATATTATTGATAGGCAAAAAACTAGTTCTGACAGCAATGGACAAATTCTCAAAATACGCTGTCGCAAAACCCATTAAATCCAAGGCAACAGAGGATATCAGGCAACCTTTAAGGGACATACTTTTCTTCCTTGTACCGGAAACATTAGTAATAGATAATGAAAGATCCTTTAACTCAGAGTCCATCAACTTTATGATAGAGAACGAATTTGGCACCACAATATATCGCACCCCCCCTTACACAAGTTTCTCGAACGGTCAGGTTGAGCGCTTCCATTCTACTCTACAGGAGATTATGCGTTGTCTGCAAACAGAGAAAACCCACCGATCATTCCAAGAACTTTTGGAACAATCAACCAAAGAATATAACTATACTATTCATTCAACAACGGGAAAAAAACCAATTGAAATTTTCTTCGGAAGACGGGTCAGTAGCGACCACAGACTAATAGAAGAGGAAAGAAAAGAAACAAAAAAAAAGGCTTCAGGATAAGCAATCGGCAGATCTTTCTTACCACAATAAAAACCGAACCCCACCCAAGCAATATTTTGAAGGAGATGAGATTTTTGTTAAGATAGATAAAAGATTAGGAACTAAGTTATCACCTAGATTTAGGAAAGAAATTGTCGCGCAGAATTACAATACGACCGTTAAAACTAAAACAGGCAGGATTGTTCACAAAAATAACATAAAGCAATGCTAAAAATAAAAAATTACTTACAGGCGAAAAAACATTGAAATGGAGAACCTACAAATTTACCTAATCCTTATTATACTGGCACCCACTACGAAACCCCAACAAATTGACGTTCAGGACTTGACAAACAATAATGGATACCTACCAATTAAGACAGGAGAAGTAAGGACAATCAGTCATTATGATAAAGTCCTACATTTTATCAACTTAACCAAATATGAGGAAACACTTTCACTTATTTTGGACAACATTAATACACTAAAGACAACTACTTTTGAGGACAGACAATTGCTTGACACAACTCACAAAAATTTCATTTTACTTGAAGCGAAGCTAGAAGGTTTACACCCACATTTTAAATCTAAACGAGGTCTACTTAATATCATAGGGAAAGGATTAAAATACATAGCAGGTACCATGGACGGCGATGACGAAAAAGAAATTAGCGACGCACTTACACAATTGCATAAAAGCGAAAGAACAGATGCACAAAATATCAATAATTTATTATACTTTAGCAACCTCATTTCCATACAAATAAACAACGTTACGAACCATATAAATAAGCAGCAAATTATTGTCAGTAATTTCATAAACGAACTCAAAGAAACAGCGCAGAATAGGATTAAGACTTTGGAAGACGACATTCAATTCATTAATCACACCTAACAGGTTAACAACGATATATCGCTTTTACGCAATCACGTAGACGACATTGGACAGATAATTTTCTCAAGCAAATTACCAATTTCGAAAGCTATAGCCACATAAAAACAGCAGTACTTTTCCAGGATAACACGATCATTATAACCGTCCTTATACCTCAATATTCCCACAGCATCCTATCCCAAATCCAAATTGAACCCCTTCCCAATACAAACAATAAATCATTAGTTTTAGACAAATACAATGTATTAGTAGATGAAGACAATAATATGTACAATGTAGAAATAAAGGATAATCTGGAGAAAAATTTAATTAAAGAAAAGGATCAATGTTTAACAAATATATTGAGATTTGAAGAAGCAGCTTGTAACCTCAGAATTTGTAATGAGCAATCTGTAAATGAAGTGCTACCAGGCACACTAATATTTAAAAATTTTCAATCAGAAATTATACAAAATTGTAATAGACAAAGTATCAAACAAAGAGGAACTTTTTTAATACAATTTAAAAATTGTGAAATTAATGTATTTAACAGATCATATAATAATGTAAAGAAGGAAGTATACGAATCCTTGGTATTACCGAATTTAATAACAAAAATTAAAGACAATGTAAATTTTACTAATAAAGAACTAAGACTGGAAACTTTATATGTGAAACAACTCCAGCATGAAAATAATATAGAATTTTTGTTAAGTAAAAGCGACAGTTCCTCAATAATTAGTTTAAGTTCTGATGTAACAATAATTATCATTATAATCGTTATAGTGGCATTTTTATATAAAAATCTTCAAAAAGTATATTTGCCTCCTGAATCTAGTGCGGAGGACATGTAAACGTGCAGAAAGGTCCTTTTTTGCAAATAACAACGGCACACCCTACGAGCAACACCGATTGGGGACAATCGATTTAAGAGGAGAAGAGTTAACACAATACTTGCTACTAATGAGTATCGTCTTACAACTTCCGCCAAGTGTAACCGAAATGCACCAGCAAGTGCATGGTCAGCGTCTGCACTACCTGTTGTGCAGAATAAGATTCGTGGAAACGAATCACGCCACAAATTAAGCTTAGCGTTAAGTATAAATATTGTAATTCAGTTAAGCTAAGTTTCAGTTTTTTCTACTCAATAACGCTACGCGGTAACGCTGCCCCAATGCAGCGCCGTGAAAAAAATATTTTTTTAGTTATTTTATAGCCAAGAAACCTTAACTTGTATACGTATGAGCATGAATACATTTCGACGCAGATTTTTGTCACGGAAAAATATTTTAGACAAATGTTATAAATCGACAACTCCTATGTTACCACTTTTCTCACTTCTTAGAACAAACACCAGAAGATGTTCAATTTATGATTTTTAGCTTTTGCCATAAAATAAAAGGCAGAAATTAAAAATAGATTCTGTCGAGATTCGAACCAGTGTACTCATCGTGGCTTTTCAGGTGCTTACCACCAGCACCACCATTGACACTTACATTGCGCTGTCATAATTATGGTTTGGTTATGCATGAAAGAAATATACAATGGATCGCCGATTGTTACCTCTATCCTTGCTGCTGGAGCAGCTTCGCCTACAAACTAGCGTAAATATGTATGCATACATATGTAAGTTAACACGAAACATGTTCACAATTATAGCTGACGCTAATATTTTAATAACAAATATAGCTGAGCTAATATTTCGCAATAAAGTTATAGCTGACAACAGGAAGCGAACATCCGCCACGAGCCGCAAAGGTGCAATTCCACAGAATTGCAAGTAACGGGACAGGTAGACTAAGGTTACTTTTAGTTTAAGACAGAAAATGTAAATCAGTTGCAATAAAAAGCTTAATAAAGAAGGTCATACGGACCCAACTAAAATAAAAACCCTTTTTTTTCGGTGCTATAACAAAAAGCCCGATAACTGGCGCCCGAGCAATGTGTTAAGTAACTCAACAAAACAGTACCATATGTAGTACTGAAAAGTGACAAACCACTCAACAAAAGTACCATATGTAGTACTGAAAAGTGACAAACAACTCAAAAAAGTACCATATGTAGTACTGAAAAGTGACAAACCACTCAACAAAAGTACCATATGTAGTACTGAAAAGTGACAAACCACTCAACAAAAGTACCATAAGCAGTACAAAAAGCAAGCAGCGGAACTGACTTTCTGGCATCGAAGGAGTGAAAGAGTGCGCCCAAGTACCGAAAGGAAAAAGGACAACTGCACGGTCACCGGCCATGGAAGGGAAGCTGATATCTATGTAAGGAATAAGTTAAGCTATTTAAATTTAATAATTAAGAATATAAAAAAAGGAAAAAAACATTTTTTGAAAATTAATAATTAAGAAATATACAAACAAATTTTTTGAAAAAAAAGAAACTTATAAGAGAAATATTAATAATTTAAAAATATTTAAAAATTTTTTTTTGGAAAACAAAGTAAATAATTTAAAGAAAGTTTTAAGAGTTCCAATAAGAAAATTATTTCTTTTAGAAATAATAAACGGGCTCGTACAGCCAATAATAAATAATAATACAAAGCTGCGATTCACCACCTACGGGGGGACCCTCCAGCTTATAACATACAAAATTCTCTGCGATTCACCACCAAAAGGGGCCCTCCAGAGAATTATAAACCACAAAGGAAAATAAAAAAGGGCTTGTACAGCCAATAACATATAAAGTTAAAAAGGGCCGCGATTCACCACCTAACGGGGGACCCTCCGGTTCTAATAAAAGTAAAATAACTCTGCGACTTTCCTGTAAAAGGGACCCTCCAGAGATTAATAAAGAAAAAATATTTATACACTTATTTTAAAAAAAATCTTTCCAAAAAAATCCAAATCCAATTAAACAATGACGCTAAAGCAGCATTTAATAAAATAAAATCCACATTGACATCGAAAGACGTCATTTTACATTATCCGGATTATAAAAAAGAGTTCGATTTAACAACAGATGCTTCCAAATATGCCATAGGCGCTGTCTTAGAACAGAATGGAAAACCCATAACTTTCATATCTAGGACATTAAGTAAAACTGAAGAAAACTATGCAGTTAATGAGAAAGAAATGCTTGCTATTATTTGGGCATTAAATACTTTTAGAAATTATCTCTATGGAACAGCAAAAGTAGTAATCCATACAGACCATCAACCTCTCACATACGCCTTAAGCAATAAAAACAGTAATTCTAAATTAAAACGGTGGAAAGCCATACTCGAAGAATATAACTACGAATTAAGATATAAACCTGGTAAAGCCAACATAGTAGCAGATACACTTTCAAGACCATGCGAAATAAATTCTTTATCAGTAGCCACACATTCAGATGACAGCTCATCTCACAATCTAATTCCAGCCGTAGAAGTACCCATAAATGTTTTCAAAAACCAACTTTGGATCTCTTTAGGAAACGAAGATAGTTACCTATTTAAAATATCATTCCCTACATACCATAGACATGTAATAATTAAACAAACATTTTCCTCAGAAAACCTAATTTCACTTTTTAAACGTTACTTTAACCCTTCGGTGATAAATGGCATATTTACTTCCGAAGAAATAATGGGAATAATTCAGCAAATATACACAATCCATTTTTCCAATTATAAAATTCGATATACTCAGATGAAAGTTGATGACATTACGAACGAGGACATTCAAAACGAAATAATATTAAAAGAACATAAACGCGCACATAGAAACCGAGACGAAAATTCAAAACAACTCATACAAAAATATTATTTTCCAAAAATGAAAGCAAAAATAGAAGCAATAATTAAACAATGCAAAATATGTAAAGAAAACAAATACGACCGTCACCCTAATAAACCACATTTACTTGAAACCCCTATTCCACAATATCCCGGAGAAATAGTTCATATTGATATATACAGTACAGAGAAAAATCTTGTACTTACCGCAGTAGACAAATTTTCGAAATACGCCCAAGTTAGATTAATAGAATCAAAAGCAATAGAGGATATCAGAGAACCCTTGCGACAAATACTTTTTTCCTTCGGTGTACCGAAAACTATAGTTATAGATAATGAAAAATCTTTAAACTCAGCCTCAATATAATTTATGGTCGAAGACCAACTTGGTATTAACATTTTCAAAACACCCCCCTACGCTAGCAAAGTCAATGGACAAGTCGAAAGATTTCACTCCACACTTTCTGAAATTATGCGTTGTCTTCAAACCGAACGCACCCACCGCTCATTTCAAGAACTTTTAGATCGTTGCACCTACGAATATAATTACTCAATACATTCTTCAACCAGAAAAAGACCAATAGAAACTTTTTTTGGAAGACGCGTTTCAATAGACCCACAGCAATATGAAAACTCAAGACGAGAAAATATCGAGACACTAAGAAAACAACAGATGAAAGACTTACAAATTCACAATAAAACTAGAAATCCAATAAAAACCTACGCCCCAGGAGAAATAATATATGTTAAAATAAATAAACGAACAGGCTCGAAACTAACAGCAAGATATAGAAAAGAAATTGTAAAAGAAGACAAATCCAGTGTCGTAATCACAGAAAAAGGACGAACAGTACACAAAAGCAATATCAGGACCTAGCTACATATCATTCTTTATTTTAATTTTTCAGATTTTTCGTACATTTGGTTTTAGGATAATAGACTATACAAACTCACAACTAGCCACATTTAGTACAGGACCAGTAAAAATTCAAACAGGAACATTCCGACTGATACACAAAGTGGACATAGACGAATACCAGAACGCACTAAACAATTTAAGTAATTCAATTAGAACTAAAGTTAAAGAAGAAAACCCACTCCTTCCTATCCTCATTAATGAACTAAAACTGACACAGACATACTTAAATAGACTAAAACCAAAGAGATTTAGGAAGTCAGTAAACGAATTAGGAACAGTCTGGAAATGGATTGCGGGAAATCCTGACCACGACGACTTAATAATACTAGAAAATCATATTAATAATATAATTGAAAATAATAATAAACAAATAACAATCAATAAATTAATTTTCGACAGAATAAATAATATTTCTACAATATCAAATAAAATTGTAAAAGAACTACAAACAAATGAAGTTGTACAACAAAATATTGCTATTGAAATTAAATATAAGTTAATTATAATAAAAGATGAGATAATTAATATAGACTATGCAATACATTGGGCAAAAGCCGGCATAGTTAATTCTTATATATTGTCAAATGAAGAATTAAATATATTAAAATATACACCAGGGAAAAATAACTTTACACTAAATAATATTGAAGAATCTATCGAATTAGCAAATGTTAAACTTGCATCAAATGAAACTATGTTACTATACATTATTGGAATACCGTTATCTAATAAAGATCTTTGTGAATCAATTATGATAAAACCAATAAAAATAAAAAGGAATATAAATAAGATTCCATTTGAAAATGTAATAGCGTGTAAGAATAAAAAAATATTTGGTATAAGGAACAAATGTAAAAAATATAATAGTATAAAAATATGTAATAACAAAAATATTATAGACATAAGCAACACTACCTGTATCCCTCGTCTACTAAAGAGCAAACCGGCAGAATGCATTTTAATAAATAATCAGCACATACCATCGGTAGAAAATGTATCACCTGGTATTATATTACTAAACCAATATGACGGTACAGTAAAAATTGACAGCCAAAGTATACATCTTTCCGGATCATATGCAGTAGAATACCATAATTCCACGGTGTGGATAGAAAACCAAACATACGCATTTAACGAAAAATTTACCAGCAAACCATTAGCAGCAATTTTACAACCAAATAAACCATCATTTCAAGAAGAAGAAATTTTAAGTTTGGAGATGATGAAGGAGCTTCATCTGAACAACACACATCATCTGGAAAAATTAAAAGTAGCCCACACTGCAGCTTTAATTACCAATTTTTCGCTCATAATCATCTGCATGATGTGCATAATCGTAATTATCACCATTTTGAGTCTAAAAAATAAACGCAAAGCAAGTATAACAGAGCTATCAAATTACCATGTAAATGTTAATCTGAACGATCATAATGAAGTCAAAACACCTGAAATACCAACACTAGAAGGGTCAATAACTCTGACAGATCAAATGCAGCGAACAAACGGGGACGTTTGTTTTTGACGGCGGAGGAGTTAACACGAAACATGTTCATAATTATAGCTGACGCTAATATTTTAATAACAAATATAGCTGAGCTAATATTTCGCAATAAAGTTATAAAGGGTGATTTTTTTGAGGTTAGGATTTTCATGCATTAGTATTTGACAGATCACGTGGGATTTCAGACATGGTGTCAAAGAGAAAGATGCTCAGTATGCTTTGACATTTCATCATGAATAGACTTACTAACGAGCAACGCTTGCAAATCATTGAATTTTATTACCAAAATCAGTGTTCGGTTCGAAATGTGTTTATCGACAAATTTTGTTCAGCGATGAGGCTCATTTCTGGTTGAATGGCTACGTAAATAAGCAAAATTGCCGCATTTGGGGTGAAGAGCAACCAGAAGCCGTTCAAGAACTGCCCATGCATCCCGAAAAATGCACTGTTTGGTGTGGTTTGTACGCTGGTGGAATCATTGGACCGTATTTTTTCAAAGATGCTGTTGGACGCAACGTTACGGTGAATGGCGATCGCTATCGTTCGATGCTAACAAACTTTTTGTTGCCAAAAATGGAAGAACTGAACTTGGTTGACATGTGGTTTCAACAAGATGGCGCTACATGCCACACAGCTCGCGATTCTATGGCCATTTTGAGGGAAAACTTCGGACAACAATTCATCTCAAGAAATGGACCCGTAAGTTGGCCACCAAGATCATGCGATTTAACGCCTTTAGACTATTTTTTGTGGGGCTACGTCAAGTCTAAAGTCTACAGAAATAAGCCAGCAACTATTCCAGCTTTGGAAGACAACATTTCCGAAGAAATTCGGGCTATTCCGGCCGAAATGCTCGAAAAAGTTGCCCAAAATTGGACTTTCCGAATGGACCACCTAAGACGCAGCCGCGGTCAACATTTAAATGAAATTATCTTCAAAAAGTAAATGTCATGAACCAATCTAACGTTTCAAATAAAGAACCGATGAGATTTTGCAAATTTTATGCGTTTTTTTTTTAAAAAAAGTTATCAAGCTCTTAAAAAATCACCCTATAGCTGACAATAATATTTTCGTCAACAACAGGAAGCGAACATCCGCCACGAGCCGCAAAGGTGCAATTCCACAGAATTGCAAGTAGCGGGACAGGTAGACTAAGGTTACTTTTAGTTTAAGACAGAAAATGTAAATCAGTTGCAATAAAAAGCTTAATAAAGAAGGTCATACGGACCCAACTAAAATAAAAACCCTTTTTTTTCGGTGCTATAACAAAAAGCCCGATAACTTGTATGAGTTTGCATACATATCGACGCAGATTTTTGCGAGCCACGGAAAAATACTTATTTTAGAATTGACAAATATTGTAAATCGACAAGAGCTATATTGCCACTTTTCTCACTTCTTTCTGCGAAGAAGCATCAGAAAGTTGTTCAATTTATGATTTTTAGCTTTTGCCATCGTCGCGAAAAGACGCTCGTAGGCAAAGGCATGCTCGGGGAGATGTTACGGCGTCTGAATGAAGCGAGGTCGCTTGTGGCATATACGCCTGCGTTTATGAATGAAATCGTTTTTGTTGTAAAATTAACTACACTTGGGCTTCGCCAATTCGGCTGCCATATTGACTTGTGATGCTTCTGCTATCTGAGCAATTGTTGTTTTTGTAGAACAATGCTTCAATTTTTTGTTGGTGACATATTCACATGTGTGCGCATATGTGAATGATTGTGCATTATTTGTTCGGCAATGTATACAAATATATGTACATATAAGTATATATGAATGTATGAACATGCAGATCAATGCGCGCACATAAAATACATTGATAAGTGATAAAATCATGATTTGATTTTCTGAATGCGCACATGCATACATTTATATGAGCAGATAATAAGATTATGATATGAGCATGTGCAGAGATATAAGATGATATGATGTATGTACATTAGGGTGTGCCATTTTGAGGCAACCTTTTTTTTCAACTGAAAAACAGGCTCAAAACTTTCGAAATGTGTAAAAAAAAAGTCACTCAAAAGATGAGCTCTTAATATTAATATTAAGAGGTGCCTATTTCAAATTTTCTGTTTTCCATATAAATAACATGGAAAAAAAATCATTATTTAACGAGAAAACTCGATTCTCGAGTTGAATCGGCTGCCCTAATGGCAGCCATCGCGTGCACATATAAAACCTCCGCACAATAACAACCACAAAAAAAAAATGTTATTTATATGGAAAACAGAAAATTTGAAAGAGGCACCTCTTAATATTAATATTAAGAGCCCATCGTTTGAGTGACTTTTGTTTTACACATTTCGAAAGTTTTGAGCCTGTTTTTCAGTTGAAAAAAAAGGTTGCCTCAAAATGGCACATTCTAATGTACATATGTATGTATATATTGTTGTGATAAATTTAATTTCTATTAGTAGGAAATATAATACAAAAATATTTATTAGTATAGTATATTAAGTAAAAATCAAAGAAAATTATTAAATATGCAAGTCCAAATTGGCTATAAATATTATTATGCAAGTTAAAAACAGCAGCCACACAGAGACCTAATGATAAGTGTAAACAAATTGTATCTTCCTACGGTATTACTGCTTGGTCAGCAGAATACTTTAATTAATAAGAAAATAATACATCACTTGTTTTGATAAGTAAGCATAATACAATATTCCATTATTTGTTTTGATAATGAGAATAATTGGAAATCCAATGCTCTGGCATTTTATCACTTAATGTAATGCCAAAGCATCTTTAGTAATAAGCATAGAATTATAAGAATATTAATATAAGTGCTTTTACTAATAAAGATCAGTGGATAATCGGCAAGCGTATTGAGAGATGATCTTGATGATCAAAGCGCACCATATATTATCGCACTCAAACCAACACTTGCGTTTTATTTCTACCGCGCGTAGCGGAACGGAATACATTTTTTTTAATACTTCCCACGTAAGGAAGTTAATTTGCATGCATTCATACCTCATATCATAATTATTTTTACATGCCAATATGGAAATGCCGATGGCAAAACGCAAAAGCATATGTACATACTTACATATTTGCATATGTACATTGCGATTCCCAAGTTGAAAGCAAAAATTGAAGCATGAAAATATCACAATGCTGTGGCTAGGAGTATCATAAGGAGCATGCATACATACATATATATATTTATGTCTCTTCATATTCTTGAGTATGTGAGAGAGCTGTATTTGTACACATTTTTAGCTGTTAAAAATGGAATATCAAAGAACTTATTCTTCAATATTCAATATTCAATAAACATGCTATGGCATCATATGCCGTACATACTTATATTATTTCTCCTCATACTCACTGGTGGAGTATGTGAGAGAACTGTTAAAAATATTAACATTTCACATCGTGAATTCTGTGGTTGTGAGGTGAGATTCCGTATCACAATTTTATAAAATGTTCGCTGTCGAACCTGCACCTCCTCTATGTTTTATGTTCTCTGGTATAATATAGAGAAGGTTCACCGCGTTGCCAAATTTACAACATTTAATTTTTTGGAGGGGTACTCTTTTCCATTAGTGGATTTCACCGCAAAAGCAGGGGTACTCTTTTCTATTAGCGGATTTCACCAATATTTAACAGGAGCGTCGAAAATAGCAGAATTGAGCATTTCAGTGTTAAATGAGAAAAGTGATGCTAATTTCAATGTACGCTTACAGATTCGCATATTTACATTGCGTAAACGGCTATGGATATCATTTATAGGTATTCTCCATATATTTGATATCAAAGCACATATTTATGTATGTATGTGCAATTTGACATATTTAATTATGAATTCCATAAAATCTGTTGAAATGTATAATGAGGTCATATTTTTATTATTACTTAAATATTTAATTAATACAGGTTTGATAAGTTATATATTTATATACATATGTACATATATATTTATTTGCTTTGGGCATTACAAGTTTTGATAACATCTTAAAAGACCATATAATATGTATATAATTGTGTGCACTTGTAAAAAGATGTTAACAGAGCTTTCGCATAATGCTCACATATTCACATATCTATGCAGGTTTGTGTTCGTGTAAACAAATTTGAAAGAATCATTCATATTTGTATTTTTGTCTACCCACAACTTTGTTTGTAAATATACACATACACTCATTATTTCATACGAAAACTCCGTTGTCACGGACAACCAATGGCCGAACTTCACGTTTTGTCAAAAAGTCACCGCTCCCCTTGCCGCTGAAACAGCTTAGCCTACAAACCAACGTAAATTTGTATGTTTGTGTGTGAGCTTGTATACATATCGACGCAGCTGCGTAAAAATATTTCAGAATTACAAAATATTTTCTACATTCCTTGACAAATACAGTTAATCCCAGTTATGTGCCACAATCAAAGATACAGATTTTTGTGGTTTGTTAAAAATAAAAATGTAATATGGCACATAAGCGAATGCGGATTCTTAAATGAGTGGTACTTAAAACAATAATTTCTATGTATTTCAAAAAACAAACCGTGAGATGCAGCAATATATAATATAGGCTATTAAGAGTAATGAGGGAGGGATTTGATTTTCATTTAAGCGGAGTACTACTTAACCGGGATTGACTGTAGACATAAATCAGAGGAATATTGAATATTTTGTTTGAAACATTTCTGAATTGAAAATCGACAAATAAACTATGTCAATTTTATGCTAATATATTTTAATACTTATTTTTGTGGGGTTGACAGTTTTTCCTTCTCATACATTTCAGAAATATATTCTATTTATGATTTTTAGCTTTCGAAATCGTCGCGAAAAGACGCTTGTAGGCATGGCATGCTTTTATGAACGAATCGAATATGCTTTTTGAAAGTACGTTTGCGTTCATGAATTAAAATTTTGTTGTTGTGTAATTTACTATAAATTTTGACGTCGGCAATTTGGCTGCCATATTGGTTTGTAATTTTTGCGGGTGACATATGTATCTACATGTGAACGCATGTAAGTAAGTCAATTCGTGTGGCACCCATACATCGAGCTTCTTAGTGACTCCAAGCTTCTTCAAATGGTTTATAACGGTTTGATGACTACTATGCCGGTCTCTTGTGACCAATTCAGCGATTTTATCGCAATTTCGACGACAGGCCTTCCGGAGCGTGGCACAAATTTTATTGGCGGCTTGAGATGCATTTTTGCCTTTATCGTAGTGGTACTGTAAAACATGCCGTATTTTCTCTTTACTTTGCTCCTTGTTTGCGACGCTATAACCCACGAACGACTTAAAAGAAACGACAATCAATCAAACACGTGTTAGCGCGTGAAATTAGCTTTTCAAAAAGGTATAGCATGACGATGCGACGAATAACACTAGAACTACGCGCTTTCAGCGCCAACTACCGAAAATACCGCAAGACTTTTTTGACAACCTAATATTTATTTTAATATGTCTTGTAAGTAAATTTATAGACATACTTGAAAAAACAAAGAGAAACTGGCTGCTTAGGCCTTCGTCCCAAATTGTATAGATATGTGTACTTTTCAACTCTAAATTAATTTTAATAGAATAGGAGGTAGGTGTTTGCTTACATATATTACTTATTTTCGAAGTCCAGTGTTGCTATAGCGACATGCAAATCAACATTTTGCGATGTGTAGCAATTTATCAGGTGTTGCATGGTTAGAGATTCATTACAGTTCATTACACTTCATGCAAAGTGATGGTTTGTTTTTTAATGAAGTTTGCGAGGCACCTTTTTATATCTTTCCCGGTG
Source organism: Bactrocera zonata (assembly GCA_037783105.1). Taxonomy (NCBI): domain Eukaryota; kingdom Metazoa; phylum Arthropoda; class Insecta; order Diptera; family Tephritidae; genus Bactrocera; species Bactrocera zonata. Next base: position 1,018,434 of record JBAWJQ010000868.1, on the reverse strand, counting down.
TACTTGTTGATTAAAAAAGTAGGATGAGTGTGTGTGTTTTGCTAATTGATCGGAGTTTTTGTTGCCTGTAATGTTTACAAAGTTTTTGTCTCGTATGAGACTCTCTGAGAATATTGCAAATATTCGCCGATTTTAAAGCGTTTATTGATGAGAGTCTGTCAGTGCATATTATTAGATTACGGCCTTTGGTTTTGCAGCTTCTTCAATTGCTGTAATTTCCGAGGTGAAGATAGCCGAGTAGCTAGGCAAGAGCCCATTTTTGATTAGTTCTTTAGATTCTGTAGTAATAGCAAAGGTGTTTTCGACTTTCTTTGAACCATCACAGTACCAAATTAGCCAGTTCTTTTGCTTTCACTTTTGCACTTTCTCGGCATGTAGTTGCATTAGAGCAAGTGGATTCGCGCAACTTTTGGGAAAACCATTGGATATGAAAAGAGATTCTGCAGATTTCCAGGGAGGACAGAATACTTTGTAGGTTTTTAGTTTCGATAAATCTATGCCTACATTCTTAGCCATTTTGAAGATTTCTGTGATTGTAGAATTCATTTTTAGGTATCTTTTCGAGTGAGCTGGAGCCTTGAAGTCTGTGTACAGGATATTATCGGAGTTTTGTATGGAGTTGTAAATTTTATTCCTAGTTAATTTAAAAATGCAGTCTTCAATACTTTTCACACTGCATATTATTTTGAATAGATTTATTCGTTTTGAAAGGTCTTCACATATGTCTTCGATTCGGTATTTCCAAGTGAGCTTTTGATCGGATATTATTCCTAAGATTTTTAGATAGGGCACACTTTCTATAATATGATTATGAAACACTGGACCTGGAAGTTTGCAGTTAATGACTAATTTGTCAATAAAGCAGACAAGTTTTTCAAATCATTATTGTGTTTACATCGTTAATATTCAAAATAAAATAAAGGTCACCTGCGTATAAATAGTTGGATATCTTATTAACTTTTTCCATTAAAGCATTTATTTTTTCAAATGCGATTAGAAATAAAGTCACCGATAGGGGAGAACCCTGTGGTATTCCATTTTCTAATTTTTTTTTTAGTTTGAGTTATATCCGTTACGTTGACCGCAAATGTTCTATTTGATGAAATTGCTTTTGTATAGTTGTAGATTTTTGGACCAACTTTCCACTGATCAAGTTGATTGATTATAGAGTAGATACCTATACGATTGGAAGCTTTTGTAAAATCAACTCTTACTATATGACAAAGCAGTGATTTCGAGTTGATAAATTACTAGCTAGAAAGAGGTCTAGGTAAATTGTTGTATCTACCGTGCCTATCCCAGATTTAAACGCAGTTTGCTTTCTACTTATTACTTTGTTTTGAAATAAAAAATATTGTATTCATATTTTTCCAACAGTAGGAGTAATGCCAGTATTTCATTTTCTCGTTTCTAAGTTCTTACAGCTCTTTTGTTCACCAACAGGTGTTACGTCTCTGTTTGTATGGTTTAGATTGCGGAATACTTACATGCTGCTCGCCTAACAGCTTTCGTCGTGTTGGCCCTCTGTTTATTAATCGTATTGTCAATAGTAATCGGATATCAGTCTCGTTCTATTTCTAGTCTCTTAGAAAAGAGAGGCCAGTTTGCGTGTGCCGTTTTGATATTAGGATTGTGGATAGCAGAGATAATGAGATGTACACTTGTAACGGCCATTAGTTCGAAGAATAGCGAAGGCGAAACAGCACGTAAATTGAAAGATGTGAGTATATTTAACTTTTATTAAATAAACTTGCATTTATTTAATACTTTTTTATTTATTTTGCAGATAAAATGCCGAAAACAACCAGCAGTTGGAGGAAATGTGTTGTTGGCTGCAACGAGGGAGGAACAACATTTAGTTTTCCAAACAGTGGAACGGACCTCGAACGGTGAGTGAAAAACATTAAATAGTGCAAAAAGTGTTTGTGAATTTATGAAAAATTTGGATGAAATCAGTGTTTCGATTGTGCAATGAAAATAGTAATTTTGGATAATAAAATTGAATTTCCGTGTGTTTTCAAATGTGATGTGCTGAACAAGTAGAGCGGGACAGACTACAAATGACATCTGTCAAATATTAAAATACACACGTTCTTATGGACACAGTTATGTAGTCGTGCAGCTGCCTCAATAACTGTGTCCTTAAGAACATGTGTATTTTAATATTTGACAAATGTCGCTTGCAGTCTGTCGCGCTCTATTTGTTCAGAGCGTAACTGTCAATTTATTGCCATTGCCGTCAATTAATTAAAAAAATTATTTTAAAGTAACGATTTATGATTGAATATTTATGATAGTTATAAAAAAGTCGTACTTTAAATATTCATTAAATATACACTTTTTGAACTATTATTATTATTATTATACATATTTTATAATTAAATTTTTACCTTTTTGTATTTTATTTTGTTTCTTTTAATAGGCGTAAATGTTGGCTCAACCGTTTAGGTGTTTCCGATGAAACAGGTACAGAAAGGAAGGAGAAATTGAGGGAGGAGAAGAGGGTTTTGAAAATAAAGTTAGATGAAAAAGAGCAGGAAAATAGAAATTTAAAGGCCCAGTTAGTTGAAATGGCTGCAGAATTAGAAAGATGTAGGGAACAGCTAAGGAATAGCTCATTGAGGGAACAGTCAGACCCTCTTTCTTTAGTTTGTAGCAAAGTTCCTCCTCAGTTAGGTGCTTTCATTAGGAGTAGTTTTATAAATAGTAATCGCCGTACCCATGGTCGGCGATATGACAATTTTTTGAAAACGATAGCTTTGGGTGTATTTTTTCTATCGCCAGTTGCTTATCGGCACTTAAAGCACCAATTAGATTTTCCATCCGAAAGTACTTTGGAAAACTTTGCTACAGACTGGCCCCGTTTCCCAGGTTGCACCCAAAGTAGCATAAAATCGTTAGAGATTAGGAGGAAGGGATTCACTTTCGAACAAAAGTTCGTGTCGGTTTCATGTGATGAAATGTCATTTGCAGTATGATAGGAAATTCGATAGGGTGATAGGTATTGAGGATTATGGCGATGAAAATCGCACTTCTAGATTAACAACTACTGCAATGACTATAATGGTGCAAGGTATAGGTGGAGAGCCTTGGTCCCACCCATTGGCTTATTTTTTCGTAAAAGGTTCCTGCAAAGGGGATGTCCTCAAGAAATATATTCTTGAAGCCATTACCCAACTGCAAAATATAAGACTAATTCCTTGCCATTATGTTTGCGACCAGGGCACCAATTTTCAGAATTTCGCTAATTTGTTAGGTGTTTCAGCGTCACGGCCTTTTTTTAATGTTAATGGCAGGGAAGTGCATTTTTTTACGATAGCTTCCATTTGATTAAAAGTAGTCGTAACTGTTTACAAAATTTAAAAAATACGGTTTTCTTTCAAAATGGTCGGGTAAGTTGGTCGGATATTGTTCATTTTTATGAAACCGACTCTAAGTCGAGTTATCAGTGTGCGCGTAAATTAACCGATGCTCATATTTATCCAAATACCTTCCAAAAAATGAAGGTTAAATACGCGTCTCAAGTATTGAGTAATACGGTCGCTTCTGGTATGTTTTCCCTATATAGCTCGGGAGCCTTAAACTCGAATAGTAGGAGCTTTATTAATACCGCGGAATTCGTTTCGTTTTTTAATAAATTATTTGATATTTTAAATAGCAGTTACGTCGAGGCTGTTGTACCCACTAAAAAAGTGTTTGTAGGTTCCCCTGAACAGTTAAAGTTTTTAAATGAGGCAGAGCAAGTTTTAAAAACTATTCGGGTCGTAGACGATTTAGAAAGCAACACAACCAATAATTTTAGTTTTATAAAGGGGTGGGTGTTAAATATTAACAGTTTAAGACGATTGTGGCGACTTTTGTCACACTCAGGTTTTCCGTACTTGAAGACGAGACGACTATGTCAGGACAGTTTATAACATTTTTTTGGGCAGATTCGAAGCAGAAGAGGTACTAGAGTAACGCCCTATATGTTCTCTAGTTTGTTTAGGAAATCGTGGGGCTTACGTTACGTAAACGTCGTAACAAAAGGAAACTGTGAGCTGCCTTTAGAACCTGATGCTACAGTAATTTCGGAACATAGTAATAATGTTCTACTTAATGTGTGTAATGATTCACTGTTGAATGACCTTTCCTGGCAGGATTTTCAAGGTTTACCACGGCCTGAACACTCTCTCGTTGGATCAATCACATTAGATAGCAGTTTAGAAATTAATTTTTTGAAAGAAAATGCGTTTAGCTACTTTTGCGGCTATTTTTATTTAAAAATTTTCAAGCTGCTCACATGTTCCCTGCCTTTACCATATTTAGGAGATGAAATTCCTTCGGACGAATTCATCATGCATCAACATCAAATAGACAAATGCAACTTAGTCAAGCCACCTGAGGATTTTATTGCATTTGTAAAAATTTTGGAAAAAAGATTTTTAGAAGAATTCGACAGTAATTGTCATAAAATAGGATTACGAGATATTCTTTTTAATAAAATGAAAGATGTTAGGCCCTTTTTGTGTTGTAATAATTGTGACCCAAAAATAGTTTTAGCCCTTTTTATTAGAATTAGAATATATTTTTTAACAAAATTTTTAAATAAAGACCTTTCTGTTCCTGTGTGTCTTCACACCTATAGGTTTCAATTTTTTTTTTTATTTTTTAGTGGTTACAATAAGCGAACTTAATCTTACGAAAGAAAATAAAAAAGTAAAAATTTTGTAAACAGTTAAGATAAAGAGGCTCTAAAATAAGAAAGCAATTTTTTTTAAGGAAAATTAAAATTTGGGATGTAAATGTAGGCATTTGTATATATGTAAATAATCATGTATATTTCTGTGATATTTTTATATTTTTTATATAAATTGTTATTGTTTTGTTTTAATTAATATGTATAATTTTATCGTTTTGTTTTTTTCGTTATACACTAAAGAATTGTTATCGTTTTGTTGATTTATGTAAATAAATTTATTAATGGGTGATATAGGCCTAAAGGGGAACCGAGCACCCAAAACTAACTTCGGTACGCGCCGTTTTGCATACCTCCTGGGTGGTGTGGAAAGTGCAATTGGGCATTTTAATTTAAATGCCCAAAAATTCTTATTTTGTTCGATCTGGCCACAATGGAAAATGTTATAAAAAACGCTTATTTTGAGGCGCTCTCACACTGGAATAAGTTGGGCATCCCATTATTCCTGGTGGATAGTACTCGCGGAATTCACTTTATAATTGAGTATTATTGGATTATAATCACTACCGGACATATCGTCCACCGTGTCATAATTCATTTCCTTCGATAAATTAGGGTTACATGCTGAAATGCCAATCGCAGTTAAAGTATGATGTGTGCAATATTGAGTATATTTGCCGTTGTTAAGAATACATATATTATTTTGAAATATAAAACATACAATCATTATTCCTCTGGAGTTGGTATTGCGAAAGCCCCATAATGGATGCCACCCATTTATATCGCCAAAAAAAATATTGTTTGCAAAATTATTATCAATAGAATTGTTCAACTTATTGGAAGAAACTTTTTTGTTTGGTGGTAGGTAAATATTTTGTATTTTAATTTGTACACTATTTGTCACTTGGATTGAAGCTATTTTCTTTGATTGTTGGGGTGAGTTTTATTGTTATAATAAATTTTCGTTGGTAGGATAAAATCGGAGTATTTTAATTGATTTGTATAAGATTTTTGTTTTGTAGTTGTGTTGTCAGCAATAGGTTTGGTATAATTATTGGTTCTGTCCAGTGATTCAATTGGGTTTTCTTTTGTGAAGTAGCCTGGTGGAAGAAAGTTATTCACTTTAAGACAAGTTGGGCATTTTTTATTGCCCAGCTTGTATAATTCAAATGATAGAATATGCAAAGGAATGTTTACATATCCATTATTTGTTGTTTTTAATTTTATTAACTTTGATTACATTTTGATCCTAAGGCCAGTTGTTATATCTTTTTCTGAAAGGTTTGTTAATGCTGGAGAAAATATCACACCTTTCACCGTATTAAGTTTTGTAAGATATTCACAAATAATTTCGCATATACATATGTATTAGAGAGATTTTTGGTTTTTATTAAAATGTCTACGGCTTTTTTGTTGTTAATGACAAGGAGTAAATTGCCATCCCCTGTAAATTGTGTTAGTTTTCCATTGTTCTCATTAACAATACAGTTTAGCGCTTTTGTTAACAGAAAAATATTGTATGTGTTTACCGGCTTTTTATTGTTTGTACTTTTGATGGTTAAAAATTTTTGGGAGTCAATGTTTTTATTATTATAGAAATTTTCCGCAATTAAGGTTAGAATAAGAAAAATTATTAGATTGTTAAGTTAAAGTTTTTTTTATTGAGTTTTTCTTTTTTTTTTTGGCTGAGGGATCCAAATCCAGAATCCCATAATAGCCTCCACCTTTGTCATAACTGCGAGTTCACTATAAGATACTTGTAAAGTCGACGTTTAGAAAAAAACTATTTCTGCATAAAATTATAGATTTTCAATTTAATTTTTTCACAAAATGGTAGATTAATGTTCTTGATCATTTATATTATTGTATATAACCCTATATATACATATGTATGTCGATTAGTTTTAGGTGATACGTACAACCGTTAGGTGAACAAAACTATAATACTTTGTAGCATCAGGTTGCCAGAGTACAAAATTCTACAGCTGCACGCGAGAAGTGTTACCACTTACATATGAAAGTATGTATGCATGCAAAGTCATCTTTTAAGGTCTCTTAACTTCAGTTCCTATAGGCACCAATTTCGTGTCTTTTAAATGTATCCGTCCGGTTTTAAATTTTTTGAAATGGTTGCTTTGATGACTCCCAGTTCCTTGCCCTCAAACTTTTTTCGCCGCCCGGGATATTTTTCGTATCCAAGTCAATATCAATATTATTAAATCATGCAAGCCATTTTGGCACCATCGCCCAGCTGAAGATTGTTCACCATAAACTTCTACCAAATTACAATTATTATCGCTTCAAATAAATGAGATGTACTGAAAAAGATGCACGAGGACAGCAGCTTTCTAATGAATGTTGACAAAGCGCACGGAATATAATCTTCATTAAATTAGTTGTTTGAAGGTATCTACATACCGGTTGCCAGCTTTCTACTACCGACATACATATCGCGAATCTAAATGTTCCCTCTTTTTATTCTCCCGCAACATGTTGCTACAGTGCACATTATTTTTGTTCACCTAACAGTTTTTGTATCGGAGGATGGAGTCATGTGTAGAAGTTCACGCAAGTGAGGAAAGTTCTCTGATCGCCATTCACTTGGGAGTGGCCAGAAACGATTCTTTTACATATGACTCAAGCAGCTCACGACTTCCGGTCTTTGACCAAGTATCCTCTGGGTAGCCTAAGAACATCCGTTTGAAGGCGAGCTAAAGTGAGAAGGCGAAACATCCCCTGCATAGGGTTGTGCGCTGGGTTTGGGACCCGCCACGTAAAAAAACACCCCCAATGAAAAAGCGTAAACAGCCTCGGATGAGAGACCCCCCTTTTGATGACGACCACGGCAAACGAAATAAGGACTATGATTTGAGGGCATGCACCTGGAATGTCCGGTCCCTTAATTGGGAAGGTGCCGCTGCCCAGCTGGTAGATGTCCTCGTAAAGATAAAGGCTGACATCACCGCCGTCCAAGAAATGCGGTGGACGGGACAAGGACAGAGACGAGTAGGTCCTTGTGACATTTACTACAGTGGCCACATAAAGGAGCGCAAGTTTGGTGTTGGATTCGTGGTGGGAGAGAGACTCCGTCGCCGAGTACTATCATTCACTCCGGAGAATGAACGTCTAGCCACAATCCGCATCAAAGCGAGGTTCTTCAACATATCGCTGAATTGCGCCCACGCTCCGACGGAAGAGAAGAACGATGTGACCAAAGATGCCTTTTATGAGTGCTTGGAGCGCACTTATGAGAGATGCCCCCGCCACGATGTCAAAATCGTGCTTGGCGACTTCAACGCCAGGATGGGCAAAGAAGGTATCTTTGCCACTACGGTCGGTAAATTCAGCCTCCACGAGGAAACATCCCCAAATGGGTTGAGGCTGATCTACTTCGCCGGGGCCCGAAATATGGTTATCTGTAGTACTAGATTCCAGCATAGGAAGATACATCAAGCCACCTGGCTGTCTCCGGATCGAAAAACCACCAACCAGATCGATCATGTTGTGATAGACGGAAGACACGTCTCCAGTGTTCAAGATGTGCGTGTGCTCCGAGATCCTAACATCGACTCGGACCACTATATTGTTGCAGCCAAAATTCGCACCCGCCTCTGTGCAGCAAAAAACGCACGCCAACAAACACAAGGAAGGTTCGACGTCGAGTAGCTGCAATCACAACAGACAGCCGAACGATTTTCTACTCGGCTTGCACTCCTGCTCTCTGAGAGCACTCGTCAACAACTCGGTATAAGGGAACTGTAGGACGGCATTTCAAACTCCTTACGTACAGCTGCAACCGAAACCATTGGTTTTCGGAAAGTGCAAAGGAACAGCTGGTACGACGAGGAGTGCCGTGTCGCAGCGGAGAGAAAACAGGCTGCCTACCTCGCAACGCTACGATCGACCACAACACGTGCGGGATGGGATAGATACCGAGAGTTGAAGAGGGAAGCGAGACGCATTTGTAGACAGAAAAAGAAAGAGGCCAAATTCGTGAGTACGAAGAGCTTGATAAGCTGGCCGACAGGGGTAATGCTCGAAAATTCTACGAAAAGATGCGGCGACTTACAGAAGGTTGCACCGAGTTGCTGTTGAGTGCTCTCAGAGAGCAGGAGGTCTTGTGATTGCATATTCTTGATGTTCTTCCTTCTGTTTGCTGACGTGGGTTTTTTGTTGCACACAGCAATACAGAGTGTATTTTATTCATTACAGTGTAGTTTTATGCCTAAAATAAATTAAATTGGTCGAAAGCATGACCACTCATTGATTCTCGCCATTATATAGAGTGTTTCTACGGTAGTCCAATTCTAACAGTAACGTTTTATAGGTAATGGTTATCTTCCAATTTCATCCATTTATACAGTATAGTTAGGTATGCTAAAGGGTATCTTCGTGGGCGAATTTAGTTGTACAACAACCACTTAAGTGATTTGGAAGAAATTGACTTTAAACCAAACAGACGACGGGGCCGCGCAAACTTGCCTTTCCCTGTGCCAAATTACGGCTCAATATACTAATTTAGGGCTTAGTTGTGCCTTTTTATACGTTTTCGATAAATGACGATTTGCGGATGTGGCAGTGGTCCGATTACACTCATTTGCGAACTTCTCCTTACTTTTTTGCCATGGAAAATTTGTACCAATTTTCATCAATATTAGTATATTAATTTGTTTCTGAAGTTAAAGCTTGAATGGACGGACGGACAGACAGTCAATCGGATTTCAACTTGTCTCGTTATCCTGATCATTTATATATGTACTATACATAACTCTTTATCTACTTCGATTATTTTTAGATGATACATGAAACCGTTAGTTGATCAAACAAATATTCCTGCATATGCCAAATTGCTGGGGAGAAATTCTCTTAAAGAGAGCTTGTAAAAATCGACTGTACCTGTTTTTTACCTATAGAGATCAGAGCTGTTGTGAAAGTGGTATTATGAAAGGTAATAACATAATACCAATGGCAAGAAGAATATCAAGGTTCTATAGTCCAGTCATTTAAGCTTAAATTAGGTAAGAATCTCGGAATTCGAGATACCCAGCTGTAAGCCTGTAAATACTTGTATATTGACACCCTAAAAGTTGTCTCAAAACCTACATATGGTAGGGTGTACGCAACTATTAAATTTCAAGGTCAAAGGTCACAAAAATCATTTTCTTACGCTTTTTTTGTAAATATCTCATTTTCTATGCGTTTTTTGCTATTTATATTGTAGAATACAAAATTCTCTACAAATTATGTTTGAAAAAATTTTTCATACGGTGAACCGTTTTCGAGATAGAGGGCGGAGAGCGCGCGGTCACAGCATCACTTCAGGTCAACCGGTGCCTCCGGTCAAAAACGCGCCATATATAGTTGATGAACTATCGATAAATCAATGATTATAAATATTTGTAAATTTTTATTAACTATTATATTAAATTTTATCATTTTCTTCATGCCTTAAATCTCAAACTATAGTGACTGAACTACTAAGGTAAACCAAAACAAGGAGTCCAGTAGATTCCAATAATACTGTCATTCAAATTTACGCCATATAGTAAAAAAACTTTAGCAGTACATTTATAATATTTCTCGAATAACGAAAGCTTACCAAAATATACGTTTAGAAATCCAAATATACGAAACGCCTGCAATTAAAGATAGTAGTAAACATCCGCAAATGCATATAATAACTAGCGTCAGTTGAAAAATAGAGTCAGTTGCAAACTCCAAAAGTGCTACATCGTTATAACCAGATCTAGTAAAAAATCGAAAAACCAAGTAATATTCGGTAGCTGGCTTTAAAGGACCGTTACAATATATCTTTTCAGTTGTGCATTCACTAAAATTAGAGCATATATTTGGTAAGGTCTCGGCACAAGTTCTACTTCCAATTGTATACGTTATGTGAGTTTCATTGGAAAGTAATCCTGATAACGGGTTCCAACGAACTTCTGTTACTTGATATTGATTTACGCAGTTTTTATTATTAGCATAGGCATCATTCCATGACATAATATATGGCCAATTTTCGTGCGAGTTTAAAGAATCGAATTCAAGTTTTGGGGCTGGATTACATCCCTGAAAATATAAAATGATATATTTCAATGGAATAAAGATTTTAAAGCGGATGGCTGTAGTTGCTTATATTATATCATTAAAATCTGTATAAAGGGTGATTCATTTCGCGGTTCCTTAAAGAAAAAACACAGAAACTTCAAATTTTTGGAAATTTTTATTATCAATCGAAAGAACATACTTTGGCACTTATTTTTTGGCAATTATCTCTTTCAAATGTAGGCTACGGCTACATCTCTAATGGTCCATCTCTTGTGTCCAATTTCGGATGACTAGTTCGCGCATTTTGACTGCCAACAGGCGTATGACATGCGTGATGTTTTGCTCCAAAGCCTAATTGAAGCGGGATTGACCACATAGACTTTAGGCTTTACATATCCCCACAGAAAAATGTCTAACGGTGAGGTATCATATGACCTTGTAGATCAATCGACCAACCCAAAACGTGAAAATATCTGTAACCGAAGTTTTCTCTCAATAAATATATTGATTGATGCGATTTTGGTTATCATGGTTATGTTCTCACAGGAACCTTTTTTGAAACCACACCAAATTATTTTTTGATGAAATGGAAGCTCTTGAATCTCTTCAGGTCACTCTTTGTCTCAAATGCAGAAATTTTGCTTGTTTACATATCCATTGAGCCAAAAATGGGCTTCAGCGGTTAGATCTTCTTGGAACTTTTCAAGAGAAGCAGGTCAAACAGCTTATGTTGTCCATAAGTTAAGCGAATAAGAATGAATGAGTTTTAAACGTTGTTCAATCGTAAGTCTTTCCATGATGAAATGCCAAACAATACTGAACAAAAATCAGATGACAGCTTGACACGATTCACGCGTGTTCTGTCAAAAAAAGGCCATTGAAAAAAGTGTCTTCACTTAGATCACCCATTATATAGTATAGAGCTTTAACTACGTACCAACTGAGGTAGAAAATATAAAAGGATATTTCTTACTAAAACAAATATTTTAAAAGAGTAATAATTGTTATAAATAAATATATGCTATAAATACAGCACAAACTAAATATCTATCCAATATTTTTTTTTAAGGAAATATCATACAAATTTACTTATCAGTATATGCATATATAAGGACTAAAAATTAAAATTGTGCGTTTAAAGAATTTCATAAAAATTTTCTGGCAACTGAAGAAACCACAGTAAAAATGCATGTTAAAATAATAGAAAATTTGTACAGAAAAAAGAGAATTAAAAACAAATCATCAGTCCGGCATTCAGGTATTTCTGAGCGCAGGAGCAGCAAAATACAACGACCAGAGAGTAATAATTTGTATTATTGAAATTAAGAAACATTGAGAAACACAACTTCGAAAAGAAAAATACATAACGCAACGATGAAAACGGAGGAAAATGTCATAGACACAAAGAACGCTTTTGTGATGTGGCCTTCACGGCCTTTCAACTTCCGAACTCGACTTTAGCTTTTGAAATTGGTTGGTAAAACCCTGGACTGGTGGTTCCGCCCGCGTCCCTTTAAAACCCTGGCAGGACTCATACAAAGAAATTTTGAAACATTGTAACCCGTTACTATCCACGCTTGATTAATGAAAATAAGGGGCCCATAAGCTATAAGTTCGAAAGGACGGATATTTGTGAAGGTGCGAGTGGGGCGTGACGCAGTGGCCTTTAATCTGTTAAAAAATATGCTTGATAGAACTTTATCTACGATGTTGAGGAGGCTTATCCCACGGTCGTTGGGGCAGATTGTGCATTGGGCAGAGCACACATATATTCCAATCGTTAGGCATGCTTTCGTTCGACCATATTCCAAAAAGGAGCTGATGCATTCTTCTTATCAGTTCTTCGCCGCCGTATTTGAATAGCTGTCGCTTTGTTGCTTTTCATGCGGGTAATTGGCATCCGATCTTCTTCTCGGTCACGCAATAGAACGTCTACTTGATCGTCAACGATTGAGGAATCGAGCTCGCCTTCTCCTGGCATTGTACGTTCACTTCCATTCAGCAGCCTGGAGAAGTGTTCCCTCCATAATTTAAGTATGCTCTGGGCATCGGTGACTACATCACCTTTGGGAGTTCCAAGAGAGTAGAATTTTCTAGCCATATCCCTGTCGGCCAGTTTATCAAGCTCCATATCCAGACCATGGCAAGCGAAATAAGGACTACGAATTGAGGGCATGCACCTGGAATGTCCGGTCCCTTAATTGGGAAGGTGCCGCTGCCCAGCTGGTTAATGTCCCCGTGAAAATAAAGGCTGACATCACCGCCGTCCAAGAAATGCGATGGACGGGACAAGGACAGAGACGAGTAGGTCCTTGTGACATTTACTACAGTGGCCATATAAAGGAGCGCAAGTTTGGTGTTGGATTCGTGGTAGGAGAGAAACTCCGTCGCCGAGTACTATTATTCACTCCGGAGAATAAACGTCTAGCCACAATCCGCATCAAAGCGAGGTTCTTCAACATATCGCTGATTTGCGCCCACGCCCCGACGGAAGAGAATGACGATGTGACCAAAGATGCCTTTTATGAGTGCTTGGAGCGCACTTATGAGAGATGCCCCCGCCACGATGTCAAAATCGTGCTTGGCGACTTTAACGCCAGAGTGGGCAAAGAAGGTATCTTTGGCACAACGGTCGGTAAATTCAGCCTCCACGAGGAAACATCCCCAAATGGGTTGAGGCTGATCGACTACCCCGGGGCCCGAAAAATGGTTATCTGGAGTACTAGATTCCAGCATAAGAAGATACATCAAGCTACCTGGCTGTCTCCGGATCGAAAAACCACCAACCAGATCGATCATGTTGTGATAGACGGAAGACACGTCTCCAGAGCTCTAGACGTGCGTACGCTCCGAGATCCTAACATCGACTCGGACCACTATATTGTTGCAGCCAAAATTCGCACCCGCCTCTGTGCAGCAAAAAACGCACGCCAACGAACACAAGGAAGGTTCGACGTCGAGAAGCTGCAATCACAACAGACAGCCGAACGATTTTCTACTCGGCTTGCACTCCTGCTCTCTGAGAGCACTCGTCAACAACCCGGTATAAGGGAACTGTGGGACGGCGCAGCGGAGAGAAAAGAGGCTGCCTACCTCGCAACGTTACGATCGACCACAACACGTGCGGGATAATATAGATAGTTAGAGAGGGAAGCAAGACGCATTTGTAGACAGAAAAAGAAAGAGACCGAAATGCGTGAGTACGAAGAGCTTGATAAGCTGGCCGACAGGGGTAATGCTCGAAAATTCTACGAAAAGATGCGGCCGCTTACAGAAAGTTTCAAGACCGGAGCATACTCTTGTAGAACCCCCCAAGGTGATCTAGCCACCGATGCCCAGAGCATACTTAAATTATGGAGGGAACACTTCTCCAGCCTGCTGAATGGCAGTGAACGCACAACACCAGGAGAAAACGAACCCGATACCCCAATCGAAGACGATGGAGCAGACGTTCCATTGCCCGACCATGAAGAAGTTCGAATAGCAATTGCCCGCCTGAAAAACAACAAAGCGGCAGGGACGACGGATTGCCGGCCGAGCTATTCAAACACGGCGGCGAAGAGCTGATAAGGTGCATGCATCAGCTTCTTTGCAAAATATGGTCGAACGAAAGTATGCCCAACGATTGGAATTTAAGTGTGCTATACCCAATCCATAAAAAAGGAGACCCCACAATGTGCGCCAACTACCGTGGGATTAGCCTCCTCAACATCGCGTATAAGGTTCTGTCAAGCGTATTGTGTGAAAGATTAAAGCCTACCGTCAACAAATTGATTGGACCTTATCAGTGTGGCTTTAGACCTGGTAAATCAACAACCGACCAGATATTCACCATACGCCAAATCTTGGAAAAGACCCGTGAAAGAAGAATCGACACACACCACCTCTTCGTCGATTTCAAAGCTGCTTTCGGCAGCACGAAAAGGAGCTGCCTTTATGCCGCGATGTCTGAATTTGGTATCCCCGCAAAACTAATACGGCTGTGTAAACTGACGTTGAGCAACCCTAAAAGCTCCGTCAGAATCGTGAAGAACCTATCCGAGCCGTTCGATTCCAAAAGAGGTTTCAGACAAGGCGACTCCCTATCGTGCGACTTCTTCAATCTGCTGCTGGAGAAAATTATTCGAGCTGCGGAACTTAATCGAGCAGGTCCTATCTTTTACAAGATTGTACAGCTGCTGGCGTATGCCGATGATATTGATGATATTGATATCATCGGCCACAACACCCGCGCCGTTAGTTCTGCTTTCTCCAGACTGAACAAGGAAGCAACGCAAATGGGTCTGGCAGTGAATGAGGGCAAGACGAAATATCTCCTGTCATTAAACAAACAGTCGTCGCACTCGCGACTTGGCTCCCACGTCACTGTTGACAGTCATAACTTTGAAGTTGTAGATAATTTCACCTATTTAGGAACCAGCATTAACACCACCAACAATGTCAGCCTGGAAATCCAACGCAGGATTACTCTTGCCAACAGGTGCTACTTCGGACTGAGTAGGCAATTGAAAAGTAAAGTCCCCTCTCGATGAACAAAAGCCAAACTCTATAAGTCGCTCATAATTGCCGTCCTGCTATATGGTGCAGAGGCTTGGACGATGACAACAACCGATGAGTCGATGTTGCGAGTTTTCGAGAGAAAAGTTCTGCGAAAGATTTATGGTCCTTTGCACATTGGCCACGGCGAATATCGCATTCGATGGAACGATGAGCTGTACGAGATATACGACGACATTGACATAGTTCAGCCAATCAAAAGACAGCGGCTACGCTGGCTAGGTTATGTTGTCCGGATGGATGAAAACACTCCAGCTCTGAAAGTATTCGACGCAGTACCCGCCGCGGGAAGCAGAGGAAGAGGAAGACCTCCACTCCGTTGGAAGGACCAAGTGGAGAAGGACCTGGCTTCGCTTGGAATATCCAATTGGCGCCACGTAGCGAAGAGAAGAAACGACTGGCGCGCTGTTGTTGACTCGGCTATAATCGCGTAAGCGGTGTCTACGCCAGTAAAGAAGAAGAAGATATCCAGTCCGAAAACCAATGATTTCGGTTGCAGCTGTACGTAAGCAACTTGAAATGCCATCACACAGTTCCCTTAAATCGAGTTGCTGTCGAATAGACAATCGCTCGGCTGTCTGTTGTGATTGCAACTTCTCGACGTCGAACCTTCTTTGTATTTCTTGACGTACGTTTTTTGCTGCACAGGGGCGAGTGCGTATTTTGGATGCAAAAAGAAAGTGGTTCAAATCGATGTGAGGAGCTCAGAGCTCACGCACGTCGAAAACACTGGAGACGTGTCTTTCATCTATCATTACATGATCGACCTATTTGCTGGCTTTTCGATCCGGAGACAACCAGGTAGCTTGGTGAATTTTCCGATGCTGGAATGTAGTACTACAGATTAGCATATTTACGGTCCCAGCGAAGTCGATGAGCCTCGACTTTATGGGATGTTTCCTCACGGAGGCTGAATTTACTTAATTTGTTTGAATTTAAAGGTATCTTCTTTGCCAAAAACACACAAAAGACATATTTGGTCACATTGTCCTTCTTTTCCGTTGGGGCTTGGACTTAAATCAGCGATGTGTTGAAGAACTGCGCTTTGATGCGGATTGTGGGTAGACGTTCATCCATCGGGTGAATGCTTGGTGACGCCTCTGTAGTAAATCTCACAAGGAACTACTCGCCTTGTACCGTCCAGGGCACTTTTTGGACGGCGGTGTTGTCAGCCTTTATTTTTAAGGGGACATAAACTTGCTGAGCAGCAGCACTTCATTTAAGGGACCGGAGATTCCAGGTGCATTCCTTAAAGTGTGGTCCTTTATTCGTTTGCCGTGGTCGACATCAAAAGAGGGGTTTTTTGTTCGAGGCTGTTGTTTCCTTTTCGTTGGGGCATTTTTGTAAGTGGCGGGTCCCAAAAATGTAACGCACAACCCTGAGGAGGGATGGTTCGGCTTCAAACGAATGTTCTTTGGCTATCCAGAAGATACTGCTGGAGCCATATGTAAAAGAATAATTTATTGTCACTCCCAAGTAAATGGCGCTCAAAGTACTTTCCTCAATTCCGTGAACTTCTACACATGTCTGCATTCTATAAATTAAAAAAAAACATCATCTTTATTTGGGATGTTCGATTTTCTCTGTCACTGCGCATCGACTATCGGATTAATGGATTTCAAAACATGATGCAATGTTAAAAATATTTCGAATGCATTGTAGAATATCACACGGCAACTAACGCTTGCCAAGGCAGCCAATATTTTAATTTAAAAGGAGGAGTATTGGTAAAAACTGAAGTATCACTACATAGTATACAACAAAGTCATTTTCTCTGTCCCTTCATTAGATAGCGGAGAAAAACTATTATTTTTGATTTTCCAATATGATTTCGTAAATAAATACATTTCTCCGCTTACATTCCAAAGCATGCCGAACTCTTCAATGTTTATCAAAATTTCATTATCAAAATAATGTACTGAGTATTGTACATAAAGATCTACAGAAAACTCTACGATGATATATGTCTGTCTGTTATGAATATCCCACAATAACATTTTTTTGTCATTTACTTTTTGCGACAAATATTAGCTAATTTTCGAAGCGAGTATGGATTAAATAAAGATCTATATGGTCCTTTATACCATATAATTTAAATTAATATTTTCGAAGATATTACAGATGTAAAAATTGCGGGACGTAGCGTTTACGGCGGTACCGGCCGGCTAGGGTGGCGGTAGTGTGCCTATAAAATGCGCGTCGGTACCGCGGTTCTTCCTATAGTACATTGAATTTTGCAGCGATCGGACGCATTTATTATCGGAGTTCTCTAGCGAGGAAAATACTTATCTATGTGCTATATATAATCCCTATAAAGTAATTCCACTTTTCGTTGAAATATTATAATTTAAAAACAGAATCATCTATCCAAACCAAAGCTTTAGGCTTTGGTCGGACTATTTATGTGAAGTGTGCACAAAATCGATAGAGCGGTTTTTCATTTATTACATTTTTTGTAACAAACGAACTTAATGTAGATACTATCTATACAAGTATATATGAAAGAAAGTTGTGTTAGTAACTCTATTTATAATTATTTGGATGAAAATTGGAGGGGAGGTAGTTTAGAACAAGGGGACGGACATAAGACACTTTTAACTATTTATTTTAAAAGTAAATAAAATACATAAATACCAAAATTATATTTCAAATCATAATCACGTGTTCAAAATTCATGTAATACAAGGTGCGTTCCCAAGTAAGCAGGACTTTTTAAATCTAGCGCCCCATCTATATCTGGACTGATGCGTTAGAATCTGCTATCTTTATCGATTGTCTAGTGTGAATTTAATGACAATTCATCGAATGGAAATGAAGTTATTGCGTTTTAAGTGTAAGTATGTTTGTGTTATCGGTGCGAAAATGAGCTTCAAACAAAGAGCCAACATTAAAGTTTGTTTTAAAATTGGTAAAACTTTTACCGAAACGTTTCAACTGCTGAAACAAATTTTTGGCGATGATTGCCTATCTCGTAGCAGAGTGCACGAGTGGTTTCAACGTTTTTAAAGCGGTCAAAGTGGTATATAAATAACGATGGGCCAATAAAAATCCGTGATTACAGGAAATTTCATCAAAACTGAACATGAATTAATTAAAAACCATCATTGAAATTCATGGAAATGGAATTGAAGGTTTACAAAACTTCGATTTATCACATTTTGACCGAAAATTTAGGCTTACGAAAGGTGTGTGCATGGTTTGTTCCGCACAAATTGACAGACGTCCAAAAATTGCTCAAAATCCAACATTCGAAGGACATCATTGTGACTGATTATTTAACCAAAAGTCACATTTTAATTATTAACCGCTCCCCGTATTCACCAGATATGACACCGTGCAACTTCTTCCTTTTTGGAAAAATGTATTTGCCCATGAAAAGAAAGCGTTATGCAGACGTAGAGGCCATTCAAAAGGCTTGCACCGGCATACTGGGAGCCATTCAGACCAACGAACTGAAACCCCCGTTCGATATGCTTTTGGACCGTATAAAAAGCTGTACTGAAGCAGAAGCAAAAAAAAAACCATTTTGTCTTGTTTTTTTGTTTAAGTCCTGTTTACTTTCGAACGCAACTTTTAACCACTAGGAAATTTTATTACTTCAAAAACAAGGAAAAAATAAGTAAAAACAAATAGCAACATGGGTAATAAAAAATGTAGCTTCTGAAAAAATGCAATTTTTTTTCGACGAACATGTCAGATAATTCACAACAAAAACTGGCCTTGACATTTTCGTCGTCAGGGACGCAAATGCATTCATAACAAACCAAACGCGACATCTAACATACAACAATAGCGGAATAACTACTTCTTCTTCTTTACTGTCGTAGACACCACTTACGCGAATATAAGTACATAGCTGAGTTAACAACAGCGCGCAAGTCGTTTCTTCTATTCCAAGCGAAGCCAGGTCCTCCAACATCTGGTCCTTCCAAGGGAGTGGATGTCTTCCTCTACCTCTGCGGCGGGCACTGCATCGAATACTTTCAGAGCTGGGGTGTTCTCGTCCATTCGGACAACATGACCTCGCCAACGTAGCCGCCGTCTTTTAATTCGTTGAACTATGTCAATGTCGTCGTATATCTCATCGCCCAAGCCTCTACACCACATAGCAAGACGGGAATAATGAGTGACTTATGGAGTTTGGTTTTTGTTCGTCGAGAAAGGACTTTACTTCTCAATTGTCTACTCAGCCCGAAGTAGCACCTTTTGGCAAGAGTTATCCTGCGTTGGATTTCCAGGCTGACATTGTTGGTGGTTCCTAAACACCTCTACAACTTCAAACTTATGACTGTCAACAGTGACGCAAGAGCCAAGTCGCTAGTGCGACGACTGTTTGTTAGATAACAGGAGATATTTCGTCTTGCCCTCGTTCACCGCCATGAAATGATAAAAATATAAATAAAAATAACGAAGTTAAGGTAGAAGAAGCTTCCAAACTAGCCAAAGAAAGTATCGGCAATATTGAAAATAAAAGAAATTTTAAAATTATTGAAGAAACAAATTCTACAACGCCAGCCGAAAGTCTTAGAGGCAATATTATATTAAAAAAATTTATTTTGGGACAAAAGGGTCCTAAAACACCAGCTGAAAATTTACACCACCAGAATAAAAATAATAATTATAAAAAAATATTGTGGAATGAAAATGTTCTTCAACGCCAACCGATAAATTTACCGGCAACAGGAATGATAACAATTCTATATTGGGTGAAGAGGCTCAGAAATGAATGACGATAATGATTATTATTCAGTAAAGAATTCCTGAAAGTCAAATACTGAAAATTAGGATGAAAAATTAACTGAACTCAAAACAAATAATGCTGAAATGTATTCAGGCAGTAATACAAGCAATCCCATTTTCACTCTGCAGAAATAATTTATGAAAAAGTAGTAGGAGTAAGAAACATATTAAATAATTACTTATAGATTTTTAATATGATCCTTTCAATTTTTGCATTACTAATTGGCTTGAACAAAAAAAAAATTATAATGAGCTAAAAAATATAACCCATTAGCAACACGGTAAAATGACTATTATAGACTTAATGGGCATTTCAATAGTTATATAAAATATAATTAATATGACGTAAGGGCTAGAACTCAATTAGATGATAAACTTATATTTGATTAGAACATAACTTATTGTAATAATACATTTTTTTATATTAAAAATCGTAAAACAGAAATTTCAAAAAATATTGCAAATTAAATAAAAAAGTACATGCTTGTCAGAAATTTTATATAAAAAACAAGGAAAATGTTAAAGAAAAAAAGAAATAAGACTAGGAGCAATATTAATTTCAGGAAAAAGTATTTTAGACAATCAAACATTAATTGGAACATATTTAATAACATTTGAGAATAATACAGTAATAAATAACCTTACTTATGAAAATATTGAAACAAAAATTTGTAATTATCTTAAAAATAATCATATCAATAATTTTAAAATTTTAAAATATATTCAAACAACTAATAACCGGTTAAAATTAGATAATATAAATAATATAATAATTTTAGGAACAAGTTCATTCATTTTTTTGGTCAACTTTTCTCGTCACCCTGAATATTTATATACATATATAAATACCTACATATATCTACTCGATTCGTTTTAGGTAATACGTGCAACTGTTATGTGAACAAAACTACAATACTCTGTAGCAACTGGTCTTAATTAACGTTTTTATTTAAGAATTTCATATCCTTTTTCCGTTGTGAATGCAATAACACAGGCCAGCACTCAATTTGCTTCTTTGAATTTATCAACTGATTCTAGTTAATTTGGGTGCGCTGAATTCAAATCTGTAATCAGTTTGTCTCTATCAGCTCTAGTTTTCATGATTTAGCTTTTTTATACCCGCCTCTTATGACCTCCAATTATGACCGCCTGTCAGTTTTTAAAAAAATTTTTGTAATCAAAATTTCTTATTTACAGCTATAGTAGTTGTAAAAAAACAAAAACATTTTTTTCGGAAAACAATTTTTTACCCAAAATTTAAAAAAAAAATTTTGTATCAAAATTTTTTATTTGATGTTATAGTTATTGCCGAAAAAAAATGCCCAAATTTTTTAAGTATTTAAAAAGTAAAACATTTCCATGGGAATATAAAAAAATAAAAAAGAGTAAAACTGTTTCATTCAGATTTATTAAAATAAAAAAAAATCTCAGAAGGCATTAAAAATATAATACATACATATAATTCTAGTTACAGAATGTAAAGCTTCTTTTAAGAGACAATCTGGAATGAACAGCCGGATCAGAGTCTCTTTACAAATTCCAACAGTAGTGTGCCATTACACTATATGTGTATCCCATCTTCCCTGGTACCAATTCTCCATAATTTTGATATCTTTTCCTTGTTCTTTGCTTAAATTATCAAATCTTTCGGGAAATCGGTCCAACTAACTGTGCAAATAATGGATTTTAATACTCATGTTGAAGCCAAGGTCTCTGAACTTATCCAGCATATTCTCCACTAATTGAACATAATTTGGAGCTTTATTATTTCCGAAGAAATTTTTTATAACTTGCACGAATGATGCCCACGCATTTCGTTCAGTTTCGGTCATTGACTTATCAAAATCGTTGTCATTCATAAACTGTCTTATTTGGCGACCGTCAAAAACTCCTGCTCTAATTACCTCTACTTGGATTAGGCATTTTGCTGCTAATAAATATATGCAAAACATTCCCCATCGCGATACAGAGCCTTAACAAACTGCTTCATGGGTCCTAATTTGATGTGCAACGCCGGTAGGACGATCTTTTCACGTGGAACTAAAGCTTCATTACAACATTTTTATCGCCAACAATCATTTTTTCCCTCGTAGGCCAATATTTTTGCCGCCAATGTTGTTGCTTGGATCTGCTATCCTAGAGACACAAAAATGCAATGCTGTTATATTCTTCTTTCATTGTTTTTTGTTTGAGTGCGCAATTGAAATTTATGCATACACATTGCCATTGTGCAATAAGACGCACTTAAAACTTCTCTTGGAACTGTCCACGAAGAGACTTGGATAGCCCCATTTCCTGCGTAAAATTATACCATTTATATTATTACTACTGTGTAAGGTTATTCTTCCAAATCAATTTCATCCCCTTCAAAGTAATCCCCTCCCGATGCAATGCACTTATGCTAACGGATTTTCCAATCTTCGAAACACTGGTTGTAGTCACTTTCCGAGATGGCCTTCAGTTCCGTCTTCACTGCGGCTTGAATCTCCTCTAACGTATAAAAACGGTGTCCCCGGACCGGTCTTTTGAGCTTGGTGAACAGCCAAAAGTCGCACGGCGCCAGATCATGTGAATACGGTGGTTACGGAACGATATGCATTGTGTTTTTGGCGAAATGATCACGAATTACGAGGGCAGTATGGGATGGTGCATTATCGTGGTGTAAAAACTAAGAATTGTCTTTCCACAATTCCGGCTTTTTTAGGCAGATAGCGTTACGCAAACGACGCATAACGTTCAAATAATATTCCTTGTTGACTATTTGACCGGTTGGAAGGAATTCATAATGCACAACACCATGATAATCGAAGAAAACAGTCAACATGACCTTGATTTTTGAGCGACTTTGGCGCGATTTTTTTGGTCTCGGCTCTCTTTTGGTACGATATTCGCTCGATTGATCGGTTGTTTCCGGGTCGTATACATAGACCCAAGTCTCATCGCCAGTTATAATGCGTTTCATGACACCCTGGTAGTCGGAAAGCATCGTTGCACATACTTCAACGCGACCCCTTTTTTCCAAAAAATTCAATGTTTTCGGTACCAGTCGAGATTTGACACGCTTGAGGCCTAAAACATCCTTCAAAATGGTATTGGCTGAACCTTTCGATATGCCAACTTCATCAGCAAGGTTTCTTATTGTTAATCTACGGCTTTTCAATACCAAATCTTTGATTTGTTGAACATGAGCTTCGTCGGTTGAGGTTGATGGTCGCCCTGGACGCTTTTCGTCTTTGACACGTTCACGGTCGGCTTGGAACTCACTGTACCACTTGTAAAAATTTTTTTAGATGTTTCCTTATCACCAAAGGTTTTCTGCACCATCGTCAACGTATCCGCAGCAGAAAGTTGATTCCGTAAACAAAATTTAATGCAAATTCTTTGCTCAACAAATTTCGGCATCGCAAAAAACGAAAAACTCACTTTTAGCAGCTCACAAAACGACACGTATCTCAAACACTAATGAATATTTTGACATGAAATTTGACATAAATGTGACTGACAGTACTACCAACCTAAAAACAAAATAATTCTCCAAATCCTTCAACGCGCGCAGTTTAAATTCAAATGTCACCTTTTTTGGGCACAGTAGTACAAAACACCAGATTGCCTTCCTTAGTAAAAAAATATTAAAAAAGCTTTATCCCTGGTGCGGTAATAAGTTATTTTTGTTCCACGTTCTAATAATTTCTTATCATTTAACCTCGAAGCGTACACTTCAGACGCTCTTTTGATAAGGCCAAATATCGAATTAAGTTATTCAAATCGCATTGATTAAAACGTGTAGGAATAGTTTCTGTGTCTTCGAAAACACTGTCGCAATCACTTAGATCATTAGCAGCATTATGTTCAAACTTCAAACTCCGCTCTGGAAAATAATTCAGTTTTGGAATGGACGGTAAATCGAGATACTGCTATTTATTTCGATTTTTCCTATTAATACCAGCAATACTCACTAAACAGAAGTAACAGTCGTCCAAATGATTTCTGGGCTCTCTCCAAACCATCGGCACACCAAACTTAAGCCTATTTCGTTTTCCTTGAGTCCATTGTCGCAAATTTAGACAGCAAGTATTGCACACAATGTGTGGAGCCCAGCTTTTATCTTGGTCACTAAGATCAACTCCAAAGTAATCTAAATACGATTTTTTAACAAATTCCGAAATAGGTCTTATGTTTTCTTAAAAGGTGTATTCTCCACAGATGTAACAAAATGTGTCAGCGTAATTTTTACACCGTCTTCTATTTGAAGTCATTTCTATTTAGATCAATACTTTTTAATAAATTTTGCTAACTGCAATAAACCACTTCTTACAAGCAACTAACTTCCGATATGCAATTGGAGCGAGTTATATCCTCACATCAACCCCCACCAAAACCCAGAAGACACCAATAAAACAACAACAATAAATCATTTACTTTATACCAATTAAACCACAACAACAAATCATTAAATTTATTTTCTTTTTGTACTTTATTATTTTTTATTGACACACTTAATAAAATTTTCATTTGAATTTTAAATAGTTTAAGTCAGCAATATAAAACATTATTTTCTTACAAACTAAATTGCATTAATATGAATAAATTACTAATTATAATTTTTCCCTTTAATTTTAAAATATTGAAGCCAGCAGAACAAAACATTGCAACAATTGCGTACTAATTAATACTTACTTCCTGTTTACCAACTTTTATACAATTATTATTGTTTTAATTTTTACTGTATTTTTCTTGACTCATCAAATTTCTTTTACTTATTTACCTTCATGTTAAATTAATTTAAAAATAAAGATCATTATTTGTGTAACCTTTAAGAAGATTAAGTGTTTTATTTGGTGCAATTAACGAAGGAACGTAATAATATAACTGGCGCAATAAGAAAAAATAACGTTCTCAATAATATTATACAAATAAAATTCCCGTTAATCAGCTAGCAACTACACAAAAAATAATATTTTCGGAAACCGCTTGTACCGAATTTTATATACCATCCAGTAAATGACTTACTAATTTAAATTAACTGAATTCATCAAAAAAGCATATCTTAAGCGAACCGGGTTGATACCTATAACTTGACTGGAAGGTAAAATATACTTACGAAAAAAATATTTGAATTAAAAAAAATTTTTAAGGTAAAAATTTTGTTTGGCGAAATTTTTTTTTAGATCATAAGTTAAGTGAAGGGTATAAAAAAGCGATATCATGAAAACTAGAGAACTAGAGGATAGAGAAAAACTGATTACAGATTTGAATTCAGCGCGCCCAGATATACTAGAATCAATTGAAGCAAACATTTTTCTAAATTTTGTCAGGCTGTGTAATCAATTTCTTATCAAAACAAAGCATGACACCGCTTACTTTTTGATGAAATTGTGGTATACTATATATCTCAAGACTCAATCGACAGATATGAACAAAATTTGGAACTTGACATTCCTTTCTCATTGGTTTATTACAACCACACCTACTTCCCATATAGCTCAAATTCAAATTCCATTTGATTCTTTCACTTTCCTATATATAAAACTAGCTGACCCCGCAGCCGTTGTCCTGCGTGAAAATATGTGTTTTGAAATGAAAATAAAGTTAAATTTATCATTTCATTCTTTTTTTCAATGCAACACAGCTTGATTTTTTGGTTTCTGTTCCGGTGTACAGAAAAGATGGTTTTCCAACTCGTGAGCACGCCACGAATATCTGACCGTGTGAAAAACATAGCATTTCCAAATTTATGCCACACACTATGCGAATATCCCTGTGTCCTGTCATCTCAAATGCAATTTTCACTGGAAACGGAATACGTTTAAACTGAAATGGCAAATCGATAGAACTCAAAGGAATTCGTGGAATCAAGTATTCTGCTCCTTGCGTTCGATAGGTGCGTCACAATCAGTCAGGTTCCATTACACAGTTTCGGCGCATGAAGATTGCGAAACATAATAACGACAGATCCAACTTTGAGACGCAAATGATGCGGTGACATGCCGAGCCTCTCCAAAGAGTTTAGAAATTCCACTGGATAATTCATTCATTGTCAAAATGAACCATCGATTTGTATGAGCGCAAGTCTCCCGGAATTTGACTTTGAATCTTCCAGTTGAAGTCAACAATATCGGTATTTTTGGCACGATCCCTTAAGCTGGCCTTGCTTTCTGCGTAATTATTTCTTCAACGATGCATTCCATGCATAATATCAAGGTATTTCCAAATGTCCTTGCAAACGGATCTCTGACGAAAATTCAGCAAGAACTCGTAAATGTTAATTTTGTTATTGGCGGTGTTTCCACTGGCTGTACTGTAATCTTTGGGTTAACGTACACACTTTGGCTTTCTCCAAATTAACTGTGAGACGCACAACAGCCGGAAAATGTTCATGAAGCGCTTTATTGCAGTTTATGTATCAACCGTATAGTTCAAGTCCAATAACTCCCATGTTGCTTCCTCTGGTCACGTACTTTCAAACGTATTTTATCGATTTCACCAAACTGGATTACTAAACATTGATATGAATATTAATTAGACAATAATGGTGAATATAGTACGATCCATGTGTTGTCAACTTCGATATTCACTCTTCTAAGTTGAATGCAGAATGCTCTATTATATGATGAGCGACGCCGATAGAGTTGATATCCATCATTCCCAATTTGTGTTGTCGAAAGAAAAGCACATGGATAGTGTTTCGTGCATTTATTGTCAGACATACAAACCGAAAAGGGATTGTAGTGTCCGTAAGGTCCATGCACCATATTGGTTTCCACCACTTCATATAATACTGGATCTTTCTCTACATCAAGAATTTCCAGAGAAATGATTTCATCAATTTGATTTGGTGTAACCATCATCCAAAGAAGAAAGTGTGCGTGCGGAAAACCTCTATTTTGCCACTCAACAGAGTACATCTAGCATCCAACAGCACCACATATACGTTGCTTCAAGATAAAGTCAATCAAACATCGTAACTGTCGTGTGAAAAGTCGTGTTGTGACATCGTGACGATCGCTTGCTGATTGACCGCGATCCATAATTCCGCACGTATGTCACCCCATCTTGGGAGTACTTCTTGCCTTGCCTTGCCTTGGGCTGCCAAATTTTAATGGAAAAAAGAACACCGACCGATATTAGGGCGACCTCTTGGTGGCTTCGTAACAAATTTCAATCTGTAATTGACCTCTTTGCGTGAAACACAAGTAAAGTTTTCAGTGAATAATTTTCAATAATTTTTCTTTTGAATAGCCGGAATAAAAAAGCAAGCGACCGAAATTGAACTATTCAAATAATTTACAAATCAAAATATTGAAAAACAAAACAAACAAAAATTGAAAAATAAAAAAATGTTTATGGAAAAAAGTTACTTCGGAATTATCCAATTTGCCGACTTTTCATGAAAAGTATAAGATATTTTTATTTCTAAACCTTCCTTGATCCACAACGAACATCCTCTTAAAATTTCATCAATATTGGTTCAGCCGTTCTCTTAGAGATACTAACAAACAAACATTCATTCGTTTGTATGAGAAAAAGAAAAGGGCTGTTTTTAGGGGTTATCCGGCAATTATTCGAAATTTTTTCTCCGCAGAAACCATCTCTGAACCTCAACGAACATTTAAAAAAAAGAATTATCAAATTTGGTTCAGTCGTATGAAAGTTATGAGCGTACATACATTTTGACGATTCATTTTTATTTATATAGACTAGCTTACCCCGCAGCCGTTTTCCTGCGTGAAATTATGTGTTTTGAAATGAAAAAAGACAAAAATTCATATTGCGTTGATAATCATTTATTTGCGATTTTTCTACATTTTTTTTTTTTTCAATGTAACGCAGCTTGATAAACAACATTTTTTCGTTCCTGTTCCAGTGCGTAAATGTAGAGAGAAAATAGTTTTCCAACTTGTGAGCACGCCACGTATTTTTGGCCGTGTGAAAAATATAGCAGTTCCAAATTTATGCCACACATTTCTAGCAACTATCCTTTTGTCCTGATATTTGTCATCTCAAATGCAATTTTTACTGGAAACGGAATCCGTCTGAACTGAAACGGCAAATCGATAGAACTCAAAGCATTCTGCCCCTTGTATTCTATAGGTGCATCACAATCAGTTGGGTTCCATTACATAGTTTCGATACATGAAGATTGGGAAACATAATAGTGACGGATCCAACTTTGAGACGCAAATAATGCGGCGGTATACCAAGCCTCTCCAAAGAATTTAGAAATTCCATTGGATAATTCACGGCGTCGTCTTCATTGTCAAGACGGTCGATCGATTTGTATGAGCGCAAGTCAAGACTTTGAATCTTCCAGTTTAAGTCGTCTATTTTTGGCAGCTATCATTGCACGTAGTTACGATAATTTGGCCAATGTTCTGATAAACATTCGTGATGAGTCGATCTTTCGTGAATCGATAAACGGCAGATGGAATTGATATCAAACCACCGGAAGTATCAACCGGAATTGATCCCTTTCTAATTTTTAGCGAAGACGATGTAAAATGTCTTCGACAATTTCATTTTTATTCGTATCCCATAATAGACGCGGATTTGAGGGCACTTGCATTCCAGTGATTATCATTTTCCCGGAATTGTAATTGCCGGCTTGCTTCTCAAAAAGTTGCACACACCGTATCATTCACAGTGTGCAATGACTCAAATGAAGTTGAACCGCGAATGTTTATCAATAGCAACCGAAGGTAGAAACAATCGTCGTTTTTCGGTTAGATTGTGTAAATTCGTCCTAATGCATTAGTTGATAACACACCTGGATGTCCAACTACTGCTTGCCTTTGCTTTCTGCGTAATTATTTCTTCGACGATGCCATTCTATGTATAATATCAAGGTATTTCCGAGTGTCCTCGCAAACGGCGAAAGTTGAGCAAAATCTCATAAATGCTAATTTTGTTGCTGGCGGTGTTTCCACTGGCTATACTGTATTCTCTGGGTTGAAATACTCTCTTTGGCCATTCTCCAAATTAACTGCGATACGCACAACAGTCAGAAAACGTTCATGAATTGCAAAATTAAATATCCTGAAAAACGCTTTATTGCAGTTCACGTATCGACCGTATCGTTCAAGACCCATAACCGCCATGTTGCTTCCTTTGGTGACGTATTTATAAACGTATTTTATCGATTACACCAAACTGCAATACTCAACATTGATATGAGTTTAGAATGTGAATTAGACAATAATGGTGAATATAGTACGATCCATGTGTTGCCAACTTCGATATTCACTCCTCTAAATTGGATTCTGAATGTTCTGCCATTATCGTCTCGTGAGCAACGCCGATAGAGTGGATATCCATCATTTATAGTTTGTGTTTCCGAAAGAAAAGCACATGGATACTGTTTCGTGCATTTATTGTGAGACATACGAACCGAAGTGGGATTGTGGTGTCCGCAAGGTCCATGAACCTTATTGGTTTTTATCACTTCGTATAATACTGGATCTTTCTCTGCATCAGGAACTTCCGCATGACTGAATGATTTCATCAATTTGATCTGGTGTAACACCATCCACCATCCAAAGAAGAATACGTGCGTGCGGCAAACCTCTCGTTTGCTACTCAACAGAGTACATCTAGCATCTAATAGCAGCATATAAGTATAAAGTCTATCAAAGCAAGATAAAGTCTATCAAAGCTGTTGCTTGAAAATTCGTGCTGTGACATCGTGACGATCGTTTGCTGATTGACCGCGATCCATATTACCGTACGTATGTCATCGCATCCTGGGAGTACTCGGTCATGTGCCTTGGGCTGCTAATATATGTTGATGCCAAAAGAAACGCCGACCGATATTAGCGCGACCTCTTCGTGGCATCGTAACAAATTTCAATTTGTAATTGATCACTTTATGTGCAACACACATAACATTTTCACTGAAAAATTTTCAAAAATTTTTGAAGCAAACGACAAATTTGAACGATTTAAATAACTGAAAAACAAAACAAAAAAAAATTAAAAAAAAAATTGTATGGAGAAAATTAACTTTTTGGAATTGTCCAATTTTCCGACTTTCCTCACGAAAAACATACAGGTTTTTTTATTTCTAAACCTTCCCCGATTCACACAGAACATTCTCTTGAAAATTTCATCAATATTGGTTCAGCCGTTCTCTTAGCGTTACTAACGAACAAACATTCATTCGTTTGTATGAGAAAAAGAAAAGGCCTGTTTTTAGGGGTTTTCCGGCAATTATTCGAATTTTTTTCTCCACAGAAACCATCCCTGGACCTCAACGAACATTTTAAAAAAAGAATTATCAAATTTGGTTCAGTCGTATGAAAGTTATGAGCGTACATACATTTTGGCGATTCATTTTTATTTATATATATATGTATATGTACATATAAGACATAAGATAAGATACATAGATTGTGATGCCACTTTATGACAAAAATTGTCTAAATCCAACTAAAACTGTTTGATAATTCGGGTGGTGGAGCACGGTGTAGCTCGTTCCGATCAATCAATAAAAACAAAATCTTCCTTATAATACACATGTATGTATGTATATTTTAATTTAAAAAATTTTTAATTACAAAGGAAGATTGTTAAGGAGTCAATATATATCGTAGAGTAAAATTAACATTGCTTGGGTAGAATGACAATCTTTGTGATTGGCCTACAAATTAAGCCGCGTTGAGTTTGGATGACCACAACCCGAACTCGTTGGTCCAATCCTGGATATATTTGGATTCTTCTGCCTAATCTTCATTCATATTGAGGTAAATTTTCACCACGGCCTACCACTAGATCGTTGACTTGGACGTTCTGTTGGGAATGTTTCCATTCCTTTCGTTTCTGAAGCTTCTTTAAGTATTCGATCTTCCATATCTGACAAAAGTGCTGATTTAGGGCCTTTACTTTTTGCTATCGGTTTACTAATGATAGTGATTTCTGTTCCTCGATTGTGTACTTCATAGATTCATGATTTTTAAAACTTTTCCTGTCTCCCATATGAGGAGCACCTGCAGGAATGAAATGCCATTTTAAGTGGAGGAAATTGTTGAAGTTGGCTATCGCGTCAGGGCATGTCTTCAGGACGGCTTTGAAATCTTTCTTAATTTCTTTCGATTCTCCATCGAAATTAGTGTCATTGGCACAATAATTGTGATTTGCGCAGCTTCGACGTGATTCGAATCTTCTGAGAACACTCATAAATGCGGCTACAAGATGGATAGCTCTTGTTGAAAAGCAAGCTCGGCCTGTAAAGTTTTTGAAGTAAAATGTTCCGGTGAAATCTACTCTGGTTGATTCAAAGGCGATTTGTTCGTGGCGCGGGAAGTAATGCTATAAGTTGTGTTTTCTCTCGTTTTTTATATATAAACGCAGGTCTTACAGTTATATATTACTTTGCGAATTAGGTTCCTTGCCTTAAGGCTCCAAAATTGCATTCATAGAAGACGCAGGACTAGTTGATTGCGTCCGTGAAGGGAAGTAATATGAATAAATTTGACCAATAATTTCGAGAATTGACAGTCGTATGGTAGTATAATTGGGTACTGCTCATCGAAACTGAGGAAGGGAGTGTTGGTTAAACATCCTCCTACTCTTATGACTCCGTTATAATCAACAAATAGATTTAATGATAGAATCGAAGATTTATTATTGATGGGAAGATTTTTAGTTAAATCTGAGTACTCAGAAGCAAAATGTGCCTACTGAGTTAACTGAATAAATCTGTGTTTGACAATGAATGAATTCTGTGTAAATTCGAAAAAACGTTCCAAAATATCTTCGGTTCCTATAACTGATGCATGATGCACACGAATGCTCTTGGTCTCCAGAGTGGTATCAACGTCTACTGCAGATTTTTGTTTTGGTCACTTGGATGATTGAAGTTATGTAACCACTTAGGACCACACCACCAAAGATCGTTTGGTTGCAAATTTTGAGGGGAGATTCCTCTGCTAGCCAGCTCGGCCAGATTATCTGCGGAATTGACATGCCTCCAGTTTTCAATTTGAGTCGAAGAAGAACACGGCGGCTTGCGTAGCCATGCGAGAAGGATCGCGGAGTCAGTCCGTAAATATATTCCCTGATACACGATTATCAATCTGGGTTGAAGATATTCAACCATTTTAGCTAACAAAAGAGCACCAGATAGTTCTAACCTGGGTAATGAGATGATTTTAACAAGAGCGACCTTTTGTTTTGCTAAAAGCAAGCCCGTTTTAATCTCGTGGTCGTTCACCTGCACGCGCAAATAGATCGCTGCGCCTTACGACTTTTCGGAAGCATCGCAGAATCCATGAAACTGTACTTGACAGTTCGGTGTATAACCTACTCATCACGGAATACTGATAGTGTTTATACATATATGGGTAATTTTTTACCAATGTCTTCCACTACTTGAGAGATTCTGTCTCTTGCCTTAAAATTTTAGTAACGATGCTTACTGGACAACCATCCTGCTGGGTCGAAGAATTGGGATTTCAAGGACCAAACTTCTCTTTTAGTGAAAGAGTATTTGTTGTCCAGAGGCTTAATGGAAAAGTAAAAGTTATCCTATCTCTCATTTCATCGAATTCCCATTGTTTTGGCTTCGCTACTGCTGTCGAATTCCAGAAAATTTATGGTCAAAGGATGATCGTTAGGTATGACCTAATTGCTTTGCAAATCACCTAGAAAAGGTATTTCAACCTAATTTGCCAAAGAACAACTTTAAGCTGTCAATCTTATCCAACACAGCTAAGGAGTCACTCGAGTCTTTTAAGACTTCACCTTCCGATATTATTGGAATCATAAAAGAACTTAATCCACTTTAACCCGTTTGGCTAGAAACTTTTATAACTCAACCTTTTTTGGGATCTCTGAACCCGAATCCAGAAATTGTTCCCAAAGCGACAGTGTATAGATCAAATATGGCATTCCAGCTATCTACTTGTATATTGATGCCATGTATTTGTACTGCTGAAATGCAGCTATTTATTTCCCGTTGTAAATTTCTGAGTTCGGCCTTAGATTACGTTACGGTTCTGCCGTATGTTGCAACCGTTCAATTTGAATCACTGTAGCATTTGAAGTTGGGCTTTGTCTGAGCGACGAGATGTTGTGTATGTGTTCGCCCATCAAGGCCGCGCAACAATTGAGTTTGTGTCGGAAGGATCCACCTTTGCAAACACAACTTGTGTTCTGACTTTACCTCTGCTCACAGAGATTTCAGTTCAACTTGTTGTACTTAAAGAGAGTGGCACTTTAGTTGTTTGCTGTTGGAACAGAGGCTGAGGAGTATAAACGTCTGCAGCTCTGGTAAAGGCTCTGATGGATTCCATTGTATTTGACAACTGAACCGTAACTGCAAAAATGTTGCACAAAATTGAATGTAAAACTTTAAAGTTAAAAATGAAAAAATATGTGCAAATATGTTGCAATAAGTTTAAAAGTTTCAGAACGAATTGAGTTGATGAAGATTATGGAAGTGCGTTGCTGCATTGTAAACTGCGTTGTGTAAGTTTTCGAAATAACAAAAAAATTTATAAATTTAATAAAGCAAGTAAATAACTTTCGCCCAAATTTATTTTGAATGTGCTTGCTGGGTTATTGTCCCAATGTACTTGCACGCCTGGTCTTCGAATATGTACACAAACAAAGATTGATTTGTGCTAAGTGAATTTATTTAAATCAAAATAGATATACAAATAAAGAGAGCCAAGAATATGTTTCGGTATCTACTTTACACAGCACAATTGGTTTTGTACATAACTTATGTACAAAATCACCAATTTATTGCCTTATAGCTTGCAGAGCACAAGTCCAAATTATGTTTGGCTGTAATCTTGCGTGTTACTAAGTCAGACCAATCGATGCACTTTCACTTTAAAGTAAAGTCGTTCCGTGTTTGTGGTTGGCCGTGGGGAAATGGATGGCGCAAATGATTGCACCTAAGACAATCAATAAAAAAATTCTTCCTTATAATACACATGTATTTATATTTTAATTTAAAAAAATTGGAATCAAAGTTTTTTGGAAAAGTGGATGTTGCTCCGCCCTCCAATTAGTTTAATTTACATATTTGTCCAGTACAAATCGTATAAGAACTTCTACCGACAGTGTGAAAATGGATGAAATCGGAGGATAACCCCATATGTTAAAAACTACTGAAAGCGCGATAAATCAATAACTAAATACATACGTCAGAGTCTTTTAATTTTACCTCCGGGATGGTATTAAAGAGCTTTATAGGAGCTGGTTTAAAAATTGGACAATGGGCGTGACATCGCCTACCTTTTGGGAAATCCCATATCTCGGGACCCGACCGACCGATTTCCGCAATTCTCCTTACAATCTTACATATGTCACATTGTGAAAATGGACGAAATCAAACAATAACCGCGCCTACTTCCCATATAGCACAATTTTAAATTCCTCTTGATCCGTTCAGATCCCAGTACACAAATCAAAAAGCAATTAATATAACGAGATAAAACTTTGTACGAACAATGTCTTTAGTGTGTGCAACTTTATGACTAAAAATTATTTAAATTCAATGAAAACTGTTCAAGCCACTAGGTACCGAATATTTAGACCATAGTTGACTATTGATCGAAAAAGTCGGTAAATGTGATATATATATATATATATATATATATATATAATATAAGTTAATCAAACACATACGGTTGATTTAAAAAAAATATATTTCCGGGAGCTATGCTCCTTTATTCCTTCAACTTCAATTAAAAACTAAACTTTACATTTCCACGCACTACCTAGAAAATTTAATGACCTTTTTGATTTTCTTACAATTTTTAAATTATTGATATGAGCCTTAATCTGGGATATTAGTAGAGTAATGAAAGGATAGTTGGATTTCTATGAAATGCGTGCGTTTTCGTCGTCATTTCGATATGTTCGAGGACTTCCGTATATTTGTCAATGTCGATTTCATGTATTATTCCTGTCTGAAATCTGGCCGATCCTTTTTCTATAGTCACTAATTGGGAATTCGAATAGTCTATGATTTGTACCTCCGCGAGGCATAGTGGTAAGAGAAACCTGAAAAAAAAAATCCGGTTTTCATCAGTTACGTATCCTGCTTTTATGTATAATTTGTCCTTTTCCGATAAGGACTGTACTATTTCTATCCTCCTTAATTATTTCCTTACAGTATGGTTTGCTTAACTTAGTTCCTAATCTTCTATTTTTCTTAACGTAAATTACCTGTCCTGGCAAATATGTTTTTGTTGTGTGTCTTCTTTTGTTGTGATAATCGATATCTTTTCTCTGCTTTTCCGCTAAATTTTGTAAGTTATCTTGTCTTGTTTTTTCAATATCCCCGGGAGTATATGTCACATTCCTATCAAAAAATATATCTATTGGCCTTTTCCTCGTCACCGAGTGGATGGTATGGTTATACTCTGAAACTGCTCTTTCTAATAGCTCTTCGAAATTTCTGTGGCCTCCATTATTCTTGATACATCGCACTATTTCGGTTAGGGTGGAGTGAAACCTCTCCACTTGGCCGTTCGCTTGACTTTTGTATGGGGGAGTAGTGTAAACCTCTATTCCTAGTTCGTCTTTTATCATAAATTAAATTGAGGTGGAATTAAACGCTGGTTCGTTATCCATTACCATTAGCTTTAGTACACCGAAAACGAATATTACGTCTCTTAAGGGTCTTCTGACATCCTCTATCGCTCTGCTACTCAATATTTTTGTTATAGCGTATTTACTAAATTTGTCCAATGCGGTCATAACTACCTCACCTTCGGTCAAATAAATATCAATGTGTACGGTGTGTAAATGTGGGTAGCGGTGTTGGTGGTAATATTGGCTGATTAGGATTTCTTTCGTATTTATTCTCCTTACATGTTGTGCAATTGGCTATTATTCGCTTAATTTTGTTCATCATCCCAGGGAAGTAGATTTTCTCTAGAATTTGTTTTTTGTTTTCGGTTGCATTCCTATGGGCTCTTGAATGTTCTTCTAGTATAATATTTTCCTGTTCCTGGTCGCTGCATATGTCGTCTACTAATTTCTGAGTGTATTTGCATTTATAATTGCTGAAGTTTTGAGGGTAAATATTTTGAATCAAGCCCATCGTTCTTTCGTCTGTGTGTATTCCGTTAATAACGGACGGATTTAAATATCTTCTAAACAACGCAGTAAGGTTCTGTTAATTAAAATTGGGTTCTTTAATTATATGTCGGTGCATGGTCGGAAAAGTTATTTTGAATTGGTATGAGGGTGTTTCGTCTAGTTTAAGGAATATTTGATTTTTGAAAACG
The DNA here is from genome assembly GCA_037783105.1 of Bactrocera zonata. Lineage (NCBI taxonomy): Eukaryota > Metazoa > Arthropoda > Insecta > Diptera > Tephritidae > Bactrocera > Bactrocera zonata. The sequence continues at coordinate 982,170 of JBAWJQ010000868.1, read as the reverse complement.
TTTATGGGTACCTCTGCACAAGGTATTAAATTGTGACTTGAACTATCGTCACTATGGATAGTGGGTGTAAGTGAGTTTACTTGGTTCGACATCCTTGATAGTGCGTCTGCCACTACGTTTGATTTTCCGGGTTGGTAAACTAATTCATGATTATATTCCTCTAATATTGATTTCCAACGTTTCATCTTACTGTTAGAATTTTTATGGCTAAGGGCATATGTAAGCGGTTGATGATCAGTTATTATTTTTATTTTTTTCGAACCATAGAGGTAACTTCGTAATGTGTTGAGTGCTCATATTATGGACAGCATTTCTTTTTCGTTAGTAGCGTAGTGTTCCTCCGTTTTACTAAGGGTTCTTGATATGAAAGCTATCGGTTTGTTATCCTGTGATAACACACCGTCTATGGCATATTCAGAGGCGTCGGTAGTCAGTTCGAAGTCTTTTTCAAAGTTTGGGTGCGCAAGAACGATGTCTTTTGATATTAATGTGCTTTTAATTTTATTGAATGCTCTTAACGCTTCGTCATCTAGTCTTACTTCCATTTTCCTAGATTTGTTTTTAGGGACGTTACCGGCTTCTCCTCGGAGAAGTGCTGTAAGGGGCTTGGCTAACTTAGAGTAGTCCTTAATAAATCGTCTATAATATCCCGACATTCCTAAAAATGACCTTAACTCTTTTTGGTTGCGCGGAACTGGGAATTGAGCTATTGCTTCTACCTTTGTGGGGTTTGTTTTTTTTCCTTCAGGGCTGACTACATATCCCAAGAATTCTACTTCCTTCTTTGCAAATTCATATTTATCTAGTTGGATTTTCATGTTGGTTCTTTCCAACGTTTCGAAAACCCTTTCTAAATTTCTTAAATGATTCTCTTCGTCTCTTCCGAATATAATAACGTCGTCAATGTATACGTAACAGCGAGTTCCAATATGTTCACGGAGGATATTGTCTAGTGCCCTTTGGAATGTGGACGGGGCATTTTTAAGCCCAAAGGGCAATCGGAGAAATTCGTATTTTCCGTTATTTACGGAAAATGCCGCTTTCTTTATGTCTGTTTCACGGAGGGATATTTGATGAAATCCGCTTTTTAAGTCTATAACTGTAAATATTTTGTTATTTCTAAGGTTTGAAAGGACTACACTGATCTCAGGAATAGGATATCTGTCTGGAATGGTAATTGAGTTGAGTTTCCTGTAGTCGATGACCATGCGATACTTCTTTTCGCCGAAAGCATCTATTTTTTTTATCGACTATCCAAACGGGAGAGTTGTATGGGGATTTTGATTGTCTTATAATTCCATTGGCAACGAGTTCTTCGATTTGACGTTCGATTTCTTCCTTTAAAGCCATTGGGTAAGGATATGGTTTCGAGTATACTGGGGTTTCACTAACTGTCCTAATCCCTCCCTTCACCGTTGTCGTGTAGGTGAGTTTTTCGTCCGGGTCTGCGAAAAGGTTAAGGCATTTCCCAATTATGTTATTTATTTTTCGTCGCTGTTGTTCAGAGAGATGGGCAACTGCATTTCAGCATTATTGACTTACTGGGACATTCGTTGTTTTAGACGAATTGCTAGATTGGGAAAAATTGTCATAATGTTTTTATCGGTGTGGATGGTGGCTTGTAATTGCCTTAAAGTATCATTGCCAACTATCCCGTGGAATGATTTTAATGTAGGCAAGATGAAGAATTTTATCTTCCCTACGTGGGGTCCAAATATGTCTATTCTATGGATCCAGCCACTGAATTGACTTTAAACGATTTTTCATTTGGTATAGGATTCCTGATCTTAGTAGATTGTATATAATTTTTGTTAGATCCTGTATCTATGAGAACATCTAGAGCGTCTCCACTCCTTGTCACGAATTCGTAATAAGGTAGTGAGGACGGCGTTAGTCTAAAAAATGGATCCTATCGGGTTCGTAATAGTCTTGATCGTCCTGTTGCTGTTCGTTATTATTAATTAAATTAATATTTCCTTCCGTTAGTTGATTTGGTTCGTTTCCTTCTATGTATTCGTTAGGGTAGGTACTGCTTTCAAAAATTTGGTTGTGGTCTACTGGTATTTAGTAGTTGCTAACTGCTGGTTCGGTATCCGCATAAAAATTTCTTTGTATTTTATTCGGTGAGTGGACTTGTTGTTCAGAAAGTGGTCGCTTCTGCGCATTGTAATTATTTTGGTTGGTATTGGGGTGGTTTTGGTAATTGACATTTCTGGACTGTATAGATCTATCTACATCCATTGGTATGGGCGGTTTTTGAGGTAGATTGGGTCTATTATTATTATAAAAGTTTGGTTGGTTACCGAATCCTGGAGCATTCGGCCGGAACCCTTGGTTATTTTGAGGATGATTATATCTATTATAGTTATAATTGTTAGGAAAAGCAGCCTGTTGTTGAGGGCGGTAATTTGGAGGTGCGATTTACGGGTAGTGATTCAATGGTTGATTGAAGGAGTTTGTCCTCAGTCCGGGACTCTGCCTAGATCCAGAAAAATATGTTAGCTCGGGATAAAAGGGCCTGTTGTGGTTAAATGTCATGTTCTGTCGAGGAGGTCGCGTTGGTGGATGGCTGGTTTTTTGCACGTTAAGTGCATGATGCATTCTGAACGTCATATTTTCTAATTTTTGACATAAATGCAACGCCTGCGGCAAGGATGTTGGTTCGCGTATGCTAAGGAGGCGGGGAAGGTCTCCATTAAGTCCGCAAATAAATGTATGCAGGGCTTTTTCTCGATAAGTATGTGTGATAGTTTTGATAGATTCTTCGTTCATATTGAGACAAGCGATTTTATCTAGTATCAGGGAGACCTTTTGGTAAAAGGTGGGAATATCATCGTGGCGCTGAGCCAGTGTTGTCAGTTGGTACTCGAGGGTACCGACGTCTCGTTTGTCTGAGTAATGAAGCATCAGACATTTTTTAATTTGTGTCCAGTCCAGTGGAGTTCGATAAGACTCCAGGGCCGTATCGGCATCGCCGACAATCTTATGTCGTATGGTATGTAGGATTCCGAAGTATCTTGGGGTGTCCTGGAAGTTTTTGTAAACTTCTAGAATTCTATCTACGGATTTGCGCCAAGAATTGAATTCTCCAGGACGTCCGGAAAATTCTCTTAGGCATTTGACCATGTCCGGTATTATGACAATTTCATTCACGTTAGTGGTATTCACTTCATTCATGAATTTTCTTTTCGATAAAATTTATAACCAATATTTTTATTAATTAAGGCGTTCGATTTACGTTTTGATTACGTTTTTTCTTCTTCACTAGAATTTTTCCCAATAAATATTATCGTCTAGGTAGCCGATTTCTTTAATATCAATAACTTTGTTTTCAATAAAATTTATAAGCAATATTTTCTTTTCGATTTCTAAAAAAATAATAATTTTCTTTTCAATAGAATTTTACAATCAACATTCTTACTGCGGGAAGATTTCCGCTTTCTTTAGTTTTAATAACTTCGCACAATATAAATTTTTAAATAATTAGTATTTTAAAATTTGGAATTATTCCATTAATAAATATTTTACTATATTTTTATGTTGTTACAGTATATTTTGATTTCACAATGCTTAAATAATTTTTTTACGTTATTCTTTTCACAATCATTCACAATTACAAAGAGATATTAAGTATAAAGTTGCAATAGACTAATCATGTCCATGTGTTAGAAGTTATTATTGGTCAGTCCTCCTTGTCGCTAAGTATCCGCTCGCCTTTTTCTTATCCCGCGTAGGGTCTTACTTTTGCTGTTCAGACCTTTTTCACTTTTCACAAACTCTCCGAGCCGTACTTTATGATTTTCGGGCTGTTATATTATTTGATACGGCATTCGCGAAACCTTACTTCTTGGTTTTCAGGTTATTTACTTTACGACACGCTGGTCCCTGCTCGGGCGCCAGTTAATCAAACACAAACGTTTGATTTAAAAAAAATATATATTTCCGGGAGCTATGCTCCTTTATTCCTTCAACTCCAACTAAAAACTAAACTTTACATTTTATCATTCTAAATGCTAGCCCTAAATCTGTCGCTACTGCTACGTGACCAAAAGTGCTGATTCTGTGGTTCCCACCGTTTTGCTAGATTTGTGTTGCTGGCCGTCCGTTCCCATAGTCTGGAGTTACACGTGCCGCAACGTCAGCGACTTTATTAGTTGGATGTATGTTGGATGCTTATGCCATAACATAATGAGGTGTTATGCTGCGCTAAAGAATGTTGGTGTAAATAGTATGCGTGTCTTCACATTTGTTAATATCTGTCGTGCTAACATATATATATATATATAGCAGAAATTAAGAGATAATCTCTTTCTTATAATGGTATCTTTGTACCTAAAATAGACAAATTTTATATGATTGATTTTATACCTTAAAGTATTTCCCTGGTTTTAATTCTTACAAGTTGTAAGAGTATAAAATGATTGATTTCCTTACTTGTTGTCTCTGTTTTTGTTTTATATTTTATTTTAGATTATTTCTTTTGTGATATACCTGTAAGTTTGTTTTTGCCCTTTGCTTACTTATTATAACATAAAAGATATTGCTGGAGTAGTTTGATGGTATATACTTAACTTTGCTTATTGTTTTTTGATGGTTTGTTTGAATACACAAATTTAAGCTACTACGAGTAAGTATATTCTTCTTCTTTACTGGCGTAGACACCGCTTATGCGATTATAGCCGAGTCAACAACAGCGCGCCAGTCGTTTCTTCTCTTCGCTACGTGGCGCCAATTGGATATTCCAAGCGAAGCCAGGTCCCTCTCCACTTGGTCCTTCCAACGGAGTGGAGGTCTTCCTCTTCCTCTGCTTCCCGCGGCGGGTACTGCGTCGAATACTTTCAGAGCTGGAGCGTTTTCATCCATCCGGACAACATGACCTAGCCAGCGTAGCCGCTGTCTTTTAATTCGCTGAACTATGTCAATGTCGTCGTATATCTCGTACAGCTCATCGTTCCATCGAATGCGATATTCGCCGTGGCCAACGCGCAAAGGACCATAAATCTTTCGCAGAACTTTTCTCTCGAAAACTGTTGTTGTCATCGTCCAAGCCTCTGCACCATATAGCAGGACGGGTATAATGAGCGACTTATAGAGTTTGGTTTTTGTTCGTCGAGAGAGGACTTTACTTTTCAATTGCCTACTCAGTCCGAAGTAGCACCTGTTGGCAAGAGTAATCCTGCGTTGGATTTCCAGGCTGACATTATTGGTGGTGTTAATGCTGGTTCCTAGATAGACGAAATTATCTACAACTTCAAAGTTATGACTGTCAACAGTGACGTGAGTGCCAAGTCGCGAGTGCGACGACTGTTTGTTTGATGACAGGAGATATTTCGTCTTGCCCTCGTTCACTGCCAGACCCATTTCTTTTGCTTCCTTATCCAGTCTGGAGAAAGCCGAACTAACGGCGCGGGTGTTGAGGCCGATGATATCAATATCATCGGCATACGCCAGCAGTTGTACACTCTTATAGAAGATGGTACCTTCTCTGTTGAGTTCTGCAGCTCGAACTATTTTCTCCAGAAGCAGGTTGAAAAAGTCGCACGATAGGGAGTCGCCTTGTCTGAAACCTCGTTTGGTATCGAACGGCTCGGAGAGGTCCTTCCCGATCCTGACGGAGCTTTGAGTGTTGCTCAGCGTCAGTTTACACAGCCGTATTAGTTTTGCGGGGATACCAAATTCAGACATCGCGGCATAGAGGCAGCTCCTTTTCGTGCTGTCGAAAGCAGCTTTGAAATCGACGAATAGGTGGTGAGTGTCGATTCTCCTTTCACGGGTCTTTTCCAAGATTTGGCGCATAGTGAATATCTGGTCGGTGGTTGATTTACCAGGTCTAAAGCCACACTGATAAGGTCCAATCAGTTTGTTGACGGTGGGCTTTAATCTTTCACACAATACGCTCGACAGAACCTTATATGCGATGTTGAGGAGGCTAATCCCACGGTAGTTGGCGCAGATTGTGGGGTCTCCTTTTTTATGGATTGGGCACAGCACACTTAAATTCCAATCGTTGGGCATACTTTCGTCCGACCATATTTTACAAAGAAGCTGATGCATGCACCTTATCAGCTCTTCGCCGCCGTGTTTGAATAGCTCGGCCGGCAATCCGTCGGCCCCTGCCGCTTTGTTGTTTTTCAGACGGGCAATTGCTATTCGAACTTCGTCATGGTCGGGCAATGGAACATCTGCTCCATCGTCATCGATTGGGGTATCGGGTTCGTTTTCTCCTGGTGTTGTGTGTTCACTGCCATCCAGCAGGCTGGAGAAGTGTTCCCTCCATAATTTAAGTATGCTCTGGGCATCGGTGGCTAGATCACCTTGGGGGTTCTACAAGAGTATGCTCCGGTCTTGAAACCTTCTGTAAGTCGCCGCATCTTTTCGTAGAATTTTCGAGCATTACCCCTGTCGGCCAGCTTATCAAGCTGTTCGTACTCACGCATTTCGGCCTCTTTCTTTTTCTGTCTACAAATGCGTCTCGCTTCCCTCTTCAACTCTCGGTATCTATCCCATCCCGCACGTGTTGTGGTCGATCGTAACGTTGCGAGGTAGGCAGCCTGTTTTCTCTCCGCTGCGACACGGCACTCCTCGTCGTACCAGCTGTTCCTTTGCACTTTCCGAAAACCAATGGTTTCGGTTGCAGCTGTACGTAAGGAGTTTGAAATGCCGTCCCACAGTTCCCTTATACCGAGTTGTTGACGAGTGCTCTCAGAGAGCAGGAGTGCAAGCCGAGTAGAAAATCGTTCGGCTGTCTGTTGTGATTGCAGCTTCTCGACGTCGAACCTTCCTTGTGTTTGTTGGCGTGCGTTTTTGCTGCACAGAGGCGGGTGCGAATTTTGGCTGCAACAATATAGTGGTCCGAGTCGATGTTAGGACCTCGGAGCGCACGCACATCTAAAACACTGGAGACGTGTCTTCCGTCTATCACAACATGATCGATCTGGTTGGTGGTTTTTCGATCCGGAGACAGCCAGGTAGCTTGATGTATCTTCTTATGCTGGAATCTAGTACTACAGATAACCATATTTCGGGCCCCGGCGAAGTCGATCAGCCTCAACCCATTTGGGGATGTTTCCTCGTGGAGGCTGAATTTACCGACCGTAGTGCCAAAGATACCTTCTTTGCCCACCCTGGCGTTGAAGTCGCCAAGCACGATTTTGACGTCGTGGCGGGGGCATCTCTCATAAGTGCGCTCCAAGCACTCATAAAAGGCATCTTTGGTCACATCGTCCTTCTCTTCCGTCGGGGCGTGGGCGCAAATCAGCGATATGTTGAAGAACCTCGCTTTGATGCGGATTGTGGCTAGACGTTCATTCTCCGGAGTGAATGATAGTACTCGGCGACGGAGTCTCTCTCCCACCACGAATCCAACACCAAACTTGCGCTCCTTTATGTGGCCACTGTAGTAAATGTCACAAGGACCTACTCGTCTCTGTCCTTGTCCCGTCCACCGCATTTCTTGGACGGCGGTGATGTCAGCCTTTATCTTTACGAGGACATCTACCAGCTGGGCAGCGGCACCTTCCCAATTAAGGGACCGGACATTCCAGGTGCATGCCCTCAAATCATAGTCCTTATTTCGTTTGCCGTGGTCGTCATCAAAAGGGGGGTCTCTCATCCGAGGCTGTTTAAACTTTTGCATTGGGGGTGTTTTTTTACGTGGCGGGTCCCAAACCCAGCGCACAACCCTATGCAGGGGGTGTTTCGCCTTCTCACTTTAGCTCGCCTTCAAACGGATGTTCTTAGGCTACCCAGAGGATACTTGGTCAAAGACCGGAAGTCGTGAGCTGCTTGAGTCATATGTAAAAGAATCGTTTCTGGCCACTCCCAAGTGAATGGCGATCAGAGAACTTTCCTCACTTGCGTGAACTTCTACACATGACTCCATCCTCCGAGTAAGTATGCGAAAAGGTAATTTATAGTATGTTTATTTTTTTACATATATAAATATGAATTTTTAAATATACATTATACCAAATCGTGTTCGGGTTTTCCGTAAAATAAACTTGAAATTGTAACGTTTTCTGTTACGGGTCTTATATAATCTTATCTATGTAAGAAAAGTCTAAGTTCAGCTGCAAGCAAATATTTCATAATCTTGCAACTTGCAGGAATCAAAGCCAGAAATGTAAATAGTCAACCTTAAGACGTAAATCGTTAAGCAGAGGATCGGAATCTAAGCAATCGTATATATATTTGTCCAGAAAGTAATAGGACTGAGTCGTTTAAAAAAAGTTTTTTTGAAGTAATCGTGACAATTCTTTCAAAACTTACAAAATGAGCTCCTTCTGCGTCGATGCAGTGCTGCCAGCACAATTCCCAAGCAGTGAAGGCATCACGGAAGGCATTCTCTGGAATAGCCTTAAGAGCCGAGGTGCATGCTGCTTGCATCCCCTCTGTCGCCTGAAAATGCCTCTTTGTCCCGGGATCATACTCAAAGATCCCTGACTCATCACCTGTGATTACTTTATTCAAAAATTGGGAGTCACTTTCACACATGTTCAAATTTTCTTGGCACACTTCCACTCGTCGGAATTTCTGGTCGTCAGTGAGCACTTTCGGATCCACCTTCGCGTACACCTTACGCATGTTCAAGTGCTTGGTCACAATGTCATGAATCATGTACATATACTCATACACTGACGAAATTCCTCCAATGTAGTACTTAGGGTAGTATCGACGCGATTTTATCTATATTTTCCAATACCCCCTGCCAACCATGAGCGGGTAAAAAACCAGATAATCAGTGGGTAACATGGGGGTAAACATGTGGAGTTTGTCTTAGGCCGAGCGAATATTCTACCGTCTTTTCCCTTCACACGTACGTATACATGTGATCATACATCTCTCTTGCGCTCATTCAGGAGTGTCATATAAATAAGTATATCTGTCCTGCTCAAATATCCCCAATCGACGGCTGATGCAGGGTTATATTTTAAATAGCTGATGCAAGGTTGCATTTTTTGATTCCTACTTTAAAAATTTGTTAAAATTTCAAAGAAAACTTTTTAATTTTTAAATTATAAATTTTATTATATTTACATAAAACTGTAATTAATTGTAATTAAATATCATTACGCTAACATTTCATAATAAAAATATTTTTAATTTAAAAAAGAATTTCATCTGAAAAAAGATTAATTAAAGAAAAGAATTATTAATAACTGAAAATAAAATAAAGGTTATTAAAACCTGAAAATAGAAGAGTGGTAAATTAATCAAAAAGTTCAGTTATAAAACACACGTTTTATTTGCAAATAATTTAAACACTGCACAGGCCGCTTTAAGGACACGTTCTTTTATATAAAATTTTAACACTGCACAGGCCGCTTTAAACACACGTTCTTTTACAAATAATTTTAAAACTGCACAGGCCGCTTAAGCACACGTTCTTTTATATATAATTTTAGCACTGCGCCGAAAGAATGGAATAATACGAATATTTGTAACCGCCCGCACTTGTTAAACATTGTAGTTATTTTATAAATTAAGTTATTAGGACCAACCGCACTGGTTATTCAATTAAATAGCTACTATATGTATGTGTTTATATATATTAGAATTTAACAAAGAAACTCACAAATTAAAATTGTTCTGCTTCTGATGCTAAATGATTAACTGATGATTTCTAAAAAGAGAAATGAGAATTAATTAAATGTATTTATAATTATTTCAAAATGTTTCTAACCTTTTTAGATATTGATAAGTACTTTGTTTAAATGCTGCAGTGGCATAAAGTTGTTAATTCAAAATTTATTTATAATATGCAAATTTGTTCACTTACCTTTCTTCTCCCCACTAGAATTGCAAATGGCTCGCAACTTTACCTCGGTTTTTTATTACCCTTTTCGGGATTTTCTTTTGGCACTATTGACAATTATGTTTTCACCTTCGCACTCAATCAAGAAATGAAAGAAACTTTTATTCATCGCATTTAGGTAAACAAAAAATAACCCGAAAATGTGCGTTGGTGTTAGTGTATAGAGAAAAAATGTGTAGTTGTGTTGGAATATTTGTCACAAGCGGGTAGCCGTGGTTGGCAGGGACCACATATGTACTATTAACATGCTTCTTCTTCTTCTTTACTGGCGTAGACACCGCTTACGCGATTATAGCCGAGTCAACAACAGCGCGCCAGTCGTTTCTTCTCTTCGCTACGTGGCGCCAATTGGATATTCCAAGCGAAGCCAGGTCCTTCTCCACTTGGTCCTTCCAACGGAGTGGAGGTCTTCCTCTTCCTCTGCTTCCCGCGGCGGGTACTGCGTCGAATACTTTCAGAGCTGGAGCGTTTTCATCCATCCGGACAACATGACCTAGCCAGCGTAGCCGCTGTCTTTTAATTCGCTGAACTATGTCAATGTCGTCGTATATCTCGTACAGCTCATCGTTCCATCGAATGCGATATTCGCCGTGGCCAACGCGCAAAGGACCATAAATCTTTCGCAGAACTTTTCTCTCGAAAACTCGCAAAGTCGACTCATCCTTTGTTGACATCGGCCAAGCCTCTGCACCATTTAGCAGGACGGGAATTATGAGTGACTTATAGAGTTTGGTTTTTGTTTGTCGAGAGGGGACTTTGCTTCTCAATTGCCTACTTAGTCCAAAGTAGCACCTGTTGGCAAGAGTTATCCTGCGTTGGATTTCTAGGCTGACATTGTTGGTGGTGTTTACGCTGGTTCCAAGATAGACGAAATTATCTACAACTTCAAAGTTATGACTGCCAACAGTGACGTGAGTGCCAAATGGCGAGTGCGACGACTGTTTGTTTGATGGCAGGAGATATTTCGTCTTGCCCTCGTTCGCAGCCAGACCCATTTGCGTTGCTTCCTTGTCCAGTCTGGAGAAAGCAGAACTAACGGCGCGGGTGTTGAGGCCGATGATATCAATATCATCGGCATACGCCAGCAGTTGTACACTCTTATAGAAGATGGTACCTTCTCTGTTGAGTTCTGCAGCTCGAACTATTTTCTCCAGAAGCAGGTTGAAAAAGTCGCATGATAGGGAATCGCCTTGTCTGAAACCTCGTTTGGTATCGAACGGCTAGGAGAGGTCCTTCCCGCTCCTGACGGAGCTTTTGGTGCTGCTCAACGTCAGTTTACACAGCCGTATTAGTTTTGCGGGAATACCAAATTCAGACATCGCGGCATAAAGGCAGCTCCTTTTCGTGCTGTCGAAAGCAGCTTTGAAATCGACGAAGAGGTGGTGTGTGTCGATTCTCCTTTCACGGGTCTTTTCCAAGATTTGGCGCATCGTGAATATCTGGTCGGTAGTTGATTTACCAGGTCTAAAGCCACACTGATAAGGTCGAATCAGTTTGTTGACGATGGGCTTTAATCTTTCACACAATACGCTCGACAGAACCTTATATGCGATGTTGAGGAGGCTAATCCCACGGTAGTTGGCGCAGACTGCGGGGTCTCTATTTTTAAGGATTGGGCATAGCACACTTAAATTCCAATCGTTGGGCATACTTTCGTCCGACCATATTTTGAAAAGAAGCTGATGCATGCACCTTATCAGCTCTTCGCCGCCGTGTTTGAATAGCTCGGCCGGCAATCCATCGGCCCCTGCCGCTTTGTTGTTTTTCAGGCGGGCAATTGCTATTCGAACTTCTTCATGGTCGGGCAATGGAACGTCTGCTCCATCGTCATCGATTGGGGTATCGGGTTCGCTTTCTCCTAGTGTTGTGCGTGCACTGCCATTCAGCAGGCTGGAGAAGTGTTCCCTCCATAATTTAAGTATGCTATGGGCATCGGTGGCTAGATCACCTTGGGGGGTTCTACAAGAGTATGCTCCGGTCTTGAAACCTTCTGCAAGCCGCCGCATCTTTTCGTAGAATTTTCGAGCATTACCCCTGTCGGCCAGCTTATCAAGCTCTTCGTACTCACGCATTTCGGCCTCTTTCTTTTTCTGTCTACAAATGCGTCTCGCTTCCCTCTTCAACTCTCGGTATTTATCCCATCCCGCTCGTGTTGTGGTCGATCGTAACGTTGCGAGGTAGGCAGCCTGTTTTCTCTCCGCTGCGACACGGCACTCCTCGTCGTACCAGCTGTTCTTTTGCGCTTTCCGAAAACCAATGGTTTCGGTTGCAGCTGTACGTAAGGAGTTTGAAATGCTGTCCCACAGTTCCCTTATACCGAGTTGTTGACGAGTGCTCTCAGAGAGCAGGAGTGCAAGCCGAGTAGAAAAACGTTCGGCTGTCTGTTGTGATTGCAGCTTCTCGACGTTGAACCTTCCTTGTGTTTGTTGGCGTGCGTTTTTTGCTGCACAGAGGCGGGTGCGATTTTTGGCTGCAACAATATAGTGGTCCGAGTCGATGTTAGGACCTCGGAGCGCACGCACATCTAAAACACTGGAGACGTGTCTTCCGTCTATCACAACATGATCGATCTGGTTGGTGGTTTTTCGATCCGGAGACAGCCAGGTAGCTTGATGTTTCTTCTTATGCTGGAATCTAGTACTACAGATAACCATATTTAACCATATTTCGGGATGTTTCCTCGTGGAGGCTGAATTCACCGACCGTAGTGCCAAAGATATCTTCTTTGCCCACCCTGGCATTGAAGTCGCCAAGCACGATTTTGACATCGTGGCGGGGGCATCTCTCATAAGTGCGCTCCAAGCACTCATAAAAGGCATCTTTGGTCACATCGTCCTTCTTTTTCGTCGGGGCGTGGGCGCAAATCAGCGATATGTTGATGAACCTCGTTTTGATGTGGATTGTGGCTAGACGTTCATTCTCCGGAGTGAATGATAGTACTCGGCGACGGAGTCTCTCTCCCACCACGAATCCAACACCAAACTGGCGCTCCTTTATATGGCCACTGTAGTAAATGTCACAAGGACCTACTCGTCTCTGTCCTTGTTCCGTCCATCGCATTTCTTGGACGGCGGTGATGTCAGCCTTTATCTTTACGAGGGCATTACCAGCTGGGCAGCGGCACCTCCCAATTAAGGGACCGGACATTCCAGGTGCATGCCCTCAAATCATAGTCCTTATTTCGTTTGCCGTGGTCGTCATCAAAAGGGGGGTCTCTCATCCGAGGCTGTTTACGCTTTTTCATTGGGGGTGTTTTTTTACGTGGCGGGTCCCAAACCCAGCGCACAACCCTATGCAGGGGATGTTTCGCCTTCTCACTTTAGCTCGCCTTCAAACGGATGTTCTTAGGCTACCCAGAGGATACTTGATCAAAGACCGGAAGTCGTGAGCTGCTTGAGTCATATGTAAAAGAATCGTTTCTGGCCACTCCCAAGTGAATGGCGATCAAAGAACTTTCCTCACTTGCGTGAACTTCTACATATGACTCCATCCTCCTATTAACATGCTACATACTATAAAATGTACCCTAGGTTTCATAAAATACCAAACATACAATCACAATTCATATGGAGTAAAGTCAGCTGGATGTTCGAAAATCCTGATATTAATTATATGTTTATAGGGCATGTTTTCGCCGAATTTTCTCTATTTTTGGTATAAAGCTACACTGTAACGATACACTCTGTCTTTATTAAACTGAAATGTTGGTCCATATATGCAATATAAAGTCAGTTGGAAATTCCAAAATCTTTACGTTAGGGATATGGGGCCTCAGGGTAGTATTGACTCGACTCTACCCATTTTTAATGCACAGAATTACAATTGTCAGGAAAGGATTTTGTCTGAATTTCAATTGTATATTTCACACATTAATCGATGCTTCCGTACCTAGGGGCTTGAACAATTTGGGTTGGATTTGGATTTGGGCGAAAGTTTTTTCCGATTTCATAATGAATGACTGTCAATAGGAGTTCTTATAGTATTTGCGCTCAGCAAATTTTTTTGTCATAGCTTTAGTAGTTTAAGATACATGTACGTTAAATTTATTAGAGGCGGGACCACACCCACTTTTTTTTTAAATTTTGTTCCCAGATGCCCCTTGCCACTGCGATCCTCTATACCAAATTACAGTTTTATATCTAAATTTAAGGCCCTTTAAGTTTTTGAATAATGGTGATTTGTGGGCGTGGCAGTGCGCCTATCTATGAACTGCTATTTTTGTATACCATGTTTCACAAAGGTATACATTTTTCTTTAGTTACAACTTGCACGGACAGACAGACAGACAGTTACTCAAATTTGAACTTTTCTCGCCATCCAGATCTTTATACAAGGTCGGTCGCAAAATAAAGAGGACTGTTACAAAAAAAACAATAAAAAATTAATATTTTTCAAAAGTTATATTTTTTTATTCAAAGTGCTTTCCTTGAGCTTCGATTCAGCGTTTAGCCCGGTCAATTAGCATTTCAAATGAGTGTTTAAGGTCACTTTTCGGAATGCTCTTAAGAATATCGGTCGTCGCCTTTTGGATAGCTGAAATGTCCTGAAACCAGTGTCCTTTTATGAGCAAATTAAGTTTTACAAATAGGTAAAAATCACAGGGTGCCAGATCAGGTGAGTAGGGTGAGTGATTAATGGTTAATATGGAGTTTTTGTCAAAAAATCAGTGACAAGCGTCGACCACTGACACGGCGCATTATCGTGCAACAGGCGCCAAGACCCTGCCTCACGGTATTGTGGTCGAGCACGACAAATGCGTGACAAAAGGCTCTTCATAACACCAAGGTAAAACACAGCATTAATCGTTTGGCCAGGTGGGACGAGCTCTCGGTGTACAATACCCTCGGAATCGTAAAAACAAATCAGCATTGTCTTTACTTTTGACTTCTGAAGACGACTTTTTTTCGGTGACTTCTGACCGTCACAGAGGTCCTCACGACCTTCTTGGAATCGCTTAAACCACTCATGAACATTTCTACGGGATAGGCACTGATCACCATAAACTTTTTTCATAATTTAAAATGTTTCAGTAAACGTTTTCCAAAGTTTAAAACAAAACTTAATAATTACTCTTTGTTCAAAATGCATTTTACGACCCACGACCAAAAGCTGCTGTCTCTTTTTGATCGATAACATCGATTGTAGTTATCAAATTCTCTTAAAATTTTTATGAAATGTCAACAAGAGATCAAACTTTTTACATCATATACCCACCAATAGGTGGCGCCACCAGAAACAGTTATACTTAAAAAGTTCTGTTTCTTTTGCGACAGACCTTGTACATACATTTACACTAGTTTTAAAATGTTTCAAAGAAAATCGATTAATAAAAAACACTAATTATGTGCCCTTTCGTTCCTAACTCCTTCTTGCCTACGGCCGTTCAACTGCTCCGTTTATGAAAGCAAAAGTGCAGAGTGTGAAATATTAGAAGTATTCACTTGCTCTTGCAAAACCCTTGCACGGTGCAAGAATTGCAGATATTTCCTCTTGGTGAACCCGCACAACAACAAACACACGCAGAAAATTATTTGCAATGGCTGTAAGATATGTCAGACCAAAACCCATGTTTATTTTCGTGCAATGACACGTAAAAAAATAAGTGCAACCCTGTGCTAGCTGTCATTTTATTTAATACATATATTGACGTTAAATTGTTGCAGAATTTAAATTTTAAATAGATTTTATAATTTCTATTAAAAATGTAAAGATTTGTTGCAGTTTTTTTGTTAAGAATGAGTGCAGAAGGTGCGCCAATTCAAAATAGCCATGCACAATAGTCATTTACAATAAAATGGCTGAATCAGCCGTTCATATATCACTAGATTCTGTAATGGGTGCTCTCGTGCCCTTGTATATTTCGAACTGTATATCAAAAAATGTAAACAAAGAGACACATGTTTCAACTGGATTTTACATTTTGCTGAGTTGCAGCAAACCATCCTCATTGAATTCTCTTCAAAGTGGTTCCGGCCATTTTTCGTTTCATGCAACGGTTTAGTCAGCTATAGCGCACAGACAAAAACCCAACTATGTTTAACGTAAATGTACAGAGAAAATGGTTTTCCAACGAGTGAACACGACTCGTTTAGTTAGCCGTGTGAAAAACATGGCATTTCCAGACTTATGCCACACATTTCTGGCGACTATTATTGTGTTCAGTTGATTGTCTTCGCAAATGCAATTTTCTCTAGAAACTGAATACGTTTGAACTGAAATAGCAAGTCGTTTGAACTCAAAGGAATTAATAGAATCAAGCGTACGGCCCCCTTGTATTCGATAGCTGCGTTACAATCAGTCGGGTTCCATTACACAATTTCGGCGCATGAAGATTGCGAAACATAATAATGACACATCTAAGTTTGAGAAGCAAATCATGCGGCGGCATACCTAGCTTCTCCAAAAAATTTAGAAATTCCACTGGATAATTTATGACTTCGCCTTCATTCTCAAGACGATCGATCGATTTGTATGAACGCAAACCTCACGGAATCTGACTTTGAATCTTCCAGTTTAAGTCATTAACATCGGTATTTTTGGAAACTAAACTTGCGCGTGACTCAAGCAATCATAGTTACGATATTTTGGCCAATGTTCGGATAAACATTCCTGATGAGTTCATCTTTCGTTGAAGTGAATTGACAAATGGCTGGTGGTATCAAACCACTGGAAGTATCAACTGAAATTTGCCCATTTCCAATTCTTAGCGAATATGATGTAAAATGTCATTGGCAATGTCAATTTTGTTCGTATTCCATAATTGACGCCGATTTTAAGGCTGATACATATATCGGAATGGACATTGCGAAATGTTTACGAACTTCAAGGCATGCGAAGTAGCTATCGCATCGTCCGTCGTTTGATTCCAGTGATTATCTTGTTCCAGCAATTGTAATTGCTGGCATGCTTCTCAAAAAGTTGCATACACCATGCCATTCACAATACACAATGACTCAAAGGAAGTTGAACCGCGTCCATTAATCACTAGCAAGTTAGAAGCAATCGTCGTTTTTCGGGTGAATGGTATAAATTAGTCCTAATGCATTAGTTAAGAACACACCTGGATGTCCATCTACTACTTGGCCTTGCTTTCTACGTAATCGTTTCTTCGACGACGCATTCCATGTATAATATCAAGGCATTTGCGAATAGATCGATGTTCTCGCAAACGGATCACTTACGCAAGTTGAGAAACTCGTCAATGTCATTTTTGTTATTGGCGATGTTTGCGCTGGCTGTATTGCATTCTTTGGGTTCATGAATTGTGAAAGTAAATATCTTCATTGCAGTTTACTCATCGACCCACTTGATACTTGCGAAACTCATCTCAATTCAAGGCCAATAATCGCCATGTTGCTTTCTTTGGTGACATACTCGCAAACGTATTTGATCGATTTCGCCGAACTGCAATACTCAACATTGAGTTCTGAATGTGAATTAGACGATAATGGCGAATATGGTACGATCCATGTGTTGTCAACTTTGATATTCACTCTTCTAAATTGAATGCTGAATGTTCTGCCATTCTCGTATGGTGAGCGACGCCGATGGAGTGGATATCCATCAAAGCACGTGGTTAGTGTTTCGTGCATTTATTGTCAGACATACAAACCGAAGTGGGAGGACCGAGGTCCATGAACTGTATTGGTTTTCACCACTTCATATAATTCTGGATCCATCTCTGGATCAAGAATTTCCGCAGTAATGATTCCATCAATTTGATTTGGTAACCACCATCCACCATCCAAAGAAGAATGTGTGCGTGTGGCAAACCTCTTTTTTGCCACTCAACAGAGTTCCTCTAGTATCTAACAGCACAATATACGTTACTTCAAGATAAAGTCCATTAAACATCGTAGCTCCTGTTTGAAAAGTCGTTCTGTGACATCGTGACGATTGCTTGCTAATTGACTGCGATCTATAATTCCTCAATCTATGGTATGGCCATTTTGCTTTGCAAACGAATGTAACAAACAAATCCGCCCGTCCACAATTCTGCATGTAAGATAAGATAAATGAATGAGGATTGTACCGCGACCTAGGGTCTATTGTGCCCTTATGTCATCGCATCCTGCGAGAACTCGTGCATGTTCTTTTGGCTGCCAATGTATGTTGATGGCAAAAATAACGCCGACCGATATTAGGGCGATCTCTTCGTGGCATCGTGACAAATTTCAATATATAATGGATCCCTTTGTATAAAAACACATAAAGTTTTCACTGAATAATTTTTGATAATTTACCTTTTCAATAGCCGAAGTAAAGAAAACAATTGACCGAAATTGAACGATTCAAATAATTTACAAATGAATCAGTTGGAAAACAAAACCAACAAAATTTTGTATGGAAAAGTCACTTTTTGGAAATTTACGCTCGTAAGTCGGTTAAAAATTAACATTTTCTAAAGTTTTTTTAAAAACCATCCTCATTGGATTCCTTTCAAAGTGGTTCAGGTCATTTTTCATTTCATGTAACACTTTTGTCAGCTATACCAATCAGACAAAAAACTTAACTTATTTTTATATATAAGATAAGATGTAAGGTAACTTTCCTGATCGCCAAAGTAAAAATTTTGGTTATTTTCGTACATGCCCATATCCAGGCTCAAGTGTAGATTCTCAATGAGAAGAGTTGTTGTTATTATGAAGATGTTGGCTACGTCTAGTGTATCATTGTATTGTGTGCTATGGTTTGTTTGTTGGTTGTGATTTTCTGTGCTGTTGAAAAATTTGATAGAAATTGAAATTGATTGCGAATTTGTCCCAATTGTGTAAGAAAATGTGGTTGGAATTCAAATTTAACATTATTATTGTTGTGTCTTCTCGTATTTGTAACATTTAATGTTTGTTCGAATTTCCGCCCATTTTTATTACGGTTTTGTTGGGGTCTACTATTGGAATCTGAGACTGTATAATTTTAATAACCCTTTGACTTTATAATGTCAAAAGCTTGTTTTAGACTGGTATCGACTTACGATTATGCTTTTTACAGGTTCCGGTAACCCGTGCTGAAAAGAACTTAAAGCAATTCTTGCATTACTTTCCCTGTTAACTTCGGGGAGTTCGTTTTCGTTAAAATGTATTGTTCCAACGACATACTTGTATAAGTGTTGCTAATTTATTACAGAAGTTCTCAATTGAAGAGTCACAACGACATGCTCATATCTTGCCGGTTAGTTCTTCAACTGAATTTTTCTCGCCATGAAAGTCGATTAAAACTTGTTTAATTAATGACCAATTATCTAGATTCATACCTTAGGAGGATTCCTTTAGTACTGCCGTAATTTTATCTATAATGTTGCCCATTTAAAATACTTTATGTTCGGGTAGAAAAGACTCTAAAATGGGCACCATTAAATTGATTTTTTACCATCATAAAAAGGAAAAGAGTTTAAATTACTTGAAATGAGGTTGAATTTGCTGTTTATTCCTCCATGTCTATGACTTTTTTGTAAACAATTTATTTTTATTTACTTCTTTATGAGTAATCGAAAAAAATGTAAATTGTAAAAAATTGGAAAATATAGAGTGAACCAATAAAGTTTACATACACCTAGTTCTATTAAATTACGACAAGTTTATTTGTTTCAAAATTAATAAATTTTGTTGGGTTTTTCCATCCATTTCAAAATATGTATTTAACATTAAATATAACATATCAGAATATTTTTTTTACACAAAAAAAAAACTAATGCTAAAGCATAAAATGCGCCTAATTAATATCAAAAAAGTTTACGTACACCAATGATTATTTATGTAAATCAAAAGTAATTACAATAGTTTTTGCGGTTTTTTGCCTACATTTTGTTGCAAGTATTGTCTCTAGACGTCGACGTATGCTTCCCACTCGATTTCTAATATTATTTCCGGATATTTTGACCCACTATGTCGATGATACAGTTTTTTGGCCTTATTTTGGAGAAATGAATGATGTTTTCGAATACGGGTTTTCAAATAGCTCCAGATATTTTGAATAGGAACGCGGAAAAGATTACTCCGGTCCCCCGGGTATTGGTTCGAGAAGAGTTATTTTTTTAGAGCGGTATGATCATATTATAATATGTAAAAATATTATATAACAATGATATACATTTTATAATACGGCAGTCATATATCTCCAGTGCTACCAATCATATTCTATCATACCATATACAGGTTGTTTTATTTCTAAACCTTCCCCGATTCACACAGAACATTCTCTTGAAAATTTCATCAATATTGGTTCAGTCGTATGAAAGTTATGAGCGTACATACATTTTGGCGATTCATTTTTATATATATAGACTAGCTGACCCCGCAGCCGTTGCCCTGCGTGAATTTATGTGTTTTGAAATGAAAAGAAAGTTGAATTTATATTGTGTTGAAAATCATTTTTTTTTAATGTAGCGCAGCTTGATAAACAAATTTTTTTGTTTTCTGTTCTGGTGAGTAAATATACAGAGAAGATGGGTTTCCAATTCGTGAACACGAAACATGGCTTTTCAAGATTTATGCCACACTTCTATCTATCTATCCTTTTGTCCTGTTGATTGCCATCACAAATGCAATTTTCTCTGGAAACGGAATATATTTGAAATGAAATTACTGTCCCCTTATATTCGGTAACTGCGTCACAATTATTGGGGTCCTTTACACAGTTTCGGTGAATAAATGAAGATTGTGAAACATACAAATGACAGATCTAACTTTGAGATGCAAATTATGCTGCGGCATACCAAGCCTATCCAAAGAATTTAGAAATTCCTCTGGATAATTCACGGCTTTTTCTTCATTGTCAAGACGATCGATCGATTTGTATGAGCGCAAACCCTTCTGAATTCGACTTTGAATCTTCCAGTTTAAGTCATTAACATCTGTATTTTTGGCAACTAAAACTGCGCGGGCTCTCAAGCAATCGCAGTTATGACAATTTGCTATTGTTGGGATAAACGTGATCAGTTCTTCTTTCGTTGAAGTGAATTGACAATAGGCAGGAGAAATTTATATCAAACCAATGGAAGTATCAATCGAAATTTGCCCATTTCCAATCATTAGCGAATACAATGTAAAATGTCATCGACAATATCATTTTTTTCGTTTTCCTTAATTGACGCGAATTTGAAGGATGATATGTCGAAATGATCTTCGCGAAAAGTATGCGAACTTCAGTGGCATGCGGAGTAGCTATCGCATCGTCCATCATTTGATTCCAGTTATTATCATGTTCCAGTAATTGTACTTGCTGGCTTGCAAACACTCTACCATTCACAGTACGCAATGAAGTTGAACCGCGAGGCGCACCATAGTCGGAAAACTTTCACGAAATGCAAAAGTAAATATCCTACAAAGCGCTTTATTGCAGTTCACGTATCGACCCATTTAATACTTACTGATCTCATCTCATTCAAGGCCAATAATAGCAATGTTGCTTTCTTTGGTGATGTATTTGCAAACGTATTCAGTGATTTCACCAAACTGTATTACTCAAGTTTTGAATGTGAATTAGACAACATTGTCGAATATAGTACGATCCATGTGTTGTCAACTTCGATATTCACTCCTCTAAATTGAATGCTAAATGTTTTGCCATTGTCGTCTGGTGAGCGACGCCGATACAGTGGATATCCATCATTTCCAGTTTGCGTTTCCTAAAGAAATGCACGTGGATAGCGTTTCGTGTATTTATTGTCAGACATACAAACCGAAGAAGGCTTGTGGTGTTCGCAATGTTCATGAACCATATTGGTTTTTACCACTTCGTATAATTCTAGATCTATCTCTGGATCAGGAATTTCCGCAAAAATGATTGCATCAATTAAATCCAATGTAACCACCATCCACCATCCAAAAAAGAAGAAGCGGCAAACCTCTTCTTTGCCCCAGAGTACATCCAGCATCTAACAGCACGTTGATTCAAGATAAAGTCCATCAAACATCGTAACTGTTGATTGAAAAGTCGTGTTGTGACATCGTGACGATCGCTGAGTAGCTATCGCGGTCCATAATTCAGCACGTACTATATGTCATCGCATCCTGGGAGTACTTCCTGCATTGCCTTGCCTTAGGCTGCCATAAATTGATGCCAAACAGAACGCCGACCGATATTAGCGCGACCTCTTCGTGGCTTCGTAACAAATTTCAATCTGTAATTGATATTTTTATGTGAAACACGCATAAAGTGTTCACTGAATAATTTTCAAAAATTTTTCTTTTGAATAGCTGGATTAAAAAAGCAAGCGACCGAAATTGAACGATTCAAATAATTTACAAATCAAAATATTGAAAAACAAAACAAACAAAAATTGAAAAAAAATTATATGGAAAGAAGTTATTTTTTGGAATTGTCCAATTTTCCGACCTTTCCTAATTAAAAGTATAAGGTATTTTTATTTCTAAACCTTCCCCGATCTACAACGAACACATTAAAAAAACAATTATCAAATTTGGTTCAGTCGTATGAAAGTTATGAGCGTACATACATTTTGGCGATTCATTTTTATTTATATAGATTATGTGTTCAAATTAATTCCCTCGACAAGGGAATTAAAAAAAAATATATATATGTTTTACATCCACGAACGCGCGGATAAATGAAAACACGTGTGGTTCTCGTGGAATGCAGAATACAAATCGAAACTTTATTTCTAAAATACTAATATTTACATATATACATATATACATATATATAGCTGTAAGCATCAGCTTAATTGAATCCAGAACAAAGAGTTAATTACAATTTTAGCTGTTACAGTATATTCCAGCAGAACTTTAAGCGTTCTGTTTTCTTTACAAATGTTATTGTTATGCCTTCCTGTGAGGGCGACCGATATTGTTTTGATAAAAATGGATTATTGGATTCAGAACGGAAAAAGCATATTGAATTCTTAAATCATCAAAAACATTAATTAAGATTTTTAATTAATGAGACAGTATAATTGCAAAGTGCAAAGATTCAATTTTATTTATAGTTCTTACCGTAACTATGTTATGCGGAGGCTATCGTTAACTCCCCCTTCTTAAAATGAATCGTCCCCGATTCACTTTTATTTTGGGTCAATTTATATATTTGGTCCAAAAGAGCATTATAAGTAATTTCTTAAAGTTGCGCATTTTCGATTGGTTTGGGAGTGTCGCGAAATATTTTTTAATTTTAGTATTAAGTAAGTTATGAAATTCCCAAGATTAAAATTATGTACCAAAAATATGAATGGACTGTTATGTTCTTGTTCCGTTGTGTTAAAATATTTATATTATCTAATTTTAACAGTTTATTGGTCGTTTCAAAATATTCTAAAATTTCAAAATTATTTATATGGTTATTTTTAAAATAATTCCAAATTTTTCCTTCAAGGTTTTCATAAGATTGATTATTTATTACATTATAGTTTTCAAATATTATTAAATATGTTGCATTTAATATTTCATTATCTACAATATTTTTTCCTGAAACTAATATTGCTCCTGATTTAATTTCTTCAATTTGTAAGTTTTTTTCTTTTAATTTATTACATTTTCCTTTTTTTTTGTTTAAAATTTCTGACAAACACCTGTTTTTATTTAGTTTACAATAGGTTTTTGAAATTTCTGTTTTACAATTCTGAATATTAAAAAATTTATTATTACAGTATATTATGTTCTGGTCAATAATAAGCTTACCATCTAATTGAGCTATGGCTCTTACAGCATAGTACTTACATGTTAGTTCTATTTTAGGGTATTTCATATAAATTATAATTATGTCTCCAAAAGTTCTATTTCTGGTTACCCTTCTAAATTTTTTATACCAAATACATAATTTTTATTAACTTCTAAGTTATTGTACTTCATTTTACCATAATAATTAATTTTATCTGATATTATTATCTCTTCAAAATATATTAAATTAGTTATATGAATCATTCCCCATAGTCTTTATATGAAGCTCAGTTAATTCTTCGCATTTATTTTCATCGGTATTATTCAAGTTATTTATTTTTAAAATATTAATACTTCCTTTTTGGAGTATATTTTTTGATTTTATTGTCGGTACTATCTTCGTCTGGCGTCCTAGGATTTTCTTGTCCCAAGTAGTTTAAGTTTTATATTTTTATATTTTTATTTGGTTTTTCACCATTCTTTTTTGTTTTATTTTGCCGGTAAGAACTTCGGCTTGTGGTTTAGGACCTTTTTGTCCCAAAATAATTTCTTTAAATATAATATTGCCGGTAACGTCTTTGGCCCTATATTTAATTTTCCCATTAGACACATCGATAAGTGCCTCAATCTTTTTAAGGAAATTGTATCCTAAAGAAGATCCGATTCTAATCCCTCAATTTCATAGAAGATTTCTTCGACTCCAAATATGGTTATTATGTGGTAAAATTTAATAATGGACCAGCCATTCACGGTTTTTACGCGCTTATAAATGGCCAATTCGTTTTTATTATTGTAAACCCCAGGCTTAATGTAGCATGAGGTTGCTCCCGTATCGACTAGAGCTTTTAAGACATGTCATGTCATGTAGTTTGATATATTAGAGTTCGTCCCCTTTTCGCCTAAAAAATGGATTTCATTCATATTATTAATGCTTTAACTCTTCTCTTGCGGGCGAAAGCTATATTTCTGTCAGAAATAGGACGAGTTATTAGATCTACGGTCTATGGTTAAAGCGTCACCGTTAGCCATTTTGTATATTTTTCAGTTTCTGATTTTTCTTGTTTTTTCATAGAGTGGTTATTTTCAGCTTGCAGCGCACTTATGAGAGATGCCCCCGCCACGATGTCAAAATCGTGCTTGGCGACTTCAATGCCAGGGTGGGCAAAGAAGGTATCTTTGGCACTACGGTCGGTAAATTCAGCCTCCACGAGGAAACATCCCCAAATGGGTTGAGGCTGATCGACTTCGCCGGGGCCCGAAATATGGTTATCTGTAGTACTAGATTCCAGCATAAGAAGATACATCAAGCTACCTGGCTGTCTCCGGATCGAAAAACCACCAACCAGATCGATCATGTTGTGATAGACGGAAGACACGTCTCCAGTGTTTTAGATGTGCGTGCGCTCCGAGGTCCTAACATCGACTCGGACCACTATATTGTTGCAGCCAAAAATCGCACCCGCCTCTGTGCAGCAAAAAACGCACGCCAACAAACACAAGGAAGGTTCAACGTCGAGAAGCTGCAATCACAACAGACAGCCGAACGTTTTTCTACTCGGCTTGCACTCCTGCTCTCTGAGAGCACTCGTCAACAACTCGGTATAAGGGAACTGTAGGACGGCATTTCAAACTCCTTACGTACAGCTGCAACCGAAACCATTGGTTTTCGGAAAGTGCAAAGGAACAGCTGATACGATGAGGAGTGCCGTGTCGCAGCGGAGAGATAACAGGCTGCCTACCTCGCAACGTTACGATCGACCACAACACGTGCGGGATGGGATAAATACCGAGAGTTGAAGAGGGAAGCAAGACGCATTTGTAGACAGAAAAAGAAAGAGGCCGAAATGCGTGAGTACGAAGAGCTTGATAAGCTGGCCGACAGGGGTAATGCTCGAAAATTCTACGAAAAGATGTGGCGGCTTACCGAAGGTTTCAAGACCGGAGCATACTCTTGCAGAACCCCCCCAAGGTGATCTAGCCACCGATGCCCATAGCATACTTAAATTATGGAGGGAACACTTCTCCTGCCTGCTGAATGGCAGTGCACGCACAACACCAGGAGAAAGCGAACCCGATACCCCAATCGATGACGACGGAGCAGACGTTCCATTGCCCGACCATGAAGAAGTTCGAATAGCAATTGCCCGCCTGAAAAACAACAAAGCGGCAGGGGCCGATGGATTGCCGGCCGAGCTATTCAAACACGGCGGCGAAGAGCTGATAAGGTGCATGCATCAGCTTCTTTTCAAAATATGGTCGGACGAAAGTATGCCCAACGATTTGAATTTAAGTGTGCTATGCCCAATCCATAAAAAAGGAGACCCCACAATCTGCGCCAACTACCGTGGGATTAGCCTCCTCAACATCGCATATAAGGTTCTGTCGAGCGTATTGTGTGAAAGACCAAAGCCCACAGTCAACAAACTGATTCGACCTTATCAGTGTGGCTTTAGACCTGGTAAATCAACTACCGACCAGATATTCACGATGCGCCAAATCTTGGAAAAGACCCGTGAAAGGAGAATCGACACACACCACCTCTTCGTCGATTTCAAAGCTGCTTTCGACAGCACGAAAAGGAGCTGCCTTTATGCCGCGATATCTTAATTTGGTATCCCCGCAAAACTAATACGGCTGTGTAAACTGACGCTGAGCAACACTGAAAGCTCCGTCAAGATCGGGAAGGACCTCTCCGAGCCGTTCGATACCAAACGAGGGTTCAGACAAGGCGATTCCCTATCGTGCGACTTTTTCAACCTGCTTCTGGAGAAAATAGTTCGAGCTGTAGAACTCAACAGAGAAGGTACCATCTTCTATAAGAGTGTACAACTGCTGGCGTATGCCGATGACATTGATATCATCGGCCTCAACACCCGCGCCGTTAGTTCTGCTTTCTCCAGACTGGATAAGGAAGCAAAAGAAATGGGTCTGGCAGTGAACGAGGGCAAGACGAAATATCTCCTGTCATCAAACAAACAGTCATCGCACTCGCGACTTGGCACTCACGTCACTGTTGACAGTCATAACTTTGAAGTTGTAGATAATTTCGTCTATCTTGGAACCAGCGTAAACACCACCAACAATGTCAGCCTAGAAATCCAACGCAGGATAACTCTTGCCAACAGGTGCTCCTTTGGACTAAGTAGGCAATTGAGAAGCAAAGTCCTCTCTCGACAAACAAAAACCAAACTCTATAAGTCACTCATAATTCCCGGCCTGCTATATGGTGCAGAGGCTTGGACGATGTCAACAACGGATGAGTCGACTTTGCGAGTTTTCGAGAGAAAGATTCTGCGAAAGATTTATGGTCCTTTGCGCGTTGGCCACGGCGAATATCGCATTCGATGGAACGATGAGCTGTACGAGATATACGACGACATTGACATAGTTCAGCGAATTAAAAGACAGCGGCTACGCTGGCTAGGTCATGTTGTCCGGATGGATGAAAACTCTCCAGCTCTGAAAGTATTCGACGCAGTACCCGCCGCGGGAAGCAGAGGAAGAGGAAGACCTCCACTCCGTTGGAAGGACCAAGTGGAGAAGGACCTGGCTTCGCTTGGAATATCCAATTGGCGCCACGTAGCGAAGAGAAGAAACGACTGGCGCGCTGTTGTTGATTCGGCTATAATCGCGTAAGCGGTGTCTACGCCAGTAAAGAAGAAGAAGGTTATTTTCACCACAACCGCAACAATTTGAGATAATTTTTTGTATTTATTATTTTTCGTTATCCCGGAGGCTCT
Source organism: Bactrocera zonata (assembly GCA_037783105.1). Lineage (NCBI taxonomy): Eukaryota > Metazoa > Arthropoda > Insecta > Diptera > Tephritidae > Bactrocera > Bactrocera zonata. The sequence continues at coordinate 955,003 of JBAWJQ010000868.1, read as the reverse complement.
TTTATTCTGGAGGGTCTGGAGTTCAGAATCGCAGAATTGAGCTTATATTATAGAATTTTTACTTTAATTTATTGGCTGTACAAGCCTTAGTTTATGTATTAAGGTCTTTCTGGTAAATTATTTTTATTTTATCCCTTCTAGGAAGAGGAGCTTTTTTATTCTGGAGGGTTTGGGGTTCAGATTCGCAGAATTAAGCTTTGTTATAAACCGGAAAGACCCTCTTGCGGTGGTGAATCGCGGTTTAAATATATATTTGTTATATAACTGGCCGAGCCTTTAATTATTGTTTTATTAATTTATCGGTGTAGGATTTTTGAAACCTGAATCATAGGCACACTTTCTGCTTCTAAAGAATCCCTATTATAATAGTCCTCTAATGTGGCTGTTTTATTTTTTCCTATGTAATTAAATACTGCGTTCATGCAGTTAACTTTCTTAGCTTCGTCGTGGAAGTAATTTGGTACATATTTTCTTGAAATGTTTTTTTTTATTATAATTGTATATCCTTTTTACTATTTTGTCTATTCTGTTATAGTTCAAATTATTCGGTAGGGCGTTCGAGTCTGTCATTTTGTTTTTATTTAAAAAATATTTTGGTTGAATTAAATTTTTTATAATTCTCTGCAGGGTCCCTTGGGTAGTAAATCGCAGAGAATTTGAAATTGTTATAAGTTGGATGGTCCCCCGAGGGTGGTGAATCGCAGCTTTTGATTATGTAATTTATTTGTTGTACAAACCATTAGTTATAGTCTTTAGTTTTTTTGTTTTTTAAGTTCAGGAAATTCCCTAATATCATGATCGCCCTTACAAAAGTCGCAATATGACAGTTTTTTATATTTAATACTTGGGCTATTTACTATTTCTAATATACTTTCTAAATGTAGTTAATTTTAATTTAAACTTACAAATGTATTCTCTCGCTGTCTCTGTTATAATTCCCGCTAATGATGCAATTGTTGCCGCTGCTGTTTGTATTTTTGTAATTTGAGTCACTCTTTCTGTTTTTGTAATTTCGTATTTTGTTGATTAGTTATGTTTTAATTAATTTTTTTAATTATTGGCTTTTAAATCAATTTAAAAAAATTTTAAAATTTCTTGTTTTTATTATCCTGCGATTGCCACTTTGTTGCTTGTTCTTGCTCACTTTATTTCAGGTTTTGCACAGTTATTTTTGTTATTATTTTTTCTTTCGTTAAACTTTTCTCTTAAGTATTGCTACTATACGTATATCTTTATAGAAACAAATTTGATATGATTTAGACTTCACTTTTTACTTTAGTACACACTTTTGACTTGGTGTAAATTATTTTTTATAAGCCAATTTTTAACTTCTCTTTGCACTTTTGACTTCATGTTAAACTATATTATTTTAACTTAACTTTTTACTTTAGTAGGCACTTTAATATTTTAAATTAAAATTATTTATTTTTCTTTACCATAGTAGGCACTTTGAACTCGTGCCAAACTATTCCTTTATAAGAGGCACTTTTGAACTCGTGCCCCACGTTGGGCGCCAATTATGTAATTCCCTCGACGAGGGAATTTAAAAAAAATATATAGGTTTTACATCCGCGAACGCGCGGATAAATGAAAACACGTGTGGTTCTCGTGGATTGCAGAATACAAATCGAAACTTTATTTCTAAAATACTAATATTTATACATTTTGGTATTTTTATCTTTAAGCTAAAGCTGAAGTGTAAGCGTCAGCTAAATTGAATCCAGAACAAAGAGTTAATTACAATTTTAGCTGTTACAGCATATTCCAGCAGAACGTTAAGCGTTCTGTTTTCTTTACAAATGTTATTGTTATGCCTTCTTGAGAGGGCGAGCGATATTGTTTTGATAAAAATGGATTATTGGATTCAGAACGGAAAAAGCATATTGAATTCTTAAATCATCAAAAACATTAATTAAGATTTTAATTTACTAAGGACGGAATAATAGCAAAGTGCCAAGAATCAATTTTATTTATAGTTACGGTAAAGTTGTTATGCGGAGGCTATCGTAACTTGCATGTAAACAAATATGACAGACAATACGCATAATGTTTGCAAATTTGTCTACATGCAACATATAGTGTGTATGTAAATATGTACACTCAATGCTTCATGCGAAATCTCCGTTGACACGGACAACCAATGGCGAAGTTCACTTTTTGTCAAAGAGTCAATATGGCGACAAAGCGTCACAACATTGTATTGTTGCGGAAAAAAATAAACGAACGGCCGCCGATTGTCACCGCTTCCCTTGCCGCTGTACAGCTTCGCCCACGATCCAGCTTAAGTATGTATGTTTGTGTGTGAGCTTACATACATATCGACGCAGATGTTTGCACGCTGCGTAAAAATATTTTTTTCATTCCTTGACAAATACAGTCAATCCCGGTTATGTGCCACAATCAATCTGTGATTTGTTAAAAATAAAAATATAATATGGCACATAGGCGAGTGCGGATACTTGAGCGAGCGGTACTTAAAACAATAATTTCTATGAATTTCAAGAAACAAACCGTGAAATGCAGCAAGATATAGGCAGTTAAGAGGGATGATTTTCATTTATGCGGAGTACTACTTAACCGGGAATCACTGTAGACATAAATCAGAGGAATGTTGAATATTTTCTTTGATACATTTCCTGTCTTGAAAATCGACAAATAAGCTATGTTGTCAATTTATTCTAATATATTTGAATACTTATATTTGCAGGGTTGTCACTTTTTCCTTCTCATACAAATGTCAGAAATTGTTCAATTTATGATTTTTAGCTTTTGCCACCGTCGTGAAAAGACGCTTGTTGGCGAAGGCATGCTCGAGGAGATGTAATGGTGTTTGTTTTTATGAATGAAGCGAGCTTGCCTGTTGAAAGTGCGCTTGTGTTCATGAATGAAAATGTTGTTGTTGTGTGTTTTTTTTACTAATTTGGGCATCAACTATTTGGCTGCCATATTGACTTGTGACGCTGCTGATGCTATTTGAGACAATTGTTGTTTTTGTAGAACAATGTTTGTAATTTTTGCGCGTGACATATCTACACGCGGACTGTGCAGTGAAAATTAAGAAAGCTTAATCTCTTATAATAAATAAAATTGCAAATTAAAATTGTGTTTAATACCCATAAATCGAAATGAGTATTAATAATTATCACCCCCAGATTAGCTGTTGTACTGTGTAATATAACCCTGTGGAAAATTTTTGGGATTATTGTCTGACACATACGAACGCCAAGCCCTTTGAGGGTTTTACTATACTGACCTAGTACCATCACCCTGACTTGGAATTTCTCATCCCCCAGATTAGTTGTTGTACTATGTAATAAAGGTATATATTATATGCAGTATGCCAAGAAACTCTTTACACACTGGAAAAAAAACATATTTTTTGACTTTGCATGCAAAACTAACGCCTTTAGTTATTTTTATTCAATATTTTTTTAATGCAGAACTATATTTAGCAAATTTTAAATTAGTATGCACATAAATAAAAACAACATAACAAGAGGGAACTTTTTAAAACAACAAAATATGAGTTTACACATTTTTGACACTGTCAAGAAACTCTTTACACAAAGTACTTAAGCTACAGTTTAATTATTATATATTTAAGAACTTATAATATCTTAAACTAATTTTAATATTTAGCTTCAACTACGAGCATAGTGCGATTTTTCATGGAACTGACCGGCTTTTGTAGATCAATTTTATGCCACTCTTCCAGTACTGCTGCTTTTAAGCCGGCGCGGTTTTTGGGTATTTATGACCTTTGCAATTATAAAGAAACTATAAGCGCACAGTGAGCTCCTTATGTTTGGGGTCATTGTCTTGATAAAATTTTATTATTGACAATAAAGCCAAATTTGTCCGCACTTTGCCTCAAATTTATTTTGATAATAGAGAGATATTGCTCAGCATTCATTGTGTTTCAATAAACGCAAGTTCTCCCACTCCCTTGCTGCTAATGCATGCCCAAACCATCACCGACAATTTGCCGAACTTTACTGTCAGAATGATGTTGCGCTGATCTAAAGCTGTTAACGGCTTACGCCATACTCTAGTTGGACCATCATTGTAGTACAGCATTATTTTGGTTTCGCCACTGAACACGACGTCATCCCAATAGTTATCCGGCTTGATGCTCATGTTGATAGTGTCAACAATCTGGCAACCTGGGTAAAAAACAGCAATAGCGAAGAGGTGGCATCGATACGAGAAGAGTCGTCGAGTGGCGTCGGTCGGATACACACACAATATTAACACAAGCAACAGATATTTTTAACATTGTTATAATTCATAATTTTTGTAATATTGAAACATATGTGACAATCACGAAAATAATAATAAATAAAACGGTATTGAAATTAAAAAGAGGTCTCCTGACAGCCTCAGAAGTGAGATGAAAAGAACACAAAATTCCAAAGTTGAGACTCCGCTGGCAGAGTTCCTGGAAATCGTTGTGTAATTATTTGTCGGTAATTTAAAATTATCTCGTTGCTTCTCACAAGTTCAGAGAGAGTTCGTTATCTCTCATTTTCTTTCGTTTCGTCGCTCTTCATTCAGCAGAATAAGCTGAACAACACTCGCTAAAAATTGAAGTGTGGTTCTTCCACTCACGCATGCACACCTATCGTTGACGAAAAAGAATACAACGATCGTTTATCATATTGTCGCCACATATTCGCAAATCGTCGCTTATACAACAACACGGAGAACAATGCAAAATTTTCTCACTTACGTTTCACACAGCCATACGCTCGCATAATATTTTTAACGTTCCACGAGTTCCATTGATACGCCTATATCATTGGAATCTGTTGTGCCGTAGTCACAACATAAACGAATACAACGAAAATTAATCGTGTGTTTGTTTTGCTACGCTCGTTTATTATTCAGCGCGCAAGCGTACTTTGCTCGCTGATATCGTGAAACTTCAACTCGTTGAACATCGGTAGCAAAACAAAACGTGATAATGGAAAATTTGCGGAATAAAAACGTCGTTGATCTTAGACAAATATGTAGAGATGCAGGACTCGCCTGTAGTGGTAACAAAAATACGCTTATAAATCGTCTAGAGAGGTATAAACATAACGAGGAGCATTACGAAAGTGCTAGTTCGATATTGTTAGAACGAGTTGCTGAGTTAGAAAAGACAATACGCGAAATAGAACTGCGGCAAAATGTTGCTGCAACATCTTCAGACTTTGTACCACAACGTATTTCGTCACCATTGGATACAAATACACTTCTCACATCCTCGAACGTACATACCGTGCAATCAGTAGTACCCCCATTGCAGGTACCAACCACGCAAATGCAATTCCCTGTACCTCTGTTGCAGGCACCGACCTCAAAAACGCAAATACCGGCATCCTCGCTGCAGATACCGGTCACGCAAACGTATGAGCAAGTAGCTTATTCAATACCGGAGCATACCAATAGGTACACGCATGTTCCTGTTAATCCAACTTGTCCCGTAATATCGGATCCACCGTATGCGCCAGTCCACCACCAGCAAAATTGGCAACCGCGTCCAATGTTTAATGTGCGCGAAATAATTGATCTATTGCCATCGTTTAATTCAATTTCAAAGATGTCATTAAATGCTACACAGTTTATTCAACGCGTCGAAATGCTACGTAATGCATACAGTATCGATGACAATTCTCTACTTTTTTCTGTGCAACAGAAAATGCAAGGACCAGCCAAGCAGTGGGTCGATTCCTTGCCTGTTGTATACACGACCTGGTCCGCATTTTCAAACCGATTTATTTAAGATTTTCCAACGTTACACAGTGTCGCCGATGCCCATATTAAAATGTCGCAAATGAGAAGAGGGGAAAACGAATCTCCTCAAGAATTTTATTATCGCATGGTAGCTTACGGCAATAAATGTGGTATTTTTGAAAACGATATTGTTGTTCACATCATCAACGGTATTAATGATAGTGATTTGAAAAGAAGAATTTCGAACAGTTATACACGGTGTATTGATTTGTTGCGTGATATAAATAACTATTCAATTTATAATGATGGGAAAATAAACACGCATTTTAAACCAAAGCCAATACAATCCACAAATCCTACGTTCGGTACGCGTAACACAATTCCTAAATCGAATGAGAATATAAAGTGTTACAACTGTTCAAAAACGGGGCATTATTCCATTAAGTGCCCGGAGCCACAGAAAAAAATTCGTTGTGGAAAATGTCAACGCACTAACCATACAACCGAAAAGTGTCCCGAAAAATCAAACCCTGTAAGGGCAATCGAGCCAGTGAAAAACGAAACCTCTGACGGTATTTTAAAGCAAATTAAAGTTAATAGTGTAAGTACAAGTGCTTTCGTAGATCCGGGAAGCAGTCGTACTATCGTCAAAGAAAGTTTTGCGATAAAACTCGGTAGTATCAGTACATGTTCTATCACACTGACCGGATTCGGTGGAGGTAAATGCGTATGCGATGCAAAAATAAACGCAATCGTCGAAATCGACAATGAGAAGTTTGAAAGTGACATTTTAATCGTGAAAGACAATTTATTAGACGAAAATATCTTGCTTGGAACTGACTGTTTATGTAGAAACGGTAGTCGACTAGTGATTGAGAACGGTGGTTGTAGTGTCGAAAATGCTTTAAGCAAACGTGCCGACACAACAATCAATAAAAATTATTTAATTAAACTCGAGAGAAAGTTTCTGATCTTGGTCGTTGTAAACTAAAGAAAATGGAAATTGAACTGAACTCGCAAACACCCGTAAATATGAAGCCGTATCGTATCCCTTTTTCAAAACGACCAATCGTCGCCGATATCATCAAAGAATTACTCGAAAACGAAAGTTTACGACCATCCGAATTCGACTTTGAAGCAGTACATCGTTCCGGTAGCAGACTACCACGCGTAGATGCCATGAGTAGAGCTCCTGACCAGCCCGCTGAAAACGTGGAACCGGTAGGCTCTATCCTCGAGATACATGCCGACGTAAACGATTGGCTTTACACTATGCAAATTCAAGACGAGAAGTTACGAGAAGTAGTCGACATTCTACGAGGTCATGTTAAATCTGATCGAGAAACAGAAATCAAGAAATATTTTCGAATCCAAAATCACCGCCTTTATCGTATAGAAGACGATGGCCTTAAGTTCGTCGTTCCAAAAGCTGTACGATGGCGTATTGCTTAACTATGCCACGACAAGATGGGTCATCATGCGTTAGAGAAGACTATCACCCGCATTCGTAGTAAGTTTTGGTTTCCCCAAATGCGAAAATACCTAAAGAATTACATCGCCGCGTGCATTGGTTGTTGCTATCGAAAAGCCCAATGCGGTAAAGTCGAAGGTGTAATGCACTACGATTCGATAGAACCGATACCGTTTCGGGTAATTCACGTTGACCACCTAGGTCCATTCATTCGTAGTAATAAAGGAAATTGTTACATTTTGGCTATATCCGATGCCTTTTCTAAGTATCTTATAGTTAAAGCGGTGCGCGACACGCGAACGATTCACGTAATAAATACCTTAAACGAGATAACTAGCTATTTTGGGTTACCGGCTAAACTAATTTCTGACCGTGGTACCGCTTACACATCCAAAACATTTACGGCCTATTGCGAAGAGAACGGGATAAAACACGTTAAAACGGCTGTACGTACCCCGCGGTCGAACGGGCAAGTCGAACGGGCAAGTCGAACGCGCAAATCAAACAATCCTTAATTATTTCCGGACGTCTGTAGATAATAAAAGAATGGGACTTAATGTTACGAAACTTACAATTCTCTATTAACTCGCAGAAAAATAAAACGTCGGCATACAATCAGCTAGTTGCCGCCGTACATGAAGACGTAGACGAATCTATCAATAATATTCCGATAGTTGAAAAACGTACCCTTGCATCCAAAAAAATTGAGCGCGAAAGAGAAAAATGGAAAAAACAATTCGATGAAAGGCATTCCATTCCTCGTATATATCACGAAAACGATTTAGTAGTCATAGAAAACGAAGTTTCCGCAACCGGTGAGTCGAGAAAATTAGAACCGAAATATCGTGGACCCTATCGTATCGCGAAGGTATTGAATAATGATCGGTATTTAATAGAAGATGTGCCGGGTATGCCAATAAAATCGCGAACTTTCTCATCCGTTTACGAGTCAAGCAAACTTAAGCCGTGGTGCCACAACTGTCCCGAACTTGATGACGAACTAGTTCCCGAAGACTACGAAGGCGCCGAAATTTTCCTGTCACGAAAGGCCGACTGTCAACAATCTGGCAACCTGGGTAAAAAACAGCAATAGCGAAGAGGTGGCATCGATACGAGAAGAGTCGTCGAGTGGCGTCGGTCGTATACACACACAATATTAACACAAGCAACAGATATTTTTAACATTGTTATAATTCATAATTTTTGTAATATTGAAACATATGTGACAATCACGAAAATAATAATAAATAAAACAGTATTGAAATTAAAAAGAGGTCTCCTGACAATAGCAAAAGTTAAGCGCTTTTCAACATTTACTTTCGAAAGCAGCGGACGGTTTCATGTGAAACGACCGTGCCACACTCTACTTCCAACTCCTTGGCAAGGGTTCTGGTCGAAATTTGGGGATTTTGACGGACCTTACGCATGATAAGGCGGTCTGCCCGCTCGTCAATCTTCTTCTTTCGAACACTTTCACACTTTGCTTCCAGTCTGTCTTCATTTTCGGCTCGATTTGAAACATTTTAAATTGTTTTTCGCGATACACGAAACATCTCCACTAGCTCAGCTACAGATTTTCCAATTTGGTGATTATAAAATATCAATTGGGTAACGTCAAAAGTCAATCTAGCTCCAGGCATCTTAAATAATTTTAAAATTAGCTTTTTGACACGTGTGCAGAAAGATTTCGCAATTAAATGAAAAGGAATGCAAACATAGCGCATAGTGCAGAAGCATAGATAACGGTAAAGTACCGTTTTTTCTTCCAATAGAACAAAACAGAATTGAAAACTACGAGGGCTTCTATATATATTTCTGGCCTAATAATGAAGAAGGATGGAGTCATGTGTAGAAGTTCACGCAAGTGAGGAAAGTTCTCTGATCGCCATTCACTTGGGAGTGGCCAGAAACGATTCTTTTACATATGACTCAAGCAGCTCACGACTTCCGGTCTCTGACCAAGTATCCTCTGGGTAGCCTAAGAACATCCGTTTGAAGGCGAGCTAAAGTGAGAAGGCGAAACATCCCCTACTTAGGGCTGTGCGCTGGGTTTGGGACCCGCCACGTAAAAAAAACGCACCAATGAAAACAACCAAACAGCCTCGGATGAGAGACCCCCTTTTTGATGACGACCATGGCAAGCAAAATAAGGACTACGAATTGAGGGCATGCACCTGGAATGTCCGGTCCCTTAATTGGGAAGGTGCCGCTGCCCAGCTGGTTGATGTCCTCGTGGACCGCCGTCCAAGAAATGCGATGGACGGGACAAGGACAGAGACGAGTAGGTCCTTGTGACATCTACTACAGTGGCCATATAAAGGAGCGCAAGTTTGGTGTTGGATTCGTGGTGGGAGAGAGACTCCGTCGCCGAGTACTATCATTCACTCCGGAGAATGAACGTCTAGCCACAATTCACATCAAAGCGAGGTTCTTCAACATATCGCTGATTTGCGCCCACGCCCCGACGGAAGAGAAGGACGATGTGACCAAAGATGCCTTTTATGAGTGCTTGGAGCGCACTTATGAGAGATGCCCCCGCCACGATGTCAAAATCGTGCTTGGCGACTTCAACGCCAAGGTGGGCAAAGAAGGTATCTTTGGCACTACGGTCGGTAAATTCAGCCTCCACGAGGAAACATCCCCAAATGGGTTGAGGCTGATCGACTTCGCCGGGGCCCGAAATATGGTTATCTGTAGTACTAGATTCCAGCATAAGAAGATACATCAAGCTACCTGGCTGTCTCCGGATCAAAAAACCACCAACCAGATCGATCATGTTGTGATAGACGGAAGACAGTCTCCAGTGTTCTAGATGTGCGTGTGCTCCGAGATCCTAACATCGACTCGGACCACTATATTGTTGCAGCCAAAAATCGCACCCGCCTCTGTGCAGCAAAAAACGCACGCCAACAAACACAAGGAAGGTTCGACGTCGAGAAGCTGCAATCACAACGGACAGCCGAACGATTTTCTACTCGGCTTGCACTCCTGCTCTCTGACTCGTCAACAACTCGGTATAAGGGAACTGTGGGACGGCATTTCAAACTCCTTACGTACAGCTGCAACCGAAACCATTGGTTTTCGGAAAGTGCAAAAGAACAGCTGGTACGACGAGGAGTGCCGTGTCGCAGCGGAGAGAAAACAGGCTGCCTACCTCGCAACGTTACGATCGACCACAACACGTGCGGGATGGGATAAATACCGAGAGTTGAAGAGGGAAGCAAGACGCATTTGTAGACAGAAAAAGAAAGAAGCCGAAATGCGTGAGTACGAAGAGCTTGATAAGCTGGCCGACAGGGGTAATGCTCGAAAATTCTACGAAAAGATGTGGCGGCTTACCGAAGGTTTCAAGACCGGAGCATACTCTTGTAGAACCCCCGAAGGTGATCTAGTCACCGATGCCCAAAGCATACTTAAATTATGGAGGGAACACTTCTCCAGACTGCTGAATGGCAGTGAACGCACAACGCCAGGAGAAGGCGAGCCCGATACCCCAATCGATGATGATGGAGCAGACGTTCCATTGCCCGACCATGAAGAGGTTCGAATAGCAATTGCCCGCCTGAAGAACAACAAAGCGGTAGGGGCCGACGGATTGCCAGCCGAGCTATTCAAACACGGCGGCGAAGAACTGGTAAGGAGCATGCATCAGCTTCTTTGTAAAATATGGTCGGACGAAAGCATGCCCAACGATTGGAATTTAAGTGTGCTATGCCCAATCCATAAAAAAGGAGACCCCACAATCTGCGCCAACTACCGTGGGATTAGCCTCCTCAACATCGCATATAAGGTTCTGTCGAGCGTATTGTGTGAAAGATTAAAGCCCACCGTCAACAAACTGATTGGACCTTATCAGTGTGGCTTTAGACCTGGTAAATCTACCACCGACCAGATATTCAAATATGCGGCAAATCTTGGAAAAGACCCGTGAAAGGAGAATCGACACACACCACCTCTTCGTCGATTTCAAAGCTGCTTTCGACAGCACGAAAAGGAGCTGCCTCTATGCCGCGATGTCTGAATTTGGTATCCCCGCAAAACTAATACGGCTGTGTAAACTGACGCTGAGCAACACTCAAAGCTCCGTCAGGATCGGGAAGGACCTCTCCGAGCCGTTCGATACCAAACGAGGTCTCAGACAAGGCGACTCCCTATCGTGCGACTTTTTCAACCTGCTTCTGGAGAAAATAGTTCGAGCTGCAGAACTCAACAGAGAAGGTACCATCTTCTATAAGAGTGTACAACTGCTGGCGTATGCCGATGATATTGATATCATCGGCCTCAACACTCGCGCCGTTAGTTCTGCTTTCTCCAGACTGGATAAGGAAGCAAAAGAAATGGGTCTGGCAGTGAACGAGGGCAAGACGAAATATCTCCTGTCATTAAACAAACAGTCGTCGCACTCGCGACTTGGCACTCACGTCACTGTTGACAGTCATAACTTTGAAGTTGTAGATAATTTCGTCTATCTTGGAACCAGCGTAAACACCACCAACAATATCAGCCCAGAAATCCAACGCAGGATTACTCTTGCCAACAGGTGCTACTTTGGACTAAGTAGGCAATTTAAAAGTAAAGTCCTCTCTCGACAAACAAAAGCCAAACTCTATAAGTCACTCATAATTCCCGTCCTGGTATACGGTGCAGAGGCTTGGACGATGACAACATCCGATGAGTCGACCTTAAGAGTTTTCGAGAGAAAAGTTCTGCGAAAGATTTATGGTCCTTTGCGCGTTGGCCACGGCGAATATCGCATTCGATGGAACGATGAGCTGTACGAGATATACGACGACATTGACATAGTTCAGCGAATTAAAAGACAGCGGCTACGCTGGCTAGGTCATGTTGTCCGGATGGATGAAAACACTCCAGCTCTGAAAGTATTCGACGCAGTACCCGTCGCGGGAAGCAGAGGAAGAGGAAGACCTCCACTCCGTTGGAAGGACCAAGTGGAGAAGGACCTGGCTTCGCTTGGAATATCCAATTGGCGCCAAGTAGCGAAGAGAAGAAGCGACTGGCGCGCTGTTGTTGACTCGGCTATAATCGCGTAAGCGGTGCCTACGCCAGTAAAGAAGAAGAAGAATAATGAAAATAGGCATATTTATCAACAAAAATGTTTTTTTTTTCGTAGGATTCGGCTCGTCTTGGAAGACCCACATGGTCGACTGCTGTTTTGTTTCGGGCTCATACGCACCTCGTCACCTGTGACGATCTTATAAACGTCTGAACGTCTGTTTGAAGCATCGCGATCGTATTTTTTCAGCATTTCTTTACACCAATCCACACGAGCCTTTTTTTGAGCGATTGTCAAATTGTGCGGAATCCAACGAGAACAAACCTTTTTTACGGCCAGGTGTTCATGCAATATCGAATGTATGCTGGTGGGAGAAATGCATAGGCATGCCTCTATCTGAAGGTATGTTCACGTACGGCATCGATGTTTTCTGGCACAACGGCTGTTTTTGCACGACCTTCACGGAATTCGTCTTTGAGCGAGCGTCGGCCACGATTGAATTCGTTGTACCAGTTTTTCACAGAGCTATAGGACTTAGTGTTGCCTAGTCCAGAAATATATATAGCAACCTATGTATGTAAAGTGTGTAAAGAGTTTCCTGACAGTGTCAAAAATGTGTAAACTCATATTTTGTTGTTTTAAAAATTTCCCTCTTGTTATATTGTTTTTATTTTTGTGCATACTAATTTAAAATTTGCTAAATATTATTTCTGCATTAAAAAAATATAGAACAAAAATAACTAAATGCGTTAGTTTTGCATGCAAAGTCAAAAATTTGTTTTTTTTTAGTGTGTAAAGAGTCTCTTGACAATCTGTAAAAAAGTGGTTTTTGTGTAATATGTTGTTTTATTATTTTAAAACAATTGTTTTATAAGTCCCTTTTGAGTGGTGTGTTTTTCTTTATACATCGATTTAAGGTATACAAAAAGTTGTGATCCCTGTCTCGCCCTCAAATGAATCAAGCCTGTTTATATCAGTTAATGTTTTCTAAGTCTAAGTCTTTTGATTTCAGCTGCAACTTTTTGTAACTTTCTTTGTTATTCTACCAGGCATACGATTTTTGGGTGTTATTTTTTATAATTTTTTGTATTTACGGGTATGTATATTCGTGAATATTTTATTGTTGTTTTTTCATCATACATACATATATGTATATAGTTTTGGTATCATAAAGAGTTCAACTTCTTCTTGGCTCTTTATGTCAGCTCTACAGTTAAAAATAAAAACACTGAGCTTCTTTGCTTATGTCTAATCTTCGACTGAATTTTTTTTTTATTTCAAATTGTTGCTTATATTCTAATTTGAAATGCGCGCAGGCACTTATACATGTGTTTATATTTATTTACATACATACACACATCTGCATGCATGCCAGAAGAATTTGTTTTATCAGCAGAAATGTATAAGTAAACTTGATTCGTTTCAAGAAAGAGTTCGTGTATGAAGTCTATCTTGAAATGAATACTGCTTATTTATTTTTTTTTTCTAGGGAGTGTATGTCAATATGTGACTATATACATATTTGAGCTTTGGTTTTCATTTTATCATTTTCTCATTTTTATCAAATGCTTGTTTTATACGTACTTTTATTTAAGCACATCATATTGGTGTATACTTTCACACCTACATATGTATATATAATATTATATTTTTGAATTGCGGTGTTTAGAAGATGTGTGAAGAAATATCACTTAGCACCAAAGCGAATTTAATAAAGCTTCAGTATCCACTATTAACTTTTTACACTGCTATGATAATATTTTAAAGGAAGAACAGTTTTCCTGAGCAAATAAAGGCCTCAGAATATGTTAAAAAAAGAGATAAAAAATTATTGGACCACATTGCGTCACAAATGGAATTAGTGAACGGAATGAGTCCTCTAATTACCTATTATCAATAGGAATATGTGGCTTTGATGGCAAGTCTGGTCAGAGCGAATATAAGTAGAAATTTGAAAATAATAATTTGGAAGACAATAATTTATTTGTCACGACATATGTCCCTGTATAACTTGTAATAAAATTGCATAGTGATAAAGAGCACAAACAAATTTGAAAAAACTGCAGACCTTCATCCACTCGCTATTGCCGTCCTGTTCGAATTCAATTTTAAAAGGAATTATGTAGTTTAATAAACCCTAAATGCACTAGATTTGCGCTAGATCCTGCAAAGGAATTAAGGTAGTAGTCTTATGCCTATTTTCATGACTTTTTTGGAGGGTTGTTTTGTATAGGAAAATTAAAATGAATTATCTTGAATATTCAGAGTGTTTTTATTTACATATTGAAAATAAAAAATAAAATATTTGAATAAATTTAGTACTTTATTACTATTAATATTGAAGTTGGAATTTCAAAAAAAAACAAAAAAGGCAAGGGGGTGGAATATATTCCAAGTCATTGTACTTTCAAATTAAGCAAAAATAATAATTTCGATTTTTTTAACACAAGTTACCAGACTACTACCTTAACTTCAAATTATTCCTGGTATTATCTTCCTTTGTCAGTCATAACATCGCTCTCGATGTTATTCAATATGCAACAGTTTCAATTGGAAAGCTCTCATAAGAATCTGCTGAGTAAAGCAATAAGGACGTTAAGATATATCGACTACATCATACACGAAAGAACTAACGGATCGCTACAAATCAGGACTTGCTAAACCGATTGCGTTTGAGCTTAGATCCTTTCATCACCAGTCAAAGAAACTATCAAGCAAAAGTAAATCAAAACAGATTTTGATTTAGTTGAATAATATTTAAAAAATTGCTTTTTCCGTTTATCAACTCTTTTAATTTAATATAATTAATTAAAATTTGTTACCATCGGGGGGGGTGGCGGAGTGGAAAACGGGAGAGGGAGATTTTAAAAAGCTTTGGCAAAAGTTTTACTTTTATATAGGCAGTGGAAGTACTTTTGGCCGCTGATTCCATACAAGACTCACCACTGTGCGCTGTACGGAGCCGCTTAATGCTGAAACAGAATGCCTAAAAGCATGCGGAATAGAATGCTGAATTAAAGTCTCCAATACAAAATTAGGTATGTCACTTATAAGATGACGAGAAAAGTTGAAATCCGGGGACTGTCCGTCTGTCCTTTCATCCAGGCGAGCTGTAACTTGAGTACAAACTGAGATATCTTGATGAAACTTTGTGTGAAGGTTCCTTAGTACAAACAAAAGTACGAGTTCGTAGGTGGGAGTAATCAGACCTTTGCCACGCAACAAATCGTCATTAACCGAAAATCTATAAAGTGCCATAACTAAACACTAAATTGATTTATTAAACTGTAATTTGGCACAGGGGATCGCAGAAGCATGGAGCATCTGTGGGAAAAAATTTTGAAAAATTGGGTGTGGACCAGTGGTCTGCAGTAAATGAGTTAAACTTAACTTTAAGCCACTTGCGAAAAATTCAGTATGAAGCAAACAAATTATTCACAGAATGAGTATAAGTGTGATTACTGCTCACTTACAATTATGAGAGAAAGAGAGTTTTAGCTTGTGAGCTGTTTACCCAGCAAAACTTGCGTGACCGAAACTCCAATAGCATATAATACAAACTTATTGAAAACGATGGATGTGAAAGCGTACAGCATGATACCGTGAATTTGACGTTTGCTTTTTCGTTGTGACAAACTGTTTCGAAGAAAAAAAATTCGGTTACAAACGCGTCGATAATTGAGAATTGTGCAGATTTTTGCTTGTCCATATTTATGCAAAATTATTTAAAATAAATATTTTTATCTACTGTAATTGTGTTTAGTTAAATTTGTGAACATTTTGTGTCTACAATATTTGAAAAAAGGGTTAGTAGAGAAAATAATAATTCAATATGAAGAAAAATACACTTAGTGCATATATGAGCCGGGAAAAAAGGCTTTTAATCTAAGTGCATCTAAATTTGTGAAAATTTTTGAAAAAGATGTAAATTTTGATTGTGATTCTGATGTGGAAGGATGTAGTTCACTAAGCTCCTTTGATTTTTCTTCAAACTGCAGTGATAGCTATGTTAGTGATAGCAATAATAGTGATAGAAAATAATTAATTTAGTTTAGAATTAAAAGCTAGGGCTTCAAGAAATAGAGTATCCCATAATACAGTAACCGATCTTCTGAAAACGTTTCGAAGAAGAGGTTGCACAGATTTACCTCTAACGGCTAAAAGTCTCTTAGGTACCAGCCGAAAAAAGTAAATATTCAAACGATTCCAAGTGGATCTTTTTTATATAGAGGAATTCAAAATCATTTTGGGAAAAGTTCATTTCTTCAACTTGAAAATGAAAATAATATTGTGCTTGATGTGGGAATAGATGGCCTCAAATTATTCAAGAATTCGAATAAAGCATTGTGGCCTATTCTAGCATCGATAGTTAAATTTCCAAACGAATTGCCGTTAACAATTGCTTGCTTTTCTGGAACAGAAAAACCTTGGAGCATCAATGATTTTTTAAAAGAATTTTGTGAAGAAATAAATTATTAAAAAAAAAATGGTCTTCAGGTTGGTACTTATCCTGTTACGAAGAAATTTGATATTCGTTTGTTTTGCTGTGATGCTCCCGCTCGAGCTTTTGTTACAGGTGTGCAGTCGCACACTGAAAAAAGTAGTTGTTCTAAATGTGATCAAATGAGTGACTACAAAGAAAGGAGAGTTTGTTTTTCAAAACAAATAAAGCATTTAAGAACTGACCAATCTTTTAAAAATAGAAGTGACAGATCACATCACATTAATCCTTTTAAATTTAGAGAAAGCATTTTAGAGTTAGGAAATTTAAAAATGGTTTCTCAATTTCCTTTAGACCCATTGCACCTTGTAGATTTTGGTGTATGTAAAAAGTTGCTTCAATTGTTGATCAAAAAAGGCAATATACTAATTTAGTTCCTTCAAAGTTCGGTAGAATATGTAGAAGTTTAGATGAAATCAGCAATTGGAAAACGATAGAGTTTAGGCAGTTCTTACTGTATATACTTAGGTATATTTGTCCTAAGGGATTGCATTGGTGGTGAGCTTTACTACCATTTCC
This sequence comes from Bactrocera zonata, assembly GCA_037783105.1. Taxonomy (NCBI): domain Eukaryota; kingdom Metazoa; phylum Arthropoda; class Insecta; order Diptera; family Tephritidae; genus Bactrocera; species Bactrocera zonata. The sequence goes on along the minus strand of JBAWJQ010000868.1, from coordinate 937,780 downwards.
TCTTATTGCACGCAGGTATGAGGCTACTATCATGCAAGAAGGCTTATAGCATTCAAGCCAATGTTGCCAAACAAATCTTGGAAGAATTCGTTGATTTGTTTGGAAATATATACGGTGACCATTTAGTTAGTTACAATATACATGGTTTACTCCATTTAACTGACTGTACCAAGCAATAAGGTTCTCTAGATAACTTTTCCGCTTACAAGTTTGAAAATCACATGCAATATTTAAAAAAACTTATAAATAAGCCCAATAAAATCCTGCAGCAATTACATTTAAGGATTGAAGAAAGAAATATTTCAAATTTTACTTGCAATAAAATATCTAAAACTAATTCGTTTAATATAGATTTTATAAAAGAAAAATACTCGCATTGTTCTAGTCAAAAATTAGGCTCCATAAAAGTTAAAGGCATGACAGAGGAATCTAGTATGGCTATTTTATCGGCACATTGTTTCTTGGGTGTTGAAAACTATTTATTTTAGGTATTTTGTCGGTAAATAAATTGGACCCACATTTGTTTAAAAAAAGACGATATTGTTTATACTTAAATATTTTTCTATTCCCAACATTGTCCCGACGGTACTTTATTATATTATGTTAAGTTATTTAAAATGAATTTTGATGCTGCCAAATTTTTATTTCTTAATCAGATGGATTCACCAGCGCTTTTTGATGAAACCTATTTGGAGGAATGCCCAAAAACGTCTTCGATACCCGTAAAAGGTACATGTAAAATTGTCATTTTAGTTTTCAATTTATTTTTACGCATTTATATTGTAGAACAATTGACATTTAAACGGAAAAAATTCAACATTTCTGGTTGCTACAATTCAGAGGCAAGCTTTTCAAAGCAACAAGCAGACAATTTGCCCGGGATGGAAATGGTAATCCAATATATTGTTTAAATGCATTTCTTACAAATTTTTACTTTATTATGTTTACACCTTTTAACATGTTAAAAACTATTTCCGCCCAACTACAAGAATTGACTTCAAGAGTTGATAATATGGAAAGGAAGATGGACAGCTTTTTGAAAGAAAATGTAAGTTTATGTCCATAAAAGTTTTTATTGTTCTGTAGGTATTCATCAATACAAAAAAACGTATTGTTCAGATATTGTTGTTTAGGTATTATTTAAGTATTCTCTAACTGTTCTTGTTCTCATTTCAGATAGTTCAAAAAAACGATGAAATGGCCCAACAAAAAACCGTCCGCGAATGTAAGGTGTTGATTCGGAAAGTTCACCAATCAGTATGTGAACTGACTGGCGAAGAAATCGACAACGCACAAGCAGAAATTGCTTCCACCCTACCATTAACAACACTAGCTGCAGCTTTGGAAATGGAAGAAAAATTTAAATGTGAAGAATTTGCTACAGCAACGGTTAGTAATGTATACTTATGTTGCAGCAAGATTGTAGTTTGTTGTCATCGTACTAGCGCAGCGAGTTTCGGCGTTGTTCACGTTCCACACTTTGTTACTGAGTTCTAAAGCACCACTGAACTCGTCATTCCTTCTTCTTTCTGTGCTTACCACCGAACCACACTCGGCCACAACGTCACCACCCTGGCGCCCCGCGAAAACGGTACTTCCCCAAGCGACAACATGCAGACAACCAATCGCAGCACAATCAACGGCTGATGCAATAATGAAGAACTTAGTCTTCTAATGAAATTCTCTAAGCTGTATACACACACACTCATATGTCGGGTGCGCCGACACGGCCATCCTGACCAATACACGACCTCGTGCAATTTTACCAAAGATGCTTTGTTACCAATTAACCAACTTATACAGTTTATTCAATTATAACTTCTATAATTCTTCCATCTAAACTTATAATTTCCATTACAACTTACATTCAATTTTTTTTTTATTTTTTAACTAAAACAAATTGTTTTCTTTGACACAGTTCATTTTTACATTCTCATTAACCATTCAGGTTTCACATTATGTTATCTAATGCGCCACACGCTATGATCAAAACAATTGTTTTGTTCTTGTGCTTACATTATAATTACAGATTTCATTATTAGCCCTTAAAACACCTGTTCTGTCTTTTTCAACAGTTTCTTTTTACATGCTTTCATTACTGTCTCTTTCAACAGTGTCTTTTTCAACTATTTCATTACTCAAATCCTTATCACAACTTTCAAACTCAACTGGTATTTGCCCATTTGGCATTTTTCTTATGTCATCATGAGCATATTTATATTTTCTATTGTTTGTCAAAGACCTGAGCAAATTCGGTTATTTGAAACGGCCCTTTAAACTTTGGACTTAACTTTGTTTGATGCCTCTCTTCATTTTTTAATAATACAAAATCTCCAACCCTGCATCCTACAACTTTAGCCTTGTCTTTATCAAATTGCTCCTTGTTATATGCTGCTGCAGCTGAAATATTTTGTCCTGCTCGTGCTCTCACCTCTGCCAAGTCGATCTCTTCTACCATATCGCAGGGAGGAAGCAACCCCAACGGGCGGGCAACTTTGCCGATAAACAATTCTAAGGGGCTTGTCTTTGTCACTCGACTAGCCATACAGTTCAAAGCTAATTGAACTTCTCCTAATACATCTTGCCAAGATCGATTGCTAGTTTCAACGGCAGCTAATAAGTTCTTTAAGGTGATCATAATGCGTTCAACTTGTCCGTTTGCTCTACTTGCACCTGTCGCAATCAAATGCAAATTAATTTTTTGTTTTGAACAAAACTCACTAAATCTAGTGCTGGCGAAACATCTGCCCTGATCCGCTATCATGCGATCCGGTACTCCAAACAGAGAAATAGCAGACGTGACAGCATTTATGCAATTTTCAGCATCAATTTTAAGCGTCTGGGTTAAATAAACAAATCTGGTAAAGGCGTCCACCTGAACAATGATATACTCCTTCTGATCAGACTTGCCACTCAGCTTTCTAGTTATGTAGATGTGAATGGTGTGCCAAGGTGTATTTACTTTTGGTATTGGATGAAGACTTACTTGAACTTTACTCCAAGAAGACTTTGACATTTTACACGTAATGCAGTTCTCAACAAACTTTCGAATATACTTGGACATGTTATCAAACCAGTAATAGTCGTAGGCCTTATCCAAATACATGATGGACTCATGGATCTGATTTATTACGGACCATCTAAATGGTTGAGGAACAATTGGTAAAGATCGAGTTCTACCATTTCGCTGAATTTTTCGATATAATATTCCTGCTCTTAACTCGTAAGTTTTAGCAATATCCTCAGCAAGAGAATTTTCTTTTACTTTATTTAAAATATTAACTATTTCAGAATATTGACGATGTTCGGCCAAAAGCCAAGTGTCAGATATTTCTGCCAAATTAACTCGTTTTTCTGGAATTTTGCAAGTCAACTCTGCTGAAGGCAGATTTCTTGAAAAGAAGTCAACATGAGACATTCGTTTACCTTCTTTATATTGTATGTCAAATGTAAAAGACTGTAAATGCGCCCACCATCTTTGTACCCTGGGACATATATCCTGTTTAGTTTTTGATGCTTTAAGTGAGTTACAATCAGTGAAGACAACAAAATTTCTACCTAAGAAATAATGGCGAAAATGTTTTATAGACAAAACAACAGCAAGAGTTTCCAACTCATAATAATGATACCGTGATTCAGCAGGAGAAGCAGCTTTACTAAAATATTCTATGATATGCGACTTGTTGTTCATTTTGTGTAATAAGATGGCCCCGTATCTCCGAGAACTTGCATCGGTATGCAACTCAATAGGGTGGTTCGGATCAAAAATTACTAAGACTGGCTTTTGCGTAAGGATAGAAATAACTTTTTGTCTAATTTCTTCATGTTCCGATCTCCAAATAAAATCATTCTTCTCCGAAGTTAAAAGATATAACGGTTTCATAAAACAGGAGAATCCTTTCATAAATTGCCTGAAATAAGACGCCAATCCAATAAATTGGCGTAAAGCAGAGACTGACTGAGGAGGTGGCAAAGTAGTTAACGCTGTAACTTCGGACGGATTTCACCTGTACTTACTTCATATCCCAGATATTGAATTGTTGACTTGAGAAAAGAACATTTTTTTATATTGAATGAGAGTCCAGCATTCGTGAGACAATCAAGAGTGATTTACAACCTTTCCAAAGCCTCACTTTCTGTTGAAGCAGCCACCATTACATCATCCATATAAACGACAACAAACGTATTTGCAAGATCTCCAAGTGTCTGCATAACTGTGAGTTGAAATATTGAAGGTGCATTCCTGAGCCCAAAAGGCATTGCCAAAAATTCATATTGCCCGTCTGGAGTGACAAATGCTGTACACTCTACCGATTCTTCGTACATGGGAATTTGATAATACCCACTTGCCATATCTAAACATGTAAAATATTTCACTCCATAAAGTCTGGCTATCTGGTCTGATATAAGGGGCAAGGGATATCCATCTGCGACTGTATTAGAATTTAACTCACGGCAATTAACACACAAACGATTAGTGCCGTCTTTTTTATTAACCAACATCATGGGACTAGCGTAAGGTGAGCAACTTGGCCTTCTAATTTTACATTGCAATAATTCATTAATCTTGTCTCGTACTAATTCTCTTTCGTTTGGGCTAAGCCTATATGGCCTTCTTTGAACAATTTTTCTTGGGTCTACTAATTTAATTTTCATTTCACCCGAAATAACTCTACTCGAAGGAATTCCCTTAATAAAAGATTTTGAATATTTTTCCAATAAATTTTGTAATTTATCTCTATCTTCCCTAACAATATCAGTATTTAATTCACAAAATTTTTCATCATTTGAACAAAAGTTTACAGTTTTTGATCTAATAATTTCGAATTTTCCTGGTGATATTATAACATTAAATCCAGGGGCAGTACTTCTCGACCAATAATAATATCATTTTTCAAATATTCATTGTCCAAAACATGAAAAAAAACTTCAATGTGGTGTTGACTAATTTTTAAGTTGCTAAGTATTTGTAATGTACTACATATGCCGTCACCACCAATACCCTTTAACATCACAACATTGTTAATTCTCTTACCAACTAATGTGATACTTATCTTTTATTTTATTAATGAACATTCCGCTCCAGAGTCGAATGTTGTTATAAACGTCTGACCATGATGAATCATCTCTCCTTTGGGCTCAACAACTTCGCATAGCTCCACTATTTTTATCTGGTGTGTATCCTTGACCTTATCCATTTTGAAGTTACCGCAATGTGTTGAAATATGACCAAGTTCACCACACTTAAAGCAGGTTACATTCGCTTTTTGCTGGTGACCAAATCAACCTTCCGCTGCTATTCATAACACGAGACGAAGAACGATCTTGATGCTGTCTAGCTCTACATTCCATCATCTTGTGGCCTAATTTTCCACAGAAATGACATTTGATTGTTGAAAGTTTCGGACGCTTTATGTCAGGTGAAGACATTTCTTCTTGCAGATTTTTCTTCCTTTTGTTGAACGTGAATGCTTTAAGCTCGGTTTGTAATTCACTTCTAGTGTGCATATTTGAGGTTAGGCGCTGCAATCTGTTATCAACATTAGCCATATTTGCAAGCGTCACAGAAACTGTAATTTCCTCCACGTCCATGTCGCGCCATTTTGTGATAAGTGACATCATCATACGACTAGCATAGTTGGAGAGGCACTCGCCATCGGTCGGACAATTAGCTAACATTGACAGAAACGTAGCTGCTGGCGTCTCTACACTACCAAAACGCTGCATGAAAAGTTCTTTAAGTTCGTCCCAAGTTATGTCAGGATAACATATTTGAGAAAGCCATTGCGACGCACTGCCTTTCAACGATGCACTCTAGGCCATCACCAACGCGCTGCCTTTTACGGTATTTTCCGTCAAAATTATACTTGCTGTGGAACACCACGCCGACACGTCGGCGCCATCAAGGTCTGCGTTGAATTTCGGTAGCGCAATTGTTTTTTTATTTGTTGTTTCGGGTGTCGATGATTGAACTGCCTTGATAAGTTCAATCAAATTATTGTTTTGCATCTCCATTACAATTCTCCATGGCCCATCTAATTCGTTAGGTAGCGAGCCAGATCCCACTTCTTATGTTGCAGCAAGTTTGTTGTTTGTTGTCATCGTAGTAGCGCAGCGAGTTTCGGCGTTGTTCACGTTCCACACTTTGTCACTGAGTTCTAAAACACTACTGAACTCGTCATTCCTTCTTCTTTCTGTGCTTACCACCGAACCACACTCGGCCACTACGTCACCACGCTGGCGCTCTGCTAAAACGGTACTTCCCAAAGCGACAACATGCAGACAACCAATCGCAGCAGAATCAACGGCTGATGCAATAATGAAGAACTTATGCCCCTATTGCGGTTTTCAACCCGACTTAGTCGAATTGAAGTTAAGGCAATTCAACTTCAAGTCAACCATACTCTTTTTCGGTATTGCGAACTTCAACTAAGTTCAGTCGAAGTATGATTGGCGTTGCCAACCTAAGAAAGGGAAAATTGACAGATAGTGAAACTGCTAAAATTTTTTAAACGACATATCTAAACAATTTAATTCAGTTGTCCCTCGCGAAAAAGTGAATAAACATTAAAATAAATAAAAAAAATGGATATAAGTTTTGATTTATATTACAATGGCGAAAATATTGGGAGCAAAATTGATGTACTACGTGTACGAAAAGCCTTCGTGATTACTCAAATCCATTGGAGCTTCCAAATGCAAAGTAAGCCATAGTTTTTTCACAATTGAGTGGCTTTTTAATAATATTTGTTGCAGATTCATAAGTTATTTTCGATTAAATAAAGAAGCATTTTGTTTTTTACTGATTGAGATGAAGGAACATTTCCACAAACGTGTGCGAGGAACGGCCATACCTCCTATATTAAAATTATGCGCAACTCTGCGTTTCCTTGCTGACGGTGGTTATCAAAAATGCAGTGGAAATGATTTTAACATTGGGTTGGCGCAACCTACGATATCTTTAGTAATTAAAGAGGTTCTAAATATAATTGAACAAAGTATTTGTGCCCAATGGATTGAAATTCAAATGACTGAGGAGGAGCAAAACGCTTCAAAAGTTTCATTTTCTTCAAAAAGTACTTTCCCGGGAGTAGTTGGTTGCATCGACGGGACTCATGTTCGCATAATTTCACCAAGAAGAGAAGTGCAACATCTTTATCTTAACAGAAAGGGATACTACAGTTTAAACGTGATGATTGTATGTATAAAATCTGAATTATATTAGAAACAAAATGGTATAATTTCTTAAAATTTTTAACTTTGTGATTATAAAATGTCTATTCGGTAAGTGGATGCTAGGCATGCAGGCGCAAATCATGACTCTTTTGTTTTCAATGTTAGCGATTTGAAAGTGCATTTACAGAACAACATACAGAATAACCCTTGAATCTTGGGTGAGACTTTATAGTGTTTATTGCTAAATAATTGGAGTAATGTAATTTCTTAGGTGACGCTGGTTATCCTCTGCATAAATTTTTAATGACGCCTTATCGCTTGGCGGAAGCTTCTTCACCCCAAGCACGCTACAATACAGTACACTCAAAGGCCCGGAATATTGTGGAGCGGACAATTGGTGTACTCAAGAGAAGATTTCGATGTATTTTATCTGTACGATTAACTCCACCAATTTTTTGAATTGCTTTTTGTTGTAACTTTATTTTTTCTAAAATTTATAAAAAATATTAATTAAAATTAATTTAACATCAATGAAAATAGTTATTTTACCCGTTCTCCATTTTTCTTTAATATTTGTTTTGTATTTCACTGCACGAATGTTGAACTTCAACTGCTATTAAGCAGTCGAAGTTTATTTATATACTAGTCAACCCCACTTGTACAGGGTTGAAAACCGCAATACCAAAAAAAGTTGAAGTTCGATCATACTTCAACCGCAGTTTTTTTTTACGGATTGAGTTGAAGTCGGCAATACCGAATTTTTAAACTTTGACTGAAATGCAGTTGGGTTGAAAACCGCAATAGGGGCATTAGTCTTCTAATGAAATTCCCTAAACTGTATACACATTAAAGGGCTGCATGAATACGCAAAAAACAAACTTTGAGTCACTGTCCAAAAATTTCAATTTGCACTCACTCACATGTTTGGGTAAAATAAGGACCGAGTCTCATTAGTGAGAACAACAACGAGTTCGCTCAACTCATAGCATTGGTCTACCAAAACACTTCATTGTTTGGTGTGAATTAATTCTGTGCAAGAAGGATGTTAGCTGAGTGAATGATGTTCGTGTGAATTAACAATTGTTGATTCGAGTTATTCTAGTTGCACGACTAGAAAGAAGTATGTAAATACGCATACATAATACATACGAATGTGGATAAAAAAAATGTTTCCAATATTAAATTTTATTGCAATTTTTCATGAAGTTCATTTATGGATTAATAGATTTAACAAAATATTATAAAAAATAAAAATATTTTAGAACTAAAACCTGTCCTTTAGAACAATTGAAAAAAAACTCTTTTTAAATCACATAATACAGTATACTCTCGAAAAGTAAATTCTCAGAAAGTAAATAATCGCGGAAAAGTTAATCACCTTTAATATTACACATGCACCTCGAAAAAGTAAATTTTTTAATTTACTTTTCAGAGAGTGTGATAAAAAATTCGAAACGAAGCAAGCAGCGTTTTTTACGATGTTGCAAAAACACTTACTCTCTTGTTTATCGCGTCTTTTTAGTAAATAAACTCTCCTACTTTGAGATATGTACATATGTACTTACCATTTTAGTTCCTCATTTGTTTGTGCTACAATTTTTTTGTTTTGCTATTGCCTTACATATGTATGTACATACCTACATATTTCAATATGTAACGATGCTTTGTTAAAATTCCTTTTTTTTTTTGCTTTTTTTACTGAGAATGTAGGTAACGGTAAATAATATTGTATTTGCACTTTTTATTGAGTATCGCGTCGCTTGTTTTACATGCTGTAGTTATTATTGATGCATCACTTGACAAGAATAGTTATTACGCAAATTTTAAGTCTTAAAAATTTTTTTAAGTTTAAAAATGCATTTAATATTATAAAAACAGATAATTTATGTATATATTTGGAAAGGTAAATTATTCGAAAAAGTAAATTACCCAAAATACCAATCGATTTACTTTTCGAGAGTATACTGTACATACAACTTTTAGTTCCAAAGTATCACATTTTTATTAGTTACATTCGCGCTCATTTCCAGTCCAATTAACTAATGTGTAAATATACCTATGTATTATGCTGATAAACTGTCGATAAATCGTAAAAAAAGACATTAGGAAAAACCAAAAAACATACGTACGTGCGACGTACGAGTCTCTTTTTATCGACTAACGAGAAACTTATACATATCATGAAATGAAATTGTAATGAAAAGCATCAAATATATGCTATATCATGGATACATATGTATTTTTTATTTTTATGTAATCTAAACTATAAAATAAAAAAGAAATTCACTTATACAACAAAAAAATATACTCATAATTCTTGTATTAAAAAATAAAATGTAAAGCCCTTCAGTCTCACATAACTTAAAAAAATTGCGTTATTAAAAACTTAAACAAAAAAGAAGCAATTCATTTATCTAACAAAAATATACTATATATACATAATTCATTTATTTAAAAAAAATGTGTAAAACATTCACCAGTCTTTTTGAACTTAAAACTAATTTATTTAAAAAATTAATGACTTCAGAAATTTAGAAAAGATAATTATCAAATTCGTTTTCAATGTTGCACATTTGTTTCCTATTAGTTTAAACTCTACAAGAAATTAATTAATTTACATATTCGTATGTAAAAACATGATTTTTCCTACAGTAACAGGGTTAGACCCAATAACACAACGCTTTTCAGAAAGTAAATTTTTGGCATTTGAGAATATTCTCTCAGACGAGGCACTACTAGCCGGTGTTGCTAAGATTTTTAAACTCAATTTAAAAAGTAATGGAAATTTAAGTTTATTTAATTCCCACCATTGTAAAACATCAAAATTGTCGTGCATTACTTCGCTAACATTTTCGTATAATAGTAATTCATTTTGAACTCGATCAAGATTATTTGTTGGATTTGAAGGCTGAAGAAATCCTGAGAAAAGTTGTTCCTTATTATTTGAGAGAAAATTTAATTGACTACTTTCGTTATTGCTTTGATCTTGCTCAATAATCAATGCTTCTAGCATGTTTTGCAATGTAGTATTATATAATTTTCTTCTTCATTTGTAAACTGTAAGAATTTATTAGTCGGTGGAAACAAAAACAAAGCAATTTTGTGAAAAATTGTTAAGTTTTTAATTACGACATCATTTATCAATGTGCTGAGTTCAGTTTTTAACGATTTTATGCATTCTGAATTATCATCGCTATTTGTTTTACATATTCGTTTTAAAAAGTAAACATGCACAATAACTAAATTTAAAGTAGGGTAGTTATCTCCTTCTAATTCTTTTGATGTTTCTTCGAACTTTTTCAAAATATTTATTATATCTGTTAAAGTATTTAAGCTGATGTTACTTATTCTATGGGTTTGACTTTTTATCTGTAAAATGTTTATAATATCGATCCAATTGCTTTGAACAGATTGCAATAAATAATAGATTGAGTTCCATCTAGTTACAGAAAAAATGTTTAGTGTGGTTTTTAGTTGTGCATTAGCTCCAAACTTTTTAAAATATGTTACAAGTTTGATGCACTTTTTACATATTTCCCTTATATCTGAACACTCCTCAATAGATTTTTGAACTATGTTTGCAGCATATGACTGACGCAGAATATGCGATCGTATGTACTAAATGCAGCTTTCATATTGAAGCCCCTGTCTGTAACAATTATCCTCTTATCAAGACTACAATCAAACTCCTTCAATGCCGCCTTTACTTTTTGTATAATTTTTTCACCTATGTATATTAAATAAAGTTACACTTCGTTTTTAAATATGAAACATTCGCAAGTATAATGAAAAACTAAAAATTAAAAAAATATATATGTACATGGTATCAAGGCATATTGAACAGGTAGCCTCATGCATTTTGCTGTTGCCTGAAACCTCGAATGCATCAACCTACGAAATATCAAGTTTGATTTGAAAATACGTCTGCACAGTTGCGAGCACTGAAATATTAATGTGCAATTATGGTAAACATTTCTTGAAATTACAACAAATTGTTGTACTTGACACCACATATAGTACGTACACATACATATCTGCAAATATATACCGTTTCAACAAATACTTACTGCTACAAGATTCAAAATCCATTGATCGAAAAGCAATAAGCTTCATTTAAATTTTTCTGCCTTTTTTATAGTGAATAGTCATAGACAAAAACAATTGTTTTAAATAATTATCGGTCCATAAATCTGAGGTAAGTCCAAAGGTACTAAGTTCACTTAGTTCTAATTTTAAGGAATCGTGGGCTATATTGTATAGATTGTCTATGTTTCTGGATATCGTTGTTGGATGAGGTAATAGTTGATCAGTATCTACGTTCGACCCAAACTTAGCTCCATTTGTATTAGATCCGTATATTTTTTCAGTCCTGCATCTTCGATCATCTTGAATGGTCTGCAATTTTTAGTGACCCATTCAGTGAACGTATCAGCAACATTTTTTTTTGTGTCGTTGTCCACTAATGTCTTTGGGTTATCCGAACGGTTTTTTAAATTTTTATAGCATTTATGTTTCACAAGGTCAGACGTGCTGTTCATAAATTTAAAAACGCTGTTACAATTTTTGCATGCAACAACATCTCTTACCAAACTGCCACTATTTTCAACCTTGCCAAAAATTTCCCAAACCTTGCTTTTCCCAGTTTCAATAACCACTGTATATTTCCCTTTCACTATATTATCCTTAATTTCATTAAGCTGCTGCCTTAGTACAGGCGTCGACTGGGTTGACGATGCAGATTCATCTAATGTTACCTATTATTGTAAAACAGAGACGCAGGTGTAAATTGTATTACAACATGGCAAATATTAGCAAACAATTGCATTGAATTTCGCGGTCAATTACTTACATCCATTATTTTTGATAAAAAATATGAAATATTAAAATAAAAATCTGCCAAAACTATTTTACCCCCTTTTATCTCCGTATACACAAAACAAATGACGAATTTAAATATTTAATAAACTTTCTCGGTTATTTTAGTATAGCATCCGTATTTAAATATTTTCTTCAATGTTAGGTGTTTTAATTTAAATACCCAAAAATTATTATTTTTTCCGATCTGGCTATAATGGAAAATGTCATAACATAACGAAAATTTTGAGGCGCAAAACCTACAATACAATTTTTTACAATATAAAATATCAAAACTGAAAACAAATTATTAAAAATAGTTTATATATTTATAAATATTAGCATTTGACTCTGATTTTGAGTTATTTGAAGAAAATTTCAAACCTTTTGAACAGATTGGTTTATAAAAGTTGATACATAATTACTGCAGTATATCGATATTGACAACCCTGTGTTGTGAGAGAGCAATCACCTGCGCCGTTTCTGCGGCAAAAATCCAAATGTCGTGAATTCTCACGTTATTTCACGTCAAAGAGAGAAGGGAATAGCGTTTTTCACCGTTCAGTTACATTGCGCGCCCATAAGATAGGTCGTGCCAGATGACTCGGGCCACGATTTTACGTTTTCTACTGGTTCTGCTATAAGCGATAAGTGATTGTGAGACATATTCACACTCATCATTACACAAGCCAGCCATGCGATTGTGAGAAGGTAATATTTTTAGCGAGAGCAAGTATGAGTGAACAGTGGGGGTGATTAAAGAATTTAAGAGTATAATCAGGAATAAAGGGATGTTTAACTTATTCCAGTGTGAGAGCGCCTCAAAATAAGCAATACTTTTTTATAACATTTTCCATTATGGCCAGATTGAACAAAATAATAATTTTTGGGCAACACCCAACATTTAGTACGAATAATTATTACTAAATAGTGATTATTTATTATATGGAGAAACTATTTAAATCTTTTTAAAGTATATTAGAACAACTGACTTTTGACCTTTCCATACCCAATAAAAAGATTTAAGCTTGTTAGCTCTCAATCATTAAATGTTTTTAATCATTTTCCATTGAAAATAATACTATAATGCTTCAAGTTACAAAACGTTTCATCAAAAACCTTTAAATTTTACAAGTTTATTTAATTTTCATTGTTTTACATATTTTATAAGTGGTCTTGAACGATGCAACAAATCCCTCCGTTTACATATTGTTTTGGTAAGATTTCAATCTGTCCATCGCCCGTTTCCAATTGATAAACGTCAAAACCTACTGAACTTCATTAGCTGTCAAAGTTCAGTAGGTTTTGACGTTTAGCTTTTTCTTCTCACTTCCAGTGAGAGAGGAGTTAAACATCTCTTTATCTCTGGTATAATCATAAGCCAAGTATTCACTGCAGATCACTGATGGAGACTTGCAGGGATAATGGGATGCCCAACTTATTCCAGTGTGAGAGCACCTCAAAATAAGCGTTTTTTATAACATTTTCCATTGTGGCCAGATCGAACAAAATAAGAATTTGTGGGCATTTAAATTAAAACACCCAACTTTTAATGCGATTGCAAATTGTTACAGATTGGACATTTAATATATTGCTAAACTACTTAAATCTTTTTTTATGATTTTATGGTATATTAAAACATTTGACTTTTGACCTTTCTATACTTAATAAGGTGAATTAAGCGTGTTAGTTCTCAATTTATAAATGTTTCTAATCATTTTCAATTGGAAACTAATTCTAATATGCATTAAATTGCAATGCGTTTCCCGATATATATTTAAATCATGCATTTTCTTTGATTTTCATTGTTTTAAAAGTTTTATGAGCGATCTTGAAAGGCGGAAAAAAATCCCTCCGTTCACGTATATTTTTGGTATAATTTCAATCTGGCCGTTCCAGTCATTCCAAAGACAAAACCCACCCAATTCAGTCAACTGTCAAAGTATGGTAGGTGGGCGGTTCTCACATTTCCAGTGACAGGAGAGTTGGACAACTCTTTATCTCTGGACACTTGGTTAATTAATTGATGAGTTACAATGTTGCCATCTGAACTACACATTACTCGTTCAGGAACAATATACATATATTGCCACCTGCAATCAACTCTTACATAGTATACATGTATATGCATATTCATGTAAACAACAATAATATTATATTTGTAATATTTTAAGCTTACCTTTTCCGATACAAGTAAAGCCATATATATTATTGATCCTAAATTGGTATTTAGCATATCAACCGGAAATTTAACTGCAGCAGTTTTTGTGGGATTGTGCGAGGAGAAAGAGTCAACTGCAATTTTTTGAACTTGCAAGTCGTCTAACTTTTCTGGTACTGTTGATGAAATGAATTAAGTACATATTAAACCATTTTGAATGAATTTGTACACAAGATAACAAATTTAACAAATAAATTTATAAACATTCCCCTTAATGTTTACTCAATTATTTCCTTTTTACTTTCTATAGGTTTCATAAAAGGAAACAGGAAACTTTACTGGGTTAAAGATATGAAAAAAGTAAAGAAAGGCTAAGCTCGGATATATCCGAATATTTTAAACTCTCGCAAATGGGGTTAAATTATTTTCTTAGTTTTAAAAATATTTTTATATGTAATAATATTGCAAATAAATGATTAGTTGTCAAAAGTGTGAAAGTAACAACCATATTTTGCAACTTCCGTGCACTTTTACTATAAATCGTAAACTCACTTCATATTAGCAGAAAAATCTAGTAACCGAGATATGTTATTTATATTAAAGTATAATAACATAAAGAGGAAAGATCTGATTTGTTTGTTACTTTGAATTGAAATAAAGTTGGTAACCCTGTTACTGTTAATGGAGAGTGGTATAGATCGAAGATAACCAGCTTTTTATAGCCGCAATTGAAAGAAGTTAATCTTGACAACATCTGGATGCAACCGAGTTTATTGATTATTCCAAGAAATTGTACTATTTAATGGCTTCCAAGAAGTTGTGGTTAAACACCATTACATTACTTCGTGTGTGTTTAGCAATGAACCAAACTCTTTTCAAGTTTTAGAACTTATAATATTGAACATGTTATGTATTCGAAAATTGGGTTTATCGAATTCATTCCTGAAAAAGAAGACGTGGAGGTCATTTGAATGATGTTATGTTCAGAACCAAGTTGTATAAACTTAACAAAATATTTTTTAAATAATAATTTTTTTTTTGGTTTGGTACTCGGAAAAATAGGTTCCTAGACACCTCTAAGAAAGCCTCTCCAAGCATGAGTTCTTCATTGTAACGGTAAGGTCCTCCTACATACAGTTTTCTATTTTTTCTTATTATCAGATAAAAAAATTTATATCTCGCTTCCAACTACTTGTAAAAATATCTTGTCCCTTAAATTTTGTAGGAAATTGAATGCTCTACAAGTAAGGTCTCTTATAATTTTTTCGTAAACCCAACCGTTTGAAAGATATTAACAGTTAAAGTTTCATTATTTTTGGGAAATTTTCGATTAAAATAAGCGTTTACGAGATATTCATCGTCAAACATCAATGCATATCAATGCATTTTTCACTTGTATTTTTTTCTTTCACTATTTATTCGTAAAACTGTGTAATTATTTTTTTAAATTTATCTTTTAAGTATTTTAATTATTTTTTAATAATATGCTTCAAAACTTTCGCACGACCGCCACGCTCAACTTCGCTTCGAATAATGGGCCATAACATGATTGAACATGACACAATCGTTATTTTCTTGTTACTTTGGTATTCCCCGAATTCATTCGACTTTTTAGACGATGTCAAACATAGAAGTTGCTTATAAGCAACTTTGGGGCTGAAAGGGTTAAGGTGGATAAAAAAATAAAAAATTACGTTTGGTACTCTGAAAAATAGGTTCCTAGGCACCTCCAAGAAAGCCTCTCCAAGAACCTATGAGTTTCATCATTCACAATAATTTTTTTTTTAAATGGGACAGCTTATGTCTAATTGTTATACTAGTAACGGCACAGTGTTATTTTAGTTAAAATATCGAAGATACGATTTAAACGGTTCAATTTACGGTAAAAACATCTTTGGCGTTAACTATTAACAAGTCCCAAAACCAAAACCTCCTAATTAGTAGAGATCGACCTTCGCAGGAAATGTTTTGCTCAGGGTTAACTGTATATTAGCATATTTCGATTCGGAGCTCCTGAAAATCAACTTATTTTCCTGCAATAAAATAAAACTAATATTGTTTTTCAGGGAATCTCTGACTCAATCAATTTAGTGGCTTTTGTTTTGTAACATTAACTAATAAAACTTTTTACATACATTAACTCTTTCAGTTATGGTGGTTAGTGTCAATAACCACCTCTTTCCGATTTTTCATGTTAAAATTCACGCCTTCTACGGACAATCGCGTGAATTATTATGAATGTTTGTACCTTTTTTGACAAGTAGCGACCGGTTAGAGGCATATTCGATGAATGACAGTTCATTTGTTTTCATTTGAAAATTGGAAAAGTAACGTTTTTCTTTAATGTTTTGTATTCAACTTATTCTCCTATATCTATTTCATATGTATGTGTACGAAACTATCATTAATTTTTTATTTTCAATGTGTATTAACGACGAAAATATAGTGGTTAGTGAACTAACCACCGTGACTGTTGCAGGTTTATAGGTTTAATCTACATATGAGTTAGGCATGTAAGTATTCATGTCTTTTTACATATATTTCAGTATGTCGCGCAAGCTAAATAATAGACAAATCGAAGAATACTTGTTTGAAGATATTCCTTCAGATAGCGAGAGTGTTTGTAGCAAAGAGGATACAGAAGATCAAGCAAATCCGCTGGTGTTAGGCGATTCGATTGGAGAAGTTCAAATAACTGATTATGACAACTTTGATTCCGTTGATGACATCCTTCTGTCTAACTTAGTACTTCGGAATCCTTAATCTACAGAGTCTAACACTGTAAACTCAAACAGACCGGCTACAATAGCTCCAAAATGGAAGAAGAATTATAGAATGGACATATGTACCTTGTGAATTTACTGAAAGTGTGGGAATAACCCATCAAATTCTTAGCATGGAGAATGTGCAAACTCTTCTACTATTTCGCCTTTTTTGGACAGAGCATTTACAAGATATTTTATGCTTTTAAACTAATCTTTACGCTACTCAATCAGGAAAGCTTTATACACCCACCACTGCAGAAGAGCTTGATGTTTTTATTGCTCGAGCTACAGACATTACTGGTCATCAGCAGCTGATTTGCCTGACGGCTATGTATCGAGGTTCATGAGCTTCAATAGATTCAGTTGGCTTTTGAATTACTTACATGTAAATGGCGATAGTCTAATTCCCAAAACCTACTAAACGAGGGTACAAGGTTTGGACGATGTGTGCATGGTCAGGTTATTGCCTAGATTTTGATGTTTGCACGGGAAGACAGGGTGCTAGCGTTGAAACTTAGGTGGTAGAGTTGTAAGAAATTTTCGCGAAAATTTGAAACACAAAAATCATAAAGTCTATTTTGACAATTATTTCAACAGTTATCCCTTGCAAGTTAAATTACGAGAAGATAATATTTTCGCCTGTGGAACTGTGAACTCAAATAGAAATTTCTTACCAACGCTAAAAGAAGACAAGCATTTGCAAAGAGGAGAACATGATTACCGGATGAGTGACACAAAAATATCTTTTTTGAAATGGAAAGATAAGAGATCAGTTTTCATGTCATCAAATTATCATGACCCTAAGGATGTCGTAAAAGTTACCCGCCGAGAGCGTGATGGTACCAGTATTGAAGTATCATGTCCGGATTCAATGGAAAATTACAATGCGAATATGAACTTCGTTGATAAATTCGATCATCTGAAACGAAGTTATGCTGTTGATAGAAAATCACACAAGTGGTGACACAGGATTTTCTTTCATTTTCTTGATTGTAGTATTGTCAATGCTTTTTTAATTTATAAAGAACTACAGTCCCCTTCACGCAGGGATCTAAGCCCTTTGACTTTGAAAGCATTCAGACGAAGCGTATACCAGGGTCTACTGGCTCCAGCATATGTCAGAGACAAACGAAGGCCTGAATCAGTGAACAGCAACCGCAATTCTACAGCTTCTTCTACAGGCCCTGCATTTATAAAACGTCACAAGCCAACAGTCCCTTCAGAAATTCGTCTTGAATCCAGTCGCCATCAACCTGAAAGAAACACATCAAGAAGATGCTGTCTATGCAGCACTAAAATATTTCCAGTCCGTACTGTATGGCAGTGTAGTACATGCAAAGTGCCTCTTTGTCTACGCAAGGGAAAAGCTTGTTTTTTAGATTTTCATGAAATAAAAATTTACCTTAGTTTCGTTCCGGAGAATTTCATTATATCATATAATATTAATAAATAATATAAGTAACTCATAATTGTTTTGTTTCTATCAATAGTCACGGTGGTTAGTGCCACTAACCACCTCATACCTCGAAAACCTTCATACGTAAATTTTTTTTCATACTTTCAGTGATATTTCAGCTGTAGATAATGCCAAAACAATATTCGAAACATTCAACATATTCTTAATCTAAAAGCGTGACTGAAAGAGTTAAACAAAAAAACAAATAAGGAAGGGTCAAGTTTCGGTGTCACCGAACATTTTATACTACTGCAATGTGCAAGAATCAAGACGGGGAATTTCCTTCAGATGCTAATAAAGCCTTATATTAGAAACTGTTACTAAACAATTCAACAATCACTATTCTAATTTGATATCTTCTAGAGTTATATTGAAGGCTATTAACTTGGACTTAATTTTATTGCTATATTTTACTTCGTTCGTTCAGCTAAAATTATATTAAATATTAAATAAACTCGGCTGCAAAAGCTAAAGTTAATATATTTATTCAACCAGAGGAACGTCAAACATTACGAGTATATTAGGGATATGATGTTTAGACCAAAGTAAAGCCCATTTCTATTCTAATTCAGCGCTAAACCACATAAATAAAAAAATATAACTATATAAATATGGTTTCATAAAAATTTAACACGTTTTGACCAATCTGAATGGTTTACATATATGTAGGTGGAAAGACAAAATCATTTTATGAGGTATATCGTGGGCTCAGAAAGGAACGAGCTGATTGCATTAACTTTGACATTGCTCAGGTATACTCAAGAACGTATTTTGAAACAATTTTTATTATAAAAAATTCTCACTGACCGACTTATACGGCACAAAATTTGTTAGAATAATGCAAATTATGAAAAGTAGTATATAATAGTTAAGGGCAATATTGACGCACTTTTATTTATTTTAGTCAGGACTAGAATGCCACAGACTAATAAAATGTTTCCAGTATTTCATCAAGTATCCTCACATAGAATCACCTATCATATGGAATAGAGCCAGCCGGATGTTCAAAATCCTGATATAATAGTATTAGTTTAGTTTTCGTTCAATTTTATCCATTTTAAGCATAAAGATACACTGTTAGAGTAAAACACTTTTTCAGTTTTATTGAGTTAACTAACATATTAGCCGATATATGCGGTATCAAGTAAAAAAAAAGGTGCGTGGAGTCCCTACGCGCGGAAGAAGTTATACTTCTAAGTGATATTCCAAGAAATGCATATCATTTTGTATGAAAGAAAACTAGCGAGAGGGAAAGGATAAAAATATGGTGGAGCGACCAACGCTTTCTTAAATTCACATTTAATAAATTTATTATGAACATTTTATAAAGCAAAGTCTAATTCAGTTATCATTTTTGGGTTCTGACGGATTGATATCTATAATATTTACAATTGGATTATGATAACTAAAACACGATATGAAATGTCTTACATCTATTTTATCTATATTTCTCGCGAATACCGCATCAATAGCCGCACGTCCTTTTGTCGTAGGATCATTTCTTCCATTGGTCATTTCTAATGAATATTTCTCTCTGAGGAATGCCAGTAATGATTCAGCTTCTGGCAATGAGACCGATAATATCTGCAAAAGCTTGCGAACCTGCAGTTGACAACGGTAATAAAGCTTAACCGATGAAAAATTTTATATCTCTCATCGATGAATTTAGTGATATAATAATGGCAATTAAATTCAATTTTTTACTATTATGATTATCGCTAGGGTTCATTTTGCATTTTACCGCACACAAATCGCCAATTCTTGTTGATGTTGATATCGTCACATCAGCACCACTCGCGCAAGGAGCCTTTATATCTAAATGAGGAGTGAGAATATGACATTTGTCTTGCTCATTGTGATAAATAGCAATGCCTGGATTTCTTTTTTCATTTCTTTGAAATCTTACAACGAAATCAGAATTTAGTACGGATACGGAGGCTCGTTGTCGTTCATAAATGTTTCTGATAACATCAAGGAGTTTGACTGTTTAAACACTATCTGAGAAATCATCAACATAAGCACGAATACTTTGACAATTGAATGATGTTATTGATAAACATTTTCTTGTGCTAAGAAACTCGAATAATTCTATTTCTAAGGTGTTAATTGGATTTTGACGTAATTTTATCATTTCATCTCGCAAAGCGCGACATGAACTGTCATTACTTCCAATGGCATGATAAAACTTTTTTTGTTTGTTCACTGGGATAATGTAAACTCCTTTAATGGCAACAGCTCTTGACAGTGCGACATAAACTAACTGTTGAGATAATATTAATAGTAAACAATTTCATTGAAAATTCCTCCTTGCGACTTGTGAATTGTCAACCCACAAGACTGACTACAGAAATGATCCTGTAAAGTATAGTCTTAGCTTTTCAACGGCCAACGCAGAGTATTTCGACCAAAAGTCACAAAAAATAGTTGAGAATTCGCAGGAATGAAACACAAACGAAAGAAATAATGCACAAGCATACAAACATACATATGCCCACACATGTGAAGTGCTGAATACAATGCTGGCGACCGACGACAAACGACATCTGTCAAATATTAAAATACACACGTTCTTATGGACACTGTTATTTTGACAGCTGCACGACTACACGACTGCAGGTCGACGGTTGTCGTTCTCGCTAACTTCAATATACTCCTATATTTGCCAACGACAGTACGACGACAGTAGAGTTGACAGTAGAATGGAAGAGTGGTGATGTCACTAATATATAAAATGTAAAACTATTCACAGCTCTTACAAACTTGACGTTATTTTACAAATAAAAGCATAAAATAGCTCTATTATAGCTTTATTTTACCATTTGTAATAACAATTGATAATTTAAAACAAAAATATATACCAATTTACTTAGTTTTTGCATAAAAAATTTCACTTTGAACAAAATATTAAAATTTCATTGAAGGGCAAGGTATTAGTATGGCCACAACGAGATTGTGTACATGCAAAATGGAGAGCTGTGTTGTCTTGTGTACATGCGTTCATGTAGTAGGAAGCACAATGCCATTTTCAGTTCACTGTCGTGCTTCCATGTCGTGTCGCGAGCATTGTGTTCAGCGTATGAATATGTCACCAACCAAAAATTGAAACATTGTTCCACAAAAACAACAATAACATAAGCATGACAACCAGAGATAAAGTGATCCCCAACTCTCCTGTCACTGGAAATGTGAGAGCCGCTCACCTACCGTACTTTGACAGTTGACAGGATTGGGTAGGTTTTAACCTTTTGCAATTGGAATGACTGGAACGGCCAGATTGAAATTATACCAAAATATATGTGAACGGAGGAATTCAAGATCGCTAATAAAAATTTAAAACAATGAAAATCAAAGAAAATGCGAAATTTAAATATATTTCATGAAACGTTTTGTATTTTTATGCATAGTAGCATTAATTTTCAGTTACCAATGATTAAAAACATTTAATAATTGAGAACTAACAGGTTTAATTCACCTTATTAAGTATTGAAACATTAAAAGTCAGTTGCTTTAATATACTATAAAATCTTAAAAAATAATTTAAATAGTTTCGCCATTTATTAAAAGTCCAATATATAATAATTTGCAATCGTAATAAATGTTGAGTGTTTTAATTTAAATGCCCAAAAAATCGTATTTTGTTCGATCTGGCCACAATGGAAAATGTTATAAAAAACGCTTATTTTGAGGCGCTCTCACACTGGAATAAGTTGGGCATCCCATTATCCCTGATGACAACATTGCGAACGAACAAACGATCGCCGATTGTCACCGCTTCGCTTGCTGCTCGAACA
Source organism: Bactrocera zonata (assembly GCA_037783105.1). NCBI lineage: Eukaryota > Metazoa > Arthropoda > Insecta > Diptera > Tephritidae > Bactrocera > Bactrocera zonata. Next base: position 915,577 of record JBAWJQ010000868.1, on the reverse strand, counting down.
TCTTCGCAAACAAGGTTGCGCAACTTGCATTTAACGCACCCTTTTCCGAACTCGTATAAGAAGTATAACTTCAACAATGCGCAAGCATACATAAAGCGTACTGTACTTATTGACTGCATAATTTTTGTGTAAAACCTTGGAATTTATTCATTAAAATCACCATTCAGAAGTCGTTTTATCCGTTGTAAGCGAACGATTTTCGAAGAAATATCATTTCTAATATGCCACAAGACAAAATTAGAAATGAAGTTCTTAACCCTCACGCTGTCAGATGAAATGATATACCTCGTCATCGCGGGTCGATTTCCAAAAAAATGTAAATGAAGACTAACTACAGAAATGATTCTGTGAAGTATAGTCTTAATTTTCCAAAGGCCAACGCAGAGTATTTCAAACTCGAACATCTTCGCAGGCAAGGTTACTATAGATTCATATTGAGCAAGGTTGCGCAACCTGAATCTATCGCAACCTTTTCCGAACTCGTGTAAGTATAACTTCAAAAAAAATCTTCATATTAGGTATATGGGGCATTTTTGACATACAGATATGCCACTATCAGAGAAGGATACTAGGGTCCGGTATCTAAGAGCTTGAAGAGTTTCGGCCCGATTTGGAAAATTTTTGGTCATAGGGTAATAAACTTCAAAGGCACTATTCGTGAAAAGTTTAATTTAGTTTTTTAATGTTCGTCCTAAATTTAGTTGAAATCTGTCTGCCTGGTCCCGAGATATGTATGTGTTTCACCAAAAAGAGGCTGGTACCACGAGTATTGTCAAATTTTGACCACGGCTTTTATAAAGCTGTTCAATATCATGTCTGAAATTTAATATTTCTGTCATTCAGTTATTGATTTAGAGCACTTTTTGAATTACCGTTGTATGAGAGTTGAACGGGATATTCAAGTTTCATTAGATATCTCTATGTTTACTCAAGCTACAGTTTGCACGGATGGACAGACAGTTAACCAAATTTCAACTTTACTCGTCATTCTTTATATATACATATATAGTATATACATATATCCCTATATCCATCTCGCTTAGTTTTAGGTGATACGTGCAATCGTTACCTGAACAAAACTATAGTACTCTGTAGCAAATGGTTGCAAGAGTATAAAAATAAACACACCAATAATAAAGGAAGAAATGGGATCCACCAAAACACACGAAGAAAATATCTCTCGAATTGCAGTGCTGTTGATGTCGACTCAACCATCCAATTAACCTTGGGAAAAGGTAAAAATTTAACTATCAAACAATGCACTTGCAATTTACCTGAAAATTTTAATTTTCCTATTTCCAAAAATGAACATTGTCTATTAAATTTTCGTTAGAAGTTATAACAAACCAACCGCATAGAAAAAAACTGATAAAATGCAATCACTTCCTTTTTCGTTGTTGTTGTTGAGATTGTCAAGACAATAATCTAAAAATTTCTAACATTCCAAAATAATTCTATGCATCCGCCGTAAACTATAAGCATTTATCCCACATACAGTGTTTGCCCAGAAAGTAATAGTCGGTTTAAAAAAATCTATTGAACTAATCGTTACAATTCTTTAAAAACTTTCAAAATAGGCTCCTTCTGCGACAATGCGATTTCCAAGCATTGAAGGTGTCACGGAAGACGTTCGGAATAACCTTGAGAGCCGAGGTGCATCTGTCGTCTCAAAAGAATAGAAATTTGCCTCTTTGTCTCGGGATCATACTCAAAGTTCCATGACTCGTCACCCGTTATCACTGTCACACATGTTCAAACATTCTTGGCACACTTTCACTCCCCGCAATTTCAGGTCGTCAGAGAGCACTTTTAGGACCATCTTTACGCACACCTTGCGCATGTACAATGGCTCCGTTACAATGTCATAAACTACTGATTTTAATTAATTTAACATCTGGGCAATTAAACGTATACTTAGTCGGCGGTGTGAGTTCAAAACGTTACGCACGCGAGTCACATTGTCTAAGAAGGCCTGGTACCAACGAAATACACAACTTCTTGCTAAAGCAACATCTGGGTAAGCCTGTTTGATCATACCAAACGTCTCTGTCGCAGATTTACAGAGTTTTAAACAAAATATAATCGCGTACCTCTGCTCTTACGAATGCTGCATTTTCGGCTTGCACCACTCACAGAAACACGTCGCGCGAAAATGTTTGTTCTGCCTCTCCTGGTGCTCGGAGACAACAGACCAGCCGCAGTCAGTGCGCTACGAAGTACAGTCGCGGCGGAAGAAAATCAGTTCGTAACCATTCCGTTTGGATGCGAGCAAAAATGAGGAAGCGAAACATCCCGCCATAAACAAAACACCCCCAATGAAAATAAATTAGCTTCGGATGAGATACCCCTTTTAGATGACGACCTCTGCAAACATATTAAAGACTACGATTTAAGAAAATGCACCTGGGATGTCCCTTCCCTTACTGGGAAGGTGCCGCCGCCCAGCTGGTTGATGTCTTCGTTAAAGTAAAGACCGATGTGACCAAAGACGTCTTCTATGAGCGCACCTATAAGGGCTGACACCCCCACGATGTCAAAATTGTGCTTTACGACTTTAAGGCCAAGGTAGCAGGGAGAATATCTTTGGCACAACGGTGGGTAGATTCAGCTTCCTTGATAAAACATCCCCAGTTGGGTTGAGGCTGATCGTCTTCGCCGGTCCCTGAAATACGGTTATCTGTAATACTTGATTCCAGCATAGAAAAATGCATGAAGCTACCAGGCTGCTACCGCACGCATAACATAACAATCGAAGTCAATTGTGTAAGTGCTTTTGACAATACGAAAGGAGCTGCCTTTATGCCCCTATGTCTGAATTTGGTATATCCGCTCACGCCAATAAAGAAGAAGAATAAAAACGTGCCACCACTAGTTGTTCTAGTTGCTAAATTTGGGTCCACGTAATTTTACCTTCGTTCTACTCTCAAACAGTTTACATTTTATCCATATACATATGTCGACACAAAAAAGAAACACAAATTTTTTTGTTAGCGTAATTACGAGTACTTATTTGTACTATACTAGCTGACCCGGCAGTCGTTGTCCTGCGTGAAATTATGTGTTTTAAAACGAAAAGAAAATTTAATTTATATTGTGTTAAAAATCATTTATTTGCAATTTATCCACATTTTTTCCAATGTAGCGTAGTTTGTTTCGGTGTGTAAATGTACAGAGAGGATGGTTTTCCAACTTGAGAACGCGCCACATATAGCTGGCCGTGTGAAAAACATGGCATTTCCAGATTTATATCACACACTTCTAGCGACTATCATTGTGTCCTGTTAATTGTCATTTCAAATGCAATTTTTCCTTGAAACTGAATAGGTTTGAACTGAAATGGCAAATCGTTGGAACTCAAAGGAATTCGTAGAATCTTCCCCTTGTATTCGATAGCTGCGTTACAATCAATCGGGTTCCATTACACAGTTTCGGCGAATGAAGATTGGATAACATAATAATGATAGATCCAACTTTGAGACGCAAATGATGCGGCGGCATACCAAGCCTCCCCAAATAAGTTAGAAATTTTACTGGATAATTCACGGCTTCGCATTTATTGTCAATTCGATCATTTTATATGAGCGCAAAGCTCTCGGAATTTGACATAGAATCTTTCAGCTTAAGTCATTAGCATCGGTATTTTTGGCTGCTAAAATTGAAAAAAGGCATGTGGAATTGGTACCTAACGCATGGAAGTATCAGTCGGAGTTTTCCTATTTCCAATTCTTATCGAAAACGATTTAAAGTGTCCTCGGCAATGTCATTTTTATTCGTATCCCATAATTGACGCCGATTTGAAGGCTAATGTGTCGAAATGATCATGGCGAGCTTTCATCGTTTGATTCCATTGATTATCATGTTCCAGCAATTGTAACTGATGGCATGCTTCTCAAAAAGTTGTAAACACCATTCACAATACGCAATGACTCAATTGAAATTGAACCGCGTACATTTATCAATAGCAACCGAAGATAGAAGCAATCGTCGTTTTTCGGGTGAATTGTGTAAATTCATCCTAAGGCATTAGTTGAAAACACAACTGGATGTCAATCTACTGGTTGGCCTTACTTTCCATGTAGCTATTTCTTCGACGATGCATTCCATGTATAATGTCGCGTAATTTCCGAATCACTGACGAAAGTTGAGAAAAAACTCATCAATGTTAATTTTGTTGCTGGCGGTGTTTCCACTGGATGTACTGTATTTTAAGGGTTCAAATACGCTCTTTGGCCATTCTCCAAATGAACTGCGAGATGCACAACAGTCGGAAAACGTTCATGAATCGCAAAAGTAAATGCATCATAAAATGCTTCATTGCACTTCACGCATCGACTTGTTTGCTAGTTGCTGATCTCATCTCGTTCACGTCCATAGCGGTTATTGGCCGCAACGTCTTTTGGTGCTAAGCTTTGAATGTGAATTAGACAATAATGGCGAATATGGTACAATCCATGTGTTGTCAACTTCGTTATTCACAGCTCTTATTTGAAGGCTAAATGTTCTGTCATTGTCGTCTGATGAGCAAGACCGATACAATGAATGTCTATCATTTCCAGTTTGCGTTTCCGAAAGAAAAGCACGTGGCCGGTGTTTCGTGCATTTATTGTCAGACATACACACCGAAATGCGATTGTGATGTCCACAAGGTCGTAAACCAGATTGGTTTTTACCACTTCGTATAATTCTGGATCAGGAATTTCCACAGAAATGATTTCATCAATTTGATCTGGTGTAACCACCATTCACCATCTCAAGAACCTCTTTTTTGCCCCTCAAAAGAATAAATCTTGCATTTAACAGCACCACATACATATACATACGCTAATTCAAAATAAAGTCCATCAAACATCATAGCTGTTGTTTGAAAAGTTGTGCTATGACATCGTGACGATCTTACTGATTGATTACGATTCAATAATTCCGTAATCTATGGTCATTGTGCATTGCAAGTGAATGTAACAAATAAATCCGCCCGTCCATAATTCTGCACTTACAGGTATATAATCGCATCCTGTGAGTACTCGTGCATGCACTTTGGGCTGTCAATATTAGCGCGCTCTACTCGTGGCATCGGAACAAATTTCAATCTGTATTTGACCACTTTGTATGAAAGACACATGAAGTTTTCACTAAGTAATTTTCAGCAATTTACCTTTTGAATAGCCGAAATAATGAAAACAATCGACGTAAATTGAACGATTCAAATAATTTACAAATAAACTAATTAGAAAACAAAACAAAAAAAATTCACAACAAGAAATGCGCTGTCGTGGGACACCAGGCAGGAACGAAGTTCCTTCGGATAATGTAGAATCGATACAATTTGCAAAAAAAATTGTGCTTAATTTTATTTTATGTAGGTTGTCCTGATTTTTTTAGTTTTTATTTAAGTACAGATAAGTATTAAGAAAATTTAGTATTTTAAGAAATAATGAATTACGTAAAATAAAAAAATAATTCAAATTATATCTAAATAAAAATTGGTAAATATTTTTTTGTTTTAAATTATCAATCGTTATTACAAATTATATAATAGAGCTATAATAGAGCTATTTTATGCTTTTATTTGTAAAATATCGTCAAGTTTGTTAGAGCTGTGAATAATTTTACATTCTACATATTAGTGGCATCACCACTCTACCTCCTCTTTCTATCTTCCATTCTACTGTCAACTCTCCTGTCGTCCTATATAGGAAATATTCAAGTTAGCGAGAACGACAACTGTCGGCCTGCAGTCGTGTAGTCGTGCAGCTGTCAAAATAACAGTGTCCATAAGAACGTCTGTATTTTAATATTTGACAGATGTAGTTTGCAGTCTGTCGCGCTCTATGTGTTCCGCACTTCACTCAAAACTAATTTGCATACACAATAATGTTGCAGATTTTCATGGCTTATTATTTTGCAAAACCTTAAGGTAGGCTATATATATATATATTTCCTCAAAGCCTGCGCCAAAAAATATGCAACAATTCAACTCCCCATAAACGTATTTAGTGCAAGCACAATTCTCAAGTGGTGAACACAATGACTGCGACAGCATGGCCGGTATGTACCAAGACAAGACAGCTGTCCATTTTGCATGTACACAATATCGTTGTGGCCATACTAATACCTTTCACTTCAATGAAATCTTAATATTTTGTTCAAAGTGAAATTTTTTTTATGCAAAAAATAAGTAAAAATTGGTAAATATTTTTTTGTTTTAAATTATCAATTGTTATTACAAATGATATAATAGAGTTATAATAGAGCTATTTTATGCTTTTATGTGTAAAATAACGTCAAGTTTGTTAGACATGTGAATAATTTTACATTTTACATATTAGTGACATCACCACTCTACCTCCTCTTTCTATCTTCCATTACACTGTCAACTCTACTGTCGTCCTACTGCCGTTGGCAAATATAGGAAATATTCGAATTAGCGACTAGCGATCTTACGGGTTATTTCTTACGGTTTTTACTACCACTTTTTTTTCAGTTAGCTCCCGCAGCAAAATCCTATCTTCTGCAAGCCTGCCGTAAGGAACTTCGTTCCAAAAAAGTGATGTGGGAAAGTAACTTTTTGGAATTTGACGCTCGTAAGTCCGTTAAAAATGAACTTTTTCATATCATACGAGTATAACGGTTTAGTCAGCTATAGCTCAACTTATTTTTGTATATAATACATATGGCGCAAAAATAACCTTCCAATGTTTTTTGGCTGTAATTTTTTTAAAATATTAAAAACTTTGATTCTGCTTGTGGACTATTTTTATTTGGTCTTTTAAATTTTTTTACATCAAGTCGAGAATATGATATCATGTAAATAGCCGCCACAACAGGTGATTGTCATTTGAGCCATTTTTATGGCATTTTCCATCAGAACTTCCGGCGATATGTCCTCACATTCTTGACTATTGAATATTGTCTTTAAGAGCAAGAGTATGAGGCTTGTTGACGTAAACCCGCTACTTCAAAAAGCCCCACAAATTTAAGTCTTGAGCGGTCAAATCAGGCGATCTTGCTCGCCAGTGCAATTCCTTCAGCATATCGGTTGTGGCACGTGCAGTGTGTGCCGTCACACCGTCTTGTTGGAACCACATGTTTCCCACTCCCAATTCATCAAGTTGCTCACCACTCACAGTAACCGTTTGGCCTACGACGTCTTTGAAGAAAAAAGGTCCTATGACTCCTCCAGCGAAAACAGCACACCATACAGTGACGTTGAGCGGGTGTAATAGCTCTTCGTGGGATACAAGCGGATTTTCAGTACCCCAGAAGCGTAAATTTTGCTTATTAAAGTATCCGCTACGATGGAAATGAGCCTCATCACTCATGATTATTTTTGATGAAAAATCATCTTCTTCTTGGTGGTGATTAAAGATGGCTTGAGCGTATGTTGGACGCGATTGGCGGTCAGCAGCTAACAGCTGATGCACCGTCTGGACTTTGTACAGAAAAATCTTCAAATCTTGTACCAAAATTCGGTGTAAACACAGTCGACTGATACCCATTGGCGTGGCACGTCCTCGGCAACAGCAGCAATATGAGCGGCTCAACGTCGCAGTGTTTCACCAGTAGGCGTCTGACTGCCAGGAAATCTGCGACTAAATTCACGTTGTGCCAAAGTCACCGACCGATTATTGGTCAAATAAATAGTAACCAATAACCTGCGTTCTGAAACAGTGTAGCGTACCATTGTTTATTTACGTGTATTTCGCAGGTGTTTACTACACAATTGTCAAAACAGAACTGACTTCAGAGGTCAATTGCAAAATGTATAGCACCTTCTGTAGTAGAATTACTTTTGCGCCACCCTGTATATGATGGGTATTTATGCAATGTGATGTGATATCATGTCATGTGATGTGACATCACGTCACGTTTGTTTGGGAAATAGAAAAGGGCTGTTTTTAGAGTTTTCCCGTCAATTATTCGATTATTTCTCGCCTTTTAGACCTACCCTGGACTACGACAAACATTTTAAAACCAAAATCAGCTCAATCGTCCCAACCGTTCTCGAGTTTTAATCAGACTAACGAACAACAATTCATTTTTATTTATGTATATAGATTATCAATATAAATAAAAATGAGTCGCCAAAATGTATGTACGCTCATAACTTTCATACGACTGAACCAAATTTGATAATTCTTTTTTTAAAATGTTCGCTGAGGTCCAGGGATGGTTTCTGTGGAGAAAAAAATTCGAATAATTGCCGGAAAACCCCTAAAAACAGCCCTTTTCTTTTTCTCACACAAAAGAATGAATGTTTGTTCGTTAGTAACGCTAAGAGAACGGCTGAACCAATATTAATGAAATTTTCCAGAGAATGTTCTGTGTGAATCGGGGAAGGTTTAGAAATAAAAAAAACCTGTATGTTTTTCGTTAGGAAAGTCGGAAAATTGGAAAATTCCAAAAAGTTAATTTTTTCCATACAATTTTTTTTTTTAATTTTTTTTTGTTTTGTTTTCCAGTTACTTAAATCGGTCAAATTTGTCGTTTGCTTCAAAAATTTTTGAAAATTATTCAGTGAAAATGTTATGTGTGTTGCACATAAAGTGATCAATTACAAATTGAAATTTGTTACGATGCCACGAAGAGGTCGCGCTAATATCGGTCGGCGTTTCTTTTGGCATCAACATATATTAGCAGCCCAAGGCACATGACCGAGTACTCCCAGGATGCGATGACATACGTGCGGTAATATGGATCGCGGTCAATCAGCAAGCGATCGTCACGATGTCACAGCACGACTTTTCAAGCAACAGCTTTGATAGACTTTATCTTGAAGCAACGTATATATGCTGCTGTTAGATGCTAGATGTACTCTGTTGAGTAGCAAACGAGAGGTTTGCCGCACGCACGTATTCTTCTTTGGATGGTGGATGGTGTTACACCAGATCAAATTGATGAAATCATTCAGTCATGCGGAAGTTCCTGATGCAGAGAAAGATCCAGTATTATACGAAGTGATAAAAACCAATAAGGTTCATGGACCTTGCGGACACCACAATCCCACTTCGGTTCGTATGTCTCACAATAAATGCACGAAACAGTATCCACGTGCTTTTCTTTCGGAAACACAAACTAGAAATGATGAATATCCACTCTATCGACGTTGTTCACGAGACGACAATGGCAGAACATTCAGCATCCAATTTAGAAGAGTGAATATCGAAGTTGACAACACATGGATCGTACAATGTTCACCATTATTGTCTAATTCACATTCTAAACTCATATTAATGTTGAGTATTGCAGTTTGGTGTAATTGATAAAAGACGTTTATAAATACGTCACCAAAGGAAGCAACATGGCGGTTATTGGTCTTGAACGATACGGTCGATACGTAAACTGCAATAAAGCGCTTTTTAGGATATTTAATTTTGCAATTCATGAACGCTTTCCGACTGTTGTGCGTATCGCAGTTTATTTGGAGAATGGCCAAAGAGAGTATTTCAACCCAGAAAATACAGTATAGCCAGTGGAAACGCCGCCAGCAACAAAATTAACATTTATGAGATTTTGCTCAACTTTCGCCGTTTGCGAGGACACTCGGAAATACCTTAATATTATACATAGAATGGCATCGTCGAAGAAATAATTACGCAGAAAGCAAGGGCAAGCAGTAGTTGGACATCCAGGTGTGTTATCAACTAATGCATTAGGACGAATTTACACAATCCAACCGAAAAACGACGATTGTTTCTACCTTCGGTTGCTATTGATAAATATTCGCGGTTCAACTTCATTTGAGTCATTGCACACTGTGAATGATACGGTGTGTGCAACTTTTTGAGAAGCAAGCCAGCAATTACAATTGCGGGAAAATGATAATCACTGGAATGCAAGTGCCTTCAAATCCGCGTCTTTTATGGGATACGAACAAAAATGGCATTGTCGAAGACATTTTACATCGTCTTCGCTAAAAATTAGAAAGGGGTCAATTCCGGTTGATACTTCCGGTGGTTTGATATCAATTTCATCTGCCGTTTATCGATTCACGAAAGATCGATTCATCACGAATGTTTATCAGAACATTGGCCAAATTATCGTAACTACGTGCAATGATAGCTGCCAAAAATAGACGACTTGAACTGGAAGATTCAAAGTCTTGACTTGCGCTCATACTGTCTTGACAATGAAGACGACGCCGTGAATTATCCAATGGAATTTCTAAATTCTTTGGAGAGGCTTGGTATACCGCCGCATTATTTGCGTCTCAAAGTTGGATCCGTCATTATTATGTTTCCCAATCTTCATGTATCGAAACTATGTAATGAAACCCAACTGATTGTGATGCACCTATAGAATACAAGAGGCAGAATGCTTTGAGTTTTATCGATTTGCCGTTTCAGTTCAAACGGATTCCGTTTCCAGTAAAAATTGCATTTGAGATGACAAATATCAGGACAAAAGGATAGTTGCTAGAAATGTACGGCATAAATTTGGAACTGCTATATTTTTCACACGGCCAAAAATACGTGGCGTGCTCACAAGTTGGAAAACTATTTTCTCTCTACATTTACGCACTGGAACAGGAACGAAAAAATGTTGTTTATCAAGCTGCGTTACATTGAAAAAAAAAAAATGTAGAAAAATCGCAAATAAATGATTATCAACGCAATATGAATTTTTGTCTTTTTTCATTTCAAAACACATAATTTCACGCAGGAAAACGGCTGCGGGGTAAGCTAGTTTGTATATAAACTAAAGTTTACTTTCGAACTGAACGAGTATTTCTATTCTAAATGATCGTACGTATGTTACATATTATCATCTATTTTAAACCACTAAAGCTGCGATAACCAAATTCCTCAAGTACAAATCCTTTTAGAACTCCTACCGACTGTTTGAAAATGGATGAAATTAGATTACAACGATGCCCTTAATAGCGGTTTTGTTAAAAATTAGTAAAAGCGCGATAAACAAATAAGCGAGTGTGGCAGAAGCATTCAATTTTACCCCCACGATTAAACAAAAGGACTTTATAGGAGCCAACATTGGAAGATTGGCGTGGCATCGCCCACATTTAGGTGAAAATCTATATCTCGGGAGAGATGTTCTCTGAGTTTCTTCAATATTGTATAATAAAGAGTTCCCGATATTGTTGGTAAACACTCAGTAATAGGCACCGATTACTACTATTTTAAAACTTGTGATAGCTTACATCGAAGTCTCTATTTTTGAAAACTTGTTTTGACATATTTTCGTGTTGGATTTATATGTATACCGTAAAGTCAATGAATCAGTATTTGAAATAATGTTATATGGGCAGTAAGCATGCTTGTTGTCTGCTTGCGTCCTTTTTCACACTACAACATAAAAATAGTAAAATATTATTAAGCAACTGATGATCAACAAGTCAATAAAATAAATTAATTTCTGGCTGAGAATAGACTATTATCGGTGAGAGATCCTACTGGCATCTTTGGAATATGGGAAGAATCGGAGAAAACCACTTTGAAAGATTATTTGGACTTAAGAAAAGTGAAAGCATGGTTGGTTCTAAAATCACTTAAGTTTTCGAGAAGAAGCGTCGCCTTAACGTCTGTGAAACAATGTTTTCCGACAATCTATCTATCTACTGGCGGTGAGTTTTGATTTATGCTTACAACCCGGAAAGTTACGATCAAATGCCCGAATATCGTGGCAAAGGTGAGCTGAAGGCGAAAAACCACTTCAAAAAAGGTCATTTCAAGGTTATGTAGAAAATTTTCTTCGATTATCGTGTTGAGTGTTATGTACGAGGACAGATTGAGGGGTGGAAAACTCTTGGTTTTTCTACAACGCATACTGCTAATTCTTTGTGAGTTTTTGACCAATGAATCAATCAATCAATATCGTGCCGCACCCACCGTATTGTCTGATTCATCACCGTATGACTTCTGACTATTCAGTAAACTCAAACCGCTCCGAGGAAACGTTTTGAAGGCTATTCCGGAAATTGACTTAATTAACTGTCTCAAGTATTGGAAGAAAACGTTGGCAGAAGTGTATTGGGGTCAAGGGAGGATATAGATTTTAAAGAATAAGTCAAGAATTTTCAGTTCTGAATATAGTCTTAGTATTTTTATACTCTTGAAACCAGTTGCTACAGAGAATTATAGTTTTTTTCACTTAACGATGGTACGTATCACCTAATACTAAGCGAGTTAAATATATATTTATATATGTATATAAATGTGGGAAATATTTTTTTATGTAACACACTTTGTTTATTTTTTTTTTTTTTTTAATTCGCACAAGGTTTTAGTTTTACTTTTAAGTTTTCTTATCGATATCTTATACTATGTTCGGACCGACATCGAAAACATTTTGAAAACACATTTGTATGTTGTGGAATGTAAGTCGTTCGGACCGACAATGTGTATTTTCGATGAGTTTTCACTGACAACTATCAATATGGGGATTCTCTTGCTCTTGCAAAATGACACAAAATGCAAAAATCCTATACCGAAATATGTAAGGCTAAGAGAGCACCCATTGCAGGATCTAGTGATATATGATGGCACGAAAATAAACATTTATTTTACAGCCATTGCAAATAAATTTTTGCGTGTGTTGTGCCGTTGCACCAAGAAGAAAATTCTGCATTTGGTGCACCGTGCAAGGGTTTTGCAAGAACAAGAGAATCCCCTTAACAGTGAGCAGCTGTATTTGTATATGGAATGTAAACAAATATCAAGTGACAATTTAGGGCCGGCAAAATATGTCTTCCAAAAAAATTGATTAAACTAGAGCAGGCACCGATTATAGTGAGTAGAATGTAAGTTTTCAAGTAGTTTTCAGCGAAAACTGTGTTTTCGTTTGACAGATTTTACATGGACGAAAACACAAGTTTTCGTGCGAAAATCAGTTTTTCCCACGAAAACATGTTTTCAATGTTGGTCCGAACATAATATTAGTTTTATTAACAATTTTATTTTTTCATATTGCGACTTGCACGTGGCGCTGATCAACTTTAACTGTGTCGTTGCCATCTGTTGTTGTCCGTGTTAGGGTCCGTTTCATTTGTTTCGACAAGTTCGGTCAATTCAGCCCTCCTGACGTGTCATTCGACCCGAATGATGCCTCAGGTTCAATTGAAAACGCCCACTTCTTCGTACACTCGGCGATTGAAAGGGTTTTAGCGGCCCCCTTCATCGTCACCTACTTTTTGTACCTCATATCTTTTGTGTGGCAAAACCTTCGGTTTTAGTTTTAATCCCGAACAGAACTGCGTTCGCTTAATGTCTACTAGCTCATTAATCCTGTACTTTGTTCATTCTTTTTGATTTTTATTAAACGCTTTGCGGTTTTCACCCTGTATTTGCCAATGTTTTCCCTCGCTTTTTAACGTATGTCTTCTCTATTTTTATTTAACTCTTATACGGCTGCTTCTTACAATAGCTCACTACGAGGTGTGTTCAAAAAGTATCGCGAATTTTGTGTTTTTTCAAAAATTATTTATTTATTCATGACTTTCTATTTTGTTGTGTGCCAACGGTTTTTTCAATCTTCGAAGCACTTCAAAAAATCATTTTTTTTATCTTCTTCAGCTCCTCCTTCGATGCCGTCTTTATCTCGTCAAGAGAAGCGTAACGTCGTCCTTTCATGGGCCTTTTCAGTTTAGGGAACAAGAAAAAGTCACAAGGGGCCAGATCTGGGAAATACGGTGGCTGCGGCATCATTAGTGTGTTGTTTTTGGCCAAAAAGTCGCGCACAAGCAACGATGTGTGTGAGCAGGGGCGTTATCGTGGTGCAAAAGCCAATTTTTCTTCTTCCACAAGTCCGGGTGTTTCTGGCGGATTGCTTCGCGCAAATTGCGCATAACTAGCAGGTAATATTCCTTATTGACCGTTCTTCCCTGTGGCAAGAACTCATGATGCACCACGCCCTTGCATTCGAAGAAAATTGTCAGTTACGATTCGCGATACTTTTTGAACACACCTCGTATATCTAGGGTCACTACCTACTCTCATTTCAAGACCTGTTAAAAGCTTAAAATGTGTATATTTAGTACTTCTTGATAAAGTATTGTTTGTTGTTTGTTGAATACGCTCGATATCTGAACATAGCTTCAACAACATGGGTATTATTATTTTGTGGATACGTTCTATTTGACCATTTCGGCGCTGAGCACCTATAACAATCAGGAGGTTTTGAATACCTCCCTTCTCACAATATTCTTTAAAACTATTTGAGATGAAGGCAGTACCTCTGTCCGATATAATACGTCTGGGATTACCAAATACCGTAGCTTGGTGTTTCAGTTTATTTATAACTATAAAATTGAGTCGTTTTCTACCATATTTCTTGGACACAACTACTATTGGCGATGCATATTGTGACGTATTATGTGTAATAATACCTTCCTCTAACTACTTTTTTACTTGGTTATCTATAAATTTTTTTTCAGCAAACGACATACGTCTTGGACTTTCATAAACTGGAACATAATCAGTTAATAAAATTTTCATTGAGATTGGGGATACGCGCGCCTCACTTGGTTTATAACTGGTAATTAAGTGTTTCACTGTTTTCACATCGACTTCCTTTAAATGTGACAAGTTTACATCTGGTTCTGTTGTTTTATGATTTGCGGCTATTAGACAAAAATATTTAGTCTGTTCCAACAACTGTTCTTTTTCATTTATTCTCTCTATAACATCTTTTAATTTTGTATTGGTTTTTTCTACGAGTATATTTTTATATATTTTGTTCTTATGTTTAAATTCTACCAAATCTTCTGAAACTATCAAATCTACCTGTTTGAGGATATTATTGCCAATGATTGCAGCGTACGTCATGTATAGTTCTCGAACAAGGTGGAAATAGCATTAACTTTCAACTCGTCAACTTTAACAGGAATACTAAAACTACCCAATGTGTTAAGTACACTACCGCTAATATCTCTTAAACATGCTTATCATCGTTTAATTCTATTTTTTCTTCCAAAAGTAATACAGTGTCATAAGCAAACATCACATCCAGTATCGATTAATGCAGTTCAAACCCGCTTGATAAAGATTAATTTTATTTTGTCTCGTATCAGGAATGCCCTCTATGAAATACTCAATTAGACTTATATAATCTATTTGTTTACTTATTTCCATATGACTATACAGATATTATTTAAAGTTTTCATTATAACGCTTTTTACGGCTATGTAACATACGATGTATCTCAATGGCTGATATCACAGTACCAAATTCTGACCGTAAAGCCTGTATTAAACCTTCCCAATTAGTAATGCCTCGTTGACTACGTATAATTAACTTTGCTGCACCTTTTAAGGCTGTTTCGCATATAAGAACTTTTGCAACGCGTTTCACTTGACCCCTTCCGCATTTTCAGTAAAATCTTCTAACCATTCTTCGATTGAAAGAAACCCCGATCCGCTAAAGGATGTTAATAAATCGTGTACATCACGTAAATTGAATAGCGTACGACAGTGTGCCTGGTGTGGAACATCTCTTGCTGGTGATGAACCAACTCCGCCGTATTCGGAACCTTCATTATTGTCATCAACATCTACACTTTGACCAAAATATTTAAACAGTCGATCTTGTAATGTCGTCTTTTGTTCTGTCACCCTAAGTCCTAGCTCAGTCAATTTATCTTTGTCCATTGACTGTCAACTTTAAAATTTCGTCTCTGTTCATTTTGTCCTACTTCAAGTTACTGGTTACAATATATAATATGATACGCTTAGATTTAAAATATTTTAAATTTGTTAATTTATTATTTGTAAATGCATGCACACAAATATTAGTAGTATATACGCATAGAAAAAATAAAATCCACAAAACTTTAATACTTATATTTAAATTGTACAATAACCTATGTATACTGTTTCCCAACTTCAACAATGCTTTGTTGTTTCTTATTTTTTTAATGGTACAGTACAAGTCAATATTTTATTAACTATTAATTACGATTAACTTTCGTTTACAAAAATTTACATATTCAGGGGTGTTGTGGATTCTGATAGTTGTCGGAATCAGAATTGAAACGGATGAATAAAAGTAGTAGGTGTCATGAATTCAGATATTATTGGTTTGATATTCGAAACGGAATTTGCATCGGTTTTGGGTGTCACGGAAACCAATATTATCGGTTTTTCTATCAGAAACAAAGCAAGAAGATAGTCACTCACAGATTTGAAATGTAAGTTAAGATATCAAGTTATTTTATTATTTCGAATTAATTTATCTTTATTTTTATAGGGGAAAACATAAGTATAAATCACGAAATGTCTTAATTATTGAATTTTTGGAAAAAAAATCCAGATACTTAAAGTTATTAGATTTACACAACGTAATAAACGTAATTTAACACCCAAATGCTGTTTTTATTCATTCGATAGATGTTATCTCTTAAAATCTCAGAAACAGCTATGTACATGCAGCTTCGCAACAGCATCAGCTCAACGTCGCAACGACTTCTCAGCGTGGCTTATTACTGTATGTACTGGTAATGTGCGGCGAACGCCACGCAAACGCACAACAAGAAAACAATTATTTGGTTACATTTTAATAACTGACACACAACTATGTACATACGTAGTTATGTACAGTTGAACACAACTTTAGTCTTTAACACTTAAACTGAGATATCTCGATGAAGCTTGGTACAGAAAAAAAATTTGAGTTTGTAGATGGGCGTAATCAGACCGCCACCACGCCCACAAATCGCCATTAACCGATTTGAACTAAGCACTAAATTAAGATATACAATTTTAATTTGACACAGGGCATCGTAGTAGCAAGGAGCATCTATGGTAAAAAAATTTTGAAAAAGTGGGTGTGGCCACGCCCTCTAATACGAGTATGTTTAATGAATATATCTCCTAAACCGCTTAAGTTACAACAACCAAATTTGCTGAGTACAATCGTATAAAAACTTCTATGAAATCGGAGGATAACCTCGCTCCCTCCCCATATAACGGTACTATTGAAAGCTACTAAAAGTGCGATGAATCAATAACTAATTAAGCCAGAGACATTAAATTTTACCAGAGACAGCTTAATGGGAGTGTGAAAAGTGGACCATGGGCGTGGCACCGTCCACTTCTTAGGGAAATCCCTTATCTCGTTACTCGACTGACCGATTTAGACAAAATTTTGTACGTGGCATTCTTACATTCTTATGTTACACTGTGAAAATTGACGAAATCGGATAACAACCACGCTTACTTCTAATATAGCACAATTTTAAATTCCACTTGATTCATTCAGTTTCTAGTACACAAATCAAGAAGCAATTAATATAACGGGATAAAACTTTGCACGAATAATGTCTTTAGTATGTGCCGCCTTATGACTAAAAACTGTTTAATATTTCTCTTACAATGCATGTCTATATGTCAAAAATATGTTGAATCGGACCAATACTTCTCCTAGTCCCCGAATATATTGTATGATGTACAGATTTTCGAAATTCGGGGTGACTTTGTACCGCATATATTGGCCAATATGTGGGTTATCTCAATGAAAATAATAGAGGGTGTTTTATTAATAAAAGTGAAAGAAACAATGTAACTAATATTAGGATTTTTGAACATTCGGCTGACTTTATGTGATTGGTTTTACACCTTAAAGTATTTCCCTGCAAGTTGCAAGAGCAAAAAAATGTTCGGTTGAACTTAGCCCTATTCTTGGGGTATAGGATTTCGCAAAAAGTGGGCGGAGCCACGAGCATTGTATAATTTTTACACCAATTCCAATATTTGGGTGGTGAACATGGATATACGAGTAACTTAATTTCGTTTGCTGAATGAAGTATAACAATAAAATACTTTTGCAACATTTTTAACATAAAGTGTTGGTAACACTTCAAAATATTTCCC
The DNA here is from genome assembly GCA_037783105.1 of Bactrocera zonata. Lineage (NCBI taxonomy): Eukaryota > Metazoa > Arthropoda > Insecta > Diptera > Tephritidae > Bactrocera > Bactrocera zonata. The sequence goes on along the minus strand of JBAWJQ010000868.1, from coordinate 897,759 downwards.
TTCTTTTGAAGCTTGCAGATTGTTAGGGTATTTTCCCCTTGTTTAACCCCTTGTTTAACATTAAAAAGAAAAGCTTAATACTTACTTGCAGATGGTGCCTTGAAACTTGTAGATGCTGGTAGGCTACTCTTACTTACTTCTTTTATATTTACAGTGATTTCGACAAAGTAGTCAAAGTCAGGTTTTAAATTAATTTCCTTGTAAGTGACGTAGCCGTTACTATCATAGACTGGTAATATTGTTCGATTGTAGGTATGATTGGATTGCCCCTCACGTACGCCGAAAATATTGAGCTGAAATGTCTGGATTTCTCCATTTGTAATACATGGAATCGTCCACGTGATGACAACGTGTGCTTGATATTGATCTTCCGTAGGATACGGACCAAATGTTGCTGCGTTAAGGTTTTCAAGTGGTTCTGAAACTATAAATACTATAAAAATATATCCGATTTTTGTTTTTAATCAAAAACATACTCCATGGTGCAGTTTCCACTACAAGTGGTCTGCTATAATGCCCCACGCCATATTCATTTTGAGCTGCTACTTGAAGGCTATATGAAGTATATGCCAGTAAGTTTTGAAAAGTCTGCTGCAAACTAGCTGTTTCTCGCGATATGGCTTCCACAATTACGAAAGAGCATTTCGATGAAACAAAATATTTTGGTCCTATGTATTGAAAATATGAAATGTATAACTTAATATTTCCATTAGAATTTATTGGCAAATTCCACTCAAACTGTAATGATGTGTTTGTTGATGACTTCAATGTTAAGTGCTCAGGGGGATTTGGATCTAAAATTATTTAAAAACTATGTTAAATGACATACAATATATTTATGTTATGAACACATACAAAGCGATGTTAAGATTACTAAAACCATATATTAGAAAAATCATAAGTTTAATTTTCTAGGCTTTTTACTTCCGCTGTTCAACGGTGGGGAAATATTTTATATTTAATTCAGAGATAAATACGTAATTTCACTAAGATATCATAAAAATTCAACCGAAGAGTAGAAAATTCGGTAGAATATTGTTATAAATGTAGAAATATAGCAAAATAATTAAGGAAAAATCGTTCAATTCTTCCTCGGGGATATTACAACAGAATTTCATTAAAATCGGTGTAAAATTTAGACAAAAGGAATAGGCAAGCGTTAAACTTTTATTGAAAAAAGAAAAAATTCAGTGCAAGTAGGTTCTTTTTTTAATAGCCTTTCTTTGAAAGATCACGTGTTAGTCGTGTCAATGGCGACCGTTATCGCACCACTAACGACTAATTGATGCCTGAAATTGAAGCGCATGGTTTCAACAAGACGGCGCCATTTACCACATATCGCATCAATCAATCGATTTATTGAGAGAACATTTCGGTGAGCAGATTATTTCACGTCTGGGACCGATCAATTGGCCAACAAGAGGGTGATATTACCGCGTTAGACTTTTTGCTGTGGGGATATGTAAAGTCTAAAGTTTAACATGACCAGAAGACCTTCTGAAACGTAGCCACGGCCAACATTTGAAAGAGATAATCTCCAAAAAATAAATGCAAAATAATGTTCTTTCGAATAGTAATAAACAGTCTCCATAAAATTTGAAGTAGTAAAAAAGTAGGAGACCTCGATATGAATCACCCTGTATATTGACCCATATATGCGGTATAAATTTGTATACTTGTTAAGGGAAATAATCAGATGGAATTAGATGTTTTTTATATATAAAAGGTCGTCCGATTTCGCCCAAATTCGGGTAAATTCAAATTCAGTGAATTATGGCACTTTTAGTATTATAGTACTGGCAATATAACAGTTATGTGGAGAGTTAGCGTGGTTGCTATCTGATTTTACTCCTAAGAAGGAGTGCTAAAAATATATCTTCTCAAGTTTGGTTGAGTTAACTAAAGCGGTTTGGAAATTAACTATAATATATGCAAAAAAAAGCAAAGTGTTCAAGAAATACGGACGTGTTTTTGAATTCGCTCCGTGATTCTGATTTTTGCAAAAAGTAAGCAAATAACATTAATAAATTAAAAACAAACAATCAAATAAAAAAACAGTGCACACAAACTATTAATAATAAAAATTAACAAATAGTGCACAAAACAAATAGATAAAAACAAAAAAAAAAAAACAATAAGAGTGCTTTGCAGGCAAAACCGTAGGCATTCTTTAAGTGCCTACTTCAGCTTTGTCGAGCCAAAAAAACAACTCCTAGCAAAAACAAATATAACGGCGATGATGAGTCATCACAGCGATCAGCTGAAAGGAAAACTAAGGAAGCGCAGTCAGCAGAAGCAGCAGTATACAGCAAGAGGGCAACAACAAATCCACTGACAGCAGCCACTATACAGGTACCAGCAAGCACTCGGACAGCGAAGGAAAACAAAATGCAAGGTGAGTAAAATGCAAATCTAGTCTTATTAACTAAGCGGTCAATACCAAAAAATTTCAACCAGGACGCCAAATAATAAAAAGCCAGAAATTCTTAATGGCAACAGATTTGCTTTACTGAGCAAAGAGTCTAACGAAGATACAAAGCGTACCACGTCAGTCGTGAATGGCAAACCCCCTCGAATTTATTTGCGAGAGCACAGCTCAAATGCGCTTCTTTCCAAAATAAGCAATATAATAGGCACAAACAATTTTCACGTTGTGCTCTTGAAAAAAGGTAACAAGATGAAATAAAAATTCAAACATACACTAAAAAGAGTTTCATATATGTTGTAAAATACTTGTCAAATAAACTGAAGAGCTCAAATAGCCTAGTTGTTGTCATAAAAGGTATAGAGCCTTCGGTAGACTGTAATGATGTGAAAGATGTTTGGTAGAAGGGGGTTTTAGCATTTAAGCAAATTCTGTTTTGTCTGTCGGTATTTAAGCACGTCGCAACCAAATGTCAAATATTCGTTCTAACGAAAATATTGAAATCCCCGTTCATATTTTAAAACCAGTAAATCCTAATGACAATACTGCACAAGGGAGTTATGCAAACGTGGTGAAAGGCAACACTGCCCAAATGCAATTGCCTCTAAACCAACTAAATGGAAGCGTTGAAACTATAATTTTCAACCTTACCCAATGTATGATACAATTGCAAAACATTTTTAAAGGATAATCAAATCATAAAAATAAATTTTGCAAACTTTTTAAAATAAAAAATGAGCGTATTGAACATTTGCATATCGAATGCTAACGGTGTTAACCAACATAAATTGGAACTTTTTACATTTCTAGATGAAAATATTATAGATGTAATGCTATTGTCAGAAACGCATCTTACTAATAAAACTGTATACCGGGATTTATAATTTATGTTACAAACCATCCAGATGGAAAGGCACATATGGAACAGCAGTGCTGGTTACAAAACAGCGCAGTCACAAGCTGTAACAATATCTATAAAAATCGCTGCGGGGAATTAAACCTGACGGCCTTATCCTGCCCATTTCGATTTAAAATTACAAACGTCCAATTTAAAAAGTTTTTTGGAATCGTAGGCCATAGATTTTCAGAAGGTAGAGATTACAATGCAAAACACACGTATTGGGGCTCACGACTAATTGATCCTAAGGAACGACAGCTGTATCACACTATATATATATTATAAATAAGCATAATAAATTTGCATGTAATATCGCCTGGTAAGCTGACCTACTGGCCCAGTGACAGCAAGAAAATACCACACCTACTAGATTTTGCTGTAGTCAAAAATATAGATATGTATATTGCTGATAATTCAACTGTACTAATAAAATTACATTACATTGATGAAAGTATAAGAAAATTTAATGATGTAATAACTAAAGCAGCTGTATTGGCAACACCAAAAAACAATAAAACAGTTGGTTTTGCCAATAATGAAATAGAGAAACTTGTAAATGAGAAAAGGCGCACAAGACCTGAATGGCAGTTAAATCGGTCCCCTTCAACTCTGCTTCACCTGAAATCTACTGAACGAAAGTTAAAGAAAGCGCTTCAACGCGGGGAAGAACATAACACTGAAAAACTGTGTTCAAATTCTAGCAAACAACACTCCCTTTGGAAAGCTCAAAAGTCTTTTAAGCCACCAGTAGATTCCAACATGCCTCTAAGACAGTTGAATGGTAATTGGATACGTAGTGACGAAGAAAAGTAATATTGCTTTGCAAATCACCTACAAAAGGTATTTAAACCTAATTGCCCAAAGAACAACTTTAAGTTGTCAACTTTGCCCAATACCGCTAAAGCGTCACTCGTATCTTTTAGGATATCTGCTTCTGAAGTTACTAGAATCATAAAAGTGCTAAATCCGAAAAAGGCATCAGGACACGAAATGCTATTTGAGTTACCAAATATTGCAATAACGGTGCTCTCCTTGCTCTTTAATGCAATTCTTGGTTTCGGATACTATCCGATTTCGTGGAAAAAGTGGCAGATCATCATGATAGATAAACCTGAAAAAACTGAACACAGCCGTCTTCCTACAGATCAATAAGTCTCTTACCCTGTATTTCTAACATATTTGAAAAAGTCTTACTATTAAGGATGACTCCTTTGTTCTACGAAAATAATATAATGCCAACGCAGCAATTTGGGTTTCGTACTAAACATGACACTGTAGAGCTAGTAAATAGAATTCGAACGAAATCAGGAAAGCATTCGAGCACAGAGTATTGTTCAGCTATTTTTCTAGATGTAGCTCAGGCGCTCGATAAGGTCAGGCATGAAGGCCTTTAATGGAAAATCAAATACGTTTTACCTTACGAATTGCATAAAACTTTGGAGTCATATTTAAGAAACAGGAAATTCATAGTTAAAGTAGCAGACTTTATATGAAAAGAACGAGCCATAAGGGCTGGTGTACCTCAGGGTAGCGTGCTAGGCCCAACCCTGTACATAATATACACAGCCGACATTCCAATAGCTATGAACGTATTGACATACAGTTTCGCTAATAGCACAGTTCTAGTAAGCCGTAGGTAATGCCCCAGTAGGGCATCAAGAGTATTAGAGCAGCACTTAACTTTTGTCGATGAATGGTTAGTCAATTGGCGCAAAAATATTAACGGGCAGAAATGCAAACATGTTACATACATTCTTGCTTACCAGAAACGTGTCGGACAGTTAAACTAAACAATGTTCTATTACCCCATGCGAATGAAGTAATTTATCTTGGGATTCCCCTGGATCGAAGACTCACGTGGCGAAAACATACGTATATAGCGAGTAAAATAACTTGCATGAAGTTAAAAGCAGCAAATTTAAATTGGCTTCTAAACAAAAATTCAAATACAATGCAATCATAAAACCGATTTGGATGTATGGCATATAGCGCAATCAACATTGATATAATACAAAGGTTCCAATCTAAAATGCTTAGAACAATCACTGGTGCACTTGGGTACATGCGTGATGAAAACATTCATAAAAATCTTGATATTCCTATGGTTAAGAAGGAAGTAGAGGACAGCAGAATGAGATATATTTCTAAATTTCGCAAACATGCAAACCCATTGGCTAACGCCTTGGTAGATTCCTGCAATCAAACGCGTTTAAAAAGAAGTGATCTACCAGCTTACTAGAGAGCAACGTTCTACCAAACCACAATTCAACCACATTCTTGATCTGCTTTAGTTTTAAATAGATTTAAGATTTGAATACTTATTGTTAGGCTTTATCAAGCTAATCCATTAAATAAAGAAATATAAAAAAAAAAATAAAAAATAAGGGGCGGAAATAAATCCTATTTAAAAAATTATTTTGCCCATGGTGTCCTTTGCTAATATTCTGCATCAAATTACAGTTTCATACCTTTATTTAGTTATTATTCATGGTATATCAAAAATTTAATGGCCCATCTGCAATATCGGCCTCCCTTAAGTGCCAAGGAACGCATGTAGTAACTTTCATCAAATATTTTAATTTTTACTCAAATGCACTGACAGACAATCACCCGGATTTCAACTCATCTCTTCATTCAGATTATCTATATATGTATGTGTGGCAACCTCGAATGATCATTACGGCATTAATTTAATCTTCGGCGCAGCACTCCTAAAATACAACTCTACCTAACTCCTAAAGGCAACGCTATCATATGCTTTTAATCCTTCATTCCTTTTATTATTATATTCTCACTAGTTCTTAAGTTATAACGAATAAGAAATAAATCTCTTCTGCTTTTGGACGTCAAGCATAACGCATCATCTTTACTTGTTCCCACATCTGGTGACCCCGTAGGTAAATTGAACATACTAATTTCACAGGAATGGCGCTGAACGACAGCCATGTGGTTTCTGGCAACCGGTACTCCGACGTCAATATTGGGGATTTTCCAAATCAACTCTACGTCTACCGCTACCAACAATGACCAAAGACAACATCGAAGCTTATTTTTATTCGCTGGACTTTTGATTTGGCGCTTCTTCAATTTCCAACGATAATAGGAAATTCGACATCGTCCTTGCATGTGTACCGCCTAACAAGCTGATAGAGCTTCGCTGCATCATAGACGCTGCACTGACAAATTTTAAATACAAATACATTCAGGACAAGATCATTGAGCATTTTTCGGATAGTCAACAGCGGCGGCTGCAACGGGTTCTTGGTGACCGACGTCCCAGCGAGTTATTTAACGACATGAAACGCTCAGCCGAGACGACTCTGAATGACAGCATTTTACACGATCTATGGGTAAGCAGACTTCCTCCGTACGTACAAGCAGCGATTATTGCTACAAATGTCGCTACCGTGGAAAAACTAAAGATCGCTGACTCCATTATTGAAACTATTGGAATGCGACACAACCACGCGCAAGGGGGTCTGGCACTTAATAAAGTTTCGAGCTTGAAACTTGAAATAGCAGAATTGACTAGGCAGGTGCATAAGCTGTTCAATAACAAAGGATCGAATTTTTGTTCGCGGTCTCGATCTAGGTCATGTGGACCTCATGCGTATTTAAGTAAATCCGACAAACCGATTTGCTGGTACCATAGCAAATTCGGTGCGAAAGCAACTAAATGCCGAGAGCCGTGCAATTTTGTTTTACTGAAAAAAACCTTTATAGGAGCGCTCGGCTGCTACGGTTTTAGAGTTAGGCAAAAACCTTTCAAGACATACCGTTTACGCATATACGATACGTCAGCAAAATTAAAATTTTTAATAGATACCGGTGCGGACGTTTCCGTTATACCAAAATGCAACAACACAGCCCGAGCTTCTCCTAATGGTATAAAATTGTTTGCCGCAAATGGATCGCCGATCTCTGTATTCGGTGAGGCGATTCTGAAACTTAATAAAACTTTACGACGCGAATTTTTGTGGAATTTCGTTATCGCTGATGTTTCTCAAGCAATTATTGGCGCTGACTTTCTGTCTCATTTCGAGCTCTAAGTCGATCTCAAAAATAAATGTCTACTCGATCGCAAAACCGAATTAAAAACGGTTTGCGAAATTGAAAAAACGTATATATTCACCATAAAATCTTTTAACGCGAATTTTACTTATTCGAATATTCTCGCAGAGTACAGCGATATCACACGCTCTCATCCGCTAAATTCACCAACAAAATCGTTTGTAGAACATCGAATTATTACTATCGGTCAACCCGTCTTCGCACGACCACGCCGTCTTTCACCCGAGAAACTAATCGCCGCTAAAGCTGAATTTGATTCGCTGATGAAACTGGGCATTTGTCGCCCATCCAGTAGTAACTGGGCAAGCCTATTCATGGTACGTAAGCCTGATGGAACGTGGAGACCATGCGGGGATTATCGTGGACTAAATGCAGTAACAGTTCCTGATCGATATTCGTTGCCATTTTTGCATGATTTCTCTAATATCTTGGCCGGAAAACGCGTGTTTTCTAAAAAAGGCCTTTCGCCAAGTGCCCATGAACAAAGAAGACACTTGTAAAACGGCGATAACGACTGCTTTCGGACTCTACGAAATTACACATATGACGTTTGGTGCAGCACAGACATTCCAAAGACTTATCAATGAAGTTTTTCGTGGCTTAAACTTCGTATTTGTTTATCTTGATGATGTATGTATTGCATCCAGTTCAGAAGAAGAGCATCAAAACCACTTGCGCCAAGTTTTTCAACGACTCAGGGAGAACAACCTAGCTATCAACGTTAGTACGGTAGCTACGGTTCCTCGGGCATTCTATCACTAAAGATGGTTCTCGGCCACTCCCAGAACGCGTTGAGGCTCTACGTAATTTCAAACGACCAGTTATCGTCAAAGATTTAAAGCGTTTTTAGCGATGCTTAATTTCTACCGTCGTTTCATCCCACACGCACTGCAGACACAAGCCTGTCTTTTTGATATGGTTCGTGGTAATAAGCGAAACGATACTACACCACTTACTTGGTCAGCGGAAGCAGTAGACAGTTTTGCTGCATGTAGGGAACAACTGGTCAATTGTGCATTACTCGCTCATCGCACAACGCGGAACTGTCTTTATGGGTAGATGCATCAGATTTCGCTGCTGGCGCAGTATTAAATCAATTCGTGGGTGGTAGTCTACAGACATTAAGATTTTTCTCTCGCAGATTTACTAGTGCTGAAAAAAGATACAGCACTTACGACAGGGAGCTGACTGCCGCATACCTAGCATTACGACATTTTCAATATATGGTCGAAGGTCGCCGTTGTCATATTTACACAGACCATAAACCGCTGATATATGCATTTCAACAAAAGTTAGATCGAGCTTCTAATCGACAAATACGTCAACTTGACTTCACAGCTCAGATCACCACCGACATTCGCCATGTAAGCGGCGAAGATAATGTAACAGCAGACCTGCTGTCTCGAATAAACTCAATTTCCGCAGAAACTTTAAGCTATGACAACTTGGCTGAGGACCAGTCCAAGGACGAGGAGCTTCGAAATCTTTTAAATGGTAAAATAAAACACTCTCTTAAGCTTATGCTGCGACACTTCAACTGGCCGTGTTCTATCACACCCAGGTATAAGGGGGACTACAAGATTGGTAACAGACCGATTTGTTTGGCCTGGTGTCCAGTGAGATAGTGGAAAGTTTGCTCGCTAATGTTTGCAGTGTCAGCGGAATAAAACTATACGACACAACCGAAGTTTGTTTCAGCGTCAAAAATGTCCAACACTTCGTTTCGCGCACATCCATATCGACTTAGTCGGACCATTTCCACCATCCGAAGGGAACCGCTATTGTCTTACTATCCTGGATAAATTCACACGCTGGCCAGAAGCGTTACTTATACCTGCTATAACAGACTTGGGACGTCAATTCGAAAGCGCCCTATTTCAACAATTACTACAGCTATTGGGTACACGTCATTTTCGAACCACACCCTACCACCCCCAAGCAAATGGACTCGTCGAAAGATGGCATCGTACTTTAAAAGCAGCAGTTCTATGGCATAACACTAGTCAGTGGACTTCATATTCACCACTTATTTTATTGGGCTTACGATCCACATACAAAAATGACTTGGATGCAGCACCACCCGATCTAGTTTATGGCGAGACTACCTTCAGAGTTTTTCATCGATAGCAAACCAACATGCATCGAAGCTGATATGGTCAAACAACTACGTTCATTATGCGAGATCTGCGACCAGTTGACACTGCTTGGCACGCCAAAGAAAAAGTGTTCGTCCACTCCGGGTTAAAAAACTGCCAACAAGTTTTCATTCGAGATGATCTGGTGCGACCATCGCTATCGCCTCCATACAAAGGACCATACAAAATTATTCAACGATTTCCGAAATACTTTTTAGTGGAAGTAAACAACAGCGTTATTAAAGTTTCAATAGATCGTTTAAAACCTGCTTTCATCGCAACTACACAGAGTGTCTAGGAGGGGAGTATTGTGGCAACCTCATTACGGCGTTAATTTAATCTTCGGCGCAGCACTCCTAAAATACAACTCTACCTAACTCCTAAAGGCAACGCTATCATATGTTTTTAATCCTTCATTCCTTTTATTATTATATTCTTACTAGTTCTTAAGTTATAGCGAATAAGAAATAAATCTCTTTTGCTATTGGACGTCAAGCATAACGCATCATCTTTGCTTGTTCCCGCATATGTATATGAATGTATGTATAAGATTATTTTTTCTTGCACTCGAGTTTTTCTTAAAAACATTGTTAAATAGTATTTACAGAACCGTTAGCTTGAGAACACAAATGACTGAAAAGAGGAGATATTATGTTGCCATACATACAAATTCATAGAATTTGCTTCGTAAAGAGAATAAAATAAGAGGAGTAAACGTAATAAATAGTTTTTTGATGATTTTTTATATCTGGGTTTCATTAACTTTAATACGAGTAAATACCTGTTTTTGTACACCCTAAAAGTTATCCCCATTGGCTCAATACATAGATACTTCTCGCTACTGCGATCCTCTGTGACAAATTACAGTTTTAATTCTTTTTATTGTTTGGTTTTGGATTTTTACAGATTTTCATTTAATGGCATGAGTAGGCGTGGCAGTGGTCCGATTACGCCCATCAACGACCTTGTACTCACTTTTTCCTAAAGAACAACACAACAAGTTTGATTTTTACTCAAGTTATCACTTGCACAGAGGGATAGACGAACACTCACTCGAAATTCAACTCGATTATCATTCTTTCATTTGTATACATAATGAAAAATCTAATACTCGGTTATCATGGCGCGATAACAGTCGTCATTGAGGTTACGTTCTCACCGGCGTCATTTATGAATAAATATGGACCGATGGTTCTACCGGCTAACAAACCACACCAAACCGTTGTTTTTATGGATGAAATGATAGCTCATGAATCTTTTCTTATTTTTTGTCCCAAACGAGGCATTTTTGCTTGTTTACATACTCATTGAGGCTCAACGTGTTTCATTAATTGGAACGTTTCGGTAAAAGTTTTACCAATTTTAAAACAAAATTTAATGTTGGTTCTTTGTTTGAAGCTCATTTTCGCACCGATAACACAAACATAATGACACTTAAAACGCAATAACTTCACTTCCCATCTATGAAATGTTATGAAATTCTCACTGGACAATCGATGAAGATAGCAAATTCTAACGCTCCAGTCGACATATGGATGGCGCCACCAGGGGGCATTAGATTCAGAAAGTCCTGTTTACTTTGAAACGTACCTTGAATAAGAAGTTTTAAAGTATTAAGAAGCTCAGCACAATAATGTTCACAACATCATTAAAACAGTTATTCAACAAACTGCAATATACTATATAAACATTTCATTGACAACATAAGAAAAAACTATAAAATGAAGATAAACCTTTGTACAACGATAGTTGAATAAATTGAAACACTTAAAATCTAAGAAGTTGAACAAACTCTAACAAACCAATAAGAAAATTAAAAGAAAATTAAAACAAACGAAAAAGGCAGGGCTTTAAAAGATCTGAAGCTGACTAAACTAAATATTTTAAAAGATAATACAACAATTATAAGTAGAAAATGCACCCGACCCAATACTACTAGTTCCAAACTTCGATCACAGAGAGAAAAATTTATCTTATTACTTTCGCTAATTGTGAAATGTATGAAACTAAAAATTTGTACGATCAAAAATTAAAATTTCTCCTTCTTCTTCTCAATTGGCGTAGACATCGCTTACGCGATTATAGCCGAGTTAACAACAGCGCGCCAGTCGTTTCTTCCTTTCGCTACTTGGCGTCAATTGGATATTCCAAGCTTAGCCAGGTCCTTCTCCACCTGGTCCTTCCAAAGGAGTGGAGGTCTTCAGAGCTGGAGTGTTTTTGTCCATTCGGACAACATGACCTAGCCAGCGTAGCCGCTGTCTTTTAATTCACTGAACTATGTCAATGTCGTCGTATATCTCGTACAGCTCATCGTTCCATCGAAAGCGATATTCGCCGTGGCCAACGCGCAAAGGAATCTTTCGCTGAACTTTTCTCTCGAAAACTCGCAACGTCGACTCATCAGTTGTTGTCATCGAGAAGAGAGAATTATGAGTGACTTATAGAGTTTGGTTTTTGTTCGTCAAGAGAGGACTTTGCTTCTCAATTTCCATTCACTTGGGAGTGGCCAGAAACGATTCTTTTACATATGACTCAAGCAGCTCACGACTTTCGGTCTTTGACCAAGTATCCTCTGGGTAGCCTAAGAACATCCGTTTGAAGGCGAGCTAAAGTGAGAAAGCGAAACATCCCCTCCGCAGGGTTGTGCGCTGGGTTTGGGACCCGCCAAGTAGAAAATCATACCAATGAAAAGGAAAAATGTTGAATTAATAAATTACATGAAAAAGCGAAGACAAATACTTTTAATACGTATGAAAGAGCAAAGTTAAAGTAAGGGATGGCTAAGCTCGGGCGTAATCGAATATTTCATACTCTTGCAACTTGCCGAGGACCCCATTCTTTATTACATGAAATCAAAGCTGGATTGCAATCAAATTTGATATTTTATCAAGTTATATAGAATGTCATAAACACAAATAGTTTTATTTTTATATTATCCTTCTTTTAAGCGAGAATTATATATAAATCTTCTTGAAATAAGAAATAATTGATTTAGAGTACATTTAACACATTAAGTTGTTGAAGAAACGCCAACAATAAGATGGAAGTTCATTATTATTGGGAAATGAGATTTCGACCAACTTATATATGTAATCCAATTCCATTCATATTCAGCGGTAAACCATGTAACTTTTAAGAAAATTTGTCCATTAAATTTCATTAAAATGTCACAAATTTTCACCAACCAAAAAGGTTTAAAGTCACCTAAAAATTGGAAATCACTGTTTACTATATTTTATAGAGTATATTGATATATTGGCGGAAGAAAAATGAGTGAACATATTTTCAAGAAATTTTGTAAATATACTAGCTGAACCCCGCCCGCTTCTTAGAGCGTTTGCAATATAATTTGTTTATTGAAAGATTTTATTACTATCTAGTTCAACGCTCTATGGTAAACAACATTTTTAGTTTTTTTGTTCTTGGTATAAATAAATATAAACATTGGCTTTCCAATCCGCTAGCAAGAAACATAAAATTGGCCATGCGAAAAACCGGATATTCCAAATTTATGTCGCAAATTCCCAAAGATTGGCCTTGCGCTTTATTTATGGTAATGGTAAAAGCAAGACGAACCGGAAATTGCAGACGTTTAAATTTGAAGGATAAATCAGATGAAATAATTTGAATCCGGGGAATAAATACTTCTTCCCCTTTAAATTTACCGGTCAAAATCGTTGCTTCAAAAACATTTCCCATTGAATTTTTAACAGCTAAACTTGTACCATTTCAAAGCCGTGGTTGACTTATATTACGAAGCATAATAATTATTACTCCGACTTTCTATTGAAGATTATGCAGTGATAATCCCGATAAAGTAATCGAATTCAGAAATGTGATAGGATAATTCACCACATCTTCCTCATTCGTGACAGTATCCAAAGATTTATACGAAACCACATTACCTGGTATATTAAGTTGTATGGCTGTATTTACTTGTAATTCGTTAACATCCTTATTTTTTGCTGCCAAATTAGCTCCTTCGCTCAATCAAGCAAAATTTTTAAATTGCAATACAATGTTCGGAAACACACTTTCAATTAATTCTTCTTTTGGTTGAGTGAAACGGCAACAAATCGTTTGTAACGTTATTAATCCGGTATCGTTAACTGGCATTGCACCATCTCCATTTTGCAACAATTGTCTGGAAAACTCATCAGCTGATGCATCGTTATTTTGTGGTTAGACTTGAACGTTTGTTGTAAGTTTAATTTTTTTTACGTATCTCCAAAAATATGATCTTTTAAGCAAGGGTTTATCTCATCAGCAGGCGTAGACCGCGGAATTACAGGCAACGTTTGTCCAAAATCACCTGCTAACAATGTCAAAGCACCACCAAACAATGCTTGATTTCCTCGTAAATCTTTCAAAGTTCTTTCCAAAGCTTATATGGATTTTTAATACTGCATTGCTGTAGAACTTTGCAGTTCCAGACGTTTTTGATATATTGCATGTAAGTGTTTCATTAACTTACATACTTAAGGGTAGCGTCAGCGCAGAATGAGCTGTACGACCACCATCCCACAAAATGGCTAGATAGCAGAAGACGACAGTGCCAGTAGAATTTTATTTAAATTGCTAACAGTAATTATATCAGAAGTTTTTCTGATGCCTCCTGGGGCATCCAAAAAATAAAGTCCACCGTCCTCATTGCAAATAGCTTGCATAATGGACTTATATTCTACTTTCTGCTGAAAATTGATTTTTTTAAACATTTAACTGTTATTTATTACGATCATACTGGTTTTCACGTTGTAAAGGGTGATTTTTTTGAGGTTAGGATTTTCATGCAGTAGTATTTGACAGATCACGTGGGATGTCAGACATGGTGTCAAAGAGAAAGATGCTCAGTATGCTTTGACATTTCATCATGAATAGACTTACTAACGAGCAACGCTTGCAAATCATTGAATTTTATTACCAAAATCAGTGTTCGGTTCGAAATGTGTTTCGCGTCCGTGTCCGATGAGCGATGAGGCTCATTTCTGGTTGAATGGCTACGTAAATAAGCAAAATTGCCGCATTTGGGGTGAAGAGCAACCAGAAGCCGTTCAAGAACTGCCCATGCATCCCGAAAAATGCACTGTTTGGTGTGGTTTGTACGCTGGTGGAATCATTGGACCGTATTTTTTCAAAGATGCTGTTGGACGCAACGTTACGGTGAATGGCGATCGCTATCGTTCGATGCTAACAAACTTTTTGTTGCCAAAAATGGAAGAACTGAACTTGGTTGACATGTGGTTTCAACAAGATGGCGCTACATGCCACACAGCTCGCGATTCTATGGCCATTTTGAGGGAAAACTTCGGACAACAATTCATCTCAAGAAATGGACCCGTAAGTTGGCCACCAAGATCATGCGATTTAACGCCTTTAGACTATTTTTTGTGGGGCTACGTCAAGTCTAAAGTCTACAGAAATAAAAGCCAGCAACTATTCCAGCTTTGGAAGACAACATTTCCGAAGAAATTCGGGCTATTCCGGCCGAAATGCTCGAAAAAGTTGCCCAAAATTGGACTTTCCGAATGGACCACCTAAGACGCAGCCGCGGTCAACATTTAAATGAAATTATCTTCAAAAAGTAAATGTCATGAACCAATCTAACGTTTCAAATAAAGAACCGATGAGATTTTGCAAATTTTATGCGTTTTTTTTTTAAAAAAAGTTATCAAGCTCTTAAAAAATCACCCTTTAATTCCTGATTTAAAAGATCATGTATAGATCGATTAGACGATGTTAAGTCCAATAGCGCTAATGATTTGTTTGATATACTTAGATACTCATAAGCATAAATTTTCAATTATCATCAATTCCTAATTATAAATTTCCGATGTGAAATCCATTAAAGGATTTGAATTTATGCGACGAACTCGATGTAAAATGTCTTCTGCCATATGTTGTCGATAAGTTGTCCACAATTCCATTGGATTCGAAGAACGTGTTTTGCCAATATAGTTGAAAAAAGTGATCGTATTTATTGTGGATGAGCAGAAATTGATGCGTCTGCAAGACTAGCATTCCGGTGCATATCATCCTCCAACAAATACCATTGTCCATTAAGGGTTCTCAATTGTTGGAATGATGTTGAGCCACAAACATTGATCAGCAACAAACGCAAATAAAAGTATTCTGCATTGCTCGGATGAATAGTGTAAATTCGTCCCAATGCATCTGATGAATACAAATTTGCGAAACCCTCGGCTTGGTTTTCTTGCTTACGTCCGTGAAATTCTACTACATTCCATGTAAAATATGCTGGTACTTGAGTATACAAAATCGTGTTTGCAAAATCATCACTTTCTTTCAAATCTAATGAGACAGTTAGAGTTGCTATGTGTATTGGAAGATTAAAATAAGATTTTTTGATGCAAAACTACTTTATAGCATACATAAATTATTATTAATTGTTTACAAGTAAATTGTTGGTTTAAAGCTTTTTATGATTAATATTGCAGGCTGTTTTAAAGGCAAAAGAAAACAAACACATTAAAAAGACTATGACATCGAATCGACTTCATCACCAAACATATATTTTAAAGTTGTCATAGTTCTATGAACAATATGTTAGAATATTGAAAATCATTATATCTTGTACTATATGGGAGTTAGAGCAATTTTTAGACCCTTGCCCACATATATGTATACTCGTATAAATATTTTAATATTCAATTTCTATGTTTAATTCACAGTTGAATGTTTCATTTTCATTTCTATTTAAATTATCGCGAGCTTCATATTACGTACATTATTCCAACTGCAAAGCTTCTGCTTATTTGTTAATGCAATATGTATATTTGCCATTTCCCCTTCTTCGCATAAGCATAAGCAGGACCTCTAGATAGTTATCTGGGCATGTATACATACGTGTTGTTTGTAAGCTGCAGTATGTTTTCCATCTATCCTAGCTGTGCTGATCTGTACGGTAAATGCAAATGCCTTTGTGCATACATACATATATGCCACTGCATATCGTGTTTGAGCTTATTCATCGATCAGCCAGGAAAGTGGAAGGACATACTACGGTAAGTAATTGTTATTACCTCAATATAGTTTCTAACAATCCTTACCGCTAGTGGGGGGAATTGAATAGTCTTATATCGAGGGAGAATTTATTCATTCTGATTTTATTTCGTATTTTTCTTGCTTATATACAAATTTTTAAACTATCTTAAATAAGTAAATATATTCGTATGTGTGTGGGTTTGTATCTATTGCAGCATATTGTTTATTGCTGCTTGACATGGGGTTATTTACAGGAGTAAAATTTAATACATGGGTAACATTAAACAGTTATCTCTTCTGTAAATTTATGATTTGTGTCCCATGCATTTTTATTATTATTAGATGTGCATTGCATGTAAATGCATTATGTATATATGTACATATGTATATTAATATATAAATATATATTTATATTTAGTAGAATTTCGGCTTTGCTGATAAGTAAGCATGTTCAATGATATTTGAACAGTAATAATCAATAATGTAACTATTTATAAATGTATATTCTTAAACATAGTTTTTTAGAAATAAACCATTTGAACATTGCTACATAGAAGCCAACTGGAAAGCAAACCACTTATCGATGACATATCATTATTTCACATTCCAATTGTTTGCCTATTTCGTTTGGGAAATCTGTTTCATATACCATTTGGTTGCCGTCGGTTAGATTTGTGAAATTTTAATTTTAATGGATAAATCACCTCCCATCAGCATCAGTGCATCAGCCAGTGATTTATCAGTCGCCCTTACAGCCACCGGAGCCACCACTCGATCATCATCAGCCGCTGCCGTTGCGCGTCAGGAAAACGTGATCGCGGCTCTACAAAAACGAATAGCCATGCTTGAGATCAGTTAATCGGCCTCTCAGCTCCGGTCACGTGGTGAAACGCTTAACGTGGGTACATCCAACAATAATGTCGCCACCGAAGTTCCGTCGGGGATAGCAACACAATTGACATAATCGCGGCAGCTAGCTATTACCAACGGTACAGTACTATTGTCGCAGCCTACCGATATCCGTTACACCCCGCCGTTAGCAAGTACCGCTGCTGCAAAGCACCTGTACAGCTCAACTATTTTGGAGATTGATACGCCTTCGATCAACTCTAATTCGACGACAATGCCTACATTTGTCAGCTATTGTGCAACTAAAGGCTACTGTACAAGCAAGTGTCATCGACGCAAGATATGTTCAATTGATGGTTGCCGGAGAGTGCATCATAAACGCTTACATGAAGTCGCGTACAACGTTTCCTATTCGTCAGGACAGCCAATTTCGACTTTCTCCGCTACGAACAAACATGCCAATTGTAAGTTTACATCATCACGTCGTTCACTCAACAGCCAGCAGACATCCCTGAAAGCAAGATCAGCAGTTCTGAGCTGCAGATCCACTGAAAGCAAGCTCTTCTTGCATATTTTACCGGTCACCGTGTACGGAAATCACAGACGTGTTGATACATACGCACTGCTGGACGAAGATCATGATTATTGACAGTGCTCTTGTTCGAGACTTGGGAATGCGTGGAAGTGAGCAAACCTTAAATATTCAGTGGTCCGGAGGAAGTGCAGAAGCTTCACCAAGTGGGCATACTCTGATTAGTTTCCTCATTGAAGCTGAGAAGGTTGTTAACTCTCGCCCGCTGACGTATCTGCCTATCACTGCCGATCAAGAACAGCCTCTAACTCCTACCGAATTCATTCTTGGGGCAGCAAATACGCCACAGACTTCTATAGGAGACGCTAAGTTGGGAAACATTTGTATGCTAAAAAAGCAGTGGCTCATCGCCCTTCACTTGGGGGATCATGTTTGGAAGAGGTGGATTGCTAAATATCTACCTACATTGACTCACCGTGTGAAATGGTGTCGACGAACGAAAAGAGGGAGACTTGGTGTTTATATGCGATCCTAACGTTCCACGACGAGAATGGTGCCACGGTAGAGTGGAGAAAGTATACCTTGGAACTTTTTTTTCAATATTATTTTATTTCTTGGATCTGCTTTTTTTTAAGCCTAACAATAAGTTATAAAATCTTAAATCTATTTAAAAATTAGACAAGCTCAAGCAATTGATTGAGCTGTTTTGGTGATACCTTGTGTTTTAATACGCAGGCATATCTCTTCTTTCAAGGCGTGTTTGATCGCAGGAATGTACCAAAGCATTAGCCAAAGGGTTTGGGTGATCTCGGTGTTTAGATATGTATTTAATTCTGCTATCTTCTACTTCGTTCTTTACCATAAGAATACCAAGGTCTTTGTCTATTATTTAAATAAGATTCCAATGTTTTGGGGTGTATGCTTAACTAATTTAAACATCCTGGGCCCCCTAGGCGAATATTTTGCCTAGTATTGCGTATGTACTATATATGCATGTATTTCGGCATACTGCTGGTAGAGTTGCCGAGGGTGCAGAATACATGCTGTAAACCCTGAAAATGTCTTTGGTTTTAAAGATTATGTATGGTATTATATACGGTTATTTATAATTTATTATTTTATCGATTTTGTATTCCTGGTTTAGATATGGCCAGAATGGGTACTCCTTAGCCCTGGAGTTAGAACTATGAATTTAGAGGAATCTTGCGAGAGAATGTCCGTGAATGGAGAACGGCTTCGATTCGTGGAGTAGAAAATTCTTCATACTTGGAACTAATTTGATGCTTTGTATAGCGGATTCCCATAACCCACCCATATGAGGAGCGCTTGCATAGATGCGATAAGAGCTACCTTTGCCTTTTGTAAGTGTAGGTGCGTCGCTGTATCGCATTGGGAGTATGGTGATCCCTTAGCTTCTTTTTGAGATTTTATTTATTTTTGCACTTTTTGATACAACTACGTTATATTTTTACTAATTTGGCGTTTAGTAGCCCGTCACCGCTCTAGGATCTGTTCAGAAAGGTTTTTTTTCCATTATTGGCGACACCCATCCTGCGGGGCCGAAAAGTAGTATGTCCTATTAATATAGGGACTTTGTTTTTTAAACCAATTTGTGGAGTATTGGAAAATTGTGGCTCTAGTGGTAGTCGTACGGCATACCGGCCATTATTTGATTGAGTAGTTATGGGGGGAAGTTTCCTTAGCTTTTGATACAACTACGTTATATTTTTACTAATTTGGCGTTTAGTAGCCCGTCACCGCTCTAGGATCTGTTCAGAAAGGTTTTTTTTCCATTATTGGCGACACCCATCCTGCGGGGCCGAAAAGTAGTATGTCCTATTAATATAGGGACTTTGTTTTTTAAACCAATTTGTGGAGTATTGGAAAATTGTGGCTCTAGTGGTAGTCGTACGGCGTACCGGCCATTATTTGATTGAGTAGTTATGGGGGGAAGTTTCCTTAGCTTTTGACATTTCCTTAATTGTGAATTAAGGTATTTGTTTTCATTATACTCAACTTGAGTTGGTATGGTGGTGCCCAGTTCTGTAACTAGTCCATTTTGTGTTTTGCTGTGCAGCGTTTAGAGATTTTTGTGCCTTTGGGCAGCATGGTGTCTCTTGGCAATTTTTAGTATTTTGGCTTTCGGGATTTGCTTTTGTAATTAAATCCGTAGTTCTTTTTGTATATGCGCTCCTTTGAGGTGAGATGGAATATGTGCTGTAATGAAGCATTTTATGATGTCTTTTATGACAACATAAGCAGTTAAATTTGCTTTTGCAATTTTTAAGATTATGTGTATGGGACAAGCAGTTTGTACAGAATCTTTTTGATCTGACAAATTTGTTCCTTTCGTTAATGTTTAATTTTTTAAACTTCTCGCAAGTTTCAAGTTTATGGCCGTTTTTACATACTTAGTTCGCATGACGTTTGCTTTCTCTCGGATATGAACGATTGCAATATGTGATAGCGTTTGTTCAAATTGTTTTTGCTACGAACTTGGGGTATATTGAAGCTTCGGTTTTGGTTGTATTTAATGTTCTTAGTTTTGATTATATTTTCTTCTAATCTTTCCGCAATTTCATATTGGGTGGTGAGAAAATCCTTCATTTATTGCCACGTTGGGCACTCTTTTCGTGATGAGAGCGATTGCTCCCATAGAAGTAACGACTTTTCTGGTAATGCGGCGGTGCATATATGTATTTACCAGAATTATTTCCCAGCTGTCTGTGGGAATATTTTGTGTCGATAGAATCGACAGGCAATTGGAAACAGTGGATTCTAATTTGATGAATTCTACACTTGTTCCTTTCTTAACTTTTGGCAAGTTCAGTAGAGTCGCTACTTGTTTATCCACCAGTATTCTTTCGTTTCCGTATCTAGCTTTTAGAGCTTCCCAAGCCAAATTGAAATTATCTTCATTAAAAGCGAACTGTTTGACTATTTCGCCTGCTTGACCTTTTGTTTTGTATCTGAGGTGATACAATTTTTGCGCTTGTGATAATTGAGGATAGTTTAAGTGGCCGTGTACATGTCCCGGAAGGACGGCCATTCTTCATAACCTCCGAAAAAGGTTTCTGTGTCACATGCGGGCACCTCGAGTTGGATGCCTGAACTTGCCTTTTGACTGTCTTCTTGTGGCAGCTCTATTCTCGGATGTGGAGTAGGTGCAATTGCTTTTATTAACTTTAATTGATCGGAGATCATAGCTTTTGTTTCTTCATATTGGTCTAAGCAGTTTTCGTAAATATCGTAAGCCGATGATTTAAAATTTTGAGGTAGATCTGAATTGTCAGAACCTACTATGACATCATGAGCCGCTTGGAGGCGAGTCCAAAAATTTTGAAGATTTTGGCTTTTTATTTCCAACAACGATTCGAAGTTTTCGTAATTCGGTGAAGAGGCAAATCTAGTGCAGTATCTTGTTAAACTGTAACTTTCTGAATTAAATTGAATAGCCTGTTTTGAGCGAGTAGCTTTTGTTTTTATATTCTGTTTTTTCTCTTGCGTTATTAACCATTTTTGTTATATTGTATATTTGTATATTAAAATACTGTTAAAGATTTTCTCAGTGCAAACTGATTTCTAATAGAAGCGATAAATTATAATAAATTGAATACTCTTTTAAAAGAGTTTTTTTTTTTATTATATATGTGAAAAACGTATTTTTAATTAATATCGTTTTTTATTTATGTTGGCGCAACGAAGTAGTTTAGACTACCAACGTATATTTTAGATATTACTATTTATTGCAACCTTGAATTGTTCCATTCCATTCATCTATTTACAGCTTATGATATATTTTCAATTTCTACTCAGTTCAGTTCTTTGTAAGCAGCTCATAAGAAAACTTCAATTAAAAGGCTTTATTATATAACACTCCAAACTCCTCGTTTCATTTAAACAGGTTATGGGCCCAGACCCATCACAAAAGAGTTTTATATTATAGGCAGTAATAAAAGTTTTTCGTGACGTGAAAAGTCTGTCGGTTACACACGTGGTATAAATTTCAAAAAGAAATTTAGCGAAAATTTTGAGTATGGCAGGAGTCGCACGTATCGAGCCGCTAAACGCGGAAAATTACGACACATGGAAGCTGCACATGCGCGCAATTTTGGTAAAAAATGATTTATGGGCATACGCAAATGGTAAAATAAAATGTCCAGTTGATGAAACAGCCGCAAATTTGTGGAAAATAAACGACGAAAAGGCGTGTGCGGATATTATGCTTGTAATAAGTCCCACAGATTTAAATTAAATTTCTAAATGCACAACCTCACAGAAAATGTGGCAAAAATTACAAACGACATACGAGTCGAAAGGCCCCGCTAGAAAAGCTACATTGTTAAAGAGAGTGGCGCTGTCACGTATGAAAGAGTGTGATTTGGATAGAAATCATTTAAATGATAGTCTAAGAGCCCGTGACATCCAGACCTTCGTCATTTTATAAAAGCTGAAAGTTTGTTGAAGTATGCTTTGAACATAGGTAAGAACGATGGCAAAATGTGAAATTCAAGTCATCGTGGCTTTGGGGGGTAGCGGGTGGGACAGGTGCATAAAATAACAGCCAACTTTCGTTATTTTACAAAGCGTAATTTTTTAATATGTTATTCGGAATAACATTACAAACCATCTTATTTATTGCCAGACACTTTTTATGGTGGCAATCCCTTGCCAGACGCCCTAAAACTTCAATAAAATTTAATTCTACTTTCGTTATAGTATAAAAGTTAAAATTTATACATGTTATTTGGGTGACTATTAGAAGATGTTTTCTCAGTTGCCAGACAGTTTCGACAGTCCGTTGTTGTCCGTATCGAAAATGACGGACAAAGGGTATGAAGTACATTTTCGCAAAAACGATGCGATTGTTATTGACAAAAGCGGAAAAGTGTTGTTTACTGCAGAACGGAATGGCAATTTATATTTTATGAAAGACAGTAAAAATAGTGCATATTTAGCTCAGAATATAAGTGATATAAATTTATGGCACCGCTGAATGGGTCATCTAAACGAGCGAGGACCAAAAGTAAACACAAAAGAAAGTTTATCGGCATGTGAAATATGTTTGAGTGAGAAGCAAACCCGTATAGTTTTTACCAAAAGCTCTAATAATCGTACCAATGATTTACTAGAAATAGTGCATAGTGATGTATGTGGTCCTATGCGGTGCAGCTCAAACGGTGGAAAAAATTATTTTGTTACATTTATTGATGACAAATCTCGATGGTGTGAAATTCACTTTATAAGGCAAAAGTCAGATGTGCTAGAAGCGTTCAAAAAGTTTAAAAATGCGGCAGAGACAATTCACGGGTAAAAGAATAAAAGCATTGCAATCTGACAATGGGCGCGAATATTGTAATCGCGAGTTTGATTTATTTTTTCAAAAATACGGAATTAAACGACGTTTAACAACCCCGTACACTTCACAGCAAAACGGAGTTGCTGAACGTAAGAACAGGACGCTGGTGGAGATGGCTAGGTGCTTGATGAAGCAAGCTGGTGTTTTTCCTTCGTTCTGGGCTGAAGCAATAAACACTTCATGCTATATAAAAAATCGGTGTATTACAAAATCTACGGGAGAAGTCCCACATAAAACATGGACTGGTAAAATTCCAACAGTTACTCATATGAAAGTGTTTGGCTCAAAAGCCTATGTGTTAAACAAACAACAACCGAAAGGTAAATTCGAGTCTCGATCTGAACAGTGTGTGTTTGTCGGATATTCGTCCGAATCGAAAGCTTATCGCTTATGGTCCAAAAATAAACGAGACATTATCATTAGTCGTGACGTTAAATTTATAGACGAATTCGGTTTTAAAAACGAATATGAAGAAATAATCGAAATGCAAAATAATACTATTGAATTAGAAACAAAGACGCTTGAAAAATCGGTATCAATGCAAGACTGTGATGAAACAGCAAGTGAGTTTGAAACGTGCAACAGTGACCAAAATGAAACAGAAGTTAATCGTGGTAAAGGTCGTCCGAAAAAGCTTAAGACTGGTTTGCGCGGAAGACCGAAAAAGGTTTATCAGCAGGCAAAAGAAAATAATTGCGAAACTCAGCATAAAGACGAAGAGTCTGAAATAAGTGAATTGGCGTGTATTGGTATACACGAAACTCCGTCAAGTTGGTTCGAAGAAGATACCAGTAATTATTCATTAAAGTGGAAGAAGGCTATTGAAGATGAATATTTGGCATTAATTTCAAACGAAACATGGGACATAATCAATCAACCTAGAAACAGTAAAATTATTGGTAGCCGTTAATACTGCGAACGAAAGAAAATGGTGGAAAGCACGTCTCGTTGCGAAAGGATATGCTCAATGTCAAGGGGAGGATTTCCACGATACTTACTCGCCAGTGGTACGGTATACATCAATCCGTTTGCTTGCAGCAATGGCAGCTAAAATGGACTTAGAAATCCATCAAATGGATGTCGTTACTGCGTATCTCAATGGAGAACTAGAAGAAGCCGTATACTTGGAAGTCCCAGAAATGTTGATAGAAGTTTTGAACAAAATAAAATCAGGTGAGCCTACAGGTAGTCAGGGTATAACAAAGCATAGTAAAAATTTCGAAGAGACTGCAGACAAGTGGCTTACAGCGATGAAAAGCCGTAATCCCGTATGTTTACTGAAAAAGGCCCTATATGGACTACGACAATCCGGTTTGATGTGGTACAATCGATTGACAACTAAACTGAAACAGCATGGTTTGGAGGCATCTACACAAGAACCATGCCTTTTTATCAAACAAAAAGGTAAACAAATTTTAATACTAACAATATATGTAGAGGATTTGTTACTAGCATCAAACGATAATATGTTACTAAAAAGTATCAAGAAGGCATTAAGCGATTCATTTGAAATGAAAGATATTGGTCCAGTAAAGCGTTGCGTTGGCATTGACTTTAAGCAGAATTTAAACTCACGTCAAGTATTTTTATCGCAACCAGCTTATACTGAAACTATTTTACAACGATTTAATATGGCTAATTGCAAACCAGCAAAAACACCTCTAGAAATGAACTTCCAAATTGAAAAACCAATTAAAGTCGATGAAGAAGCCATGAGGAGTTATCCGTATCAAAGACTTATAGCAACATTCATGTACTTAGCAGTTACAACAAGGCCAGATATAGCTTTCGCAGTAAATTATATGAGCCAGTTTAATACGGACTACAGCGAGCAGCACTGGAAAGCCGCAAAACGAATTCTACGTTACTTAAATGGTACCAGAAATTATGGTCTCCTTTATTCGCAAAATGACAATAGCCTATATGGTGTGGTAGATGCAGATTGGGGTGCAAATATAATAGACAGGCGATCCTATAGTGGATATGCGTTCATAATGGCTGGCGCAGCAGTAAGTTGGGAGGCGCGTAAACAACGCACCGTTGCGCTCTCCAGTACCGAAGCCGAATATATGGCAATTGCAGAAGCGACGAAAGAAGCTATATATCTTGAAGGCATTTTTAAAGATTTCGGCATATCGTATGAGAACACTACATTATTCAACGACAGCCAAAGCGCTCAAAAACTAATTCAGTGCTTAGGCTACAGCTCGCGTACAAAACATATCAAGGTGCGCCATCATTTCATCAAAGAATGCCACCAAAGCGGAAAAATCACGTTATCATATATGCCCACCGAAGATATGCCAGCAGACGTCTTAACGAAAAGCTTGAGCAGCGTCAAACATTGCAAATGTTCAGCAGCGTTAGGCATGACAAGTAGCCTCACTACTTCGAGGGGAGGTGTTGGCGCAACGAAGTAGTTTAGACTACCAACGTATATTTTAGATATTACTATTTATTGCAACCTTGAATTGCTTCATTCCATGTATCTATTTACAGCTTATGATATATTTTCAATTTCTACTCAGTTCAGTTCTTTGTAAGCAGCTCATAAGAAAACTTCAATTAAAAGGCTTTATTATATAAAACTCCAACCCATCGTTTCATTTAAACAATTTATTTGCAATATTATTTTTATTTATATTTTATTTTGAAATGTTAATAACTATTGAACCGCGTTTTTTATATATTAAAATATTTGATGTCCGAAAATTTTGTATTTAGGTACACCCTAATACTCGGACTTGTATATGCATATGTACGCATGAATGTACTAATATTTTGTGCAATTGAGAGCTCGTTTAAGAGATCAATTCGCTTTTTACATTAGCATGCACAAATTTTTTGTATGATTTTATGATTATGTTTATGTTCTTAAGCAATTGAGAGCTCGTGGACTTAGAATATGTGTTTGTACTAATATGTGTTAATATGTAATATACTGATATTTTGTTTAGTGTCACAGGCAGATTCTTTGCCGTATGATTACATGTAAAAATATATTTATATACTAGCTGACCCGGCAGGCGTTGTCCTGCGTGAAATTATGTGTTTTAAAACGAAAAGAAAATTCAATTTATATTGTGTTAAAAATCATTTATTTGCAATTTATCCACATTTTTTTCAATGTAGCGTAGTTTGTTTCCGTGTGTAAATGTACAGAGAGGATGGTTTTCCAACTTGAGAACGCGCCACATATAGCTGGCAGTGTGAAAAACATGGCATTTCCAGATTTATATCACACACTTCTAGCGACTAGCATTGTGTCCTGTTAATTGTCATTTCAAATGCAATTTTTCCTTGAAACTGAATAGGTTTGAACTGAAATGGCAAATCGTTGGAACTCAAAGGAATTCGTAGAATCTTCCCCTTGTATTCGATAGCTGCGTTACAATCAATCGAGTTCCATTACACAGTTTCGGCGAATGAAGATTGGATAACATAATAATGACAGATCCAACTTTGAGACGCAAATGATGCGGCGGCATACCAAGCCTCCCCAAAGAAGTTAGAAATTTTACTGGATAATTCACGGCTTCGCATTTATTGTCAAGACGATCATTTTATATGAGCGCAAAGCTCTCGGAATTTGACATAGAATCTTTCAGCTTAAGTCATTAGCATCGGTATTTTTGGCTGCTAAAATTGAAAAAAGGCATGTGGAATTGGTACCAAACGCATGGAAGTATCAGTCGGAATTTTCCTATTTCCAATTCTTATCGAAAACGATAAGATTGTCCTCGGCAATGTCATTTTTATTCGTATTCCATAATTGACGCCGATTTGAAGGCTGATGTGTCGAAATGATCATGGCGATCGTTCATCGTTTGATTCCATTGATTATCATGTTCCAGCAATTGTAACTGATGGCATGCTTCTCAAAAAGTTGTAAACACCATTCACAATACGCAATGACTCAATTGAAATTGAACCGCGTACATTTATCAATAGCAACCGAAGATAGAAGCAATCGTCGTTTTTCGGGTGGATTGTGTAAATTCATCCTAAGGCATTAGTTGAAAACACAACTGGATGTCAATTCACTGGTTGGCCTTGCTTTCCATGTAGCTATTTCTTCGACGATGCATTCCATGTATAATATCGCGTAATTTCCGAATCACTGACGAAAGTTGAGAAAAAACTCATCAATGTTAATTTTGTTGCTGGCGGTGTTTCCACTGGCTGTACTGTATTTTAAGGGTTAAAATACGCTCTTTGGCCATTCTCCAAATGAACTGCGAGATGCACAACAGTCGGAAAACGTTCATGAATCGCAAAAGTAAATACATCATAAAATGCTTCATTGCACTTCACGCATCGACTTGTTTGCTAGTTGCTGATCTCATCTCGTTCACGTCCATAGCGGTTATTGGCCGCAACGTCCTTTGGTGCTGAGCTTTGAATGTCAATTAGACAATAATGGCGAATATGGTACAATCCATGTGTTGTCAACTTCGTTATTCACAGCTCTTAATTGAAGGCTAAATGTTCTGTCATTGTCGTCTGATGAGCAAGACCGATACAATGGATATCTATCATTTCCAGTTTGCGTTTCCGAAAGAAAAGCACGTGGCCAGTGTTTCGTGCATTTATTGTCAGACATACACACCGAAATGCGATTGTGATGTCCACAAGGTCGTAAACCAGATTGGTTTTTACCACTTCGTATAATTCTGGATCAGGAATTTCCACAGAAATGATTTCATCAATTTGATCTGGTGTAACCACCATTCACCATCTCAAGAACCTCTTTTTTGCCCCCCAAAAGAAAAAATCTTGCATCTAACAGCACTACATACATATACATACGCTACTTCAAAGCAAAGTCCCTCAAACATCATAGCTGTTGTTTGAAAAGTTGTGCTGTGACATCGTGACGATCTTACTGATTGATTACGATTCAATAATTCCGTAATCTATGGTCATTGTGCATTGCAAGTGAATGTAACAAATAAATCCGCCCGTCCATAATTCTGCACTTACAGGTATATAATCGCATCCTACGAGTACTCGGGCATGCGCTTTGGGCTGTCAATATTAGCGCGCCTACACGTGGCATCGGAACAAATTTCAATCTGTATTTGATCACTTTGTATGAAAGACACATAAAGTTTTCACTAAATAATTTTCAGCAAATTACCTTTTGAATAGCCGAAATAATGAAAACAATCGACGTAAATTGAACGATTCAAATAATTTACAAATAAATAAATTAGAAAACAAAACAACAAAAATTCAAAAAAAAAGTGATTTGGGAAAGTAACTTTTTGGAAATTGACGCTCGTAAGTCCATTAAAAATGATCTTTTTCATATCATACGAGTATAACGGTTTAGTCAGCTATAGCTCAACTTATTTTTGTATATAATACATATGGCGCAAAAATAACCTTCCAATGTTTTTTGGCTGTAATTTTTTTAAAAAATTAAAAACTTTGATTCTGCTTGTGGATTATTTTTATTTGGTCTTTTAAATTTTTTTACATCAAGTCGAGAATATGATATCATGTAAATAGCCGCCACAACAGTTGATTGTCATTTGAGCCATTTTTATGGCATTTTCCATCAGAACTTCCGGCGATATGTCCTCACATTCTTGACTATTGAATATTGTCTTTAAGAGCAAGAGTATGAGGCTTGTTGACATAAACCCGCTACTTCAAAAAGCCCCACAAATAGAAGTCTTGAGCGGTCAAATCAGGCGATCTTGCTCGCCAGTGCAATTCCTTCAGCATATCGGTTGTGGCACGTGCAGTGTGTGCCGTCACACCGTCTTGTTGGAACCACATGTTTCCCACTCCCAATTCATCAAGTTGCGGCAAAAAGAACTCCTTGATCATTGCTCTGTAGCGCTCACCACTCACAGTAACCGTTTGACCTACGACGTCTTTGAAGAAAAAAGGTCATATGACTCCTCCGGCGAAAACAGCACACCATACAGTGACGTTGAGCGGGTGTAATAGCTCTTCGTGGGTTACACGCGGATTTTCAGTACCCCAGAAGCGTAAATTTTGCTTATTAATGTATCCGCTACGATGGAAATGGGCTTCATCACTCATGATTATTTTTGATGAAAAATCATCTTCTTCTTGGTGGTGATTAAAAATGGCTTGAGTGTATGTTGGACGCGATTGGCGGTCAGCAGCTAACAGCTGATGAACCGTCTAGACTTTGTACGGAAAAATCTTCAAATCTTGTACCAAAATTCGGTGTAAACACAGTCGACTGATACCCACTGGCGTGGCACGTCGTCTGGTCGATGTCGGCGGCGCTTCCATGACATCCTCGGCAACAGCAGTAATATGAGCGGCTCAACGTCGCAGTGTTTCACCAGTAGGCGTCGGACTGCCAGGAAATCTGCGACTAAATTCACGTTGTGCCAAAGTCACCGACCGATTATTGGTCAAATAAATAGTAACCAATAACCTGCGTTCTGAAACAGTGTAGCGTACCATTGTTTATTTACGTGTATTTCGCAGGTGTTTACTACACAATTGTCAAAACAGAACTGACTTCAGAGGTCAATTGCAAAATGTGTAGCACCTTCTGTAGTAGAATTACTTTTGCGCCACCCTGTATATGATGGGTATTTATGCAATGTGATGTGATATCATGCCATGTGATGTGACATCACGTCACGTTTGTTTGGGAAATAGAAAAGGGCTGTTTTTAGAGTTTTCCCGGCAATTATTCGAATTATTTCTCGCCTTTTAGACCTACCCTGGACTACGACAAACATTTTAAAACCAAAATCAGTTCAATCGGCCCAGCCGTTCGCGAGTTTTAATCAGACTAACGAACAACAATTCATTTTTATTTATATACATATATATGCAGATAAAAAGATTTTCTAACTTCCACTTAACTTTATACCGTACACCATATATAAGTCAATATGCCTGATATATAATATTAGCCAAATGCACTCAGTATATATTATTGAATATTTTATAGTTTAATCCCGAAATCGTATGAAATTATTGTCATAGATCAAGTGGGGCGAACTAACGCATTTTGGTTTGCTTTCCAATTCCAATTGAAATGGTTTATTTCTAAATAACAATGTTATAGAATATGCATTTATAAATAGTTACATTATTGATTATTACTTACCGCAGTATGTCCTTCCACTTTCCTGGCTGATCGATGAATAAGCTCAAACTCGATATGCAGTGGCATATATGTATGCACAAAGGCATTTGCATTTACCGTGTAGATCAGCACAGCTAGGATAGAGGGAAAACATACTGCAACTTACAAACAACAAGACCAGATAACTAATTAGAGGTCCTGCTTTTGCTTATGCGAAGAAGAGGAAATGGCAAATATATAATTTACAGCTGGAATAATGTACATAATATGAAGTTCGCAATAATTTAAAGAGAAATGAAAATAAAGCATTCAACTGTAAAAGAAACATAGAAATTGAATATTAACTTATTTATATACATGTGGGCAAGAGTTGCCAACATCCCCACCCCCGTGAATCAACCTGATTCACCACCATCAATGTCAAGAAGGGCTAGTTTTGAGACTGCGCGTTGTTTAACTCCTGTGGAGGTTCGTATGTCTGCTCGTCTCACTTCGCCATCAGTCCCAGGGCATTAACACGTTGACTGCCAACTACGAGATAACTCGTAGTATGATTTCCCTTCCAGGAAGCCAACTACGAGTTATCTCGTACTACCTAAAACTACCGCTTTTTGTGTAGCTACGAGTAAAACCGTATGTTAATAGTGTTAGTATCGTTAAATGGCTTCTAGGAAAATAAACAAATTTTGGTTTTGGCTTCCGTAAGCTTTTTTTTTATTAAAAAAAAAAATTGTATGGAAAAATTCATTCAATATAATGGAAAAATTAGCTCAAATACAATAAATAAAAATAAAATTATGATAATTTTAATAAATAATAATAACTATAAAACAAAATACTATAAAAAGCAAAAATGATGTTTTTTTTAGGAAAAAAAGGACCTACCTACTACGAGATAATTCGTAGCGTTCTTTCCCAGACGCCAACTACGAGATAACTCGTAGGTTCTTTTTCTCCTTAAAAAAACATCATTTTTGGTTTTTGATGATACCAATGATCTAGAAAAAGAGTTTTTAGTAATATAATGTGAAAAAATCAAAATGTCGTTTTAGGACAGTTTTCAGAAAATGGCCTTGGCAGTCAACGTGTTAATAGGCACAAACAATTTTCATACTGTGCCCTTAAAAAAAGATAACATTGATGAAATAAAAATTCAAACATACACTGAAAAAAGTTTCATAGATATTGTAAAGTACTTGCCAAACATTACAAGAATTACTACTCATACCAACTGAAGCGCTCTAAAGGCCTAGTTGTTGTCATAAAAGGTATAGAGTCTTTAGTAGACTCTACCGATGTGAAAGAAGCTCTGAAAGAAGGTGGTTTTAGCATTAAATCAGTAGTAAATATTTTTAACAGGAACAAAGTCCAACAGCCAATGTTCAAAATAGAACTGATGTCAAAATGTAACCAACTAAAGAAAAACAAAATACAATTTAAAATATCTTCATCGCAGAACTACCGCTGAGGAACCACATAAGAAAAATGGTCCATTACAATGTACAAACAGCCAAGACTATGGACACACGAAAGCATATTGCACTCTGAGCAGTGTCTGTGTGGTGTGTGGTGATCTACATCCTACTTCTAAATGTACTCTTAAAGAGGATTTAAATAAAAAATGCAGCAATTGTGGAGGAAATCACACTGCTAACTACAGGGGTTGCCCGGTATATAAAGATTTGAAATCGAAGTTGTCAAAGGGCATTCAAGCACGTGGTAACCAAATGCTGAAAAATCCTCCTAATGAAAATATTGAAATCCCCGTCCATGTTTCAAAACCAGTAAATCTTAAAGATAATGCTACACAAGGGAGCTATGCAAACGTGGTGAAAGGCAATACTGCACAAATGCAATTGCCCCGAAACCAACCAAATGGAAGCGTTGAAACTATGATTTTCCACCTTACCCAATGTACGACACAATTTATGGCTTCAATGCAAAATATGATTCAAGAGATAATGAAATCACAAACCAAATTTTGCAAATTTTTTTGAGTAAAAAATGAGTGTGTTGAATATTTTTTTATGGAATATGGTGTTAACCAACATAAATTGGACTTATTAGATTTCTGAATGAAAATAATATTGATGTAATGCTTTTGTCAGAAACTCATCTTACGAACAAAAATAATTTCTTTATACCGGGATTTCGAATATACATATGTTATGTTTAGATGGAAAGGCGCATGGAGGAACAGCAAAGTTGGCTAGAAAATGGTTAAATCACCACGCATTAGAATCTTATACCACAGCGCAATTACAAGCTACAACAATAACCATAAAAAATCGCTGCAGGGACTTAAAGCTGACGGCCATATACTGCCAACAACGGTTTAAAATTACAGACATCCAATTTAAAGACTTTTTTGGAACACTAGGCCATAGATTTCTAGAAGGTGGAGATTACAATGCAAAACACACTTATTGGGCTGTAAGCTGTGTCCAAATTCAAACAACCAAAATTCCCTTTGGAAAGCCCAAAAGTCCATGAAGCCACCAACTGACTTCAACATGCCTATACGAGACTTGGGTGGAAATTGGGCTAATTGCTTTGCAAATCTCCTAGAAAAGGTATTTCAACCCTGTTTAAATGAGTTAATACATACATACATATGTACATTTACACCAAAACACAAAACTTAATTCGGTAACAAAGTGCAGCGACAAAAAACAAGAAAACTATATGTACATACATACATACGTATGTATATAACAAAAAAAACCCCAATTCAAAAGACCGCGGTGTGCGAAAATTAAAACAAAAAAACGTGAAAAGATGTCGTAGAAAAAATGTAAGTTCTTATACGTATACAAAAAAAGACATAAAATAAAAAGTGCAGTGGAACGGAAAAAAACACAAAGTTGCGGTGACAAAGACATAAACTTACAAAACAAAAATGTAAAACTTTGCAAACACAAAAAACACATAAACCGAGTGCGAGACCCCCAAAATAAAAATAAACAAATTAAACGGGCGCGAATTTAAAACAAAATAGAATAAGCAATTTCAACAAGAATATAATAACACAGGCAACCGGGCGCGAAAATCCAAGCTAAGAGTATATCAATACAACAAAGACTATTCGGGCGCGAACAGAAAAAAAAACTGCATACAACAAACACAACAGGTCCAACCAACTGGAGAAGCGGAGGAGCAAAATTGGCGGGAGAAATATACTTACGTACATTACAGGCGCACTTTACATACGAAATTAATACCAAGTGAGCGTATCAAGTCCTTTAATATAATAATATACACACATGAATACATAAATACAAATATCTCTTTATGCGATGCGATGTATTCAAACACACTTGTTAACAAAAAAAATTTACTATAAATATTTTACATACTTTTTATGTTTAACAAAAACAATAAGCAGGATTGCATAAGCAAGGGCATAAACATACAATAGAATTATAACAAAAAAATAAAACAAGAGAGACAAAAAATATAAACATATATAGTATATAATCACATTTAGCTTTCTTCAAATCCGTCTCCGCGCTCTCTTCTCAGAGCGAACATACATCTATATAAATAAAAATGAATTGTTGTTCGTTAGTCTGTTTAAAACTCGAGAACGGCTGGGCCGATTGAACTGATTTTGGTTTTAAAATGTTTGTCGTAGTCCAGAGTAGGTCCAAAAGGTGAGAAATAATTTGAATAATTGCCGGGAAAACTCTAAAAACAGCCCTTTTCTATTTCCCAAACAAACGTGACGTGATGTCACATCACATGACATGATATCACATCACATTGCATAAATACCCATCATATACAGGGTGGCGCAAAAGTAATTCTACTACAGAAGGTGCTATACATTTTGCAATTGACCTCTGAAGTCAGTTCTGTTTTGACAATTGTGTAGTAAACACCTGCGAAATACACGTAAATAAACAATGGTACGCTACACTGTTTCAGAACGCAGGTTATTGGTTACTATTTATTTGACCAATAATCGGTCGGTGACTTTGGCACAACGTGAATTTAGTCGCAGATTTCCTGGCAGTCCGACGCCTACTGGTGAAACACTGCGACGTTGAGCCGCTCTATTACTGCTGTTGCCGAGGATGTCATGGAAGCGCCGCCGACATCGACCAGACGACGTGCCACGCCAGTGGGTATCAGTCGACTGTGTTTACACCGAATTTTGGTACAAGATTTGAAGATTTTTCCGTACAAAGTCTAGACGGTTCATCAGCTGTTAGCTGCTGACCGCCAATCGCGTCCAACATACACTCAAGCCATTTTTAATCACCACCAAGAAGATGATGATTTTTCATCAAAAATAATCATGAGTGATGAAGCCCATTTCCATCGTAGCGGATACATTAATAAGCAAAATTTACGCTTCTGGGGTACTGAAAATCCGCGTGTAACCCACGAAGAGCTATTACACCCGCTCAACGTCACTGTATGGTGTGCTGTTTTCGCTGGAGGAGTCATAGGACCTTTTTTCTTCAAAGACGTCGTAGGTCAAACGGTTACTGTGAGTGGTGAGCGCTACAGAGCAATGATCAACGAGTTCTTTTTGCCGCAACTTGATGAATTGGGAGTGGGAAACATGTGGTTCCAACAAGACGGTGTGACGGCACATACTGCACGTGCCACAACCGATATGCTGAAGGATTGCACTGGCGAGCAAGATCGCCTGACTTGACCGCTCAAGACTTCTATTTGTGGGGCTTTTTGAAGTAGCGGGTTTATGTCAACAAGCCTCATACTCTTGCTCTTAAAGACAATATTCAATAGTCAAGAATGTGAGGACATATCGCCGGAAGTTCTGATGGAAAATGCCATAAAAATGGCTCAAATGACAATCAACTGTTGTGGCGGCTATTTACATGATATCATATTTTCGACTTGATGTAAAAAAATTTAAAAGACCAAATAATAATAATCCACAGGCAGAATCAAAGTTTTTAATTTTTTAAAAAAATTACAGCCAAAAAACATCGGAAGGATCAAGGAAGGTTTAGAAATAAAAAACCTGCATGCTTTTCGAGAGGAAAATTCGGAAGATTGGAAAATTCCAAAAAGTTAATTTTTTTCATACAATTTTTTTTTAATTTTTTTGTTTTGTTTTTCAATTACATACTTATTTGAATCGTTCAAATTTGTCGTTTGCCTCAAAAATTTTTGAAAATTATTCAGTGAAAACGTTATGTGTGTTGCACACAAAGTGATCAATTACAGATTGAAATTTGTTAAGATGCCACGAAGAGGTCGCGCTAATATCGGTCGGCGTTCTTTTTGGCATCAATATACATTAGCAGCCCAAGGCACATGACCGAGTACTCCCAGGATGCGATGACATACGTGCGGTACTATGGATCGCGCTCAATCAGCAAGCGATCGTCTCGATGTCACAGCAAGACTTTTCAAGCAACAGCTTCGATGGTTGAGTGACAAGAGAGAGGTTTGCCGCACGCACACATTCTTCTTTGGATAGTGGATGGTGGTTACACCAGATCAAATTGATGAAATCATTCAGTCACGCGGAAATTCCTGATGCAGAGAAAGGTGCAGTATTATACGAAGTGATGAAAACCAATATGGTTCATGGACCTTGCGGACACAACAATCCCACTTTGGTTTGTATGTCTGACAATAAATGCACGAAACAATATCCACGTTTCTTTCGGAAACACAAACTAGAAATGAGGGATATCCACTCTATCGGCGTCGCCTACCAGACGACAATGGCAGATCATTCAGCATTCAATTTAGAAGAGTGAATATTGAAGTTGACAACACATGGATCGTACTACATTCACCACTATTGTCTAATTCATATTCAAAACTCATGTCAGTGTTTAGTATTGCAGTTTGGTGTAATCGATAAAATACGTTTGAAAGTACGTCACCATAAGAAGCAACATGGGAGTTAGTGGACTTGAACGATACGGTTGATACATAAACTGCAATAAAGCGCTTTGTAGGACATTTACTTCTGCAATTCATAAACATTTTCTGGCTGTTGTGCGTCTCACAGTTAATTTGGAGAAGGCCAAAGTGTGTACGTTAACCCAGAGAATAGAGTACAGCCAGTGGAAACACCGCCAGCAACAAAATTAACACTTACGAGTTTTTGCTGAACTTTCGTCAGAGATCCGTTTGCGAGGACATTTGGAACTACCTTGATATTATACATGGAATGCATCGTTCAAGAAATAATTACGCAGAAAGCAAGGCCAACCAGTAGATGGACATCCAGCTGTGTTATCAACTAATGCATTGGGACGAATTTACACAATCCACCCGTAAAACGACGTTTGTTTCTACCTTCGGTTGCTATTGATAAATGTTCGCGGTTCAACTTAATTTGAGCTATTGCGTACTGTGAATGGTATGGTGTGTGCAACTTTTTGATAAGCAAGCCAGCAATTACAATTGCTGGAAAATAATAATCACTGGAATGCAAATGAAGTTCCCACAATTTTCGCGATAATCATTTCGACATATCAGCCTTCAAATCCGCGTCTATTAAGCGATACGAACAAAAATTAAATTGCCGAAGACATTTTACATCGTCTTCGCTAAAAATTGGAAATGGATCAATTCCGGTTGATACTTCCGGTGGTTTGATATCAATTCCATCTGCCGTTTATCAGTTCACGAAATATGAACTCATCACGAATATTCGGACATTGGCCGATTCCTTAAGTGTACGCGCAATGATAGGTGCCAAAAATACCGATATTGTTGACTTCAACTGGAAGATTCAAAGTCAAATTCCGGGAGACTTGCGCTCATACAAATCGATGGTTCGTTTTGACAATGAATGAGTTATCTAGTGGAATTTCTAAACTCTTTGGAGAGGCTTGGTATGTCACCGCACCATTTGCGTCTCAAAGTTCGATCTGTCGTTATTATGTTTCGCAATCTTCATGCGCCGAAACTGTGTGATGGAACCTGACTGATTGTGACGCACCTATCAAACACAAGGAGCAGAATGCTTGATTCTACGAATTCCTTTGAGTCCTATCGATTTGTCATTTCAGTTTAAATGTATTCCGTTTCCAGTGAAAATTGCATTTGAGATGACAGGACACAGGGATATTCGCATAGTGTGTGGCATAAATTTGGAGATGCTATGTATGCACGGTCAGATATACGTGGCGTGCTCACGAGTTGGAAAACCATCTTTTCTGTACACCGGAACAGAAACCAAAAAATGTTTTTTATCAAGCTGTGTTGCATTGTAAAAAAAATTAAATGATAAATTTAACTTTCTTTTCATTTCAAAACACATATTTTCACGCAGGACAACGTCTGCGGGGTCAGCTAGTTATATATAAAAATAAGTTGAGCTATAGCTTACTAAACCGTTATACTCGTATGATATGAAAAAGTTCATTTTTAACGGACTTATGAGCGTCAATTTCCAAACAGTTACTTTCCCACATCACTTTTTTTTTGATTTTTTTTTTGTTTTGTTTTCTAATTAGTTTATTTGTAAATTATTTGAATCGTTCAATTTACGTCGATTGTTTTCATTATTTCGGCTATTCAAAAGGTAAATTGCTGAGAATTATTTAGTGAAAACTTTATGTGTCTTTCATACAAAGTGATCAAATACAGATTGAAATTTGTTCCGATGCCACGAGTAGAGTGCGCTAATATTGGCAGTCCAAAGCGCATGCACGAGTACTCACAGGATCCTCTTTAAAGTTGGTCGCCTTGTCGTGGCGAAAGGGCTTAAGTAAGAGTAAAGTGTGGCATCCCAAAGGAAACGCACTCTAATCTTACGAACTAAGAGGGACACTTCATAATTTCCCACAATAGTGATATGGATGAATAAACCCTAGGTTTTACGCCCATCTCCTATTGTGGAATTATGAGGATACTCGAGCCAACACCACTCTAAGCCAAGGTGTCGAGGTACCCGTGCCAAGGGCTGAATGGTCAGCGGGGGGTAATAAATAGCTGATCGCGAACGGTCCCCTCCAATGCCCGGGCGAGGTCGGAGGTATACCGGCTCTGCGGACGAGTGACCAACCCTTTCCGGCTTACTCGTGGGACCAAAACATGAACGAAACCAACAACCCAACAACAACTACAACAACAACCATGACGACAACAGCGACGACTGCGGACATGAGTTACAGGAATCCTATTACGGAATCCGAGGAAGACGAACTGCTTGCCTCCAGCCAGGAGACAAGTAAGAGTACTACAACCAAAGTACACCGGTAGATACAGCAGAGAAAACATCAAATTTAAGGGAGGAGGTGTCCACCTCCAAGGTTGCCATGAGCACCAACCAAAGTGCACTGGCGGCTAAATCAGAGAGCAAAAAGAAACGCGAAAAATCCCAGAATGAGCTGAGGAAAAACCGGTACCAGAGGGCGGTCTTCATACTAGGGAAGATAGCCAAAGACCAGGCAGCCGGTAACCCAGTTGATGAGGCTGAAACAAAGCACCTCAAATATATTGTAGAGGAATATGAAAAGGAAGCAATCACAACCTCAAGAAGAGAGCAAACGAGAGAGCACTTCTCAGAAGAGAAATCGCTCCACCACAGAAGTACCCGGAAATCAGCTCAAAAAACCGAGGAGGAGTGAGGGTGAACACATGTACTCGACAATCCTGCGGGTCCTCACCCGGAGTTTGACTCCTCTGAGACCCTCAG
Source organism: Bactrocera zonata (assembly GCA_037783105.1). Lineage (NCBI taxonomy): Eukaryota > Metazoa > Arthropoda > Insecta > Diptera > Tephritidae > Bactrocera > Bactrocera zonata. Next base: position 858,757 of record JBAWJQ010000868.1, on the reverse strand, counting down.
GGGCTACAGGGTCATCAAGTGCGCGGACCAGGCCTCGCTAGATTTCCTGACGGGTAGTGTTGCTAAAATTAGCAACGCCTTTGTAGGCCTCCAATTGAGGTTTATACCCGCCAGGGAAATTCCGAAGAGACCTCGTGCTCGCATTTGGCTACCCCCTCTAGAGGAGCCAAGCGAAAAACTCCTGAGGTGCATAAAGCTGCAGAACAAATCTATACCTAGTATAGATGAGTGACAGCTTATCAAGGAGGAAAACCCGAATAAAGAAAGCAAGCCAATACTAGTGGCCATTTGCGATGAGTCCATTGAGGCTCTGAAGAAGACTGACTACAAAATCAACTTCGGAATACGCAAGGCCAGGCTAAAAATTTTCCAAGGCGACAAAGCGGCTGACGAAGACGACACGGAAGAGGTCGACAACGCCAGCCAGTTTCTAAGGAATGTGGGCATTGAAGAACCCCGAGATGCCCAATAAAAATAACATAAGATGCGTACAGATAAGCCCGCAGCACTCGAAGAGTGCTACAGCGAATCTGACAACCCTTGTGAACGAGGGGGGCATCGACATCAGCCTAATACAGGAGCCCTGGGTCAATGAAGGTACCATAAAAAGGCTAAACAGCAGCAACTATAACCTGTTTTACACACGGAACAGAGGTAAACCTAGGGCATGCATTCTTATCAATAAAAGTATAAATGCATTTCTTTGTCCTAATTACAGCACAGCAGATATCACAGTGGTAAAGGTGGAACAGAAGGAAAAGCCCTTCTTATTGCTCTCGGCCTACTTGGCCCATGATGAAGACGTACCACCGGCGCCGCTCACCAGGCTAGTAGAGGAGAACAAGAAGGATGATGTCCTAATAGGGTGTAATGCAAATGCAAGGTACACCGTATGGGGTAGCTCCAGTATAAACACCAGAGGTGAGTCACTCTTGTAGTATATTTTGAATAGTAATCTAAGTATATGCAACAAGGGCGATAAGCCAACTTTTATCTTCCCAAGCTCGGATAGGTTTCCGGGGTGGGAGGAAGTTCTTGACCTCACGCTATCAACAGACACAGACAGTCTAGTTGTGGATAACTGGAGGGTATCCGATGAGCCTTCCATGTCGGATCACTCCTGGATACTCTTCAGCATCCGCGAGAGGTACAGTGCGCCTCTCACATACCGGAACCCTAGAAGAACGGCATGGGGAAAATTTAGCAGTATAGCAACAAAATGCTTCGAAAAGAGAGGCAACAAGAGTATCAGAAATCCCGAGGAACTAGATTCAGAAGTAGAGAAGTTGGAAAAAATCTTAATCACAACTTTTAACAAAACTACTCCGCTAACAGTTTTGAAAAAGAGAAAGTCTCTTCCTTGGTGGAACAGTGAACTCAAGAAATTGAGAACACAACTAAGGAAAGCTTTCAATGAGAGTTTTAGAACCAAGACATTATGAAGGAATACAAAAAAGCAGTCAGGAAAGCTAAAAATGACTCATCGATAGAAAGCTGCAGAGAAGCCGCTAGGTTGAGTAAAATGCTATCCAAAGACCATATTAATACTGCCTACATTAGGGCGGAGGGAAGTGATTGGACCTCCTCGGCAAAAGAGTCTCTGGAGGTACTAATCACAACACACTTCACCGGGAGTCAGCAAACACCTTCAACGAGGGTTCAACTAGAACCACCGGTGAACGCAGCTGACTATCGAAGCCAAATAGTAGACAAAATGAAAATCAAATATGCCATAAATAGTTTTGCACCATTTAAAGCGGCAGGTCCTGACGGGATTATGCCCATAATGCTGCAAAAACTGGTAGAACCAATGGTTCTAAGGCTTGAAAATATATACAAAGCGAGCATTCAACTATCTTACATCCCAAGAAGTTGGAAAAGGAGCAAAGTTGTGTTCCTTCCGAAACCAGGCAGAAGAACACACGAGAATGCCAAGAATTTTAGACCTATAAGCCTTACCTCATTTATGCTGAAGGTACTAGAAAGGCTAATAGATCTACACGTAAGAACAATAATGGCGGGGAAGTTATCGAAGTCCCAACATGCGTACATAATGGGCCGATCAACCGAAACCGCCCTTCACGAGGTGATAAGTGTGATTGAAAAATCACTACACGACAAACAATACACCATGGCTGCTTTTCTAGACATAGAGGGCGCCTTCAATAACATAGAAGTAAATGCGATAATTAATTCTCTGGCGCATGGGGGCATAGATGACACTGTGCAGATGGATACTATCGATGCTCGAGAATAGGAAGATTATAGCTTCAAACGGCGCTGCAACACAAACAAGTTATGTGAGTAGAGGGACGCCTCAAGGGGGGGGTCCTCTCTCCGCTTCTATGGGTTGTAGCACTGAACGAAATACTGCTCCAAATAAACGGTGGGGAGTGAGAGCAGTAGTACTATATATGCAGACGATATAGTGTTGTTGGTATCAGGTCTGTTTCCTTCAACAGTCAGCGAGATTATGGAAAGAGCACTTCGTAGGTTAAACCTATGAGCTAAAAGCAATGGTCTAGGAGTTAACCCGAACAAAACAGAACTAATGCTATTCACAGGCAAAACCAAAATACCTCAGGTTCAACTTCCGGTACTAAACGGCACAACACTCACCCTATCCCCAACAGCTAAATACTTGGGGGTGAAGATTGACACCAAACTGTCCTGGGAAATAAACATAGAAAAAAGCATAAACAAAGCATACATGGCCTACTATACTTGTAAGAAAATCGTCAACAAGAATTGGGGCCTCAAACCAAGTATAATCATGTGGATGTACACGGCGGTCATAAGACCCATACTTATATATGGAGCTCTGGTATGGTGGCCAGCGCTAAACAAACAATACAACATTAGAAAATTAAATGGAATACAAAGAGCAGCATGTGCGAGTGTTACGGGCGCAATCAGGTCATGTCCGACTGATGCGCTCAATGTGATCCTGCATCAACTACCAATGGACATTTTTATTAAAAAAAAACAGCTGCTATTGCGGCGATAAGAATAAAAGAATTGGGAGGTTGGAATCAGCAGAACTATGGACATAGTGTAATTCTAAACAAGCTCACTATTAATAAATCAGACCACATTCTCCCAAAGCTGGATTTCAATAGACACTTCCAGGTGAAGATACCATCTAGACGAGAATGGAGAAGAGGTCCAATAGCAGAGGAGGATACCACCTCAGTCTATACCGACGGGTCCAAAATGGACTGCGGAGTGGGCACGGGGGTAATCTCCGCTGATCTGGGCATATCTCTCTCTACACGTCTACTGAACTCGGCTACCATCTTCCAAGCAGAAGTACTAAGCATAGAAAAATCCTGCGAAGTTCTATTAGAAAACCACGGGAATATACATAAAGCAACTATATTTACGGATAGCCAGGCGGCCCTCCTGGCACTGTCTTCAGCCTTGACAAATTCCAGTATAGTTCAAAACTGCAAGAGAGCACTAAGCTCAATAAAAGACAAGCTCCAACTAAACTTGATCTGGGTTCCCGGCCACAGGAACATATTCGGTAACGAAAAAGCAGATGAGTTGGCAAAGGCGGGAGCTTTCCTCAACGAATCCGAGGCGGTGCTAATACCAAGCCCGCTAGGATCGATCAAAGGAGAGATCAATATACAATTTCAACAAGTTGCAAATAACAGATGGAAAAACATTACAAAATGCGTCATAACTAAACAATTATGGCCAACATATGACAGGAAAAAAACCAACGACTTATTAAATAGGTCAAGAAGAAGTATTTACAGAATAACAGCTACCACAACGGGGCACTGGCCATTTGGGGAACATGCGTCCAAAATGGTTATGCCCCACAACGACATCTGCCGTGGCTGCGGAGTAGCAGGGAACAAGGAAACAATCTTCCACTTTCTCTGCGAATGCCCAGCTCTAGCACAGATCCGAGCACCAAGCACCAAATCTTGAATGGATTTCCACCAAAAGCATATCGGAAATAAGTAGTTTCATTGAAATCTCAAAATGGTTTGAGGGAGTAGGTGAAACACAATAGCAGACACAGGAGGTTTCTACGAATAGTGTATCAAAATGGCACATCAGTGCTAATTGAGCCCGATAGGGCTGCACTCCTACCTACCTATCTACCAACTCACAGGATGCGATTATATACCTGTAAGTGCAGAATTATGGACGGGCGGATTTATTTGTTACATTCACTTGCAATGCACAATGACCATAGATTACGGAATTATTGAATCGTAATCAATCAGTAAGATCGTCACGATGTCACAGCACAACTTTTCAAACAACAGCTATGATGTTTGAGGGACTTTGCTTTGAAGTAGCGTATGTATATGTATGTGGTGCTGTTAGATGCAAGATTTTTTCTTTTGGGGGGCAAAAAAGAGGTTCTTGAGATGGTGAATGGTGGTTACACCAGATCAAATTGATGAAATCATTTCTGTGGAAATTCCTGATCCAGAATTATACGAAGTGGTAAAAACCAATCTGGTTTACGACCTTGTGGACATCACAATCGCATTTCGGTGTGTATGTCTGACAATAAATGCACGAAACACTGGCCACGTGCTTTTCTTTCGGAAACGCAAACTGGAAATGATAGATATCCATTGTATCGGTCTTGCTCATCAGACGACAATGACAGAACATTTAGCCTTCAATTAAGAGCTGTGAATAACGAAGTTGACAACACATGGATTGTACCATATTCGCCTAATTGACATTCAAAGCTCAGCACCAAAGGACGTTGCGGCCAATAACCGCTATGGACGTGAACGAGATGAGATCAGCAACTAGCAAACAAGTCGATGCGTGAAGTGCAATGAAGCATTTTATGATGTATTTACTTTTGCGATTCATGAACGTTTTCCGACTGTTGTGCATCTCGCAGTTCATTTGGAGAATGGCCAAAGAGCGTATTTTAACCCTTAAAATACAGTACAGCCAGTGGAAACACCGCCAGCAACAAAATTAACATTGATGAGTTTTTTCTCAACTTTCGTCAGTGATTCGGAAATTACGCGATATTATACATGGAATGCATCGTCGAAGAAATAGCTACATGGAAAGCAAGGCCAACCAGTGAATTGACATCCAGTTGTGTTTTCAACTAATGCCTTAGGATGAATTTACACAATCCACCCGAAAAACGACGATTGCTTCTATCTTCGGTTGCTATTGATAAATGTACGCGGTTCAATTTCAATTGAGTCATTGCGTATTGTGAATGGTGTTTACAACTTTTTGAGAAGCATGCCATCAGTTACAATTGCTGGAACATGATAATCAATGGAATCAAACGATGAACGATCGCCATGATCATTTCGACACATCAGCCTTCAAATCGGCGTCAATTATGGAATACGAATAAAAATGACATTGCCGAGGACAATCTTATCGTTTTCGATAAGAATTGGAAATAGGAAAATTCCGACTGATACTTCCATGCGTTTGGTACCAATTCCACATGCCTTTTTTCAATTTTAGCAGCCAAAAATACCGATGCTAATGACTTAAGCTGAAAGATTCTATGTCAAATTCCGAGAGCTTTGCGCTCATATAAAATGATCGTCTTGACAATAAATGCGAAGCCGTGAATTATCCAGTAAAATTTCTAACTTCTTTGGGGAGGCTTGGTATGCCGCCGCATCATTTGCGTCTCAAAGTTGGATCTGTCATTATTATGTTATCCAATCTTCATTCGCCGAAACTGTGTAATGGAACTCGATTGATTGTAACGCAGCTATCGAATACAAGGGGAACTGCTTGATTCTACGAATTCCTTTGAGTTCCAACGATTTGTCATTTCAGTTCAAACCTATTCAGTTTCCAGGAAAAATTGCATTTGAAATGACAATTAACAGGACACAACGATAGTCGCTAGAAGTGTGTGATATAAATCTGGGAATGCCATGTTTTTCACACGGCCAGCTATATGTACGTTTACACACGGAAACAAACTACGCTACATTGAAAAAAATGTGGATAAATTGCAAATAAATGATTTTTAACACAATATAAATTAAATTTTCTTTTCATTTTAAAACACATAATTTCACGCAGGACAACGCCTGCCGGGTCAACTGTTAGGTAGACAAATGTATTTTGTTCTGAAGCCACATGTAACGGGAGTTTAAAAATGAGAAATTTTCAATTTTAATTATATACAATACGTACACTAAAACTTTTTAACAAAAAATAAACGATTAAAACGGAAAAAACTAAATCATAGGAAAATAAGCAGTTACACATTTAACATTTAGTACTAAAAACAAATAAAATGATAGATATGTTTAAACGTACTGAATGGTAGGGTCCACAAAATGGTTTCTTCCGCTGGAGACCATCCGGCAACATTGAATAGGGCAATTCCGCATCTAAAATATAAAAAATAAATATTATGATGTTATTACATTTTCGTAACAAGTACCAATTAGTGCTTCGCCCACTTCTACGCTAAATGTATATGTGTATGTATTTGGGGTTTACTATAGCACCCCGGACAATTGCACTCAAAATTTGCACAATTTTCCGTTAAATTAACCGATACTCGTTAAATTGAACAATTCATTCAATTACAGGAATCCGGCTAATCGGATAACCCAATCGATCAAAAAATCATATGTGAACTTTAATTATTTATTTAGTTTTTAATGATATTTAAACAATATTTTTAACTTTAAACAGCAAAAAACATAAGGAATGAAACAAGACAATGTACTTATATTTAGAGAGCATTGTTAACAAAAATAAGTTTAAGGAACGAAAACAATTCATATTATTGTATATTGCCGCACATGCATTCACATATGTAGAGACCGTTGCTTACTTCTTTAAATGTTAATTGAAAAAGTCTGTAATATTTTTTTTATATTTCTTAATCTACTCGAAATAGTATGCGGTTCTGCATTCTTCAAATCACACGAATACTTATTTTTTTAATAAAAATACTTTCTTGTATGTATTGCAGAACTGGCGAACGCTTAGGAGGTATTTGTCATTGTATAAACCTAATTTAATTTAAAAACAATAGGCAAGGAAAAGCCAAGTTCGGGTGAAACCGAACTTTTTACACTCTTGTAATTTGCAAGAATCAAAGGCAGCGAAATACCTTATAGTGTAAAATGCCAATCAGAAGATCTGAATATAATCAATTTTATATATATGTATGTACATATCGTCACCTGAAATGTAAAATAACGTATCATCAAAAAATTCGAAATTGAGTGTATTATTGATTACGCTTCACTACTTCAAATTACATACATACATAATATTACATATGATCAACATTTTCAGGTTCTGCGGTCAGTTATAAACCAGTTTTAACCAATATTAAAATTTTGTTTCACTCATGTTCCATTTTATTTCGTGTTTCATTCATACCACTGTAAATTTCCGAAAATGTTGTTACGTTATTTTACATTTCAGGTGACGATATAATCTATATAACTCATACACTGACAGATATATTCGGCATAAAGTTAAAACGAAAATCATTATACTCGTATTTATTAAATGGGAGTTGGGGTAGTATCAATCCCATAAGTCAAGTTTTAAATTTTATTTATTTTATATACAAAAATACATTGTTATGAATAAAATACGCTTTGTAATTTTCAATGCTGGAATCAAGTACTACAAATAACCACATCGGGACCCGGCGAAGTCGATCAGCTTTAACCCATTTTTGGACGTTTCATCGTGGAGGCTGATTTTACCGACCGTTAGGTCGAAGATACCTTCTTTCAACCTTGGCGTTAAAGTTGCCACGCACAGTTTTGACATCGTGGTGGGAACAGCTCTCATAAGTGCGCTCAAAGCCATCATGTTGAAGAACTTCGTTTTGATACGGATTGTGGCCAGACGTTCATTCACCTGGGTGAATACCAGGACTAGCCAACGTAGTCTTTCTCCCACCACGCCTCCAACACCGAAGCCGCTCTCCTTTATAGGACCACTGTAGTAAATGCCACAAGGACCTACTCGGTCCTTCACTTCTTGGGCGGCGGTGATATCTGTCTTTATTTTTACGAAGACATCAACCAGCTAGACAGCGGTACCTTCCCAATTAAGGGACCGGACATTCCAGGTGCATGCCCTCAATTTGTAATCCTTAATACGTTTTCCATGGTCGTCACCAAAAGGGGGATCTCTCGAAGCTGCTTTTTGCTTTTCATTGGGTTCCAAACCCTGCGCGCAACCTTGGGAAGGAATAGTTCGCCTTCTTACTTTATATCGCCTTCTAACGGATGTTCTTTGGCTACCCAAAGGATACTTGGCCTCAGGCCGGAAGTCGGGAGCTGCTTGAGCAATTTGTATAATAATCGCTTCTGGACACTGCCAAGTGAATGGTGCTCATAGAAATTCATTTTACAATGTTTTAATTTTTTTAATTCAATGAACACTTTGATATTTGTAAACTTATAAGTATAATTAATTTTTTTTAGCGGTTGATACCGCTGTCTGTCCTTCTTCACTTATTCAATTTGTGAGAACTAAATATCTTATAGAATTTAGTCCACACAAAGGCTCACCCTATTGTTCACAAGCATATATACGCAGCGGTAAAACCACGCCACGAAGATGGAGAAACCAGACATGCAGATAAAAGGACAACAAGAATGCATACGCAGCGGTAAAAACACGCCACGCAAACCAGACAAGCAGACGAAACAACAGCAAGCATGCATACGCAGCGGTAAAATCACGCCACCGCCAGCAACACACGCCATCCCAGCAACACACGCCATCCCAACGCAACATGTTGCGAATGTGTTAGCACGCAGCACAGGCTTGGTGGGTAGTTAGATGGCAGATGATCAGGGAGTCAGCACGGGACTGTGGCAGCGCACGCACGTTCGGCATCAGACTACGCAGTGAGTTTATCCTCTGGCTAGTCTTGGTACCCTAACTTGTGAACGCCGTCTGTTAAGGGTGAGCTTGGTAGTGAGTTTATCCTCTGACCAACTCAACCTTTAACATCGCGGTCGCTAACGTAGTCTTCCGTGGTCCGGGATCTTTACGCGGTTAAAAGGACCTCTCCACCGTGGCAGAGGAGTGTAAACGTGAGCACCGGGACAGCGTTAGTGAAGACTACACGAGCGTCGGCAGAGATAGCCGGGCGCAGTCGTCGTAGCACGCGAGCGTCAACGTATACGCCAGGACATCGTCATCGAAGATTTCAGGAGCGCCGGCAGAAATAGCCGGGCGGAGTCGTCGTAACAGAGCAGCGACAACGTGTACGCCAGGACGTGCGGGAGCGTCAACGCACGCCGAAGGATATTGTCAACGAAGCCTACGCGGCAGAAGTAGCCGAGCGTGATCGAGCAGTAAGTCGTCTAGCACCCAGGAGCGGAGCAGAGCGGGAAACGGTATTGTCCTAACGGACCACACAGAACCGTTACTGAGACAGCACTTCCCTCGGGCGACGACAGTACAACGCGGGAGACAATTTTGTAACATTAAGTAAAAATATATGTAAGTTTAATTAAATAAAGTACGATTCGCAGAAGAGTCCCAATATTTACAAATTTATTGTAACGACCCCTGGACACGGCGAGTATACCTCAGCAATTTATACTTGTAAGAAGCAGGGGCAGCAAAAAGCTTCGTTACAATTGGCGCCCGAGCAGGGACCCTGCGGATCGTATAATATCAGGAAGAACAACGTTTAGCACGGAAATGGCAGACCTCATGTGGTTAGATAACGGGTCCAAGGAGCAACTAATATCCTTCGCACAGAGTCTGGGAGTTGACCACAGAGGCACCACGCGGGAGATTCGTTAGCGCATAACTACACTGGCAGCCAAGGCGCACGAAGACCCCGAAACAGAGGAAAAATTTTTGAAAATGGAAGCTGCATACAAAACAAGCGAGATCGCTTTACGAGACGAAGGCGGTCAGAAGACAATCAATCGACCAGGTGAGGAAGTGGTCCGTAAAGTACGACGGTGGGCGAGACCCATTAGCGTTCGTTGAGCGATTGGAAGAGCTTTCCGAAGTGTACATGATAAATATGGACACACTGGCAGAAGAGTACGAAGGGATATGTGAAGGACAACGACGAGGAGTAGAGTTACCTCGACGCGAGATGACGAGACACATCATCGGTGACCACGACGGAGTGTGGCCAAGCGGATGTGCTAACCAAAGAATGTTGTCATCAACAACATGGAAGCGACCAAGGGTTTCGCCAAAGACAAGGCGCGGCGGACCCACGGAACTCAGCGCCGAATCACCAATAATTATGCACCAGGAACGCGGCCGGCTATACGCCTTAATCATGCTCGGCGGAGAACCGGCGGAAGCCGTCATAAACACTGGCGCCTCAAAAAGTTTCATATCACCACGAGTTGCAGAACGTTTGGATGCAACGGGGAATGGTAAGAAGGTGACCGTAGCTATCGAAATACAAATGGCCGATGGCACCAGCAGCAAGAGACGCCGTGGAAACCAACATCCAACTCGGACAGACATCGCTAAAGGCAGTGTTACATGTGATGCCCGGAGCGATCGATGACGTCATACTCAGATTGGATACACTGGGGAACATGGGAGCTATAGTATCCTGCGGAGGTCACCAGGTAGTGCTGAAAGCGTCAGTTGCGCAGCAATCAACGGCCCCCCGCACCATGTCATCCAAAGCCGTAAGCAACGTGACCCTGACCACGCCAGATACACGCCTGCTACAGCGCAGGATGAGGAGGAAAAGAAGACGGAAGCTTAAGTGCAGGAGGGTCAATAGACTTGAGACTTCATCGACTGCCAACCAGAGAAACGAAGCGGCCCGCATACGTGACTTTTTAGACGTGGAACTTCGAAAATTCGAAAGCATGAGTGGAGTGACGACCATGGCGAGCATAAAATCACTATGACCGACGACCGGCCCATCAAGCAACGATATTTTCCGCGAAATCCAGCGATGCAGGCCATCATCAACGCCGAGATCGACGAGCTGCTGGCGAAGAAATGTATTATGCCGTCTCACAGCCCACACAGCGCGCCAATTGTGTTGGCACGGAAGAAGAACGGTAAGTGGCGTTTATGCGTGGATTATCGGCAACTCAACGCCCGATCTGTACCCGACGCATACCCCTTACCTAGGATACAACATATACTTGACAAGTTACGAAGAGCAAGGTACATTAGTAGTCTGGATCTCAAGAACGGCTACTGGCAGATACCTTTGGAGCAAGGCAGCCGCCCGTATACCGCCTTTACCGTACCTGGGCGTGGCCTATTTCAATGGCGCGTGATGCCATTCGGCTTACATTCGGCACCAACGACGTTCCAGAGAGTACTCGACCAGGTCATAGGCCCGGAGATGGAACCACACGCCTTCGCCTACCTGGACGATATAATCGTCATAGGCTCTACATTCGAGGAACACATACGGAATTTGCGAAAGGTACTGCAGAGACTACAGCAGAACAACCTTCGAATTAACCCTGAAAAGTGCGAGTTTTTTAAGAAGGAACTCCGATCCACACCGACCCCGAGAAAGTTGCAGCAATCCAGGAGCTGAAGCCCCCAACTAACGTGAAAGAAGTCCGTCAGTATCTTGGGATATCTTCTTGGTATCGCCGCTTTGTGCCAGATTTCGCGACCATGAGCCAGCCGCTCACAGCTCTCTTGAAGAAAGGGAAACACTGGAAATGGGGACCTGAGCAACAATCAGCATTTGAAAGCATCAAGCAAAAGTTAACGGAGGCTCCCGTCCGGGCATGTCCGGATTTCAGCCAGGCATTCACTTTGCAGACGGACGCCAGCAACATCGGCCTTGGAGCCGTACTGACGCAGAATCTGGAAGGAGGAGAACGCGTAATAGCCAACGCCAGCCGAAAATTAAATGAGGCAGAGAAAAACTATTCAGCTACCGAAAAGGAGTGCCTCGCCATAGTCTGGGTAATTTGGAAAATGAGACCCTACCTAGAAGGATATCGATTTAAGGTGATAACCGATCACATGTCACTGAAGTGGCTGAATTCCATAGAGAGCCCTTCCGGTCGTATAGCACGATGGGCTTTAGAGTTACAGCAGCATACTTTCGACATCGAATATCGTAAAGGGAAACTCAACCAAGTAGCAGACGCACTGTCCCGATAGCCGTTAGAGACCATAAGGCAAGCGACGACGATGGCTCCACAATGCAAATGGTGGCGTAAGCGAGTAGAAGAAGTTCGCGCAAACCCAGAGAAGTACGCAGATTACATGGAGAAGGATGGCCAACTTTATCGCCACATTCCGTGTAGATCTCAGGATGAAGAGGCTGTACCCTGGAAGCTATGTGTGCCTAAGCCCCTCCGCATAAGAGTGCTGCAAGAGAACCACGATATTCCTAGCGCCGGACACATGGGCATACGCCGGACCGTAGCCCGAGTCGCCAACCGATACTACTGGCCAGGAATGTTCCGCGACATTAGTCGGTACGTACGCCAGTGTGAGTCCTGCCAGAAATACAAGGAAGGGCAGCAGAGACCAGCAGGGAAGATGCTCTCACAGGTGGCACAGGAACCGTTTGCCACAGTTTGCACCGACTTCATCGGACCCTTACCGCGATCAACCCATGGCAACACAACGCTACTGGTGTTTTTCGACCGCTTCATCAAATGGGTTGAATTGGTCCCCATGAGGCGCGCTACAGCTGAAGGACTTCGTCGCGCATTTAGAGAGAGAATCCTCGCGAGATTTGGTGTTCCGAAGATCCTTATTTCGGACAATGGTGTTCAATTCACGAGTACATTATGGCAACACTATCTAAAGGAATTAGGGGTACGCCAGCAATTCACGGCGCCGTATACACCTCAAGAAAATCCCACGGAAAGAGTAAACCGCACGATCAAGCGAATTATTGCACAACTCAGCAAATCACGACACCAGCAATGGGACGATTTTCTCCCAGAGATTGAGCTGGCAGTAAATTCCAGCATCTCGGCCTCCACAGGGTATAGCCCGGCATTTCTCGTACAAGGACGAGAACCGCGACTACCAAAGGCTCTTTTCGACGAAGTTAATATCGGCACAGGTATGATACCCCCGACGGCTGAAGAAAAGTACGACAGGATGCAGGAAGCCTTCAGAATCGTTCGACAAAACATGGAGAGAGCATCCATGGACCAAGCCCGCCACTATAATTTGAGGCGTAGAAAATGGACCCCCGCGATCCGAGAGCTAGTTCTGGCGAAGGAACATCATCTCTCTAAAGCCGCAGACGGTTTCGCCGCAAAGTTAGCCCCGAAGTACGACGGTCCTTATAAAATTCTAAGATACATTTCACCAGTGATCGTACATGTCCAGAAGATCGACGGTGGCAAGGAGAAAACAGTGAACATCAGCGAATTGAAGCTGTACAACAGTTTCGCGGCAGTGTAAAGTAAATAAATAAACAAACAAATTTAAAAATTACAAATTTAAGAATTACAAACTTAAAAATTACAAATTAAAAAAAAATGAAAATAAAAATTAATATAAATTAATAGTTATAAAATTATTACGCAAACGAGCATGTCTACTGACCAAAACGAGTACCAAACGAGTAGATCAAATTCATTCGACCGTGAGCCGTCAGTGAGATTAGACATCCGGAGAATACACACAAGATGAACGACAAAAATAAATGGACGCAGAGCGTAAAGAGATTCCGCGAGTGGATGGCGGAGGAGCAAAGGAAGCTCCCCAGGACACAGCCACTGGAGGCAGCGGGCACTTCAGACACTAGAAGTGCCAGATCAGCACGCGCAGATGATCTGCAAGCAGCGACACAACGGCTAGCCACAGAACCAACGCTTGCGCGGCCAACGTACCCGACGCCGCCACATCGCACCAGGTCAACGCCGCCACCACTGTGCACACTACCGACCGTAACGCCAGGGCAGTTTCCGCAAAGGCTCGTAAGGCGCAAACTGCCATGAGGCGCTCTATTGCAGCGCACGTAAGCACGACGCGCCGAGCTTCTTGGGCTGCAGCGTCGCAGAGAACCAACCTGGTCGCGGTGCCATGCACCGTCGGCAGGATCAGTAGCAGCGAAACGTCTATCTCTGACGATTCCACCGTCCCATGGAGATCGCCGGTGATCGAACTTTCGTCCGAAAATGAAGATACGCTACCGGAGAACAAGAAGGCGGAACTTACCTTCCCAGCGGGGCCAAATGGAGTTTGCCTATACCAAGAAGACTTACAATCTCTGGAGGACGGATGTTGGCTTACAGACACGGTCATTGATGCGTACGCGAAGCACTACAAAGGTACAGTTCTTAGCCCATTCGTGGTCTGGCAGCTGAACCAGCCAGGAAGACGCGGTGAAAACTTCCGCCGCATTCACCGCTGGATTCGCAACATTGACATATGTATTTGGACAGAAGGTAGTACTAGCGCCACACAACACCGAGCACCACTGGTACCTCCTCGCCCTATCCAACCGCGAGCTCACGCACCACGTCACGGACACAGTCTGCTACCACCAACACCAGCTATGGACAGCAGATTCCTGGATGAGGGGTAAGGTCACCCACGTAACCACGGCCTGGCGCGAATTCCTCCAGTGGCAATACAAGGAAAGAGGCGGAGAAGGAGAATTTGAGTATCGGGAGCTGCTGCTAGACGTACCCCAGCAAGAAAACACGAATGACTGCGGTATATACGTGCTGGAGACAATAGAACGGGTCATGCGACACGTCGGACGAAACGAAGGGGCGCTCGGATGTATCTCCGAACCCTTCAAGCCGAAGCTGGCAGCTGAAAAGCGAGCCCAAGTATTGGCCACCTTCAGACAACACCAAACCACACCCGCGCCCATCGTTGAAATACCAGCACCATTATCTGCGGAAGTACAGCTGCCACCCGAAGGTATAAAAATCCCTATCGCCGAAGCAAACGGAACAGCATTGGAGGCTTTCCCGGAAATTGCGGATAGAATCCGCAGAGGCTTCAAGGACCTCTCAGACGGCATGGGGAAGCACAGGCTAAAATTTAATACAGCCAAGCTCAAAGTGTTCATGTACCGGTGGGGCGTCCGCATCACAGCAAAAGCCACAACAACAACCCCGGCAACTAAAGGACCCTAAGGAGACAATTTTTTCTAACTTTTGTAACAAAATTTAAGTTATATTAATGATTTTTAAAGTATACGTTTATATGTATATATAAAAACACAAAAAAAGAATGAATGATGAATTTATATGAACAAAATAAGAGAAACAAATTTTTGGAAAAAGTGGGGGGAGTGTGAAAACTAAATATCTTATAGAACTTAGTCCACACAAAGGCCCACCCTATTGTTCACAAGCATATATACGCAGCGGTAAAACCACGCCACGAAGATGGAGAAACCAGACATGCAGATAAAAGGACAACAAAAATGCATACGCAGCGGTAAAATCACGCCACGCAAACCAGACAAGCAGACGAAACAACAGCAAGCATGCATACGCAGCGGTAAAATCACGCCACCGCCAGCAACACACGCCATCCCAGCAACACACGCCATCCCAACGCAACATGTTGCGAATATGTTAGCACGCAGCACAGGCTTGGTGGGTAGTTAGATGGCAGATGATCAGGGAGTCAGCACGGGACTGTGGCAGCGCACGCACGTTCGGCATCAGACTACACAGTGAGTTTATCCTCTGGCTAGTCTTGGTACCCTAACTTGTGAACGCCGTCTGTTAAGGGTGAGCTTGGTAGTGAGTTTATCCTCTGACCAACTCAACCTTTAACATCGCGGTCGCTAACGTAGTCTTCCGTGGTCCGGGATCTTTACGCGGTTAAAAGGACCTCTCCAGCGTGGCAGAGGAGTGTAAACGTGAGCACCGGGACAGCGTTAGTGAAGACTACACGAGCGTCGGCAGAGATAGCCGGGCGCAGTCGTCGTAGCACGCGAGCGTCAACGTATACGCCAGGATATCGTCATCGAAGATTTCAGGAGCGCCGGCAGAAATAGCCGGGCGGAGTCGTCGTAACAGAGCAGCGACAACGTGTACGCCAGGACGTGCGGGAGCGTCAACGCACGCCGAAGGATATTGTCAACGAAGCCTACGCGGCAGAAGTAGCCGAGCGTGATCGAGCAGTAAGTCGTCTAGCACCCAGGAGCGGAGCAGAGCGGGAAACGGTATTGTCCTAACGGACCACACAGAACCATTACTGAGACAGCACTTCCCTCGGGCGACGACAGTACAACGCGGGAGACAATTTTGTAACATTAAGTAAAAATATATGTAAGTTTAATTAAATAAAGTACGATTCGCAGAAGAGCCCCAATATTTACAAATTTATTGTAACGACCCCTGGACACGGCGAGTATACCTCAGCAATTTATACTTGTAAGAAGCAGGGGCAGCAAAAAGCTTCGTTACAAATTTAACCATTCAACTCTACTGTACTGTTCGTACTTT
The DNA here is from genome assembly GCA_037783105.1 of Bactrocera zonata. NCBI lineage: Eukaryota > Metazoa > Arthropoda > Insecta > Diptera > Tephritidae > Bactrocera > Bactrocera zonata. The sequence goes on along the minus strand of JBAWJQ010000868.1, from coordinate 842,372 downwards.
TTACGCTGTGTTTTCGTCTATGTTTTTCAGAGGTGCAATAAAAAGGCACGTCGGTGTGGACCTTTAACCCACAAGTTCTCTCTCTGATAGATTATTCATATAACTGGATAAAACAGTTGCAGGAATAATGTCCCTGAAATACGTTGGTTGCAATTTGGCAACTGACAACTTGATCGTAACTTCACAGTAACTTGAAATATTCATGGCAGCCAAAAAATGGAAGTAAATCGAGAAAATTTTCTCGTCAGCTTTGGACGTGGATTAATTTACACACTATTATTATTTCGTAAAAAATCAGTGGTGGCAGCATAAATTCAATATTGCATGCACATTTGACTGTAGAAAACAACAACACGTTTAGGAAATCGGGACAAATAATGAAACTTGGCGTACAGAAAAACACCGTACTGTGAGAGTTCACGTTTGACTCTGTTTGATTTGTAAGTTCAAACTTTAAACTTAAATATGATTCTTTAAATCCTTATCACTGGTGGGGGGAAAATAAAGACTTATTTAAGCTGAGAACTAGTATACTATTTTAAGTTCTTACTTATCTAATTAAACATATGTATATTTACGGCACACCACATGGGGTTGTTTTCAACTGTACAATACAATATATGTGTGTGTGTGTGTTGGCATATAATTTATGTTGAATGGTTTGGGCTGTTTTCAAGTGTATAAGTGCATTTGTAATCAATTGCCCAAACCTAAGTAAATATGTTTATATTGAATTTCTTGAGTGCATGCGTATTGCATATAAATGCATACGTGCCTCATATATGTATGTATGTGTGTTTATGCGTTTGTTTATGTATTTACTTTGAACTGCCTCAGCATTGGCGAAGATAAGGTTGTTCAATATATTATAAGTATTTGAACACATGGATTTATGCGTATGCGGCTGAAAGTAAATAGCAGTCTATATGGGTGTTTCAAGATGAGCCAAATCTAACAGAAGTTGTTAACATGCGAAGCACTTCCAATAATGGTTGCTGCATTCTGGAACAACTGAACATATCGCAAACATACCACTAGAACAACGCAGTACAGTAAATTCTAAATTATACACAATCATTTGCTTGCCAGTTGTCTTTCCATAAATTAGAAAAAGGAATCGCCGAAAACGGATTTGTCTTTCAATAAATTAGAAAAAGGAATCGCGAAAACGTATCACTCTTCACCACAATAATGGGAGCTCTCAAACATCGACTGAAACATTTGTATTTTTAGCACTGAAACCTTCAATTTTATTAGTCATCCACCGCAAAGGCTTGACGTGGCACCGAATGACTTTTATTTATTCTCGTACTTAAATGATAAAGTAATAACTCAAGGTTTTTCGACACCTGATGAGCCATTTCGAAGACACCTCAATAAGAGTGACAAAAATGCTTTATCTAAAAGTTCTTTGTCGGGGTCTTTATATAAAATTTCATTTCTCAAAAAGTAATCTTCGTATTGTTCGTTTACCAAAATTTTCTTAACAGCCTTAATCCACTCATCATTTTCCTGTGCTTTTCGTAATCTAAACTTTAGCGAGTCTTCGATTATTAAACAATATGCTCGGCTGAGAGCATCAACATGCCTCATACGTGTTCCTGCTCTGTGTTCTACGGTGTATTCGTATTGTTGAAGATATATTGCCCATCTCATTATTCGGTCTGTAACGTCACGTTTGTTCATTGTCAATGCGAAAGCATTGCAGTCCGTCACTATTTTAAACTTCAAGTCCCTGAGATAAATTCGCCACTTTTTTACCGACATGATTGCTGCTAATACTTCCAGTTCATAAGAACTATACTTTTCTTCTGCTGGGATCGTCTTTCTACTCATGTATTCTATTGGATGTAATTGTTGATCTTCTCCGTCTTTCTGTAATAACACTGCCCCATAACCATATTTTGATGCATCAGCGTGAACGTCTGTATATGCTGTCGGATTAAACAGTTTTAGAGCTGGCGCGTTCACTAATGCGTTCTTCAATTCCTGAATATCTAACAAATGTTCGTCCGTTAGAACAAATTTCACTTCCTTTTTCAATAACTCCGTTAGTGGTTTAGTTATCACGGCGTAGTTACAAACGAAACGTCTAAAAAATGATGTTAGTCCTAACAATCGTTGAATTTCCTTCTTACTTGACGGTATCGGAAACTTTTCAACAGCCCTAGTTTTGTCACTCGAAGGCAATATTCTGCCATTTTCTATAATGTAACCTAAAAAGTGTGTTTGCCTCTTCAAAAATTGGCATTTTGACCATCTGATATTCAACCCGTTTTCACTTGCTCGATTTAAAACGACCTTAAGCCTTTCTATTCCCTCATTTTCATCTTTGGCCGGGATGACAATGTCGTCCATATACACGATTATCGTGCCATCTCTCAACAAGTCATGGAAAATTGCCTGGATAAACCTACAAAACACTGCCGGCGAATTAGATATACCAAACGGTATGAAACAAAATTCATACTGACCCGTTTGCGTCACGAATAAAGTGAACTTCCTAGAATCTGGTTCTATCGGAACATGGAAAAATCCATCCTTTAAATCTAATAATTTTCTCATTTATTTTCCTATAGTCTACGCATAACCTTTTTGATCCGTTTTTCTTAGTCGTTAGTACAATCGGCGAAGAGTATTTCGAGGTACTCATACGGATGATGCCTTCTTTCAGCCTGGTCTTTAAATGACATTCTACGTGGGCGCTGATAAACTGGTAATTCGTCCGATAAGATTAATTTCATTTCTATTGGTGACTTTTCCAGTTTCCTAGGCTCATAAGTTTTTATTAACTTTTCAATTACCCTCACATTTTCCTTACTGATATTCGATAAATCTGCGTTTCCCCGCTCGTCAATTTCCTTAAAATCGCTTGTTAAACATAATGTTTCAAATGCTTTAAACCAAAACGTTTTTCCCCCGATACTATCCTCAGCATCCGTTTCATTACTTTTTTGCATCTCGTCCACAGAAGTGATATTGCTACCTGTTACCGCAGCAACAGGTACGACTGATACCGCAGCATCATCTGTCGCACATGGCCTACCATCACTCTCGACACGTTTTCTAACTACCGTAACCGCAGCTACAGTTTCCGTTAATGGCTTAAACAGAATTTCATCCTTGTTAACAACAAGTTCAAAGTTCATTAGGACATCGCATCCTATAATTGCAGCGTATGGTATATTCCTTTCTTTTACCACATGAAAAGCTATTTCCAACAAAACTTCATCCACATAGATTTCAGCATCAAAGCAATCCAATGTCGTGAATTTGCTTTTTCCTGCTCCACTCAAATGTAACTTCTTTTTTCCTAGTTCTACGTCACCTAACATCATAAGTGTGTCGTATCTCATTACACTATATTTACTTCCTGTATCTACTAACGCTGAAAATGTAAAATTATTCATAGTAATGTCCAAAAAATAAAAATATTTTAATTTCTTTGCGATACCTTCTGCTTTACCATCTTCTATCATGCTTAGATTTTCTCGTTTTACGTCTTTTGTCTGTTCTTTACATTAATATGAAAAATGTCCGGTTTGTTTGCATTTAAAACACTTAACAGTGTTCTCTTTCTGACAATCTTTTGCTATATGTCCTTCTTTCCTACATTTATAGCAAATCTTTCTGCAACTATTTGGACTATTTTCACCATCAACTTCACTTGTGTGAGAAAAATTAGGTGCACTTGGTTTGTTTAACGAATAGTAAGGCCCTTTCACTTTCTCGTACACACGCAGTTGATCTTTCAACTTTCTTAAGTTTTTTGCCTGATATAACATTGTCTTATTCGCCCATGGTATGCCATCTACAAAATATGTAATAATGTTCTGGCCATCAAGTGCTATCGGTTTTCCCATTTCAATCAGTACATACAAATATTCATTTAAACTTTTTTTGTATTGTTTACGCCTATTTCTCAGAGCACGGTGAATTTGCACATATTTTCTCTCCAAACTCATCAATAAGAGCATTTTTTAGAGTTCCCCAATCTCTCACTCCCACTAACCCACGCGCAAATATTTTAGCAGCGCCACTCAATAGTTGTTCCGCATAAACAAATTTTTGACGCTCATCCCAATTCACTGTGTCAGCCACATCTTCAAACTCAACAATCCAATAATTAACGTCTATGGAATTGTCACCAGTAAAAGAGGATACGCTATCTCTGATATCGCGAAGTGTAAAAGCAACCCTTTCTGTTCTTTCTGTACGTGTTGCATTTTCCCTTGCGTTAGCGACGGTCGTATAAGAATGTTCGCTTTCACTCATATCGTCACCTCGATCGTTTATTCGGTTTTCGTTAAAATGCCCTATCAGTCTAGTTTGTAAATCTTTTTTCAATCCATGTGTATTTAAATTGAGATCCCTCAATTTCGTTCTCAACTCCTCAACAGTCATCGGGCGTATCTTCGATATTAATTTTGTTACAAATATTATATCTTAACTTATATGTACATAAATATATGTTGTATAAAAATTAATATTAGAATATTTCTTATTAGAATAATTCTTACGAACTATCGGCTGCTCTCTCTTGCTCTTCCTGTCCTGCACGTTTCTGCTTCTGCTACTATTGCTTCTGTTGTTTCTGCTTCTTCTGCTGTTTCTGTTTTTCAGCTGCTTCTGCTTTTGCTGTTTCTGCTTCTTCAGCTGCTTCTGCTTTTCATCGCATTTGCAATGTTTCAGCGAATGCTTGTTATACTCTTTTACTCAGCCGACACACTTTAGCGATTTCACGATATTCGCAGTCGATGTCGCGACTGCGGTTTTTTCGTTAGACGCTAATTCGACGTCACTTCAAAGTTCTAATATTTCACGAATTACTGCTTGCACTCTTTTGTTTTGCCGACGCACTTTTGCGGCTGTACGATATTTACAGTTAATGTCGCGACTGCGCTTCTTCTGGAACGTTTGTTAGATGCTGATTCGGCGTCACTTCAAATATAGTTTTGAAATTGCTGTACTAACGTCATTTGCATGCACTCACATACAAACTCATATAATCTTATGATGTATGCCGAAAAAAATTTTTTTTTCACTGTTCTCGGTCGAGCCCCCAATTGTGGGATTTGCCACCACAACACGCTTCCTATTTAAATAACGACACTTCACACAGTTTTTAGAATTACACAGTTTTAGAAATTATTGTGGAAATTTTTAATCAATTCACAATTTCTTATTACAACTTGCTGCTTATAGTTTGTAATTACAGTTTTTTCAGTTTAATTACTGTTTTTATCAAATTACAGCTCGCAATGACATCAAATTATTATAATATTAAAGTAATGTGCGGATTACATTTTACTTCACAAAATAACGAAAATATTAGATCAGTAATATCGAAGAAACGCCTCCCGCCGATGACACCAGTTTAACGACTAACTCTTGCTTTTGGTCTTATTGTCTATTCCACCTACCCGTCTTCGTTGGCGGAGTTGCCACCAATCTATATTCCCACATATATAGTACTTAATGGGTAATATTCTGAAAAAGCAACAAAGCAATTTTCGATGATTAATATTTATTGTTTTCTAATTCCGAAATATAAAATTAGTGTCCGACCGATGCCCAAGTTTTGGCCGATGCCAATCATGTGTTTTATGTGGGGTATCTTTGTGCCTAAAATGGATAAATCGGTCGAAAACTTGACCTAGCTTCAAACACATAACATTCGGGTTACTGAAATTCAGGTAACATTTTATTAGTATGTGGTTTTGACAAAAGGAGGATGAAGTCATGTGTAGAAGTTCACGCAAGTGAGGAAAGTTTTGTGAGCGCCATTCACTTGGGATTGGGATTCATCTAAATACCTGACTGTCTTTGTATCGAAAATCTAGCCGGTGGATTTTCGATCATTTTGTGATAGACGGAAGACACGTCTCCACTGTTTTAGATGTGCGTACGCTGACTCGGGCAACTATTTTGTTGCAGCCAAGATACCCACTCCTCTCTGTGTAGTAAAGAACACACGTCAACAAAAATAAGGAAGGTTCGATGTCGAGAAGCTGCAATTACAATAGACAGCCAACCGATTTTCTACTCGATCTGCACTTCTTCCTTCTGAGAGCACTCGTCAGTATCTCTATATAAAGGAATTGTGAAACGGTATTTCAAGCTCCTTACCGAGCAGCTGCAAACGAAACCATTGGTTATCGGAAAATGCAAAAAGAATTGCTGGTGCAATGAGGAGCGCGAAAACAGACTGCGTTGCTAAGGGGAGCGAGACGAATTAGCAGACAAAAAAAAGAGAGAGAGTATGAAGAGCTTCACGAGCTGGCAGACAGGCGTATTGCTGTCAAATACATATGACCCATTTGAAGATGGTTTTAATATAATTTTATCTGACGCGAACTAAAATACTATATAGCAGTAAAATTAAGTATTTTTTATTTACTATTATATTCAATTTTTACTTCAGTAATCACTCTGCACGTATAAATTGAAATTGTTTAAATGGTTATTACGCACATATAAAATAAAAAGATCCGTTTATCACAAGCTTATTATAAGCTTACTTGTTCATTTAATATGAAAATCTTTAAGTTTTTACAAATCTCTGCGGGATATGGTAGACATTGGTAAGGGAGCGGGGTAAACGATGCAGCATGATGATCGATGAAAATTAGCTCGGCGACTTCCTAAGAAAAGTGACAGATCACCCCTTTCGCTTACCATAGGGACGAAGAATTCTACCATAACTTTGGCATCGATGCCACAGTTAACGAAGAATTCTTCGATGCTACAGTTAACGAAGAATTCATCGATGGCAAAGATAACGAAGAGTTCTTCTATATCAAGGTCAATAGTAGAATAGAAAAAATTGCATATTAATTTTGCTTTATTTATGAAAGTACATACATATGCATTTCGTTATGAAAACAAGTACTTACGTATAAAAAGGAATGGGTTTATTTTAATTTTGTGGTTTTTTTCCACGCAACGAAACTTAAAGAAACCGAATGTAGTAACAAATTTTCTTCAATGATAAAAACACGAAAAACTTACCAAATAATAATGCATTAAAGCAGGGATGGGCACATTAGCCCTCAATGGCATTTTGCCCGTGCGGGTACGAGTGCACATTTTGAGGGCTAGGTGAGGGGATCATCGCGGGCAAACATGAAGAGGGAAGTGAGAGCAACGTAGTTTACCACTCCATATTTATAAATGAGAGCAACGTATTTTCCCACACCATGTTTACAAATGAGAGCGCGCGCATATATGAGAAGTTGCACTGTGGGTAATAACTGTAAAATTGCCTAACAATTTTAAGTTTCTTTGTAACTACTATAAATTTATAAAATGTAAGACAAATAACAAAAAGTATAATAAATATTTGATTTTATTAATTATTTTTTTTAATATGTCTTTATATCAGCATTTAATTTTGTTTATTTGAAATATTAAATTATATGTTTGGTTTAATCTCATTTGCTATAGCTACACGCATTATTGTACCAAAATTTAAATCAGATAACCTACTTCTTATTTTAGATATAATTTTCGAAGCAAAAAGTTTCAAACCAGGTTATGTTTTTAAACTTCCTTATAAAAAGTAATTTCAATAATAACTTCAATTTATGAACCACTGTTTCTTCAAACACACATGACCAAATGATTCTTAAGAGAGCGCAATGTAAATAATTACCCAACAGCCCTTCTATCACCCGCCAATCGTAGGAGTTCCAACGATTTGGGGTTTTCCGCAGGGTTGCCAGGCTCGATATACTGTAGTAATTATAAAAATTTTCTTCAACATATACATATATGATTTTCTTAAAATAACTCAAATTCTGAATCGAATGCTATTATTTACAAATATATAAACTAATTTTAATAGTTTGGTTTCAGTTTTGATATTTTATATTATGAAAAATTATATTTGAAAACTTAGAGGTGTACAAAACTATATATGCGTATTGAGTAATGGCAACATTGTTCGAATGAAAACGAGAACAAAACGCTTGCCGCTCGTAGCGAAGTGAGAAGATGTTTCTGCCATTAGCGTTTGTATTCTATTTGTGCGCTTAGCCGCAAATATATTTTTATTTGATGATTTCTTATATTTTTGAAAATATGTGTTCCCTTTCTATAGCGCATATTATTATTTTAATACATTTCCTGAGGCAACTTAGATTTTTAAAATTTAACAAAACAATTATAGAAAAAACCTCAATTATTTGAATATTTTGATAAAACAACCAAACTGAAAATATCACAAATCATATATTTATATAAGCATTTTCATTAAATGGAACTGCAATATGTTTAAACACAATATATATAATGGTAACAAGTATATTTTCATTTTTATTTATGCAGATATGCATATGTACGTATAAAAGCCCACAACTTGAGATAAGTTTTCCCAATTGTAACTAAAATGAATTTTTACAACTGACATCACCACCATTAACTGATCTATCACATGTACAGTGGTGTGAACAAAATAGGAACAATCATAAGGTGTTGTGAAGTTTTAAATTATGCTGTTTTCTTATTAAATAAAATTGTTTTTAGATACAAATATAACATATATATATTTTTTCCGAATAGTGATTAGAATTTCCAGCATGCAAAGGTAAATTAAAACAGATATTAATGCGAATCTTTAAAACGTGCAAATTATGTTTACCTCGTTTCGTTCACACAACTGCACAATTCCGATATGAAGTAGGGATAATGGGATGCCCAACTTATTGCAGTGTGAGAGCGCCTCAAAATAAACGTTTTTATAACATTTTCCATTATCCAACCAACATTTATTACGATTGCAAATTATTACATATTGGACTTTTATTAAATGGCGAAACTGTTTAAATTATTTTTTATGATTTTATAGTACATTAAAACAACTGACTTTTAATGTTTCAATACTTAATAAGGTGAATTAAGCCTGTTAGTTCTCAATTATTAAATGTTTTTAATCATTGGTAACTGAAAATTAATACTTCTATGCATGAAATTGAAAAACGTTTAATGAAATATATTTAAGTTTCGCATTTTCTTTGATTTTCATTGTTTTACATTTTTATTAGTGATCTTCAACGGCGGCAACAAATTCCTCCGTTCACATATATTTTGGTATAATTTCAATCTGGCCGTTCCAGTCATTCCAATGGCAAAACGTCAAGAACTACCCAATCCAGTCAACTGTCAAAGTTCGGTAGGTGATCGGCTCTCACATTTCCAGTGACAGGAGAGTTGGGGATCTCTTTATCTCTGGCCGCAACCACTCTGCGATGAACATTAAGTTGCGGAGGAATGTAATTGATTTTTTTTCGCAACTTCTTATGCCCTTCCCTCCGTACACTGATATTCCCCTCATCTAGCCCCCGTGCGCACTTTGCTAACTTTTAGGGCAAAAATGTGCCCATCCCTGCATTAAAGTGCTTCCCTTTCTTCATTTTTAATTAGTTTTCTTATATGCCTTTTCGAGAATATTCTTTTGTATCTTTTTTCAAAGTTTAAACACAAAAATAAACCAAATTTTTTATTGAAATAGCAGCTCACTTAAAACCACCTTTCTGCAAATTTACTTTAAATGCTTGACGATTTGACAAAATAATGAAAATGTTTACTTATAAATTTTATTTCACCAATTAGTTGTTTACATATTGCATTGTAACGTTATTCATGTAACTACTTGATTGTAAACATAAACGCTGTAGAATTTAGCCGCCTAGCTTACTTTTATGCATTACCTGGTATCGAAGAATTCTTCAAAGAAAAATGTAAGCGGTGAACCATTATCCCGCTGGGGGATAAGAATTTTAAATTAAAGAATTTTAAATAAAAATTCTAAATTATTTAGGTAACGGGATAGTATGTAGATAGCGCGAGATCACTGTTGTCGAAGTGGTTAGTATAACGCGCGAGTTAATACTTTAACCTTTAACCACAACCTTATGTTTCAGTAAACATTAAAGAAAAATCATCAAAACAACTTTATCTTAGAATAATACATAGAAGCGCACTATCAGTACAACAAACAATAACAACCCAAATATTTAGTTATTTACTAGTAAACAACCAACATCTTGATAGTATAAGTAATAAGCATAGCCTATATAAGCAACTGGAACAATAGCCTCGAAGTCACTTTATCATTATCGACTACAAGTTACCACTTGTAACACTTGTATAGTTTAAGTGTAATGTATTCAATATTGAAGTACATGTTTATACGGTGAAATATTATACAAATAAAGGATCAGTCAGAACCAATCTCATTGGCTGACTTAAAATTATATATTAATTTTATTCCTAACGAGTAAATAAATTAACTCGCGGGACGGGTGTTTACAACGGAATGTATAAAAAACGAATGTGTCGGCGATCTTGTTGTCCATCCTTTGTGTTGAGTGGGTTGGATTACAGATGTGGTGAGATATGCTGTGTACAAGTGTAGTGTATTTTGGTATGATATGTAAGGGCGTGCCAGTTTTTCTCGGGTAAAATGGAGGGAGGCTCAACTTATTTGAACATTAAGTTTAAGAGCTTAGATGGGTTTACGACTTTCAAAAAATTGAAATTTTTTATTGTTTTATTAAATTCTACAACACCTTTAAAATATTGTCCTAAGCTAGTTTCGGAGATACAGCCTGGATAACTTGTCCGCTCGAGGCTAGCTAGGCGCCGTCTATCAACGCGCTTTACTCGAAACTATGTTTTTTTTTGTAAAAATGTTTGCCAAAAATCCAATTTTTAGTTTTTTTCTCCTTCGTCCAAGTTATAAGTTAAGGTTTTAAGCTATATTGTCAATTTGGGGGATTTTTTTTTCCGAGCGGTCACCGGAAATGGCGTCGCAATGGGCAAGTTTAAAATATTGTTTCCAAAATATTTCAGAATTTCTTTGTTAATAGTGTATGTTTGTAATAATAAAAATGTCTATTAAAACATGTCATTTTTTTATATGAGAAACATGTTGTTGAAAAGGCTGTTTTTTTACACAAGGAAACCCATGTAATAAAGTTTTGCACCACCTGAATTAGTTTCTTACGTTTTGATTCAAGTGAACATCCCCACCGCCTAGGCGAATTAATTGCGTAGACGTCTCTAAAGCTGTTGGAGTGTATTCACTACGACGCTCAACATCCGTTGAGTCTCTTTCTTGAGTTGATCTGGTGCGATGGACTCTTTGTCGCTGAACAGGATCACCGAGTGTTCTGCGACGGATGCTGGTGTGGTTTACCGTCGGATTAGCTCGCCCGGCAAACCAGTGAAACACCGTATGATGCGAAGGTGGTGTGATCGTCTACCAAGCAAGTCTTGCAATTACTGTAAGCGCATCCGACCTGCTTCACTTTATAGTGCAGGCCCTTGATCCTTAAATAGTTGCTCTTCGCTTAATTCTCTGCCTGCGGGAGATGGCGATCCCATAAACCTTTGCGTTTTCGAAGTATGCTATTTGTGAGGTTGTCATAATTGTAGATCCACATCTTAAGTATATACTTACACTGTCAAGAAAGTATCGGGAATTTATAAGCAAAACGAAAATTTTTCAATCATAATCCAAATTTATTTTATCGCCTTCAAAGTAACATCCATTTGAAGCGATGCACATGTGCTAACGCTTTTCCAATCGTCAAAACATTTTTTTTTTGTAGCACTTTCCGAATTTGTTTCGATGTCTTCAATTGTGTTGAATCGTATTCCCCGAAGTGGATATTTCAGTGTGGAGAATAAGAAAAAGTCCCAGGGGGCCATATAAGGTGAATACGGTACTTGCTCAATGATATTTTAAGAGTGTTAGCCAAAAAATTCATTCACAATGATGGCCTTGTGCGCTGGTGCGTTATCACGATGAAGAATAAACGAATTCTTGGCCCACAAACTTGGGCGCTTAAGACGGGTAGCGTCTCGTAAGCACCTCATAACACTAAGATAATACTCTTTGTTGACGGTTTGACCAGTTGGAACGTGTTCATAGAGGACGACACTGCGAATATCGAAGAAAACAATGAGCATTAGCTTCACTTTCGATCGGCTTTGGCGTGGATTTTTCGCGCCTTTGGGCCGCCATTCGGATGGTTGCTGGTTCGTAAGTGTGTCATATTTGTGGACGCATGTCTCGTCACCAGTAATTATGCATTCCAGGAAGCTGGGATAGGCTCAATCCAGCATGTCTCAAGCTTCCTGCTCTGAGACCTCTTTTGAAGGAAATTCAGCTCTATTGGAACAGGTTTTGCAGCAAAGCGTAGCATGCCCAATTTTTCATGCATAATCGTACGTACGCTATCGTGTGACATCTCCAATTTATGGACAATGTCTCTCAAGTTCACATGGTTATTTTCAGCAACAATTTCCTTCACTTTTTCAACGTTATTAACGGTCACGGTCAGTTGAAAGCCTCCAGAACGAGGCAGGTCTGGGGCGGTCTTCCGACCTTCCTTGAATGCTCTGTACCACTCGTTAGTGCGCGTTTTTAAAAGAGCATGTTCAACAAAAGCCTTCTGCAACTATTTCATTGTATCGGCACACGAAAATTCGTTCGCAACACAAAATTTAACACAAATACGTTGATCAATATTTTCGGTCATTCGGCAAACGCTACTGAGGTCGACTGACATAAACAGCTGCTCTAAACCCATTGCTTGAACAGTTGTACCAACCAGACGGCGCCAGCGAAAGTTAGCTTGCCGGCTATGATCATTTTTGGTACTGTTCTTAAAAACGCTGAATTTGCTGTAAGTGAGTCTCCCAACAATCCCAATTTGCCAAAGTGACTTAAGAGCATAACGATCGCTGATATAGAAAAATGTTTTAGCTTCATTATAGCGTGAGCCGCAAAGCGAATAAGTTCTGTTCTATTTTAATAGTTGTGTTGTGACAAGTGTACTTTTATATTAAATGTCTGTACATATTTACAAAATATCGGAAAGCAGAAGTTTTATTTGGTTATTGTTGCTGCACATTATTGTAATAACGGGGCGCTGCGATCTAAAGGTACCGTTGAAAAGAGTAATCCAGCAGACTGCGCTACCATCGCAGTATCGCATATTCAATATTATTCTATTTTAATTTTAGTTTGTCCCGACAGTTGGTGCTGCAATCAAATTGAGAACAATATTTCATAGATTTATGTTATTATTGTGTGGTTTTAAGTCGTGTGCTAATTAAAATATTATATTAAAATACAATTACTGTTGAAAGAGTTTTGAAGTGTGCATAAGAAACTATACATTTTGCGAATTTAGTGAGGAATCGAAGTGAGTTTATTTCTTATAAAATTGTTTATTTAATTTACACGTGCGTTCATTAACAACTACAATTTTTCATTATTGTTTTTATTAAAAATTATCCATTTTTGGAAATATTAAATAAATAAGCAATGATATAAAATTAGACGTTTTTACCCAAAATTTGATACAATAAATCGTTTTAGTTAATTAATTAAAATTTCATCTTCAATAAGTAACTCAAACTCGTTGTGTATTATTTAACAGTTTCTTATTTATTACAGAAAAATGTCAAGTATTCATGGAAGAGCAAGAAATATTGGTTAACGTACTCGGAACGCGTAATTAGTCTGTGATCGCCGATTTAATAGATCAGTCGAAGAACAATCGGCAGAAAATATAAATTTAAGAAATCAAGTTGCACGTACACGTGGAAATGAAAATTCAGGGCAACGCGCATTCGAGCATTGGCGCGAGTATCACTTAATCGCCTCGCGTTTGAATATGATCCCGAAATAAAATATTAGTCACATCCATTAATCGGTAGTATGGACAAAAAGTGTCAACATTGTCATGCTTTCAAGTACAAAAGTGAGTCAGCTATTTTATGTTGCGCATCTGGAAAAATTTCGTTGCCACCGCTCAATATACATACCACTAGAGCCTTACAAACACTTTTAGCTGGAACTGAAGTGACTGAAGATTGGCTCACCTATAATTCAGCTTCGAAATTTAAATGCCCCGAAATTATGTAACGGCACGAGAGTAGTTCTAAAAAAAAAAATCATGGGCAATATTCTTGAAGCCACAGTGGAAGTTGTATTTCTACCACGGATCCCAATGATTCCGTCAGATTCACCTATACCATTCAAACGTTTACAATTTTCGATCCGCTTGGCATATGCTTTGAATATAAATAAATCACAATGCCAAACAATGATAATTTGTGGATTAGATTTAGAAAATGCGTGTTTCCCTCTCGGTCAATTGTACATACATACATATGTTGCATGTACCAGAGTTGGAAATCCATCGAATTTGTTTGTTTATAGGCCTCAAGGACTAACCAAAAATATTGTACATCCAATGGCATTTCGATAAACTAAGCTTATGTAAATTACAAAAAATATATGTTTTAAAATAAAATAGTTTGAGAGTAAATTTTTTCACTTTTAATTAAAACGACTTAAAATTTTTACTGAACACATCTTCTAGATTTCATTTCACTCATAAAGTATGCACATACTCACACGCTTTGGATCGGTTGAATTGTGATAAATGCATTTGAAACGAGGTTAGATATTGTAATAACTTTTTAATAATATTTTTCATTAAAACGGTCCAGATTGTTACAACTTATTGAAAAAGGTTTGAAATTTTCGGATGAAAAACGTGTGTACAGGACAACGTCTGTCGGGTCCGATAGTTTATACAAGTATTTATAAATATATCGTTTGCGCGTGTGTGTGTCACTGAACTCCTCCTAAACGGCTGGACCGATTTCGATGAAAGTTTTTGTGTGTGTCAAGGTGATTCGCGAATGGTTTAGTTTCAAATTTTGGTCCACTAGAAAATATTTCGAAACTTTGGGTTAATATTGTGTTTTTTCAATGAACCGGGGATGTACTGATGAATCTAGCTGTCTGATCTGGTGAGGCGAGAATTTATCCGATTGCTGATGGAACGCGAAAGTCAATGGCTTGTGATCTGTCCTGACAGCAAACTCACGAGCTTCAACCCAGTGTATAAAATACTTGATGGCTTCGTATGCAGCCGTCAACAATCTCTATCATATGTGCTGTAATTAATCTGTGCAGGTGACAACTTTTTCGAGAAGAACCCAAGTGGCCTCCAAACGTTTTTGTACTTCTGCACGTAATCCATGTAGATGAAAGCTTGCTCTCATTCCGCTATCCAAGTCACTGGTCTGCGATCGCTTTTCTTTGAGTCTGTTAAGAACTCGTTTAGGGGTGCTTGGGCAGCGGCGGCCTTTCTGATGTGTCGTCGATAGAAGTTTATTGCGCCGATAAATCTTCTTAGCTCTAAAATTTTTTGGACTTGGAAGTGGTGCGGAACCGAGCTTCGAAATTCGATATCCCAAGAAATCGACTTCGGAGCCATCCAAAACGCATTTCTCCGCGTTAATAAACAGGCCGTTGGCTAAGCTGCTGGAACAGTAACAGAAGGTGTTATTTGTGTTGTTCTTCACTGAAAGATGCTATCAATAGGTCGTCGATAAAGCATGCACGCAATCGAGGCCAGTGATTGCTTCGCTGAAAAATGCTGACTTCGTAATGAACTCGAATAACCTAAACGGTGTTATTATGGCAGTTTTGGTATGTCTTCCACCGGAATATGATGAAAAGCACAGCTGAGATCAATCATAGAAAACATGTTCTTTCCTGCTAATATAGTGGCATAATCATGCAGGAGCGAGATTGGGTACCGGTTAAGAATAGTTTTCTCTTTGAGCCTGCGGTAATCTCTGCATGGTCGCCAGTTTCCATTTTTCTTCTTGGTCATGTGTAGGGGGCTAGCCTAAGGGCTATTTGACCGCCTGGCAAGACCCAAATCGACTAAGAGCTCAAACCCAAATTCATGGATGAGATCTGCACCGATGATTGGATACGGTACGTTAGCTATACAAAATATTCAATAGATCGGACAACGTAACCCTATGTTTAAGATGAGTGCCTTATCTCCGCAGGTTTCGATTTTGCTACCGTTTGCAACTTGCTGTCGAAAAGGTATTGGCATATTGTTGTCTTTACAAGAAAGCCGAATGACCAAAATATCCGCGATAGTGTCGACGAGGAATTTCGTACCCGATATGCAGTCGTAAACGAATAGTCAGCGATATGTTGCCACCAGCATCCGCCCTGTCTACTGAGGGCCATTCGTGTTTCCTTGAAATGTGCAGGGCTGTGCGCATTTTTTGACATGTTCGCCAAATATGCGATGATGCACTCGACGTACTGTTGGGGTCTCTGCGACTGCTTTCGCTGAATGTTGCTTGGTTGCGCTCTTGTTTTGCTAACTCGTCGAGTTGTTTCTACATGTCACTGCTAACAGTAGATTTGTGAGCTTCGAATTGTTTTGATCACCGGTAACAGTAAGAGCTAGCTGGATCTACAAAGCGAAACGGTCGAGCCAGATAGTGCGAACAAATGCTGCATCCAAATGGTTTCTTCCTAGGCGATAAATTTCTGCAAGCAGTTTCGATGGGCGTCGATCACATAGTTCCACACCGGATAGTAACATCTTGAAGCGGCGTTCCTCAGGAATGGTATAGTTGTTAAGCAGTGCCTCCTTTAATGCAGTATACTTCTCTGTCTAGGGCGGATTAGAAATAATTCTCTCTACAACGATGAGGGTCTCTTGATCGAGGTGAGCTATCACTGCGTAGTATTTCGTTGTGTCCGTTGTGATTCTTCTAAGCAGGAACTGTGCTTCGACGGCAGCAAACCACAATTGAACCTGCTGGCTCCAAACGGTCGATGAGTTTGCAGTGGTGGGAGCTGGGAAGCAGTGCTTGCTTCGAAAGATTCCTCGGTGGGGCCCTGATCTTGCGCAGTATAATTTTGCTGTTGGTCCATTTAGCTTGTCTTGTTAAACCGTAGGGGTCACTAATTATGAGGCGTAATAAAACTCCACATTAGTTATTAAATATTTATTAATCAAATAAATTCAAGAGACTTCTACACTCGTCGGCGTCTGTACAAAAAATAACGCTTCTTAAAATTAAATTCTATGAATTGAATTAAAACTGTAATTTTCTAGGAATAATAGAAAGAGAAAAAAATAATAGAGAAACTAAAGGCGTTGCCGCCAGATTTTATACATTTAGTCTGTGTGCCCACACTTTCATAACAAGCGATATAATGCAAACGTAGCGGGGTATCTCCATAAAATTGGAGAAGAACTGTATTGCTAGCAATATTTCCAATGGAGACTGCACATTGTTAATGTTTAGCACTTAATGCCTAAATCTATGTACATATCTTAATAATGGGTTGTCAAAAAAGTCTTGCCGTATTTTTATTGAATCAATTCGTGTGTCACCCATACATCGAGCTTCTTAGTGACTCCAAGCTTCTTCAAATGGTTTATAACGGTTTGATGACTGTCATAGTTCTCTTTCGACCAATTCAGCGATTTTATCGCAATTTTCGACGACAGGCCTTCCGGAGCGTGGCGCATCTTCGACCACCTCTACACCAGAACGAAAACGTTGAAACCATCGTTGTGCGGTGGAAATGGAAACTCTATCGGGTCCATAAACTGCACTAATTTTATTGGCGGCTTGAGATGCATTTTTGTCTTTATCGTAGTAGTACTGTAAAATATGCCGTATTTTCTCTTTATTTTGCTCCATGTTTGCGACGCTATAACTCACGAACGACTTAATAGAAACGACAATCAATCAAACACGTGTTAGCGCGTAAAATGAGCTTTCCAAAAAGGTATAGCATGACCCGATGCGACGAATAAAACTAGAACTACGCGCTTTCAGCGCCAACTAGCGAAAATACCGCAAGACTTTTTTGACAACCTATTATATAAAAATCCAGTGTCCGTGTGTATGTTCCGAATAAACTCAAAAACTTAACTTAGATGATAGCATAGCCAGAGAACGTATATTTATAGAGAAGGTTCACGATATCAAAAATTTAGGGATATTTCAATTTTGGGATATTTACTGTTTTGGATGAGTGCATTTCACCACAGAAAATTATTAGCGCATTTCACCACTTGACATCAGGCGACACGAAAATAGCAGATTTGAGCATTTTTAGTGTTAAATGAAAAAAATAATGATAATTCCAATGTTAAGTAATGCACGCTTACAGATTCCCTTTTTTACTATGCGCAAATGATGCTGAATATAATTTATAGATCGGTATACATATACATAGATACATATGTATTTGTTATGAAAGCACATAAGTATGTAGATATGTAAGTATATATTTTAAAATTGAGCAATTTTATGATGAATTTCATAAAATCTTTGCAAATATATGTACATATATAGTAATTCAATAAAATTTGTGTTACTACCTATATGCATTTTATATAGGTTTGGTACGACATACATATGCATGTATATTTATATATGTGGCGTACCAACATAACGAGATTCTTAAATTATATTTTCATAATTTCGATCTTTTACATTCTAATTACAATAACTTATAATTTTATTATTATGATCGCTTTACAACACTAATCACTCTATTACACTTGTTTTTGACATTACGCTATTTTTGTATTCGCGCATTGTCATTCTTTCGTCCTTACGTTTGCCTCTATATTCGCTCTTTTTGGATAGCAGCTGCCAATCGCTTCGCACGTGAGGATCGCAACATAAATTTAATTTTATAATTCATTGCTCTTAATAAAGATTAGGTTTAAACAACGTGTTTTCAATCCTAAATTGGTGACCCCCGTCGTTTGTGCACCACATTTAAAAGGAAGCCGCTCGTTTGCAAAGGCCTTCGCCGGCGCGCATTGAGAAAAGTCACATAAGCACATTTTTTTGGAGTGCTCGTTAGAAGTTGCCGCATCCCGTTAATTACATCGGCTGATCCGATTGCAAGAGCCTGCACGTGGCAGGAACACTCTCACTCGTATTTCTATTCATCCATTCGTGTGCAAGAGCCTATGTTTTGAAGCATCATCTCGTGTATAACCTCGCTTTTGAATCTGTTTAATTCGAAAATTTCCCACATCATGTCTCTGGACGACAGCATGGCAGTTGGCAACAGCGGTGGGGAAGCTACGCTTACTGGGAATTACAGCACTGTACCTCGAATTCCGCTTCCTCAAATGAATGAAGACAGTATCGAGGCCTATTTCTACGCTTTAGAATTTTGGTTTCAGGCGTCGCTCGTATATTCCGACACTAGAAAATTTCACATAGTGTTGGCGAGCCTTCCGCCAAATAAACTTCTGGAGCTAAAGCCAATCATAGAAGCAGCGCCTTCCATTGAAAAATTCAAATACATTAAACAAAAGCTAACTGATCATTTCACCGATAGTCAGCAACGACGCTTGCAAAAAGTTTTAAAAGACATGCCCCTGGGTGACCGAAAACCCAGCGAGCTGTTTAGCGAGATGAAGCGTGTTGCCGGCACCACCCTCAATGACAGTTTGTTGAACGATTTGTGGGTAACGCGTCTCCCACCGTACGTACAAGCAGCGGTAATCGCAGCGAAAGTGCCGCTCGACGAAAAAGCACAAATTGCCGACTCCATCGTGGAATCCATCGGTTGGCAAAACGGTCATGTAGACATTGTATCTGCAAATAACGACATTTCTATCCTGAAAACCGAAATCGCAGAATTAACGCGCTGTATGAAAAAGCACCTTAACTTTAAGAATGACCGTATTCGTTCAAGGTCACCTTCACGAACTAAAAGAGTACGACATAGCGCACAACGTGATACTTCGGAGAACTTTTGTTGGTACCATCGAAAATTTGCTGACAAAGCTACGAAGTGCCGTGAGCCCTGCAGTTTTGTCAAAAAGCCATCGTCACAATAATGTTGCTTAGCTGCAACGATTTCAGGTACTGGCAAGCAACCTGAGGTCGCCAACAACCACCGACTTCGTATCTTTGACCCTTCGTCGAACATTAGCTTTCTCATCGATACTGGCGCTGATGTGTCCGTAATACCGTCAAATACGAAGACAGCTAGAGTCAACACCACCGGATTGAAATTGTTTGCCGCGAACGGCTCACCTATTAAAGTATACGGTGAAGTTCTATTAAAATTAAATTTAAAATTACGTCGCGAATTCGTTTGGAATTTTCTGATCGCCGACGTCTCTCATGCCATTATCAGCGCAGATTTTTTGAGTAACTTCGGTATTTTGGTAGATCTCAAGCAGAGATGTTTATGTGATAGCAAGACCGATTTAAAATCAGTTTGCACAATTTATAGAACACTTGGGGTAAGTGTTAAGACGATCAACGCAGACACAAATTTCGCCGATATTCTTCACGAATTTGTAGAAATCACCAGACCACCTCCAATGGGCACGTCAACCAACTCCGCTGTAGCTCATCGGATTTTAACGAATGGCCAGCCCGTTTTTTCGCGGCCACGACGACTCTCGCCAGAGAAATTAACTGCAGCTCGAGCCGAATTCGACTATCTTCTAAAGTTGGGCATTTGCCGTCCATCCAGCAGTAACTGGTCCAGTCCACTGCACATGGTGCGAAAAGCCGATGGAACATGGAGGCCATGCGGGGATTACCGAGCCCTTAATGCACAGACAATACCGGACCGTTACCCCTTACCGTTTCTGCAGGATTTCGCAAATGTGTTAGCAGGCAATACAATTTTTTCAAAAATTTACCTACAGAAGGCATTTCATCAGGTGCCTGTACACCCCGACGACGTGTGCAAAACTGCTATAACTACGCCATTCGGACTCTATGAGTTCACTAAGATGACTTTCGGCCTTCGAAATGCTGCCCAAACATTCCAACGCATAATAAATGAAGTATTTCGTGGCCTTGACTTTGTTTTTACATACTTAGACGACGTATGTGTAGCTTCAAAGTCGAATGAGGAACATCGAAAACATCTGCGACAGGTGTTTAAAAGATTACGAGAGCACAACCTCACAATTAACGCAGCGAAATCGGAATTTGGTGTTACGAAACTCGAATTTTTGGGGCATTCCATCACCAAGGATGGTATTCGACCATTAGAGAATCGCGTAGAGGCTATTCGGAACTTTGAACGACCAAAAATAGCAAAAGAGCTAAAGCGATTTCTTGCAATGTTGAACTTTTATCGTAGATTTCTGCCACACGCAATGGAAACTCAAGGGCCCCTTTTTGACATGATAGGAGCAAACACGCGTAATGATTCCACTCCTTTAACGTGGTCCGACGAAGCTACGAGCTATTTTGAGTCCTGCAAGATGCAACTGGTTAATTGTGTTATGCTCGCACACCCCGTTCCCAATGCGGAGTTATCGCTATGGGTGGACGTGTCAAATTTCGCCGCGGGAGCAGTACTTAATCAAGTGGTTAATGGCCACCTCCAACCGCTCGGCTTCTTTTCCCGAAAATTTACAAAGGCAGAGATGCGATACAGCACGTACGACCGCGAGCTGACAGCATTGTACCTGTCCCTTCGCCATTTTCGCTACATGGTCTTAGGTAGGCAGTGTCATATCTACACCGATCACAAACCTTTAGTTTACGCATTTCAACAACGCCTTGATAAAGCATCGGACCGGCAAGTGAGACAACTTGATTTCATTTCCCAGATTACAACAGATATTCGTCACGTTGATGGTAAAAAGAACGCGCCTGCTGATTTGATGTCACGTATTAATTCAATAAACTTCACGCCCATGGATTACGATCAACTAGCTGAGGACCAAACCACAGATACAGAGCTCCTATCTCTGTTGTCAGGTGATAAGCCTCATTCACTTAAACTAACGAAATTTGCTGTTCCTTCCAGTTCGCGAAGAATTTATTGCGATTCTTCAACCAGCAGGGTGCAACCATTCATCACGCAGAAGTTCAGATCAAACGCTTTGCATGCTATTCACGCTTTAGCTCATCCAGGAACAAGAACTACTGCACGCCTTATGTCTGAGCGCTTCGTATGGCCATCCATCCAACGTGACAGCAGAGAATTCGCACGACATTGCATCCAGTGCCAAAGGTCAAAGGTTGTCCGTCACAACAGAGCAACGCTTCAGCGAATTACAATGCCAACACAGCGCTTTTCGCATCTCCACATTGATATCGTTGGGCCTTTCCCTTTATCCGATGGCAGCCGTTATTGCCTAACGATAATCGATAGGTTTACCAGATGGCCCGATGCCATTCCTATGCCGGATATTACAGCGCCGACAGTAGCAAAAGCCTTAGTGAATGCATGGATTTCCCGATTTGGTATCCCCACAAATATAACGTCCGACTTGGGCAGACAATTTGAAAGCGCTCTGTTTCGAGAACTTCTGAAATTCCTCGGGATTAACCACCTTCGCACGACGCCATACCATCCTCAAGCAAACGGTATGATTGAGAGGTGGCACCGTACTCTAAAATCAGCCATTCTCTGCCACAAACACGAACGGTGGACGACATATTTGCCATTGATCTTGCTGGGACTACGATCAGTTTTTAAGGACGACTTAATGGCTAGCCCCGCCGAACTCGTTTATGGAACAACACTTAGATTACCTTCGGAATTTTGGGTGAATAGTAAACCAGCAAATAACGAACACGAGATGGTTACCGAACCGGCGAGTCATGCAGGACTTAAAACCAGCAGACACTTCGTGGCACTCAACACACAAAGTGTTCGTTCATCCGTCATTGGAATCATGCGAGCAAGTCTTCATTAGAGATGACTCCATTCGACCATCGCTCTCACCGCCGTATAAGGGCCCCTATAAAATTTTACATAGGACACCAAAGTACTACATCATTGAAATAGGAGGCAAGCATATCAAAACCACAATCGATAGGCTCAAGCCCGCCTTTGTGGCTACCTTGCCCGGCTTCTAAGAGGGGAGTAATGTGGCGTACCAACATAACGAGATTCTTAAATTATATTTTCATAATTTCGATCTTTTACATTCTAATTACAATAACTTATAATTTTATTATTATGATCGCTTTACAACACTAATCACTCTATTACACTTGTTTTTGACATTACGCTATTTTTGTATTCGCGCATTGTCATTCTTTCGTCCTTACGTTTGCCTCTATATTCGCTCTTTTTGGATAGCAGCTGCCAATCGCTTCGCACGTGAGGATCGCAACATAAATTTAATTTTATAATTCATTGCTCTTAATAAAGATTAGGTTTAAACAACGTGTTTTCAATCCTAAATATATTTAAATAAATATTCGCTTTGGTCAATAAACCTTTCGATATCATGTTAAAAGACCAAGCGGTCGCACATTTGCTCATATATAATTATGTTTGCATGTAAACAAATATAAAAGAACCATACGCATAATGTTTGTAAATTTGTCTACATGCAATAAATGTATGTAAATACTTATGTATATTCAATGCTTCATTCGAAATTTCCATTGGCGCGGACAACCAATGGCGAAGCGCGTTTTTTGCTTTCATGTCAACGAGTCAATCTGTCGACACAGCATTGTGTTGTTGGTATAAAATCCGAGATGTGCCGAAAAAGTAAGCAAACGATCGTCTATTGCCACCGCTTCCCTTGCCGCTCTAACAGCTTTGCCAACAAACCTGCGTAAATATGTATGAATATATATGTAAGTATGAGTCTGCATACATATCGACGAAGATTTTTGCGAGCCATGGAAAAATATTTTAGAATTGACAAATATTATAAATCGACAACAGTATGTTGCCACTTTTATCACTTCTTTCCGTGTTTTGCGAGTTTGCGGGGTGGACACTTTTCCTTTCTAGCAAAATATCACAAATTGTTCAATTTATGATTTTTAGCTTTTGCCATCGTCGCGAAAAGACGCTTGTTGGCAAAGGCATGCTCGGGGAGGTGACACCATTTGCTTTTATGAATGAAGCGAGTTTGCGGTTGAAAGGGCGCTTGCTTTCATGAATGAAAATATTGTTGTTAGGTGTTTTTCTACAAATTTGGGCATCGACTGTTTGGCTGCCATATTGACTTGTGACGCTGCTGACGCTATTTGAAACCATTGTTGTTTTTGTAGAACAATATTCGTAATTTTTGCGGGTGACATATCTACATGTGAACGCATATAAGTATGTATGTTGTGTATGCATTATTTGTGTGGGAATGTCATACGCACATATTTACATGTGTACGCATATTTGAATGTCGGTTTGTATATACATTACTTGTTCAGCAATGTCGTACACATATGCATGTACATTAGGGGTAGTCTATTTTTGTAACACCTACTTTACATGCCATAACACGATGAGGAATAGTAAAAAAATGATAACTGCGTTCTTAGTTTTTCGATTTATTTCAAAAACTTCACGCAGAATTTAAATTGAAAAAATTCATATGTTATATGCGAAGAAGAAGAAGACAAATTTTGATTCAGAAGCAATAAGACTAATTTAAGTACAAGACAAATACATTTTTATAGTAAATATACGTTTTAGTTCATTATTTAATTCATTTTGATATTATTTGAGATAAGCTTAAGATTTAAACTATATTCAGATTTACAAAAAGGGTAAATTTCCTGAATGATGAAATGATTGCTCTTTCAGCGCAAATATTAGATCTTTTTAAATTCAGAATGGCAGAACCTTCCTTTACCCAGTGTTTAAGTTATGCGCAGTTTCGAATTGCTTGACGGATTTTTCCAATATTTCAAAATTATTGTTATGAAAACGGTGATCCGAGAACCAAGCACCATACCATGCGCTGCATATGAATTGACAAATTGGCAAAAGTTGTATTCTGTGTTCCGGTATTAGTATGAACGTTAAAATCGCTAATATAGATCCAGAATTTCATCGAGCGTTGCTGAGCGCTGGTAAAACTCTAAATTTTATGTATGGGAACTTGTTGTTTACTTCATAATATTTAAAATATTGCCCTAGTTCATATAAAAATTGCATGTCATCACGCCATTTAATAGATCTTAAGATCAACTTTTCTTCGTATTGTTTGAAGTTTTGTTTTAGGTTTTCGTAGTTCATAATCAATTCGGTAAATATGTCATAACTGATGTTTGGCGATGTCGACTTTCCACTTAGTACTTCATTCATCACATGCTTCAAAATTAAATCTAATACATGATGTTGGCATCCAACATACTTTGGTGGGGACAAATGTTTTTCCTGAAAACAATTCTGCAGTGAAGGAACAACTCCACTTTTACCCCCTGTATTAACGTTTGTTGTGTCACTAACAATCATTTTAATGGAATTCCAAAGGTTAAATTTATCCAATACATTCCTTGTTCCTTAAAAAAGTTATAGAAAGTTAATTAATGCTCTAAAAATATATTATTAAATAGAAACCTTCAAAAATTGACAAAATTTTCCCGTTTTCAAGAACCATTGCCGTTACTCTTACTTCCTTAGCTTCATTTGTTAACACCATGGCCTGCACTTCTTTCTTCCCAAATTTCTTGCCGTCGAAATGAATGCAATCTCTTAAGGAATTCTTATAAATTTTTTCCAAATTCAGCGCTGCTTTAATCATCGCTTTGTGAATACCTGCTTGTGTTGGTGTTGCTATATTTATTCCTTCTTTGTACAATCCATTGCATATTTTGGCGGCATTTTTGGTGCTTACATGGGCTATTGTTACCATTGTCACTGCTGCTTTAGTTGAACACTTCGCATTTCTTTTTCTTTGAAGAGGAGATTTATATTCACCAACAAGTGGAGAATGTGATTGCTCGACAGATTCAGCTGATGATGTTGAAGTGTTGAGCGCCACTTTATTTAAACACGAGGTACTTTGAACAATTTTTCTTAAAAGGGCAGCTTTGGACACAATTGCTTTAGCTGTCGTGTACCCAACTTCGCCATATGTAGTTGTTTGGAGTTCATACTACTTTTTTTCCTCAGTTCCTAGCCAGACACCTTTTAAATCAGTTATATCACATAACTTGTTGAACGCCATTGTAACATTTCTGCCATCCGGGAATTTTAGAAATGTTGAATAATCATTTAAAACTTTTGTTATCTTCCGTTGTGCAGCTATACGTGTTATGCTCGGAAAGTTTAGTTTCGACCACAAGGCAATCATTTCGTTTGAAATAATGTGGCATCTTTTCTTTTTCAATTTCTCCGTTTTTGCTAATTCATACCTTCCTTTATCCACGGTCTGTTTTGGAATCTTACACAATTCACTCAAGGGGTTTTCAATGTTATTGATTTCTCTTCTCTTATTCTTAGATTTTTCAAATGTTATTAAATTGTTTTCCCATTGTTTTGAATTTTTTAAAACTTCAGCACCACTTTTTTTAAAAGACATTGTTAATTAAAAAAGACACTTTCACTCCAGCCGCCACGCACTAAATGAGAGACCGACAGCTAAATAAAGGCAACTGGCGCGACGCTTATACGAAGTTTCAATCATTCATAAAGTATTTACTCAAATTTACCGTTATCTATTTTTGTCATATGCAAAAATATGACGAATAACGGAAGAAGAGCAAAACAAAACAGACACAAAGAAAAGAACATAATCTCATATGGTGTTTTTTCTTGGCATATGTATGAAATTTTCATACAAATTTTCAATTTAAATTCTGCGTGAAGTTTTTGAAATAAATCGAAAAACTAAAAACGCAGTTATCATTTTTTTACTATTCCTCATCGTGTTATGCCATGTAAAATTTTTTTTTCAAAAAAATTCAAAAAGTTATACCCCTAATGTACATACATATAGAGCAGTGCGCGCACACTTTTTACTGATAAATGATAACATCACGATTGAAATTTGAATTGTACTTACATATGTACATATGTATGTAATTATGTGCTAATATGCAGATGCGTATGAAAATTTAAATGAAGAAATGTAATTTACATACAATATTATTGTAATATACATATGTATTAAGTTTTTAGGATCTCGTATACATACATATACATATATATATCGCATATATACAAACATATTCATATATAAAATTATATTATGTTATCAAATATAAGAAATATTTAAAAATTAACTGTTATTCACATATTAACTACGAATATACATATATTTTGAAAATAGCATAAATTAATTAGAATGTTATCAGTTTTGCATGTATTCATAAAAATTCGCAAAATGATAATCATATCAATTAATATGATGGCATGTAAGCATATAAAAATATAAGCAAAAGGCCAACATACATACGTCTGTAATAGCAATGTATGTTTCTGAGCATAATTTTCAATTAATGCTCAGCTCTGTTCACGCTCCACTGTTAAAAATTTCTCCTTCTTAGCTAGCTGTGGTGAAATGCAACCATCGCATTTTGTTAGCTTTTGACAGTTTACACGCTTGTCCGTTGTTGGACCTTCTCTATAAATATACGTTCTCTGGCATAGCTTATATCTCAATTTATACTCGCAATATTATATTATTGCAAATTAGTTGTATCAGAGAACGTATATTTATAGAGAAGGTCCAACACAACGGACAAGCGTAGCGTCTGCTTTGAATGCACGGTCATGTTGCACTGCATGTGATGATCGCTGCTCACACACTTTTAATTCCGATATAACTAATTGTTAACTGAAGTTTCAAAACAGTAGTTAAGTAGTAGTCGATAAGAATAGTTAAGAAAAAGAAGTTGGATTAAGAAGACATAGTCTTCCCAACAAATAATAATAAAAAATATATTATAAAAATAAAATCTTTTTTAAAATAAAAAATTAAAAAGTATTTTATTAACTTATATACAAACCAACATTCAAATATGCGTACACATGTAAATATGTGCGTGACAGTCCCACACAAATAATGCATACACAACATACATACTTATATGCGTTCACATGTAGATATGTCACCCGCAAAAATTACGAATATTGTTCTACAAAAACAACAATGGTTTCAAATAGCGTCAGCAGCGTCACAAGTCAATATGGCAGCCAAACAGTCGATGCCCAAATTTGTAGAAAAACACCTAACAACAATATTTTCATTCATGAAAGCAAGCGCCCTTTCAACCGCAAACTCGCTTCATTCATAAAAGCAAATGGTGTCACCTCCCCAAGCATGCCTTTGCCAACAAGCGTCTTTTCGCGACGATGGCAAAAGCTAAAAATCATAAATTGAACAATTTGTGATATTTTGCTAGAAAGGAAAAGTGTCCACCCCGCAAACTCGCAAAACACGGAAAGAAGTGACAAAAGTGGCAACATACTGTTGTCGATTTATAATATTTGTCAATTCTAAAATATTTTTCCATGGCTCGCAAAAATCTTCGTCGATATGTATGCAGACTCATACGTACATATATATTCATACATATTTACGCAAGTTTGTTGGCAAAGCTGTTAGAGCGGCAAGGGAAGCGGTGGCAATAGACGATCGTTTGCTTACTTTTTCGGCACATCTCGGATTTTATACCAACAACACAATGCTGTGTCGACAGATTGACTCGTTGACATGAAAGCAAAAAACGCGCTTCGCCATTGGTTGTCCGCGCCAATGGAAATTTCGAATAAAGCATTGAATATACATAAGTATTTACATACATTTGTTGCATGTAGACAAATTTACAAACATTATGCGTATGGTTCTTTTATATTTGTTTACATGAAAACATAATTATATATGAGCAAATGTGCGACCGCTTGGTCTTTTAACATGATATCGAAAGGTTTATTGACCAAAGCGAATATTTATTTAAATATATAAATATACATGCATATGTATGTCGTACCAAACCTATATAAAATGCATATAGGTAGTAACACAAATTTTATTGAATTACTATATATGTACATATATTTGCAAAGATTTTATGAAATTCATCATAAAATAGCTCAATTTTAAAATATATACATATCTACATACTTATGTGCTTTCATAACAAATACATATCTATGTATGTATATGTATACCGATCTATAAATTATATGCAGCATCATTTGCGTATAGTAAAAAAGGGAATCTGTAAGCGTACATTACTTAACATTGGAATTATCATTATTTTTCTCATTTATCACTGAAAATGTTCAAATGTGCTATTTTCGTGTCCCCTGATGTGGTGAAATGCGCTAATAATTTTCTGTGGTGAAATGCACTCATCCAAAACAGTATATATCCCAAAATTGAAATATCCCTAAATTTTTGATATCGTGAACCTTCTCTATAAATATACGTTCTCTGGTTGTATTATTTGTTAGCTCAAAAAGATTCTAACAGATGTAGCAAATTATTGATTGGATTCAGTAAGTATTCAACAGATGGCACTATGTTAAAAATACAAACGAACCTGCGTTTTCCAATTTGAAAAGTGTTATGCACAGCGTATAAGCACACAAAGAGAAGAGTTACCAGCACAAATAAGTTTAATTAAATTACAAATTATGAATGTAAACTTATATTAACCGTAAAATATTGTAAGTTAAAAAAGCAATATATTTTAGCTGATTTATAAAAATACTGGTTTTGACTGTACTGTTTTACAATTATTTCTTTTATTGCTCACTCATCATTGAAAAAACAAACAAAAAACAATAAAAACTTTGCAACCCTATGCGAACAGCAGCTTTCTCCAATTCGAAAACAACCCACCACAAACGCACCAACTGCAACAAGTGGAGACCTTTTCGTTTAAATGAAATTCTACAGCTGGTTTATTTGCTAACTTGGTCTGGAACCCACATGTGGAAATTTTCGATTAACTTTAATTTTTATAGAAATTTGTGTAATAATATTGAATAATAGTGTATTGAAAAACGGTGCAAATGCAATAATAAAAGTGTGTTTACAGTTTATAAAGGCAAGCAAGAAATGCAACAAATGTCGTGAGCAGTCAGGTGGAACACCAGCAACAACGATCTTAATGCATATGTATATAAAAATCTAGTGTCCGTGTGTATGCTCCGAATTAATTCAAATTAATCATCTCCACAAAGAATAAACATTAAATAACATTTCGTTTTAGTTCTAATTTACAGTTACATAAATACAACCTTTTAAATTTTAAATTAAAAAAAAAACTGTCACATACGAACGCCAAACCCTTTGAGGGTTTTACACTACTGACCTAGTAAATCACCCTGACTTGGAATTTCTCACCCCCCAGACAATAATCCCAAAAATGTTCCACAGAGTAATCTACAAAATCACAGCACAGTGAAATTCATTCACAATAAAAAATCAATTACTATTTTTAGTAAAATGCCACCCAAAAAATCTAACCTTAACGACCATAGCAAAAAGACTCGACGTGCACGTGTTGAAAGAGTTCATGAATCAGTCGAACAGAGAGCAGAAAGGAATGCATCTCAAAGAATTCGTACAGCTGAAATTCCTGCACGAGAATCACGAGAACAGCGTGATAATCGTCGACAAGAAAATGCATTGAGAGCCAGGGTGGCACGTCAACAACACATATGTACATAGATTCATTTAGAGAACAAAACCGAGAAAATCATCGGACCAACCGCGCAGTAACACATGGATCATTTTTTCATCTTGCATTTTATTACAAACCAGACATCAATTACTCGGCTGATTCTCAAGTCACTATTGGTGCGATGGACAAAATACGCAATTATTGTCAGGCGTTAAAAATTCAAAATGAAATACCCGGTATGTGTTGCGCATCAGGAAAAGTTGTATTGTCACCACTCCCTACTCCATCTGAACTTTTGAAATCCCTTCTTTCTGGCATTTAAAATGAATCAAAATTATTTGTGCGTAAGACACGAAAATTCAATTCGTGCTTCCAATGACGTCGTTTGGAGCATCCAAAGTTTGTGATTTGTCATCTGATGGTCATAATTTTGAAACAACATTCAAAATTCAAGGCCATGTATACCATAAAATTTAATCATTGATGCCGATGCCAAATGAAGATCCCAAATTTCTTCAGATTTATTTTATGGGCAATTGCGAAGAACGTGTAACAACTCGATGGCAGTATAATTTCGTTGAAGAAGCAGAAGAGAAAGCAATTGTATTGTTCTTAGAATTATTTTTGGAAAGCTACAATCAATTGAGTGTCACCACAATTAAAAAGTGACAATTATCAAATTGTCATTGGACAAATTGCCTGTGGGAGAACACGCCGGCAGATTCAATGCACCAACCGTTGATGAATTTGCTATTATTATGGTCGGTGATCCAGTTGACAACAGATTCATAAAAATTACACGCTGAGATAATTCAGTACGTAGAATTTCAGATTTACACCGTTCGTACGATGCACCCCAGTACCCACTGATATTCTGGCAAGGACAAGATGGATATCATATCAACATTAAACAGTGTGATCCAGTCAATGGTAATGAATTAAATAAAAAAGTTAGTTCAATGAACTACTATTCGTATCGATTAATGATTAGACACAATCAGGACAACTATATCTTTCGATATCGACAATTGTATCATCAATATAAAATTGAAAGTGAACGTTTGCGATTCATTCGGTTCAACCAAGCTAAACTACGATCAGAGGACTACATTCATTTATGAGATGCTATTGTTGGAAACGTCGATGGAAATTTAAACACCAATGAAATCGGCACTGCTGTTATTTTACCTTTCAGCTACATAAATAGGTAGCCCACGAAACATGCAAGAATACATACAGGATGCAATGACTTATGTACGTCATTACGGTCGTCCAGATTTATTTATAACATTTACGTGTAATCCAAATTGGGAGGAAATCCAATCTTTACTATTACCAGGTCAACAATCAATACATCGTCACGATATTACTGCACGAGTGTTTAAACAAAAGTTGAAATCTTTGATTGATTTTATAACAAAATATTCAGTTTTTGGCAAAACGTGTTGTTGGTTGTATTCAATTGAGTGGCAGAAACGAGGTTTACCTCATGCTCACATTTTAATTTGGCTTGAAGATAAAATTCGTCAAGAAGAAATTGATCAAATTGTTTCAGCTGAAATTCCAGATTCTTCAATTGATCAACAATTATTTAATATTGAGCGTTTAACATGACATCATTATGCATGGAAAATGGGAAATATTACTGATATTGATGGCTTTCCCTTGTATCGCCGCATAAGCGCTGATAATGGTGGTCATACATATAAAATGAGAACTTCGAATTCTAACCAATTAGAAATTGACAATCAATGAGTAGTACCATACTCACCACTACTCTCCAAAACGTACAAAGCTCATATTATGGTTGAGCTTTGCAGTTCTGTCAAATCCATCAAGTATATTTGCAAGTACGTTAAAAAGGACAGTGATTGGTCGTATTTGGAGTACAAAATATAGATTAAAATGATGAAATAACATGCTACCAAATGGGTAGATACATTAGAAGCAATGGAGCTATCTGGCGCATACTTAGCTTCCCCATACACCATAGAGAACTTGCTATTCAACATCTTGCAGTGCATCTTGAAAATGGACAACGTGTGTATTTCACGGAAGAAAATATTCTCCAGAGAGCATGTGAACCACCAAAAACCACATAAAAAACCATAAAAAATGGGAACCACGTAAAAAGGGAGAACGACATCCTTCAATTGCAGGCATATTTAAAGCTAAGACACTGGGACGACTTTATACTGTATATCCAAAACCACGTGAATGCTTTTTTCTGCGTTTATTGTTGGTAAATGTTCCTGGACCAATCTCTTTTCAATTTTTACGAACAGTTAATAGCCAAGTGTTCAGTACATATAAAGATGCATGTCACGCGTTGCAACTTTTAGAAGATGACAGACATTGGGATCTGACACTTGCTGATGCTGCTTTAACATCCTCGCCGAGTAATATTCGTCAACTATTTGCCATTATTTTGACGACATGTTTTCCAACACAGTCATCTACATTGTGGGAAAAATATAAGATCTACATGACTGAAGATATACTCTACCGACAAAAACAAATAAACCACTCTACAAACTTAGACTTTAGACACGATATGTATAGTATAACGAAGCATTAATAATGGTTGAAGATTTATGTATCATGATCTCAAGTTCACCACTTAGTTATTGTGGTATTCCATCTCCTGATCGCCCAGCTACAGACTTAGTAAATGGTGATTTGCAGCGAGAAGAACAATTTAATAACCGTCATTTACTAACAATAAACCATTATTAACTGAAGAGCAGAAGAACATATGCAATCGAATTATGTTGGCTGTTGATGCCAAACAAGACGGTTTTTTTTATTTAGATGCACCAGGTGGGACCGGTAAAACATATTTGTTATCTTTCATTCTAGCGAAGCTGCGGTCAAAACATAAAATTGCATTAGCAGTTGCATCACCAGGCATAGCTGCTACTTTGTTGGATGGTGGGCGGACAGCACATTCTGCTTTCAAGCTACCATTAGATATTCATAACAATCCAAATGCAATGTGTAATATCAAAAAAAGAAGCGGAATGGCAGCAGTGTTACGGAAGACTTCGATAATAATTTGGGATGAGTGTACTATGGCTCATAAGCATTCGAAGCACTCGAAGCATTAAATAGGACTATGCAGGATTTAAACAATAGTGACAGACTTTTCGGTGGTACTATTTTAATATTATCCGGTGATTTCCGGGAAACGTTGCCAGTTATTCCTCGCTCTACTTTTGCAGATGAAGTTAATGCATGTCTAAAACAATCAATTTTATGGAGAAATGTTGAAACACTCAGACTGACAAAAAACATGCGAGTACAACTCCAAAATGATCCAACAGCACAAGAATTTTCTAAACAATTACTGGATCTTGGAAACGGTGAAATAGAATTTCATCAAGATACTCAATATAATAGATTGCCAGATAATTTCTGTACTTTTGCTCAAACTAAAAATGAACTCATTGTGTGTGTCTTCCCAGATATACTAAATAACTATTTAAATCTGGACTGGTTTAGTAATCGTGCAATTTTAGCAGCGAAAAATGTTGCTGTTGGTCTGATTAACTATCAGATGCAACAATTATTACCAGGTGATTTAATATCATTTAAGTCTATCGATGCTACTGTAGAAGAAAACGAGGCAGTGAATTTCCAATTGAATTTTTAAATTCTTTAAACATATCAGGAATACCACCACACAATCTACGATGCGTAATTTAAACCCTCCTAAACTATTCAACGGCACACGTTTGGTGATCAAAAGAATTACTGAAAACGTTCTTGAAGCAACTATTTTGACAGGAAAGTTTAAAGGAGAAATTGTTTTGTTACCACTTATTCCGATGATACCATCCTATTCTCCCATACCATTTAAAAGACTACAGTTTCCTACTCGTTTAGCTTTCGCGATGACCATAAATAAATCTCAAGACCAAACAATGTCTATTTGCGGATTAGACTTGGAAAATCTATGTTTCTCCCATAGGCAATTATACGTGGCGTGTTCACGAGTAGGAAAACCATCAAGTTTATTTGTGTTAACAAAGGACCAATTGACCAAAAATATTGTACATCGATTGGCGCTTCATTCTGTGATTTATTAAGGTTGGTATCCAGCTCTCAAGTAATTGCTCAAGAAAAAAAATACATTATTTCTTCAAGTTAATCTGACAGAAAGTTACGCATTGTGAATGATCCACATTAGAAGAGCAAGAAAGAATGAACAAAGAAAATAAACTTTGTGCGTAATGTGTATGTATGTATGTGTGTAGTAACATAAATATTTTCCTTGCGATTTAAGGAATGTTGTTGATGATTGGTAAGTTTTCAAAATGAATACTTCATAATAATGATTTTAACTAATTTAGGACGAATTTAACGACTACTTTTAATTTCCTTCAAGAAACAATTGTTGATTTGATGTTTCTTTGCAAAACCAGGTTTGCCATTTTCGCATTTTATTGAAAAAAAGTATTAAAAATTAGTACTAGATTACTTTAGAGCAGAGGTGGGCACTCACACATATTGTTACATTTGTACATGCATACTATTACTATTTGTGTGTGAAGCAGCGAAAGCGCGAATTTGAGCATGTCGTTCGGCACAACAACAGTGTACACTGAGTCTTGCAAGTTAACGTACAAATGTGCTATTCATGATTATTATTTAATGTTATTACTTTTTATTCTTATTATCTCATTATTATCTTATTATATTATTATCATTATTATATTATATTATTATATTATTGTCTTATTATTATTATTATTATTATTATTATTATTATTATTATTATTATTATTATTATTATTTAATAAGACTATCTATGTCTATTTCTCCTTCGTAGGTCTTAATCCGGAGGAGGTCTGCTAAATGCTGGTCCGTTATTCGATTTCTTTGTTTGTAAAGTATAAGTTTCATCGACGAAAAGGCAGATTCACAGTTGTATGTCGATCCAAACATAGAATACAGTCTGTAAATCTGATCCTTTGTCTTTGGATACTTCTTTTCGTCGATTGCCCTCCAAAATTGTTCGCCAGTTAGCAACGGAATTAAGAAATCTTGTCTCATGTTAACTAACTCAGTTCAGGGTCTTGCTTTTCAATATCGCAGATAAGGGTATATTCGTGCAGAACTATTATATTCTTTATAATTTCAAAATCTTTAAATCTTAAATGATAATCTGTGTATAAGTTTTCTAGCATGTTGCAGTATTCTGTGTTCTTATCAAATGTTTTAAATTGGCTATAGATTTCTGTTACTTGTTTCAAATTTAAAAGATTTGCATTTTTTATTTCATTTATTAGAATTTTCCGGCTGAAATGGTGTACTTTGGTCACTAATTATGTTATTATCTTGTGTTTTCCATGAAGCTGTAAATTTAACTCACTGAATAATTCTGTTATGTCGCACAAAAAGGCTAGATCATACAAAAAAAAAAATTTTTGTTTTTTAGTTCTAAAACGAAATCCCCATTATCTGCAGACATATTTTGTTTAAAAAATGTTAGGATTTCATTCCGTAAATCGAACAGGCGCTGAAGGCTTCTCCCACGGCTTAGCCAACGAACCTCAGTATATAATAGTACGTCACCGTATTCCGCTTTTAGATCCTCAAGAAGCGTTTTGAATTTTCGGTGGTTTAAAGAGTTGTGCCCTCTTTTAATTTTATTTATAATTTTTATTGATATATTCATTGCCCTTTTCAAATATTCCCCTTTTGCGAATAACGCTTGCTGGTGGATTATACAATGGAAAAAAAGAACCTTGAAATGATTTTTTAATAATTGCTCTACTAAGCCCTTTTTCGATCTCACCATTACTTTGGCCCCGTCCGTACAAATTCCGGCTAATTTATTTTTATCAACGAAGCAGAAGACTTTCTCAACCAAAACATTGTATAAAATTTTACCGGTTACATTGCTATGCATAGCAATAACATCAAAAATTTCTTCGAAAGTTTGAAAGTTTTGATCGACAGTTTTTACACAAATTATTAGTTGACAAATACTATTTAGATCAGTACTCTCATCCAAACTGAGAGAAAAATATTTGCAATTTAACAATCTATTTTTAGTCTTAGAGTGGATGAATTTGCTTATATCTTCAGTCCTACGTGTGACGGTACGACGAGATAAAGGTACTTTCCTATGGTTTTCAAAACTTCTTGCCTCTTTTCACCAAAACATTTCAAAACTTTTGAAGACAAATTTAAGAAAAAAAGGCCATCTTCAAATGGGCGACACTGCTTTGCCAAAGCCAACGCAACAGTAAAAGATGCCTTTAATAAAGGCAAATCAATATCTTTATTATTATTTTTACCATTACCAGTTTCAGTTTAAAAAAATCAATTTAAAAAAAATTCTGCTTGCAATTGCAAAAGCATTAGCTTCCGCTCACCTCCAGTAAAAAATTTAAAATTTGTATGGCAAGAGAAATAATGTCGCCTTAAACAAAATTTAGAATTGCGACCAACAATGTCGTAACAAATAAGACATTGTGCTCTTCCATCCAAATTTTCTATAAAGAAAAAATCTTCTTCCCATTCGCGCATAAACATTGTTAGCTCTCACTGTATATTTGAAATAGTGCAGCGTGGTGTTGCTTGAACAAGTGCCCACCTCTGCTTTAGAGCTGCATACTAGCACAAGTAAATTTATCGCAGGAAAGTTTCTTATCCGTTTCTTAAGCGTTTTTTTATATGAAGTTTTTACATTTCTTGAGAGCTGGATACTAAGCTTTACGATTAAAGACATTTAGAGTATACATATATCAAATAAAAATATTTAAAGTATTTATTAAATATGTCGTAAAA
This sequence comes from Bactrocera zonata, assembly GCA_037783105.1. Lineage (NCBI taxonomy): Eukaryota > Metazoa > Arthropoda > Insecta > Diptera > Tephritidae > Bactrocera > Bactrocera zonata. Next base: position 805,370 of record JBAWJQ010000868.1, on the reverse strand, counting down.
ATGTTATGTTAATTTGTGTTAAATTTTGTCTTTCAAATCCTTCTTGAATCACTCCGTCACAGCAACGTGTGGCCGGGTCTGCTAGTATACATACATATATAAAAAAAAAAGTTGATTTTGTTACACTTTTATAACTCAGAAACGGCTAAGTCTATTTGGCGGAAAATTGGTGGAGAGGTAGCATTGAACCAGGGGACGAACAAACAATACTTTTTATATCTTTATGTTAAGGTCAATACAAATCATAAATAAAAATTCATGTAAAAATCAGTTGAAAATTTTATTAATTCCAAAAGTCAAAAAAATGAGTAAAACAACGAGTAAGGAAGGGCTAAGTTCAAGTGCAACCGAACATTTCATACTCTTGCAACTTACAAGAATCTAAACCAGGGAAATACTTTAAGGTGTAATACCAATCATATAGAGTAAAGTCAGCCGGATGTTCGAAAATCCTAATATTAGTTATTTAAGGGATAGGCAAAGCTTTCGCTCAAAATGTATTAATTTTCGGCACTGTTATGAATAAAGCACACCCTCTTATTTTCGTTGGGATAACTCACGTATTGGGTGATATATGCAGTGTAAAGTTACCCGGAATTTCGAAATTCTTTATATTATGCTTATGGGGGCTAATTGTTCCGATTCAACCCATTTTTGACATGCAGACATACCATTATAAGAGAAGGATTATCCTTTATTTGCTGTTATGTATGTATGTCACACATTGCCCGACATTTTCGATCAAAAGTTAACTATAGGTACTGGGGTCCACATAATCGGTACCTAAGGTCTTGAACAGTTTTGGTTGTATTTAAACAATTTTTTATAAAAAGGCGGCATACACTAAAAGCATTATTTGTGTAAAGTTTAATCCCATTATATTAATTACTTCTTAATTTGTGTATTGGAAAATAAAAGAATCAAGTGGAATTTAAAATTGTGCTATATGAGAAATAGGCGTGTTTATTGTCCGATTTCACTTATTTTCCCAGAGTGACATAAAAATATGGAAAAAGAAAATGCCTCGTTCCAAATTTTACGAAATCGGTCATTTGAGTCTCGAGATATGGGATTTTACCAAAAAGTGGGTGATGACACGCCAATCCTTCGACTTTAACCTCGGTCCCTAAAAGCCCTTATCATACTAACCCGTCGGCAAATTTTTACGTTTCCGGCGCATTTTTGTCAAAAAAGTCTTGCGGTATTTTCGCTAGTTGGCGCTGAAAGCGCGTAGTTCTAGTTTTATTCGACGCATCGGGTCATGCTATACCTTTTTGGAAAGCTCATTTCACGCGCTAACACGTGTTTGTTTGATTGTCGTTTCTATTAAGTCGTTCGTGAGTTATAGCGTCGCAAACATGGAGCAAAATAAAGAGAAAATACGGCATATTTTACAGTACTACTACGATAAGGGGCCATCCATAAAATACGTCACACGAATTTAAAGACTTTTTAACCCCTTCCCCCGTCCTTGTCACAAGTTGTCACATTTTGAACTCCCCCTCCCCCTGTCGTGACGTCACACATTTTCCAATTTTATGGATTTATCAAAAAAATAAAAAAAACAGGCTTTTCTATATATTCTTATATTTATTAAATAATCTTTAATAAAATCAATATTTAATTAAAAATTAAAGTACAGAGACAACGAATGACTAGTCGAGAAATAATAGATACCTAATTATGCTAATTAAAAATTCAAAACTTAATCATCTTGTGGCCATGGACTTTTGACCCACTCCTTTATATCATTTATTACTGGTAAATCGGGCACTTCATTTTCGTTCTGAATTTGCATGTCAGGAACATCTTTCGTATCAACATCTTCTTCTTCCATTCATAAAGCATCGTCATCATTCATTAAACAGAGAAACTCTCGGGCACGTCTAGCCGCAATTCTTTGAGGACGAATTTTCGCGATAGGTAACAGCTTTTGTTTTTTATGTGATTGCTTGTGTTGATTGGTGGCTTTATATGAAAAAAATATAGGCCATATATGCTACACGATCTTTTAAATAAGTATGACTCGACACTAGGGCAATAACTATCATATGGAACTTGTTTCAGATGTGATGATGCTTGGAGATTTAAACAGAGCGGGAAACGGTATTGCCCTAACGGACCACACTGAACCGTTACCCTGACAGCACTTTCCTGGGGCGACGACATTACAACGCGAGAGACAATTTTGTAACTTTAATTAAATTATAATATAAAATAAAATAAAGTACGATTCGCAGAAGAGCCCCAATGTTTACAAATTTATTGCAACGAACCCTGGACACGGCGAGTATACCTCAGCAAGTTATACTTGTAAGAAGTAGGGGCAGTAAAAAACTTCGTACCAACTTAAGTATTAAAAAACAAAGATTGTGTTTATAAATGTTTAATATTTTTTTGTTTACCTATTAATTTCACGTTTGTACATCACAAATTGTGAAATGTGACGTGTGATGTGTGTGCCTGGGCTATCGAGGGGCGATGCAAAAGAACCAACAGCAGAGGAAAAACTTTACTAGAAGCTTTTGCCTCTCTTGATCTGGAGCTTTTAAATGCAGGCAACCAATGCACATTTAGCAAAGGTGGCCGATAATCGGTGATAGGCTTAACGTTTGTACACTCGAATTTAGTTCGCAAAACTCACTGGAAAATTAGTGATCATTACACTTTTAGCGATCACTATGCAATTATATTCGAAATAAATACTACATACGCACGACAGCTTTTACCGACCCTAAAAAGAAGTAACTAGCGACCCACAACGTTCGACCCAGACCTTTTTGAAGAAGACTTCAGACCAACTACTCTTTCCGACAATTTGTTGTCGGCTAACAAAGCTGTTTCCTCGATTATGAGCTATATTAAGAGTGCATGCGACGCTTCAATGTCCTAGGTATCTCGACGTAAACACCACTCCCCAGTGTATTGGTGGAACGAGACAATCGCATATTACGTAAAGAATTCCAACAAGCAAGGCGCTTATACCAAAGGTCACGTGGTACACCTGAATACACCACTATCAAAAAGCATCTTAAAGACATAAAACAATCAATTAAAAAAAGCAAGCAGGAATATTTCCTTAAATTGTGCGACGATATTGAAAACAAGGCTTGGGGACTCGCTTATAAAACGCCCGCACTGACGGGCAAATGCAAACCACGCTCTCAACAATTGAGGGAATAGTTTCGGTTCTCTTCCCTATCCGACCCCCACTCCATCAGGAGATCGTGAGAGTACCACAAAACCAGGTTATTCGGGATGTTTTAAATTAATCTAAATCGAATATAGCGCTAAAAACAGCGATTACTGGGAACATAAACCTTTTTCGAACCATGTATATTACATGGAAAAGGTAAAACCTGACATTATTGCCGAAACCTAACAAACCAATGAGAGAACCGTCCCACTTCCGACCCCTTTGCATGTTAGACTCCTGTGAAAAGGTTCTGGAGCGGATCATATACCAACGGCTAAATAAGGCAATCAACGATGTCGGTGTACGAGGTATGACAATTAAGTAATGAGACTGATTCCATAAAAACTATACATCGATTCCAACGCGTTTTTCATGTTTCGTAACATTTCTGAAACGCTTCGACTTGGATGTCCACGACGTCACGTCACGGCCGCCTGGATGTCCGTAATTGACTCAAAATGGATTTCGTTTTAGGAAACAATGAGGCGGCTGTTGCAACACGACGATCCCTTTAGAGGCCAAATACTGGGACACGATGAGAGCGGTATGGCACTACGCGTTGTCGTGATGAAGAATCCAGTTACGAGCGATATCTGGGCGCACCCTGTTGACTCGTTTTCGCAATCTTTCGAGTACTTGGCAATAGTAGACTTGATTCACAGTTTTCCCCAGTGGAACGAATTCTTTGTGGACGATTCCATGGCTATCAAAAAAGGCAATAAAATTTCGTTTTCACCTTCGACTTGCTCATGCGAGCTGTTTTCGGGCGGGGGTGCCCACCATACACTCTAACAATTTTAGCGTACGTTTCCAAAGCTGTTTCTTCCAATCTGGCGCAAAATTTTATCGCGACGCGTTGCTCTTGGTTTCGTTTTTCCATTTTCGTGACGAGCACTACAAACACACGTATACTCAACTTGACGCAGCATGCGAACTAAACAAGCTAGAGCGATGGTATATATATTAATGAAAAGGGCGGGATGCCAAAAAAAACAAAGGGAAATTCAAGATCACAGGTTTACCACAAGCGCGGCAATAAAATCAGTCTCATTACTTAATTGTCAAACCTCGTATTATCACCCAACCCATTCGGATTCTGAAAGGCAAGATCAACAATCGCAGCTGTAAACCTAGTAAAGAGTCTGACTGAACGGGCTATAAATGGAAAAAGGTGGAAAGGAGGCACAATACAGTACTGTTTGGTTGTAACCCTGGATGTAAAGAATACTTTTAACTCGGCATCCTGGCACATTAAATCGAGTGCACTTAAAAGCTTCTCCGTGCCTCTATATCTTTACAACATCATTATAAGCTATTTCGAGGAAAGAACTTTGAGCTACAACACAAGCGAAGGTCCTAAAAAATATAAAGTCTCTGGTGGAGTACCCCAAGGATCTATGGAACGTAGAGTGGAGTATTACGACTGAAAGTACCCAGCAACGTTCATATTATTGGGTTCGCAGAAGATATCGTTGTTGTGGTTATAGCCAAATAACAGAACATTAGCGCTAACAAGCGATAGGCTCGAAACTAACGGACTGAACCTTGCGGAACCGAAGCGGTACTCATTACTGGCAGAAAAGTCCGTGAGTTGCCACGTTCAACCGGCAATTAAGTTCTTAGGAATTATACTTGATGCAAGGATGTCCTTTAAGGAACACCTAGTGCACACATGTGGAAAAGCCTCAAAAGTCTGCAGAGCCTTGACCCGTTTAGTGCACAACACCCGTGGGTCAAAGCGAAATAGAAGACGACTATTAGCTGGTGTACTAAAGTCAGTTGCGCTGTTCGGCATGAGTATCACTCAACCATCTTCCCGACGTAATACTTGACGGTGGTACCGGGGGGAACGGTAAATGATGGTAGGAAGTTTAGTTTAAAGTTCCACACTGATGTGGGGTCCAGGCTTTCGATGCTTCCTCCTCGTTAAAAAAAAATCTATATCGCTTAGTTTTTTGTGATGCATACAATTGTTAGGTGAACAAATTTAGTTATTATATTCTGTAGCAATATGTTCCAAGAGTATAAAAATGCGCAACAATATCTTCTTTACAATAGCAGTTTTATAAATTCTAACTTTCAATACTACTTTTAACGTCCAAAATCAAAACCATAGAACACAATATAATAGGAATACTAATGCACTTCAAAATCCAAATAAGAATTGAACAAATCACTTGTGATTCATATATACTGAAGGGAACAGTTCAAACCAACCTAGAGTTCAACTTTGCGGAAACCCTGATCCCTTGCAGCAGGATAACGAGTTTTTTTCACCAGAAACCTCGGATACCTACCGAACAACAGTTACAGGAAAGTAAAAAATTCGAAATTCATACAAGTAAAAAATGAAAAGCTGAATTGGTGTTCTACGTTTGCTATTAATGCAAAAATTGATTTTGTTAATAAAAGCGGTTTTTTAAAAAATGCCATTTATAAATTTGTAAATAACACTAATTCAAAAACACATTTTTTTTTTTAAGAATCAAAATTCAGGCATGAACATTGCGACAAAGAGGGGATTTTGAGTATGTATGTAGTTATACGAATTTCGCGGCACTTCCCTCACAGTATTAAAAAGGGTGCGCAACGAAGTTAAAAAAAAGGACACGGAGGAACGTACGTTGACTGTCCGAGTTCGAGTTCGAAATCAAAAGGAGGCTGATGCCTTGTCCGTCGGTCCCTTTCGTTCTTTTTTGTGCGGTGTCCTCATGTGTGTTGAATTCGTGATGTTGTGTGCGTGTGATGTGGAATGTGGTGATGATGTGGTGTGAAATGAAGATGTGGTGTGGAATGATGATGTGGTGTATGTAATGTGGGTGGTTTTTTTTTTGTCGGAGGGGGAATCTTCCAAAAGATACTGCCTTATACAGGTAGCATGCACGACTCATATTGCCCGCTAAAAAAACACATCATTCGGAATCACGCCCATTTAGTCTTATCAAACTTTACTGGACTTGCGTCGCAGTGCGCCTACGTACTAAACCCTTAACTCCGGCTGCGTTAGCTTGTATTTGGCCCTGCGGGACCGCCGTTAGCTATTACTTCACAGGACCAGGCCTGCCTCTTCAGAAACTCCTTTCGTGGTTATTCAGCTGGTCTCAAGCTTCTTTGCTGTCGTTCCCTTATCCTGAGTTCGTGAATCGTTATTGCGGCCCACTCTCCCATTTTCGCCCATACCAGCTTTGATTGCAGCATGTGATTTACAATGTTGTCAGGCGTCATCCTTTGGTTTATTATTCCTTCGATGGTAGTTCTCTCCTCTTCGTATCTTGAACAGAAGAAAAAGATGTGTTCGGCGTTTTCGTTAGCACTGCCGCAGAATGAACATTTTGTGCCATCGTTGTGGCCGAATCTGTGAAGGCATTCCCTGAAAAAGCCATGACCTGTCAAGAATTGCGTCAGATAAAAGTCTGTCTCCCCATGTTTTCTCTCAATCCAAGCTGATAAGTTCTTAATGAGCTTGTGCGTCCATCTTCCTTTTTCTGCCGCATTCCATTGTCTTTGCCACTCTTCGCGACTAACCTGTCTCTCCTTTTTTCGCTCGTCAGCTGTTAAATGCCTATTCATAGCCTTAGATTTTAGGTAGCCTCTACGTAACTCTGAGGCCATTAAATTCGTTCTGAATGCACAGGCTACTCTGATGCCGCATAGCCTAGTCACTGCCTTTGCCTTATTGGCATTTGTGTTTTAGCGCAGGGCTTTTCCCCTTATAGGGGCCGCATACATCAGTGTTGACTGACTTACTTTAGCTAGTAGGGCTCTCCTACTTTGACTAGGGCCACCAGTGGTAGCCATTATTTTTGACAGGGCCGCTGTAACCGTAGCTGCCTTGCTACAGGCTTTTTCAACATGCGCTTTGAAATTCATTCTCGTATCAATCACAACGCCAAGGTATCTCAGAGAGTTTTGGGTTCTAATGTTGTATCCATCGATATTTAAGGTGACCGTTTCTAGTTTTTTCCTGCTCGTAATAAGCACCGCTTCCGTCTTTTCTCCGGCCAGCTCTAGCTTATTTTCCGTGAGCCAGTCTTTAATTTTTGCTGTGGTCACATTGCAGAAGTTTTGAATTTGGGAGAGCTCTTTCGCAACTATCGTCACGGCAATGTCGTCCACATAGCCAATTATTTGAGTCTCTTTTGGCAGCGGTAGGCGTAGCACCCCGTCGCACAGCACATTCCAAAGTAACGAACCCAATACGGAACCCTACGGTACTCCACCTGTCACCACTTAGCTGTTTGGACCGGCATCGGTGCCGTACAGTAGCAGTCTACCAGACAGATAGCTACTGATTATCCTTGGTAGATATCCCGGAGTGTTTCTTGCCTCTAAAGCCCTAATTATATGTGGCCAGGATGCAGAATTAAAAGCATTTTTGACCACAAGTGTGACAACTGCGCAATATTTTTTATCGCCATGCATCCACCTGGTTCCCTCTATGGCCTTGGCCGCAATGTCCGTCAATTTTCCGACTGCGTCCATGGTGGATCGATGTCTTCGGAAACCAAATTGGTTTTCAGACAAGCCAGGCAGCTGCTCTTCTAGGTGACGTTCCAAACGTTTGCAGATCAACTTCTCCAATATTTTGGCCATCGTATCGATCATACAAAGTGGTCTTCTAGTAGTGTAGCACAGGTTGGTGCTTGGTTTTTACTCCCCTTGACCTTTGCCATTACTATTTTATAGGCGTCTCCCCACGGATTTCATCTACCTTCTTGCATAGTTCTTTAAAGCTTAAGGTCTTACTTCTTTTAATAGCCTTTTTGAACTTATTTCGCTTTCTTTTAAAATATTCTCGCAGTCTTGTGTGTTCTGGCCGACCTAAACTTCTTTAGGAGAGGCGTCTCGCTCTATGACACTCGCTTCTTAGTGCACTAATCTCCTCATTCCACTAGAATGCTGACCTTCCAGGTGCGTTTTGCCTTTTTCTACACGTGGCCGCGTCGCAAGCTTTACTTACGTGACTTACTAGCATTTCAGCTTGTCGGTTAAGTCGGTCGGGCTGCCCATTTTTTCATCCAGTACGAGGTCGAAGATGTTCTCATCTAGCGTTTCCACCTTCCATCCTTTTTTCCGTGGTGGTTTTTTTAAACTGTCTTGGTTTTGCGGCTTCTTACGGATTCTAAGGATAATGGCAAGATGGTCGCTATGTGTGTAGAAGTCGCACACTTTCCAACATGCAGATCGAGCCAGTGAGTTGCTGGCGAACGTAATATCTATAATCGATCCGCGGCCATTCTTCTCGAAGGTATTTCTACCTCCCGTATTAAGCAGCACAGCATCTAGTAAGGCGAACGTTTTGAGCAGAGTATTATCTCGCCTGTTTGTCTTGCTACTACCCCATTCGATTGCCCACGCGTTAAAATCGCCTGCTATCACATTTGGTGTAATAGGAAGGGCGTTCTGGACTAATTCATCTTGTAGTATATTCGGAAGGCGGTAGCAGCTGTAGAAATAAATTCCGCCTGTTTTCGCTCGTGTAAAATATGACTTCCCCAAGAGCGGCTTGTCTTGGAAATCCAGGCACCAGCACTATGTTTTTATACTGCTCGCAGACTATTGCCACATCTACCTTCTTCTCGTAGATTGTCTGTTTCAGTAACTCTTGAGCCGCTTCGCAATGGTTTAGGTTGACTTCTCATTCGGTGATCCGTATCCTTTTTTCCGTTTGATTTGCATGACGCACATGACGGTTTTTTGTCGCATTCTTTTGCGAAGTGACCCGTTTCACCACATTTTGCACAACACTTCCTAAGGTTCGGCTTCTCCCTTATTCGGCATATAACCCATCCTATCCTGATTTTACGAGAATCAATTAATTTTCCTGCGTCCGATACCTGAATGTTGATCACCGCCGTCTGCGTACCCACGTATGCCTGTCTCATGCTTGAGCTTTCCCTGAAGGAGCTTAGCTCATTAATTTGTGATCGAATAGCGTTTACGATGTTTTGTTGTTACCTCATCTAGGTCGCGGATCTCTACAGATATCTCATGGGTTACGGCTCTTATCTCTGCCTGATCACCTAACACCTTACAGATCTCCTTTTAATATGTACCCGTGTTTGTCATTTGCGCCCTTTTCATTTCCAGGAGTATCTCGCCTTTTTCCGTCTTTCTGATGCGCGACACGTTCTCTCCAAGTTCTTTAAGGGCATCCTCCTTTTTGACAGCTCTAAGTATGTCGCTGTACGACATGTTTCCAGAGCGTGAAATTATAAATGCGTCCGCCATCCTCTTCGTGTTTGGCGTTTTACGCTTCACCTGAATCCAATCGTTTTCTTTTCCATCGTCTTTCCTTCCTTTTGTAGGAATGTTGCCTTCATTCCTTTTGATAGCAGCGGGCCTCTTTTGCATTTCTTCTTGAATTACTTTTTCTTTGGTAGAGTCTTACGTGCTAGTAGCTCATCCTCGCGGGGCCTTTTTGGTGTTGAATCCACCCTGCTTGTCTTAAAAGGACACTTCGTTTGGTTGCTTTGATATTGTTGTTGTACTCGCTTTGAGCTCGCTCGTGGAGCTTCGTCACAGAAGTTAGCGGATCACGTATCTGATTGTTGATCAAGCGTTGAGGCAGTTTCATTGCATCAGTTAGCTTCTTGATCATAATGTCCTCTTTTGGTTGCGTAGGTTCCTCTCGAGGCGTGCTGTCTTGCAGTGCTGGTGGTGACGTTCTCGCTCTTTCAGGGCTTTTCACGGTGAGCCTCTGTTGTGGTGGTCATCAGTCTTGGTGCGCCTCTAAAGCGATCAGCTTCGACGCAAAGACCACTAAAGGTCGGCGTTCTCCTGGACGGTTCCGATTCTGCGATCCTACTGCCAGGGCTTTGAGTGCCGTTACTCGATAAGCAGTCACGTATATTGCTACTATTGCTTTTGGTATTTTTTGTTGTGTTAATTTTTCTCAGCGCATTGTGTGTAGGGAAGCGGGTCGAAATAGACAGAAGCGGGTGTACCCTCAGAGACCATGCTCCTACCCCAGTTCCCTGAGGCTTTTCCTTCGCTTTACAAGTCCCGGAAAGCACGGACGGACCGGCGCTCGCCCAGGGCACCTAAGGCTACTACTCCTGCGCCCAATGCACAATCCCTGACCAAGGACCGAAGTGGCTGTTTACTGATACTCCATGCGGCTAACACCTCGGCAGAGCAAGCTCACATAACCCTTTACATCTCACCAGCGGAGACATCGCTGTCAACATATCCAGGTACTCCCAGTGTGCCGCACTGTGTACCGGTCAAGTGGTGATATCAGCCGCAGCTAACATGGTGAACAGACGCTGACCAGGAAGCCGCCCATTATGGGTCCGTCGCATCTAGATTTTTTTTTCCCTGTTCATCATGTCTACACATGATGAGGGGACACATATTCTTATGTGGCGGTGCCGATTCGCCACAGTCACAGGAGCTTCAACGGATCTGCTAGCTTTTGTGCCGCATTCTCCACTCCTGCCGCTCCTCGTCGGGGATTGCTTATTCGTTTTAACTTTTTTCGCAACTAACCTGCTACTATAGGCCGTTCGGCTATCCGCGACCTGCCGACTCCCCCGGTAACTTAGAGCCTAGCTAGAGTGCCCAAAGTTTGAATGCGTGCGCCTGTACGCACTGGGGGACACGTCTCCAGTGCCAACCGGATCAGTAGCACTGACCACCCAAGCGGTTGATTAAAGCGATATCGCGGTGGTACAGCCCACATCTCCAGCCAATTGACTGGAACAGGTTACTCTAATGGCCACCGGCCGGAGCAGTCTCCCCGTAACGGTCCTGAGTCAACCGATGTGACCCTGCACCGAATCGATCCGTGGGCTTAAAATTCGATACTACGACCACTGGTCGGCACAAGAAGCACCGTCCCCAATACTGTGGCAGACAACAGCACCTTTTTGGACACTCCCGTCTTCGAGACACTTCCGTCTTCGCTGTGTGTGGTGTGGTGTAGTATTGTGAGGGGGGTCTAAGATTCATTTAGCCATCCCGGCCTCCCTAGGAAACTGATTAGCCTAAGAGTCGCTGCAGCTGTTGCATCGCTGCCACGACGCTGCCAAGACCCGTGGATCGCCGTGGTTGGGGCCTAGGCTGTCGACGCCGAATAGGCATTCCAACTCGCTGATGCACTCGCGTTACGGGTTGATGCCTTGCTGCGTGGCTGCGAGGTGTGTGATGTGGCCTATTGAATATTTGGCACAGACCCATCGACTCACACTCTTGCAGCCTATGCGTCTGCGATAGGCAGTTCATACAGTGACCGTGTGCCTAGGCAACTTGCTGTCGTTGCAACGGTCACATCCCTATAAATATCTCACAATGGTGCAGGCAATGTCGTCGACATAGGGGGTATCTTATGCGATGCCCGTCCGGGACTCGTGGTGAGCGGTTGCCTGTTGCAGGTACGGTTGCCGGTGCTGTTGCCGACGCTGTTGCAACGGCAGCTCGGGGCGATGGGGTAGGTCCGGTGCGTTGCACGCTGGTAGCCGACCGAACGGTCGGCGTGGCTAACACTGGCGTATCTACGTCCATGGTAATCTATGTATAAGGGAGATTGTCAATTATAAATCTGTCAACCAATTAGATATGGGCAATCGTGCCACGATGGGTCGTCGTATTGATTGACCACGTTTTGTTAGTTTTCTTTGTTATTTTTTGACGGTTTGTTATTCTTTGACGGTTTGTTATTTTTTAACGGGTTGTTATTGGCATATTTTTCGTTTTCATTTGATTAGCTCATTGTTTCGCGATAATATCGGTTTGTTTTTTGCGGTTTTTGGACTCGCGATTATCGGAAGTTGACAGAAAGCACAGCTTCACGAGTGGTCTGGTTAACGTTCCGTTCTGTGTACGGAGATAAACAATTCGTATGTGACCGTCGGAGTCGTGATGTAGCTTCTCTATGCGGCCAACCCGCCACTCGGTAGGAGGATCGTCATGGATGAGGACGCAATCTCAAAGTTTTGGCGCTTGTTCAGGAGTCTTCCAACAATTTCTTTTGTGGAGATCCTTTATGTATTCTTCTTTCCATCGACGGCTGAAGTTATGATGGAGAATTTTAATTCTTTCCCATCGATATAATAGGGATAGCGACTCCACGCCTGGCTCAGGAATAGCCAGAATGTGTGCTCCTTTTAGAAAATGCCCTGGAGTTAAGGTGATGAAATCTGAGGGGACTTGCGAGAGTAGTGTGAGTGGCCGTGAATTGAGAACGGCTTCAATTCGATTTAATAACGTTGTGAAATCTTCGTAATTGAAATTATAACTTCCAGCTACGTGAAGATGCACTTCTTGATTTGCGGCTAAAGACAAGGGATATAATATTCCTGGCGCACCATATCTTGCATGATGCGATGTTCGGTGTGTAACATTAAGATGTGGATGTAATTGAGGAATAATGTGGCAAATGGTGAATGGGTGGCGTTCGTTGTATGTTAGACTCCAATTAGCAAGCCGACCATTGGCACGAAGCAGACCTTTCTTGTCCAGAAATGGTCCAAAAAATAATTTTTTTTATCTTCTTCAGCTCCTCCTTCGATGCCGTCTTTATCTCGTCAAGATTAGCGTAACGTCGTCCTTTCATGGGCCTCTTCAGTTTAGGGAACAAGAAAAAGTCACAGGAGGCCAGATCTGGGGAATACGGTGGCTGCGGCATCATTAGTGTTTAGTTGTTGTTGGCCAAAAAGTCGCGCACAAGCAACGATGTGTGTGAGCAGGAGCGTTATCGTGGTGCAAAAGCCAATTTTTGTTCTTCCACAAATCCGAGAGTTTCTGGCGGATTGCTTCGCGCAAATTACGCATAACTTGCAGGTAATATTCTCTATTGACCCTCCTGTGGCAAGAACTCATGATGCACCACGCCCCTGCATTCGAAGAAAACTGTCAGTTACGATTCGCGATACTTTTTGAACACACCTCGTATAAGCTACTACTCTGAGAGCTCTTGGAAACGATGAAAATCGTTCAAGGATGTCGGCATCATCTATTAATGTGTGAAAAGTGGCGATTTTTCGATCTTCTGGGGCGATAATGTTGCGCATGGGGGATTGTGGCCAAGAATCAGGAGATTATACCAACCATTGAGCGCCATTCCACCAGACGGTGGTGGTGACAAGGTGCAATCTCTTGTACCTAGATCGGCAGGATTGTCACCACTGGCTACTTTGAGACGTTCGGTTAGAAATATATGTCTTCCATGCATGTGGTGGTTTTTCCAACCAGGCTAGTACAATTTCGGAATCGGACCACATATATGGTTTGCATTTTGTCATGTTTAAATGCATTTGCACCATGGCTACTAATTTGGAAAGTAGTAGTGCGCCACATAACTCAAGTTGGGAGATTTATAGTTTTTAAATGTGCCACGTTTGCTTTTCCTACTAATAAGTGGCTTGTGGTCGCGGTGTCACATTGCGTGCGCACATAGATAGTAGCGCAGTATGCCTTTTCAGAGGCCTCACAGAAGCCATGTAATTCGACTTTGTGTTCGGGAGAGTAGTTTACCCATCGCGAAATTTGTATCTGAGAAATATCATTCAGATTATTTGCGAATTGGGACCATTTTTCTAAGCGAAGAGGTTTCACTTGTTCGTCGGTTCCATCTAGCCATAATTTTTGTATTAAGATTTTCGCTTGGATCATAACCTTGCCATCCTGCGGGGTCGAAAAGTTTTGCCACCGAGGATGAAATCTGTCTTTTTGTTCCTGAACTAGAACCGGTCCGATATCGCATTCCATTGGATGCCTAGTGTTTTTGTTGTACTTTCCTTTTCGAATATGAGGAAATTAGTGTCCAACAAATTTTCGTTTGGAATATTTTTGAGTATATTTGGGTGATTTGCCATACTCTTTTTTAATGGAAACCCTGCGGATTTGAGGGATTTTATTACTTGTGATAAGGCCTCGTATGCTTGAGGAAGGGTGTGACTTCCAGACAGAATATTGTCTACATACGTTTGAGTTTTCAACACTTCTGTTGCCAGAGGAAATTCTGACTTTGTGCACAGTTAACACAAAAGGTAACTGTTTTTAATTTGAAGTCGCGTAAAGGGCTGGTGGGGGGATCTTCGAAACATAATACGTTGAAAATCTTGGTCGTCTTTATGTACGACTATTTGCCGATACATTTGCTCAACGTCCCCATTAAATGCGTATTTGAATATACGCCAATTTAATATCAGAAGCATTAAATCTGTTTGGAGTATGGGTCCCGTAAATTGGATATCATTTAGGGAATTCCCCGAGCTAGTGGTTTTCGAGGCATTAAAGACAACTCTTACTTTTGTTGTTTTTTTTGTCTGTCTTTACTACTGCGTGATGTGACAGATAAAAGGAGTAGTATTTGCCGTTGACGATTTTCTCCCCAGGGGTTACTTCCTTCATGTGATCTAAATGGAGGTGTTCTTCTAACACACCATCATATTCAGATTTGAGTTCAACTTTTTTAAAGTAGGTTTCTTTCCATACATAGAAACTTCTGTATTGCAGAGGTGCGAGAGTGACCTAAGGCGAGTGTGTTAGGAAATTGTTAGTTAAGTGGTAGTCGTACGACGTACCGACCGTTTTCTGATCTAGTAGTTGTGGCTTAAAAAGTCCTCACAATACTGATCTTCAGGGGTTGGGACTGATATGGGGGGAGTTCTTCTAATTTCCAAAATTTTTTCAGTTGTTAATTGAGATACTCATTTGAGACTTCCTCAACTTGAGTTGTCATTGTTGTGACTGGTTCCGCAACTAGCCCACTTAGGACCCATCCAAAAATGGTAGTTTGCGCCAGAAGTGTATTTGTGATATTCTCAATACCTTTGGTATGAGATCGCTGCCTAATAGAAGATCTATTTGAGCAGGAATAGTGCAGTTTGGGTCTGCTAGCTTTGCGGTAAGACAATAGCTTCTGCTTGTATGCGCTTATCCGCTTGGAAGGAAAAGAGGGTAATGGGGCAGATTTAATTTGAGTCTTGAACAACTCTTCCGCCCATTCCCGTGATTTCAAAATTGGCCAGTTTTATTGGCAACTGTAGCCTGGTTTTTGCCCTAGACGCTATAAATGATCGTTGTGATCCTTGGTCTATTAAGACTCTGAGTTTAAACAGTTCTCCTCGATGTTCGATGGAGATAACTGATGTGGGTAATAGTACCCTACTGTGATTTTCGCTATGTAGCGTTTGGGGTTTTAACGCCTTTGAGCAGCATGGTGCTTCTTGGCAGTCGTCAGAATTTGTTGTTGCAACCAAACCTGTTGCTCTTTCTACGTTTGTGCTGTTTAGGGGTGAGCTGGAAAAATTGGTTATGTGTAACATTGAATGATGTCTTTCATAGCAGTAAACGCAATTAAATTTGCTTTCGCAATCTTTAAGCGTATGCGCATGAGACAAACAGTTGGTACATAGTTTTTTCTTCCTTACGAAATTGTTTCGATCGCTAATATTCACTTTTTGAATTTTTCGCACGATTCGAGCTTGTGACCTCCTCTACAAAGTTAGCATGACGTTTGTTTATATTGTTCGGATGTGCACGATTGATTCTTAAAAAAGCCTCTATTTAAATTATTGCGGCTACTTTCATGGGGTCTATTGAAGCTTCTGTTGAAGTCGTTTTGAACGTTTTTTGTTCTGACTAGTTTTTTTATCTACCCTTTCTGCAATCTCATATTGGGTAGTAAGAAGTTCTTTCATTTGCTGCCACGTTGGGCACTTTCTTCGCGATGAGAGCGATTGCTCCTACAAAAGTAACGATTTTTCTGGTAATGCAGCTGTGCTTATATTTACCAGAATGGGGTCCCAATTCTCTGTAGGAATATTCTGTGTCAATAAAACCGACAAACAATTTAAAACAGTGGATTGAAGCTTTATGAACTCTTCACTTGTTTCTTTCTGATTTTTTGGTAAACTCAATAATATCGTCACCTGTTTGTCGACCAATATTTTCGTTTTCGTAACATGCTTTTAAAACTTCCCAAGCAAAATTGAAAATTTCGTCATTGAGAGCGAACTGTTTGACTATTCCGCCTGCTTGACCTTTGGTTTTGTATCTGATACAATTTCTGCGCTTGTGATTATTTAGGATGGTTTATGTACACGGCTGTAAACATGTCCCGGAAGGACGGCCACTGTTTATAACTACCATGAAATACCATGATTAGTTTTAGTTGATCAGAGATCATGGCTTTTGTCTCTTCGAATTGGTCTAAGCAATTTTCGTATTTTGAGCAACCCGAAGATTTGAAATTTTCTGGTATATCTGAATCGTCAGATTCAACGGTTGCGTCATATGCCGCTTGGAGACGTGTCCAGAAGTTGTCAATATTTTCTTTTTTAATTTCTAATACCGATTCTGAATTATCTTGAATCGGTGAAGATGAGAATCGAGCGCAGTATCGAATTAGACTGTCACTCTCGGAAATAAATTTTGTGTATGAAATATCTTTCACCCTTTTTTGTTTTGTCGCACCTTGTTTTGAGCGTGTAGCATCCGCAGGTGTACACGAACGTTTTTCTTCTGAAATCATCTTTGGAACTTTTAGCAACTGAGTTGTTTTGGATTCCTTTGAGTCTGAGTTCATTTAAAAGATGTATAGAATAAATCACAACGTCTTAGTGAAAACTAGACTTCTAGATGTTTAGAAAAAGTTTCGTATATAAAATGTTGAATAGAAGACTCTTTTGTATGTAAGAGTTTCAAAATAAATCAATAACACCAATGGCTTTTTGATAAAACGAGATTTCAAAAATATTTTCGTATATATATGTTTTTATATGATTAGACGAGAATGTGAACTTTGAATATATTTTATACGCAATCCTGTTTGATTTTGTTAGCCAAGATTATTATTGCGGAATATATGCCAATTTGGACTTTGAAGCAATGTGCGTATCTACATACATACTATATGTGACAATACACTTATGTACAAATTTTTAAGGGGGTATTGAGGTCTAGAAGCATGAATTTCTGGTAATTTTTAAAGTGTCGTAAAAAAAAGGCAATTAATATTTTTACCATCCATTTTTTTACTAGTTATTTATTAATTTTTGAAGAGTACAGAAAAAAATTAAAAACTAAAATAAGTAAAAAATTTCAAAAATTATGAGCTGACGAACCCTCCTAGTTATCTGAAAACAAAAAAAAAAAGATTATTAATCTAGAATAATGTCACATAGTCAAAACTACGGAAAAGTGGGAAACATTCTTTTCACAAAATGGCGACTGCCTGAAAAAAAAATTGATTTTTATCACTTTTTCTGACTATTTCGAATTTTTTAAAAATAATAAAAAATAAAAATTTTGGGATGGTACTAGTTCCAACCATAGACAAGCCTATAAAGAAGACTCTATAAAAATTTCAAGTAAGTCGGTCCAGTAGAATCTGAGAAATCGTGGGCATCGTTCCGAAAAAATCAGTTTTGAGAAAAACGCGTTTAAAGTTTCGCGTTCGGCAGAAACAGTTTGAATGCCGGGTCAGAAAAATGCCTATATCTCCGAAAATAATTTGAATTTTGAAAAAATCCTCTTGTACACATATTCTTGAATAGTTAAACTTTGAAAATATAAAAAAAATTTCGATTTGTTTACATTTTTAGACTAGAATAGCCCCTTAAGTATGTTATGAAAAACTTTTTATGTTATATTTAAATTGTGCCCGATGCCGATATATATGCCGGTATATTTTTCAGCGGATTTTATATATGTATTTTTTATATATTTTTGTGTCCGTAATTCTTATAGGGTATATCTATAAGCGGATCTTTTGTGATTGTCTTATGTGCTAATGAGAGCTCTTTTAGAGATCACTGCACTTTGTACATACATTATGTATATTATATAAATGTATAACGTTTTTATATGCAATCCTGCTAGTTTTTGTTGGCCAAAGAACAAGGGGTATTGCGGGATGTATGCAAATGTGGACTTTGAAGCGATATTTATGTATCGTAAGTGTGGTGACTTTATGTATTAAACCGCGTAATTTTTGTTGGTTTTGCTTTAGCAGTAATTTACCCGCTTTTCTGAAATAACATAGACCAGTGTTGTCCAACGTGACTGTGTGCACGTTATGCTTGTGTTGGTTATTCTAGCGTCAACTGATCGCAAAATTCTGCTTTGCTTGCCTATGAAGTTGAATTCAGTAGCACAATCGAGCTTTCACAGACACTTGTCGCGACATGTTGGTGTGAGGTGTCTGGCACTGTCCGTGCGCTATTGTGCGCATAGGCCGTGGACAACGCTGACATAGACTAATCGTGTGCCATATGCACGTATGTATATACATATGTGTGTATATAAGAATATGAGTATTCGCAATATTGCTAACGTGAGATCCAAAGAGAGCACAGGTATATATTTTGTTTTTAGATATATATTTAATAAATATGTACGTGTATATGAGCAATGCATTTGAAATATAATATATTCTTCTTTTTCTATTTTTCGCTTTAGGGTGTACCCTTACTTTGTTTTTTATAAATCTGGCTTAGCTTACGGTTTAAGCAATCCTGCTTACTGTTTTAAGAAGCAAAAGGGGTATTGCGGAAAATAGTGCAAGTAATTACTTGAATTTTTATTGTCTTTGTATTAAGTGTGTATGTATACACAAATGAAGAACCGCAAGAAAAGGATGCAATGGTATTATAAAATTATAATATGATTTGTATATTGGATTTTTCTCTGAATATCAGCTGTTTTTGCTCATTCCGTTTTCTCCGTTAAGATGTAGGAGAAATGAGAATACCGATATTTTTTTTTTGTTTTTGCGTTTTGTTAACGTTCTGATATCCGTTTTTTGAAACTGTTTAAACGGGGTTTACCAGTACAAACATATATACATATATGGTGTAAAAAATGGAAAAGATACACTTATACTATATTCGGACCGACATTGAAAAAACTTGTGTTTTCGTCCATGTAAAATCATCTGTCAAACGAAAACACAGATTTCGCTGAAAACTACTTCATAAGTTTTGAAGTAGTTTTCACTCATTATAATCGGTGCCTGCTCTAGTTTAATCGATTTTTTTGGAAGACATATTGTGCCGGCCCTAAAGTGTCACTTAGTATTTTACATATACAAATATAGCTGCTCACTGTTAAGGGGATTCTCTTGTTCTTGCAAAACCCTTGCACGGTGCACCTATTGCAGAAATTTCTTCTTGGTGCAACGGCACAACAAACACACGCAAACATTTATTTGCAATGGCTTTAAAATATGTCAGACCAAAACCCATGTTTATTTTCATGCCGTCATATATCACTAGATTCTGGAATGGGTGCTCTCTTGCCCTTGCATAATTCGGTATAGGATTTTTGCATTTTGTCAGTGAAAACTCATCGAAAACACATATTGTCGGTGCGAACGACTTACATTCCACAACATACAAATGTGTTTTCAAAATATTTTCAATGTCAGTCCGAACATAGTATTACGTTAACTCACTTCAAGGGTCTTTTTGTTTTTGAATTTAGGGGGACAAGTAGGTGTATGTCTCCGTTATGTCTGTTTTGCGATCAGTGGCCTCCTTTTCTTATAGCAGTCAGCTGCTCCTTTTTTTCCTGTTCCTCTGTGCCAGTCTCCTTTGTTGGTGTTGTGATCGCGTTCCAGCTCCCAGGCGTGTTGATATTTTTGTTGTTTAACTTAGTTGATTTCGCGCCCGTTTTCCGTTTATCGCGACCGCTTTAGTTATGTATTTTTTTTTTATCTCGCCCGTTTGTTGGTTGCTCTCAGTATATGTATGTACTATAGGTATTTTTCAGTATCACAACTCTTTGCTATTTTGGTTTATTTTAAGCTCACCACTTTTTTTTTTTTTGTTTTGGTTTGGTTTCGTTGTCACTGCACTGCACTTATTGCACTTATATATTCACTCCACCGTATGCATATATATTTGGTGGTATTGTCCACAGTTTTGTCACCTCATGTCTCACTGACTTAGTGTTTTTCTTTGGTATTTTTTGTTTGTAAAGTGCACTTTTGTGTATTATATTAATATATGTGCAATTTTATTTTTTCTTCTAAAGTTTTTTTCTCCTTGTCATTTCACTTTTAGCTTTTTTTCACCACGTATAATTTTATATTTATTATATATTTTCCTTTTTCTTTCCACCACGCGTTTAATTTTATGCTTAATATATATTTGTTGATTTATATTGTAATTTTTTTTTTTTCTCACAATGTGTTCACTTTTAATTTTAATCACTTTAACCACTGGTGCCGTCCGGTATGGCTCGAAGGGCCATGTATGTAGTTATACGAATTTCGCGGCACTTACCTCACTGTCTTCAAAAGGGTGCGCAACGAAGTTAAAAAAAAAAAGGGACATGGAGAAACGAGTTCGTGGTCGAAATCAAAATAGGCCGATGTCTTGTCCGTCGGTCCCTTTTGTTCTTTCTTGTGCGGTGTTCCCATGTGTGTTGAATTCGTGATGTTGTTTGCGTGTGATGTGAAATGTGATGTGGTGTGAAATGAAGATGTGGTGTGGGATGATGATGTGGTGTATGTAATGTGTGTGGTGTGGGAGTGTAAAATTGTGAGGGGGGTCTGAGACTCATTAAGCCAGAGTATAAGGAAAACTTTAAGGGGGTATTCTAGTCAAGATATTAAAAAAAATAATCGATTTTTTTTTATATTTTCAAAGTTTAACTATTCAAGAATATGTGTACAAGAGAATTTTGCAAAATTCAAATTATTTTCGGAGATACAGGGGTTTTTCTGACCCGGCATCCAAACTGGTTCGGCCGGAGCGCGGAACTTTAAACGCGTTTTTCTCAAAACTGACTTTTTCGGAACGATACCCACGATTTCTCAGGTTCGACTCGACCGATTTACTTGAAATTTTTATAGAGTCTTCTTTATAGGCTTGTCTATGGTTGGAACTAGCCTCATCCCCAAATTTTTATTTTTATTATTTTTAAAAAATTCGAAATAATTAGAAAAAGTGATCCAAAAAAACTTTCTTTTAGGCAGTCGCCACTTTGTGAAAAAAATTTTTTCCCACTTTTCCGAAGTTCCGGCCATTGCGACATTATTCTAGATTAATAACCTTTTTTTTTTGGTTTCAGATAACTAGGAGGTTTGAAATCACGTGGAAATTTTTAGAGACCCCCACCCTTCGTCAGCTCGTAATTTTTGAAATTTTTTACTTTTTTAAGTTTTTAATTTTTTTCTGTACTCTTCGAAAATTAACAAATAATTAATAAAAAAAAATGGATACTAAAAATATAAATTGCCTTTTTTTTACGACCCTTTAAAAATTACCTGAAATTCATGCTTCTAGACTAGAATACCCCCTTAAGAAAATAAAAAGATTTGTTTCATAAAGAAGGTGATACATTAACGTTTTCTAATAAAACTAAACATAAAATAAAGACAGTACATGAAGATATACAAGGTCTGTCGCAAAAGAAACAGGACTATTAAAAAAAGCAACAAAAAATTTATATTTTCCAAAAGCCATATTTTTTTATTCAAAGTAGTTTCCTTGTGCTTCGATACAGAGTTTAGCCCGGTCAATTAGCATTTCAAATGAGTGCTAAGGGTCATTTTTCGGAATGCTCTTGAGAATTTCGGTCGTCGCCTTTTGGATAGCTGAAATGTCCTGAAACCAGTGTCCTTTCTTGGGCAAATGAAGTTTTCCAAATAGGTAAAAATCAAAGGGTGCCAGATGACGTGAGTAGGGCGAGCGATTAATGATTAATATGGAGTTTTTTGTCAAAAAATCAGTGACAAGCGTCGGCCGATGACACGGCGCATTATCGTGCAACAGGCGCCAGGACTCTGACTCACGGTATTGTAGTCGAGCACGACGAATGCGTGACAAAAGACGCTTCATACCACCAAGGTAAAATACAGCATTAATCGTTTGGCCAGGTGGGACGAACTCTCAGTGTACAATACCCTCGGAATCGGATAAACAAATTAGCATTGTCTTTATTGTTGACTTCTGAAGACGACTTTTTTTCGGTGACTTCTGATCGTCACAGAGGTCCTCACAACCTTCTTGGAATCGCTTAAACCACTCATAGACATTACTACGGGATAGGCACTGATCACCATTATCTTTTTTCATCATTTGAAATGTTTCAGTAAACGTTTTCCCAGTTTAAAACAAAATTTAATATTTGCTCTTTGTTCAAAATGCATTTTACGACCGATGACCAAAAGCTGCGGCCATTTTTTGATCAATAACATCGATTGTCGTTTTCCAATTGTCTTAAAATTTTTACGAAATGTCAACAAGAGATCAAACTTTTTATTTCATATACCCACCAATAGGTAACGTCACCAGAAACAGTTATATTTAAAAAGTTATGTTTCTTTTGCGACAGACCTTGTACGTTAAACCCCATAGATATCCACAAATGCATTGCCTAGAGGTTGGGAAACAAATTAAAGAAATGTTGGTATAGGGATACGTAAGGTAGAATGAAAACAGCTTTTTCTACACCTGATGGATATTTCGAGTTTTATATCGTTTGGTCCTAAAAATACGCTATCGAAATTCCAAATGCTGATGAAAACAGTATTTGATGGTTTCATCGGAAATGCTTGCATGGTGTTCTTGGATGATATTGTTTTCTTTAGCACTTCACTTTAAAAACAGCTGAGTAAAGCAAATTTAAAGTCCGCATTAAAGAACAAAATTAAAAAAAAACTGAATTTCTCGGGTATATTGTAATCCCAGAGGAAGTCAAACCCAACCCCAATAAAATATATTCATATTGAAGTACCCATTGCCCCAAACTGCAGAAGTGATACAACAATTTCTTGGATTAGTTGGCTTTTATCGAAAATATATTAGGGACTTTTCTATACTTTCACTTTTAGGCATCAAATAGGCATGTAAAGAGCTGCTCTTTTTTACGGTATTTGAGCTTTCCGTCGAATACCGAGGTTCACCTTCGTTACGTCCCTCAGGCACAATGAATAAAAGGATGCATTTTAATCCATTCTTATAAACCATTTTCGTTTACATTCTCTTTAAGTCCAAACATTTTTGCAACAAACATATTTACAATCCGAAACTATTCTATTACTTGACAACGCGCCTGCTCATTCGCTAGAGTAAACAGCCAGCGTCTCTATATTTCTGAATTATATGCCACCAAACGTTACGATCTTGATTTAACCCAGAAATCATTATTTCCGGCTAGTTGTTAATTGATTTTCACTCTAATTATATACATAGGTGTTTCAGGAAATCTGCATTAAATTCAATATTGAACAAGTAAGGAAGGGCTAAGTTCGGGTGTCACCGAACATTTTATACTCTCGCATGATAAAGTGATAATCGAGATTTCATTATCCGTCATTTACATATTTGTTTATTTTGCAAAATTAATTAGATTAGATCAATTTTTGTACTTTGAGTATTGAATTGTATTTTCATTTATTTTAACTGTATTGAGGACTATGTAAAAAAAAAAAACAAAAACCAACGTTTTTCGAAGTTAATGCACATTTTATTTCTTACATGAATAAGATTATACGGGTTTGACTTAGAAGTAATAAATATTATATATTTTAATAATTGAATGTTATATTTTTAAATTCTAAAGATATGTTTTAACAAATAGCAAAATGTATCCTACGTACATTTCATTTATTCTTTATATATGAATATGTATATATTATACAGAGAAGACATCAGATGGAATTCAAAATAGCGTTATATTGGAAGAAGGCGTGGTTGTGAACCGATTTCACCCATATTTCGTACATGTACGGGTATTAAGTAAATATTATATGCCGAATTTTATTGAAATCGGTAGAGTAGTTCCTGAGATATGGTTTTTAGTCCATAAGTGGGCGACGCCACGCCCATTTTCAATTTTTAGAAAAAGCCTGGGTGCAGCTTCCTCCTGCCTTTTCTTCCGTAAAATTTAGTGTTTCTGACGTTTTTTTGTTAGTCAGTTAAGGTACTTTTAGTGATTTTCAACATAACCTTTGTATGGGAGGTGGGTGTGGTTATTATCCGATTTCTTCCATTTCTGAACTGTATATGGAAATGCCTGAAGGAAATGACTCTGTAGAGTTTGATTAACATAGCTATAGTAGTTTCCGAGATATGTACAAAAAACTTAGTAGGGGGCGGGGCCACGCCTACTTCTCCAAAAAATTTACGTCCAAATATGCCCCTCCCTAATGTGCCAAATTTCACTTTAATATATTTATTTATGGCTTAGTTATGACGCTTTATAGGTTTTCGGTTTTCGCCATTTTGTGGGTGTGGCAGTAGGCCGATTTTGCCCATCTTCGAACTTAACCTTCTTATGGTGCCACCAAATACGTGTACCAAGTTTCATCATGATATTTCAATTTTTACTCAAGTTACAGCTTGCACGGACGGACAGACAGACATCCGGATTTCAACTCTACTCGTCACCCTAATCACTTTGGTATATATAACCCTATATCTGACTCTTTTAGTTTTAGGACTTACAAACAACCGTTATGGGAACAAAACTATAATACTCTCCTTAGCAACTTTGTTGCGAGAGTATAAAAATAGAATGAATAGAAAAAGACGAACCGGCCAGTTTTGAGAAAGACACCTATAAAATGAATCACTAGCTGATAATCTGATGATAAAATGCAGCAGTCCAAATTCTTGTGGTAAAAGCTAGTGAAGCTATTGAAAGTTTCGATTAAGCTATTGCATGGACTTAGGCCAAAACCATTGTGTATACTAGTTTACTAGTGATGTGAAGTCTACTCAAAAAAGCAGTATAAAAATCAATTTATGAACTTCACAATTTACATACATGTATAAATCTCTATTTTTTTTTTACTACTGTGTTCACTGCTTTTTTATGAAACTTATATTGGTATTCTGCTTTTCACGATTGTCTCTTGTCTCTAATTATCACAATCGTAATTTAGTGATTCTGTTAGTCAGGAGTCTCATATTGGTATTTTGGCAGATACAGTACAGTAGTATACTGTATAATAGTATACTGTATCTGCCAGAATACAAAAACGAAACTCCTGACAAACAGGATCACTAAATTACGATTGTGACAATTAGAGACATGAGACAATGGTGGCATGCAGAATGCCGATATTAATTAATAAATGTGGAATAAAATTTATTTTAATAATTATGGGCACAGAAAAATGTAATTTTTGATCAAATAACAGAATTAAAGAAAAACGTATCACCCTCGTTACAGGGTACAAACTGAACAAATAAAATAATAAGTTCACTATATTCAAACAAGGCTGTAGTACTTTCCCCAATTACAAACTTGGTAGATTATGATTGATTGAGGCTGGAGACTTGATTTTTTCCTTGTTAATTAGTTCATGTTTTATAATTTAATAATTTTGCGTCTTCAAATAAAATTATGTTATTAGTCATGATTAGAGATTTGTGCACTTTCTCTGCCATAGAAACTTCATAATGTGACTGTTCGGAAACAATTATGTCGCAAAATACCCACATATTGGTATAATCTTCCAATAGTTATGAATGGGAGGATGAAATATTATATCCGCACCAAAGTAATTTTCTCAAATCGAACTGATTTATTTAATTCGTGATAAAGTTACGAATGACTAAAAAATTATTCAAAGCATTGGACATGGAAGAATTTTGTTTCAGTGACACAAGGAAAATTTTCGAACAAAGTATGGAAAAGTTTCTTTTCCTTTTCGCAACGTGGGGCCAATTGGAAATTCCAAGCCGAAGCCAGGTCTTCTCCAACTGGTATTTCAAATGGAGTGAAAGTCTTCTTCTTCCTCTGCCTCCCCCGGTGGGTATTGCGTGAAATACTTTCAGAGCCTAACTGTTTTCGTCCGTACGTACGACATGACCTAGCCAGCACAGCCGCTGTCTCTTAATTCGCTGAAATATGTTAATATCGTCGTATATCTCATACAGCTCATCGTTCCATCGAATGCGATATTCACCGTGCCCAACGCGCGAAGGACCATACGTTTTTCATCTTACGTTAACATTTCTCACGAAAACTCGTAACGTCGACTCATCAGATCCATCGTCCATGCCTCTGCACCACATTAGCAGAACGCGAATAATGAGTGATTTACATAGTTTAGTTTTTGTTCATCGAGAAAGGTCTTTACTTCTCAATTGCCGACTTAGTCCTGTTGGCAAAAGTTTTTCTGCGTTGAATATCCAGGTTGACATTGTTGTTGCTGTTAATGTTGGTTCCAAGATAGACGAAATTATTTACAACTTCGAAGTTATGACTGTCAACAACTGTTTGTTTGATAACAGAAGATATTTCGTCTTACCCTCGTCCACTACCAAACCCATTTGTATCGCTTCTTTGTCCAAGCTTTTTAGAAAAGCAGAACGAACGGCGGGGTTGTTGAGGCCAATGATATCAATATAATCGGCGTACCCTGGTCACTCTTAAAGATGATTGTATATTTCCTATTGAGATCTGCAGCTCGAAAAATATTTTCCAGGAGTAGCCTGAAAAAGTCGCACGATAAGGAGTCGCTTATTTAGTATTAACGGCTCGGAGATGTCCTTCACGATACTGGCGGAGCTTTTAGTTTAGCTCAACGTCAGATTTCCCAATCGTATTAGTTTTGTAGTAAATAAAATTCAAACATAACGACATTAGGGAGGCTCCTTTTCGGGCGGTCAAAAGCAGCTTTGAAATCGACGAAGAGGTGGCGTGTGTCCATTCTTTTTTCACAGGTCTTTTCCACGATTTGGTGCATGGTTTTCCAGGTCTGAAGCCAACTGATAAAGTCTAATCAATTTGTTGACAGCGGGCTTCAATATTTCACACAATGTGCTCGATAGAACCTTTTATGCGATATTGAGCAGACTTATTCCACGGTAGTTGGCGAAGATTGCCAGGTCTCCCTGTTTGTGGATTGGGTTTTCCTTCAACCACATTCTATGAATCAGGTTCACCATTTCCTGGTGTTTTGCGTTCATTGATACTCAGGATGCTGGAGAAGTGTTCCCTCCATATATCTAGTATGCTCTGGGCATCGGTTACTAGATCACCTTTGGGGCTCTACAAGAGCATGTTCCGGAAACCTTCTGTTAGTCGCCGCATCTTTTTGTAGAATTTTCTAGTATTATCCTTGTCGGCTTGCCAAGCTTTTCATACTCACGGATATCGGCTACTCTCTTTTTCTGTCTACAAATGCGTCTCGCTTCCCTCTTCAACTCTCGGTATTTATCCCATCCCTCACGTATTGTGGTCGATCGTAACATTGCGAGGTAGGCTGTCTGTTTTTTCTCCGCAGAGACACGGCATTATTTATTGCACCAGGTTTTTTGAGTTTTCCGAAAACCTCTGGCTTCGTCTGCAGTTGTACGTAAGGAGCTTGAAATGTCGTCCCTCAGTTTTCTTCGAGTAGAAAATCGTTCGGCTGTCTGTTGTGATTGCAGCTTCTCGTCGCCGAACCTTTCTTGTGTTTGCTGCAGTGCATTTTTTGCTGCACAGAGGCGGGTGCAAATCTTGGCAACAACAAGATTGATGTTAGGACATCAGACCGTACGCACGTCTAAAACACTGGAGTTGTGTCTTCCGTCTATCACAACAGGATCGATCTTGTTAGTGGCTTTCGATCCGGTGGCAGCCAGTTAGCTTGATGAATTTTTCTATGCTGGAATCTAGTACTACAGATAACCATATTTCGGGCCCCGGGGAAATCGATCATCTCAACCCATGTTGGGATGATTCCTCGTGGAGGCTGAAGTTACAGACTATTGTGCCAAGATACTTTCTTTGTCCACCTTGGCATTAAAGTCGTCAAGCACAATTTTGACATCGTAGCGGGGGCGGCTGTGATAGGTGCGCTCCAAGCATTCGAAGAAGGCATCGCTGGTCACAACGTCCTTCTCTTCCTCCGTAGCATGAACGCAAAGCAGCGATATGTTGAAGAACTTCGCTTTGATGCTGATTATGGCTAGGCATTCTTCCACGGCCGCGAATGAGAATACTCGGCGACGGAGTCTTACTCCCCCCACGAATCCCACATCGAATTTGCGCTCGTTTATATGGCAACTGTAGTAAATGCCACAAGGACCTACTTCCCAATTAAGGGACCGGACATCCCAGGCACATGGCCTTAAACCGTCATCCTTAGTGTGTTTGCCATGGTCGCCTTCAAAAGAGCTGTCTCTCATCCGAGGCTGATTGTTATTTTTCATTGGTGGTGTTTTTACGGGGCGGGTTCCAAACCTAGCGCACAAGCCTGTGGATGGGATGTTTCGCCTTCTCACTTTAGCTCACCTTCAAACGGTTGTTTTCTGGCTACCCAAAGGATACTTGGTCAAAGACCAGACGTCGTGAGCAACTTGAGCCATATTTAAAAGAATCGTGTCTGGCCACTCCCAAGTGAATGGCAATCAGAGAACTTTCCTTACTTGCGTGTACTTTCAGACATGGCTCCATTCTCCCGCAACAATTACTGAAGAATAAAATCTTTTTCAAAATGCTTGTTGTTTTGGAGAGTGAGATATATTGAAATTCAAACAGAAACGTTTCCTAACAAAAGTTTTTCTGTGTATCAAAAAGTAAATCGGGTCAATATTTTCCTGAGCCCCCATATGCCTAATTTAAAGATTTTCAAACTTCCAGATGACCTTATGCTGAATATATCGGCCAATATTTAAAATATCTGAATAAAAAATTGTATATGACGTACATTAATAAAACCCATGGAACATATTTTAAGTACGCGACATAATAGCTAATAGATAGAATCTGGTCGAGAGACCCCCTTTTGATGACGACCATGGCAAACAAAATAAGGACTACGAATTGAGGGCATGCAGCTGTCCCTTCATTGGAAAGGCGCGGCTGCCCGCCGTTCAAGAAATGCGATGGACGGGACAAGGACAGAGACGAGTAGGTCCTTGTGACATTTACTACAGTGGCATTACAAAGGAGCGTAAGTTTGGTGTGGGATTCGTGGTAGGAGAGAGACTTTGTCGCCGAGTATTATTATTCACTGCGGTGAATGAACGTCTAGGCACAACCCGCATCAAAGCGAAGTTCTTCAACACGCCACGATGTCAAAATCGTGCTTGGCGACTTTAACGCCAGGGTGGGCAAAGAAGGTATCTTTGGTACGGTAAATTCAGCCTCCACGAGGAAACATCCCCAAATGGGCTGAGGCTGATCGACTTCGCCGGGGCCCGAAATATGGTTATCTGTAGTACTAGATTCCAGCATAAGAAAATTCATCAAGCTACCTGGCTGTCGCCGGATCGAAAAACTACCAACCAAATCGATCATGTTGTGATAGACGGAAGACACGTCTCCAGTGTTTTAGATGTGCGTGCGCTCCGAGGTCCTAACATCGACTCGGACCACTATCTTGTTGCAGCCAAGATTCGCACCCGCCTCTGTGCAGCGAAAAACGCATGCCAACAAACACAAGGAAGGTTCGACGTCGAGAAGCTGCAATCACCACAGACAGCCGAACGATTTTCTACTCGGCTTGCACTCCTGCTCTTTCAGAACACTCGTCAACAACTCAGTATAAGGGAATTGTGGGACGGCATTTCAAACTCCTTACGTACAGCTGCAACTGAAACCATTGGTTTTCGGAAAGTGCAAAAGAATAGCTGGTACGACGAGGATTGCCGTGTCGCAGCGGAGAGAAAACAGACTGCCTACCTCGCAACGTTACGATCGACTACAACACGTGCAGGATGGGATAGATACCGACAGTTGAAGAGGGAAGCGAGACGCATTTGCAGACAGAAAAAGAAAGAGGTCGAAATGCGTGAGTACGAAGAGCTTGATAAGCTGGCCGACAGGGCTAATGCTCGAAAATTCTACGAAAAAATGTGGCGGCTTACAGAAGGTTTCAAGAGCGGAGCAAACTCTTGTAGAACGCCCAAAGGTGATCTAGTCCCCGATGCCCAGAGCATACTTAAATTATGGAGGGAACACTTCTCAGGCCTGTTGAATGGCAGTGAAAGCACAACACCGGGAGAGGACGATGGAGCAGACGTTGCATTACCCGACCATGGATGGATTGCCGGCCGAGCTATTCAAACACGGCGGCGAAGAACTGATAAAGAGCATGCATCAGCTTCTTTGTAAACTATGGCCGGACGAAAGCGTGCCCAACGATTGGAATTTAAGATTGCTATGTCCAATCCATAAAAAAGGAGACCCTACAATCTGCGCCAACACCCGTGGGATTAGCCTCCTCAACATCGCTTATAATGTTCTATCGAGCGTATTGTGTGAAAGATTAAGGCCCACCGTCAACAAACTGATCGGACCTTATCAGTGTGGCTTTAGACCTGGCAAATCAACAATCGACCAGATATTCACCATGCGCCAAAACATAGAAAAGACCCATGAAAGGAGAATCGACACACACTACCTCTTCGTCGATTTCAAAGCTGCTTTCGACAGCACGAAAAGGAGCTGCCTCTACGCCGTGATGTCTGAATTTGGTATCCCCGCAAAACTAATACGGCTGTGTAAACTGACGTTGAGTAACACCCAAAGCTCCGTCAGTATCGGGAAGGACCTCTCCAAGCCGTTCGACACCAAACGAGTTTTCAGACAAGGCGATTCCCTATCGTGTGACTTTTTCAACCTGCTTCTGGAGAAAATAGTTTGATATGCATAACTAAATAGAAAAGGTACCATCTTCTATAAAAGTGTACAACTGCTGCCGTATCAGTATCATCGGCCTCAAAGGAAGCAAATCAAATGGGTCTGGAAGTGAACGAGGGCAAGACAAAATATCTCCTGTCATCAAACAAACAGTCGTCGCACTCGCGACTTGGCTCTTACGTCACGATTGATAGTCATAACTTCGAAGTTGTAGATAATTTCTTCTATCTTGGAACTGGCGTAAACACCGCCAACAATGTCAGCCTAGAAATCCAATGCAGGATAACTCTTGCCAACAGGTGCTACTTCGGACTGAGTAGGCAATTGAGAAGCAAAGCCCTCTCTCGACAAACAAAAACCAAACTCTGTAAGTCGCTCATAATTCCCGTCCTGCTATGTAGTGCAGAGGCTTGGACGATGTCAACAACGGATGAGTCGACGTTGCGAGTTTTCCAGAGAAAAGTTCTGCAAAAGATTTATAGTCCTTTGCGCGTTGGCCTCGGTGAATATCGCATTCGATGGAACGATGAGCTGTACGAGATATACGACGACGTTGACATAGTTCAGCAAATTAAAAGACAGCGGCTACGCTGGCTAGGTCATGTTGTTCGGATGGACAAAAGTACTCCAGCTCTGAAGGTATTCGACGCGGTACCCGCCGGGGGAAGCAGAGGAAGGGGAAGACCTCCACTCCGTTGGAAGGACCAAGTGGAGATGGACCTGGCATCGCTTGGAATATCCGATTGGCGCCACATAGCGAAAAGAAGAAGCGACTGGCGCGCGGTTGTTAACTCGGTTATAATCGCGTAAGCGGTGTCTACGCCAATTAAGAAGAAGATATGAGTTATACGTATACAGGATATGTATATTTAAAATTGCTTAGATTTAGGTTCTCTGGTTAACGTTTCACATCTCAAGGTATTTTTCTGGCATAGATTCTTGCAAATTGTAAGAGTTCAGTTGCACCCGAACTTAACCTTTTCTTATTTGGTTACAATAGTTTTTTAATCATAGTTTTTTTTCGCAATTAAGAATTGTATTGAATTGATTTTATTAATTCTTATATTACTTTTTACAGTTCTATTGTTTTGCAAACTTGGATATCTACGGTTGGAAGGTTTACAATATAAATTACAATTTTGCACTTAGTTGCAATTTTTATTTCAGAAAATTCGTGAGCTTCATCTAAATTTATGCGACATCTATGGCTTCAGTTAACCAGATAATCTAATTTATTATATTAGCTTTTGCCCAAAGTAGTTTTAAATTTATTCTTCGTGATATTTGTTATTTCACTAATTTTATTAATTGTGAGTTTATTAATTATTACGTGGTTATTATTATTTTGCAAGACATTATTTATTTTACTTGAAAATATTTTATAGTCTTCATGTCTGGACTTCTTGGGATACGCATGAAATTTATTTATATTTGTTTTCTTTCTACTTTTAGATTATTAGGTGGAATATGAAGGGCTAGTTAAGGTTTTTGTGGATTATTTCGTTTTCGAATATAATTTTATATGTTCTTGTTTGTAGTTCAGCTGTTCATTTTTCTACTGTTATGGGTTGTGAGTTTGCATAATTGAGTAAGTATATGTACTTCCGTGCGGCATATGGGTAGTACGAGTATTATTCTGGAAAATAATGTCAGTACATCCTACTTTTGTGAATTATTTGTCCATTTTTAGTTAACACAGTACTATTTTAGTCTTCTTTAACTATTTCCTTACTGTAGGGTTTACTTATCTTAGTCCCTAATCTCCTATTTTTCTTAAAAAAAATTATTTGTCCTGGTAGAAATGCTTTTATTTCTTCATTATTCTTATTGTGGTATTCGATATCCTTACTACCTTTCTTTATGAATTTTGCTAGATTACTTTGCCTCATTCGTTCTATGTCTTTGGGGCAAATGTTACCTTTCTATGGAAAAATAGGTCTGCAAGACATTTTAATGAAGGTGAAATGAATTTTTATATTAGGCACTGCTCTTTCTTAAAGTTCTTCAAAATTTCTGTGTACAAAGTTTTTTTATGCAAGGAATTGTTTCGATATACACGATATATAAGTTGACAAAAATTTAGATGTACATACATACATATGTGGAGTGGAACCTTTCCACTTATCCATTAACTTGGTTTTTGTAATGAAGAGTTGTGTAGGTTTCTTTTCCTAACTCGTCTCTCATCATAAATTTTAAAGAGGCTGGATTTAAAGATGGCTCATTGCCAATAACTATTTTAGTACTCCGAAAAAAAAATTAATATTCCTTAGGAGTCTTCTGACGTCTTCTATTTTTCTGCTATTTAGGGTTTTGTTACTGCGTATTTTGTAAATTTAAATAAAGATGTCACAACTATTTTTCCTTCTGTTAAACATGTGTCAATATAGAGTATGTGTCTTGGATATGTTGGTAATGGAGTTTTTTCAAATTTCGGTTGGTTGGGATGTCTTTCGTACTTATTTTCTTTACTTATTTTTAATCGCATTCCTATACGCTCTTATATTTTCTTTTAGTATGAGGTTCTGTTGTTTTTGTTCGTAACTAATATATTCAACTAATTTTTGGGTGTATTGGACTAATAGTTTGTCTGAAAAGTAATAGGACTGATTTTCTTCCGCCGCGACTATAGTTCGGAGCGTGCGCACACCGATCGGACTCGGTAGAGGCGTTCCTAGCTAATGAACG
This sequence comes from Bactrocera zonata, assembly GCA_037783105.1. Taxonomy (NCBI): domain Eukaryota; kingdom Metazoa; phylum Arthropoda; class Insecta; order Diptera; family Tephritidae; genus Bactrocera; species Bactrocera zonata. Next base: position 771,946 of record JBAWJQ010000868.1, on the reverse strand, counting down.
AGTGGTTGGTCAGTTGTCTCCGAGCACCTGGAGAGTCAGGATAAACATTTTCGTATGACGTGTTTTTGTGAGTGGTGCAAACCGAAAATGCAGAGTTCGTTAGAGCAGAGGTACGCGATTGAGTTCCTTGTGAAACTCGGTAAATCTGCTACAGAGATATTTTATATGTCAAACAGGCTTACCCAGATGTTGCTTTAGTAAGAAGTGGTATGTTTCGGTGGCACCAGGACTTTATGTAGGGCCGGGAAGTCGTTGATGAAGACCGTGCTGGGAGACCTGTGACTTCGACAAACACCGACAATTTGAACTCATGCCATCGATTAAGTATTCGTTTAATTACCCCGATGTTAAATCAAAATCTGTGGTTCAAGACATTGTGACGGAGCACTTCCACGTGCGCAAGGTGTGCGAGAAGATGGTCCCAAAAGTGCTCACTGACGACCAGAAATTGTGGCGAGTGGAAGTATGCCAAGAAAGTTTGAACATGTGTGAAAGTGATCCCCAATTTTTAAATAACGTTATCACTGGTGACGAATCATGGATCTTTGAGTATGATCCCGAGACAAAGAGGCAATCGACGAGTGGCACACTACGACGGAGAGGTTCCAAGCAGAATGCACCTCCGCTTTCGAGGCTATTCCAGATAATGCCTTCCGTGACACCTTAAGCGCTTTAAAATCGCGCTGGCAGCAATGCATTTTCGCAGAAAGAGTCTATTTTGAAAGTTTTTAAAGAATTGTAACAATTGGTTTAATAAATTTTTGTAAATCGACTCAGTTCTATTACTTTCCAGGCAAACTCTGTATCATACCCATTATCCTTTCTTCTGTATGAATTCCATTTATAACAGATGGGTTAAGGTGTCGTTTCATGTAAGAAATCAATAACTGTTCATTGTATTCTGGTTCTGTAAGTATATATCTATGAACAGTTGGAAAAATTATCTTAAATTGATATGAAGATACTTTGTCAAGCTTGAAGAAATGGATTTTTGAAAATATTAATTGGAATTTCTGTACAAGGGATTAAGTTATAACTTGAGCTTTTGTCGCTATGAATCGTAGGTGTGAGTGAATTTATTTGTATCGGTATTTTTGAAAGGTTGTCTGCTACTACATTTGTTTTACCAGGTTTGTAAGTTAGTTCGTAAATACACTCTTCTAAAATTGCTTTCCATCGCTTCCTTTTAATTTTGATGTTCTTATGGCCTAGGGCGTAGCGAAGAGGTTAATGGTCAGTAATATTTTATTATTTTAGACAAATACCATAGTTTGAAGTTACTTCTGGTGCAATGTTTTTTCCGGATATCTTAATTGGTGCTTAACTATATATGGTATGTATTTAAATACTTACATACTTTTGATATTGAGTTTTCCAATTTTCAGCATAGAGATAAACCATATCTTTAGTTATAAGTTGACAAAATTTTAGATATATAACGCTAATAAGAAGGATGTAACGGCGTTTTATATGGTGAATACGCTATACGTGACTTGGGGCACTCAGTGCCCATAATATTTCTTCATATATTTTGTATGAAGAAGCGTAATTTTCTAATGTGTTTGGTGATTATTGTGCATTTCTAATAAGTTTCGCGTAAAATTTTCAAGTGTGTTCATTTTTAGTTTTGATAAATATAATTTTTTAAAATGAGTAATGAATTGGCGATTTGTTTGGCCAACTTACGGCGTGAATTGACGGAAGAAGAAGAGGAGAATATTTCAAATTACTTGAATACTATTGATAGCGATGATGATGATGGTAGAAGAGAATCTAAATTTGGTGGTGACCACGAATCGATACACAGTGACCAGTCAATGCTTCGGAGGTGATATTAACTATCACATTAGATATCCACTTTTCGAAGAATATATCCACGAAAAGGCTGTTGTAGATATGGACCCTGACAAAAGCAGATTTGATTTGTTAAATACAACTATTGAAAGTAATCATGGAGAAACATTTTGTGGTAAGTATCTTTTTTACAAAATGAACATGCCCCTTATTGAGCAGTGATGTCACTCGGTTTGGGTAATTAAACTCTTTGACGATTACCGGATTCACGCTGAAAGACTACGATTATACAAATTGGCGATTTTCTTTTTTTTTCATCATGCGACTCAGCAACCGATTTTTGGACAGGGGTGTGAATATCATGATGGATAACTTTTTCACAAACTATGACTTGGCGGAAGATTTGCTTTGGAGGAATATGGTACTACCTTGGTGGGCACAATAACGGGCAATGAGCCGCAATTGTCAAAATTATTTACATCCTCTGAAGAAGCTAGAAAATGGGGTGTGTTTGAATCAGTGTCTAAAAATCTATGCATTTAGTAAGTAGTTTACTTTCGAAGAAAAAGGTGCTAGTGCTTTCAAATGTTCATACCAGCGAAGATATAAATTCTGTAACAAAAAACCAAAATTATAATGAGCTTATGGTGGTGTTGATACTTTTGACAAAATCTACGTGGATTCTCTGGCAAGAGAGAAACAAACCTTGGCCCATAGCATTTTTTTTATAATATGTTGGATATTGCCGAACTTGCAGTGTTCAGGCTGTTTGATCTCAGTCACCCTACGTGGAACACCAAGAAGTCTGAAAAGCGCAAACATTTTTGTGAAAGAACTATCTATGAAGCTAGCGCAGAAGCAAATACAGAACCGCTCAAAAACAAAAATGAATTCCACAACAAAAATTGTAATGAACTTGATCATTTTAAAATATTTTTAACCATTTTCTTTTCCTGCCATAGATCAATATTTTGAAACGGCGCACACTGGTCGATTTCATAGACCATAAATAAAAAAATAAAAGTTTGAAACTTACCACGGTTTGTATCAAAGCTATTTCTTAAAACACCAATAAAACTAACGGTAAATACATTTTTGCTCTATTCCATTCGTAAGAGCTACGAAAAGTGCGAGAAGTCAGACAATAGAAACACGCGGACTGTGCAGAGAAAATAGCTTAAAAATTATCTCTTATAATTAATTAAATTGCAATATGAAATCGTACTTAATCCCCATAAATCGAAATGTGTATTGAAAATAAAGGTATATGTTTTATAACGAAGTAGTTTTTATATAATAATATGTTGTTTTATTATTTTAAAACAATTGTTTATAAGTGCCCTTGTGAGTGCTATGTTTTTCTTTATACATCGATTTCAGGTATACAAAAAGTTTTGATCCCTGCCTCGCCCTCAAATGAATCAAGTTTGTTTATATTAGTTAATGTTTTCTAAGTCTATGCTATTGATTTCAGCTGCAACTTTTTGCAACTTTCTTTGTTATTCATGTTATTCTACCAGACATGCGATTTTTTATGTGTTATTTTTTATCATTTTTTATATTTACATGTATGTATATTCGTGCATATTTTATTGTTTTTTATGCTTTTTTTCATCATATATATATGTATATACATAAATATTGAGCTTTGGTTTTAATTTTATCATTTTCTCATTTTTATCAAATGTTTGTTTTATACGTACTTTTATTTAGGCACATCATATCATATCATATATTTGGTGTTTAGAAAATTTGTGAAGAAATTCAGTATCTTCTTATTAGAAGTTTCTTTAACAAAAAACTTGATATTAACTTTTAAATCTGCTATGATAACATTTTAAAGGAAAAACAGTTTTCCTGAGCAAATAAAGGTCTCAGAATCTAATGTTGAAGTTGAGATAAAAAAATTATTGCACCACATTGCCTCACAAATGTAATTAATGAACGGAATCAGCCCTCTAATTACCTATTATCTATAGGAATATGTGGCTTTGATGGCAATTCCGGTCAGAGCGAATATAAGCAGTTTAATAATTCATTTGTCACGACATGTGTCCCTGTATAATTGATAATAAAATCGCAAAATGATGAAGAGCACAAACAAATTTAGAACAACTGCAGACCTTCGTCCACCCGCTATTGCCGTCCTGTTCGAATTCAATTACAAAAGGAATTAAACCCTAAATGCACTAAATTTGTGCTAGATCCTGCAAAGGAATTAACTTAAAAATATTCCTGGTATTATCTTTCTTCGTCAGTTATAACATCGCTCCCGATGTTATTCAATATACACCAGTTTCAATTGGAGAACTCTCATAAGAATCTTCTGAGTCAAGCAATAAGGACGTGAAGATGTATCGACTCCATCATACACGAAAGAACTAACGGATCGGATTAGCGCTTGCTAAGTGTTTGCTTTTGAGCTTAGATCCTTTCATCACCAGTCAAAGAAACTATCATGCAAAAGTAAATCAATTTTATTAAAATTAATTTTTGTTTTAGTTGAACAATATTCAAAAAATTCCTTTCTTCGTTTATCAACTTTTTTAATTTAATATAATTAATTAAAATTTGTTGCCATCGAGGGATGGCGGAGTGGGGCACGGGAGAGGGAGATTTTAAAAAGCTTTGGCAAAAGTTTCATTTTAATATAGGCAGTGGAAATATTTTTGGCCGCTGATTCCATACAAGACCGACCACTGTGCGGCTGTGTAAACTGCTAATATCGATAATAAAACAACAGCAGTTTATGACCATTGCCTTATTCTGACATGTACCAAACACTACATAAGTGAAAAGTGCTATTTTGCAAAACACAATGCAAAAGATGCGGACAGTACTCCAACAACGTCTACACCCAATCAAAATATTTTAAAAGGCAGCGAAGATTTCACCCATTTGAGCAGCTCGAAACTAAAACTTTATTTCATTTTCATATTTTTCAATAAAAAAAAACCTTTGTCTCTAGCAATAAACACAATTTTCATTAAATTATTTGCATAAACAAGCGAAATATAGGCGCTTCTATAGAAAAAACGTCTTAAGGTCTAAGTTTCCATAGAAAATACATTACTGGGCACTGAGGGCCCAAGTCACGAGATTAAGTTGTATAGCTACATACTCGTACTATATGTAGAGATTCTAAGGTTAAAGCAATGCAGCTCTTAAACAAACTACACTTTTCTTGGCGATACAAACTACAGCTGATGTTTTATTGTGAAAATTTGGAAAATCGAAATAGATGGATGAATAATTCAAACAAAATAATTTAAATAATCTATAATACATACATATATATACGTTTTGGATTTGTGTTAAAACGAAAAAATCTGGGGTTCGGGGAACTTCCAAGCTCACGTAAGCCAAAATTGTAATGACATACTGGATATACTGGATTAAATTTTTTTAGTTTTAGAATTGTTGAAGTTTTTACGCTTAATGGTAAAGATAGATAAAATTTCCGTACTACTCGTACAATGTGTGCCACAATAAAATCTCCCAAGTATGTTATAAGTTTGACACTCTTCAGCTGATGAAAAAAACTAAAATAAACTCAAAATGTATATAAAGCGTCACACAAATATATATAAAACATAAAAATTTTGTACTATCCTTAAAGTCCTTAAAAAACTCCAAACAATCTACCCAAAATATTCATTTCAACAAAAGGGCTTTACAAAAATATTTTTTGTTTATTAATTTTCACTTTTACTTTCAATTTAAATATTTTTGATAAATATTAAAATTAAAGAAAGCATGTTATTGTGCCAGATAAGTTTATAGCTTTGGGTGTCTTCAATGAACAATACTACATAATTTCAGTAATCTCTTCTACTCTATTATGGTCCAGAACTCCATTTGCTTTGGAACCAAAATTCAAAATTCGGTTGACACACAAACCATATGTGCTTAGCATACTACAATATGTACTATACTCGGCCTTTGACATAAGTTTTATGTTTAAGGTAAGCATTAAGGTAACAAGTTATACTAACCTGTATGATGTATAAGGTGAAAGTGGAGCCAAAAACGCTTTAAATGTAACTCCTTTGACTTGACCCTCCACGTATTGTCTGGCCACCTGCGAATAAAGAATTACTTGAATTTTAAAATGGATGTAAATACATAATTCCGAACATATAATAATTAAATTGTTATCAATTGTCGTATTATTCTTATAAAATATTTTAAGAGTAATTTATTATGATAAATAAATTATTCTGTAGTTATATGAAGGCTAAGGGGAAGTATTAATCCGGGTTTATTAATTTTTGGCAACACTATCCATAAATGATATTCTCTATATATTATTAAATTATCTCACAGATTGGCTCATAATTTCGGTAAAAACTCGGCCATAGGCACTGATGTCCATATATTTGGTACCTAGAGGCATTAGAGCTTTGACCTACTTTCGATAACAGATAACTTCTTTTGTACTAGATGTATAATTCAAAATGAAACATTAGATTTTTATGCCTTATTGAGTGAAGCTTTAAAAATACAATTTATTCTTACTACAACTTTTCTATCATCCAAAACTGTCTCATATACATAGGCAGTCAATCAGTCACCCAATTCTATCTTTTGTCGTTCCAACTTTTTATCGTGACAAGTATGTATGTATTGTTTTCAATGCAGCGCACGAGGTATTGATTTTCATGCACTATTCGTATGTGCAAATAAGAGAAGAGAATACAGTCTAGTTAACTTATACTAGTACAATATAATATAATACGAGTACTACATATGTATATGAATAATTACTATGTAATACATATATGGGGAGTAGGTTGTAATTTAATTTCACTGCGTAATAAACAATGATTTGAAGTTTGATTGATTGAAAGTGGTAGAGTAGTAGTTCCTATTCAACCCTTCTGTGAATGAAACACGGCTTTCCTAAATGCACTCTTACTACCTGCAATGCCTGCGCTTAGGCATGCGAACTACACGTAAATAAACAATGCTACGCTACACTGCGTGCCACAATCGATATGCTGAAGGATCCTAATCTCCCGTTTTGGCGATTTGCACTGGGCAGAAATATCGCCTGATTTGACCACTCAAGACTTCTTTTTGTGGGGCTTTTTGAAGTCGCGGGCTTATGTCAATAAGTCTTGGACTCTTGCAGCTCTTAAAGTCAATATCCGTCGAGAATGTGAAGATCTATCGCCGGAAGTTCTAGCCAAAGTGATGGAAAATGCCATAAAAAGGTCTTAAATGACAATCAACTGTGGCGCCGGTCATGTACATGATATCGTATTCTCGACTTGATGTAAAAAAATTTTAAAAACCAAATAAAAAATAATCCACAAGCAAAATCAAAGTTTTTCGTTATCCCAAAAACATCGGAAGGTTATTGCGCCACCTGTTAGTAACGGCAAAGCTGAACTTATCGGGAAACTGTGCATATGTTTTACTAATTATTTTGTCGGTTTGGTTGGGTAGTAGCTTCTAGTCTGTATTTATGCAAATATAATTCTTCGGGCCTCCGTTTGCTCTTGCGTTTCTGTCATTCCTCTAACTTCATGTTGTTCAGCTTGCCTTTCTACATGAACTAATGTGGAGCGTTTATGTTGCTCTCAACACATTTTATCGCCCTGTTGAAGTATTCTCAGTTATCCGTAAAGTGAAGATTATTGAGTTTGTGCAACTTTTTCTGCCCGGGTTCGTGACTAATTTTTGGTCTTATTTTATGTATGCTTTTGTGGCGTTTTTGATAAGGTCAAATATATTTACACAAACAACATATTTTTTTTTCAAATTTTTAAGAATTTCAAATTAATTTACGAACTATCAAATATTACTTTTTCTATTAGTAAGGACTCTATGTACTTTCTCTTACCATCAAATATACGTGTACAATTCATTTTGATGGGTTAAGTGGTTTCGGTGTGAAAGCGTAACAAACAAATTTACATTCGCATTTATAATATTACTAACCTTGCCCCGTGGCGTTACCACGGTTTAAATTATGCATTAACACTAACAATAATGGCAATTCAGCACTCAGTTATTCAGCATCGAAAATGTCATTTTACAACAAGTAAAGAAAGATCAAAGACCGGGAAATTTTTTCAGAAAAATTTATATTATGTATCGACTTTAGATCGACCCGATTTTATTAATTTTTGTCCATACCACATATTAAAACATGCTTCCTTGTTTACATCACATACAATCACCAATATAATTTATTATATAGGTAGGTCAAGTTTTTGCCCAATTTTGTTTACTTTACGCCATAGCTGTTAAATTATGATTACGATTAGTAATCGGTTCGATTATTTTCTAAAAAGAATCGTAATGATTATTTAATTGTGCGTTTGAAATATTGGGGTTACGTAATGATTACGATTATAAAGAATCAAAAATAATAAGGATTATTATAAATTAATGAAAATAATCAAAAATAATCAAAATAAATAATTGATTCTTTTCAGCGATTCTTTTTGATTATTTTTGATTACTTTCAATCCAAAATACCAAACAACTTTTCTCTTTAAATTTTAAGACATTTTTTTATTAAAATTTTTTAAATTGTTTTTTGTATAATCTGAGCCTCAGATTCTGAGATATATGCATTCATATGTATATATGTATATATATTATATTATTATAAATATTATATTATAAATGATGATATTTTTGCTATTATTAATAGCAATACAGCCATTCAATTTAATCAGCCTCATCGCGAAATTTCCCAGTTCTGATCATCAGAATAAGCTTCAATGAGCGTAGCTGATATTTACACCTGTATGAAAAACAACAATGCTGAAGGGAGTAGTGTTAGAATTCAAGAACGGTTGTTAATTTGTTGGTACGCTTACGTTAACAAGTCAAACAAGAGCTTATAAAGTGCAATCATATAATCTATACTTCATACTTCACTTGTCAGTCAGTTGTTATTAATTGTGTTTTGTGTGCAAAAACGCTCCATTTGAAGATAACATGTCACAAACTGATCAATTGGTTTTTGGAGAAAGCGACTTCTCAAATGATGATGAAATTTTGGACAAGAATTACGTGCTAAGTCCCCGCAAGAGGAGAAGGGTCTTCAAAAACAAGAAATGTGCTGTCGTGGGACACCAGGCAGGAACGAAGTTCCTTCGGATAATGTAGAATCGATACAATTTGCAAAAAAAATTGTGCTTAATTTTATTTTATGTAGGTTGTCCTGATTTTTCTCTCGAATTTCGCTGATTAGTTTTTATTTAAGTACAGTTTTAAGAAAATTTAGTATTTTAAAAAATAATGAATTACGTAAAATAAAAAAATATTCAAAAATTATATCTAAATAAAAAACTAAACTAACAAAAAAATATATCTCTTTGTTTTTGTTTGACACCATAAAATTACATAGGAAAAATAGAAATTATTGCAAATTACAAAATTACAAAAAAAGTTTATTATTAATATTTATTATTAATATTATTATTATATTGCTGAAACTATTGGCTTGTGGTAACTAAAATATGATACATATGTTTGTGATTCTATTTTATGCAAATACCTCGAAAAAACAACATCAATAGTAGTACCGTATCTTTTGGATTGTTATTTATAAGTATTAAATTTTTCTAAAAGAAATGTTCTTAGTGGTTCTGATTTTTCATCTGCAAAATTTACATTAAAATCTCCAGATAAAACCATTGGAAGCTGATGGAAGTTTCCACCAAGTATTTCAGAAACCTCACCAGTATATTCAATAAGCGCTCAATGGATGAAATGTTTTACATCTCCAATTTTTGTATTTGGTGAAATGTAGACTATTACCATGACAGTTTCAACTCCGTTGTTCATTTTACATATGGCTGAACAAATGTCTCCAACTTCTGTACGTCTAACATTCACGTCGCTAGTATTTTTTAAAATTATGTCATTTGTTATTACAAATGATATAATAGAGCTATAATAGAGCTATTTTATGCTTTTATTTGTAAAATAACGTCAAGTTTGTTAGAGCTGTGAATAATTTTACATTCTACATATTAGTGACATCACCACTCTACCTCCTCTTTCTATCTTCCATTCTACTGTCAACTCTACTGTCGTCCTACTACCGTTGGCAAATATAGGAAATATTCAAGTTAGCGGGAATGACAACTGTCGGCCTGCAGTCGTGTAGTCGTGCAGCTGTCAAAATAACAGTGCCCATAAGAACGTCTGTATTTTAATATTTGACAGATGTAGTTTGCAGTCTGTCGCGCTCTATGTGTTCCGCACTTCACTCAAAACTAATTTGCATACACAATAATGTTACAGATTTTCATGCCTAATTATTTTGCAAGACCTAAAAGTAGGCTATAACTAGCGATCTTGCGGGTTATTTCTTACGGTTTTTACTATCACTTTTTTTTCAGTTAGCTCCCGCAGCAAAATCCTATCTTCTGCAAGCCTGCCGTAAGGAACTTCGTTCCAAAAATTCTGGAAGCTCTATAAAAAACCAATCTTTTGAAGTGTCTCGAAAAACTATTTTCAACGGGAGATTTTATACGGATATTGTAAAAGTTAGTTTCTATGTGCATATGGTTCAAATTAGTTAGGGTTATTTTAGTATTGTTTGTTTTAAAATTTAAATTGTTGTGTTTGGTGTTGCTGTAAGTGTTTATTGAATTGAACTTTGAAAATTATAATAAGAAAATTATTTTCATAAACATTTGAATTCACAGATTTCTGGTCAGAATAAGATGTCGACAATTGCAAAATGTGTCGGATGTGATCGGAAGATAAGAGCTACTGGTGACGTGACCTCCAATTTTGTGAAGCATTTACGGGTCAAACATAGCCAATTGTATGCGGAATACAAAATTTTGAAGTCGGGCAGCCCTTTCGGCAATTCTGCGCAAGCTGCCTTCGATAGAAAGCATTTGCATGCTATTGTTGATGGAGCACTGCCTGTCTCAATTTTAGAAAGATGATCTTTCATAGACCTTTTGCAGACCAGTGGCATGAAGATAATGAGCAGGCAAGCAGCTGTAAAAAAATTGAAGGAGCATTATGGTGAAGTGGTACACAAAATCAAGTCGGAAATGGCCTCCGTAAAACACTTCTGTACAACCGGGGATATTAGGTCTGGGAACCACCGGAGCTTTTTGGGGTATACTTGCCATTGGCTCACAGAGAACCTGGAACGCAAGTCGGCTGCTCTTGCTTGCAGGAGAATATTCGGCGTACACTCAGCTGAAAAAATTGCGCAAATCATTGCCGAAATTAATGCCGGCTTTGGTCTGAGCCCGTCCAATGTTATTATGACGGTGACAGAAAATTGATCCAATTTTGTTAAGGCTTTCAAGGAGTACGGGTGTACGGAAACTGAAACTTCTCATGAAGATGAAAGCGAAAACGATTTGCCAGTTTTCCAAAACGAGCTGCTGCTGAAAAAGCATCTTCGATGTTGCAGCCACACCACGAATTTACTTGCTTCCGCGGATTACGTGAAGATTTTGAGAAGTGAGCAGGCTTTGTATATCCAACATTCGATGGTAACTGAAAATTGATAACGATTTTGCTGAACTATAATGTACTAAAGATAATATTTTCCAGACATTCGAAAAATGCAACGCCTTGTGGAGGAAGTGCAAATGGTCGAAGTCGTCGGAAATTATTGTGGAATGCTTGGGATCGACATTGCTTGTGCCCGTTGTAACTCGGTGGAATTCACTGTTCAACGCAGTAACGAAGTTACTTTGGGCCAAGGACAAGTTGAATCCTTTGTGCGAAAGACTCAGCTTGTCACAATTTTCTCCGAGCGATTTGCAGTATCTGGAGATGTACCAGTTGTTGATGGGGCCTATTGCTCGTGCCTTGGACTACCTTCAAGGAGAAAATAACGTGAATTACTGTAAAATGTATTAGTATTTTTTATCGGTTTCACATTAAGTAAGTGTATATTCTATGCAGGCTGCTTAATTCCGACTCTGATGACCCTCAGCAATAGATTAAATAAGCTGCAAAACAAGCCAGAAATGCAGCAAGTTTCCTCTGTGGTTTCTAAGTTGGAGCAGTGTTTGAGAGATCGGTTCGACGCATTTTTTACTTTAAAACTGGAGGCCAATATAGCACTAGCGGCAACTGTACTAACTCCAGATATTAAAATGAGCTGGATCAGGGTGTTGCAAAGGATAAAACCGGAGGTGACAGCAGCGGACATAAGTACCTGGGTTTTAAACACAATTTGCGATTTCTATGCAAAAGATAATCGTGCTTTCAATGCACAAATATTGAAAAGTAATGCATTATTTGCAAATAATAGGCATTTTGATTTTGACCTCAACGGTAGGATTGCTTGAATATTCTTAGATTATTTTTATTAAATTCATTTATCTTTATACAGACACAGATAACGAAGAAGGAACAAATGCTACTCCTGAGCCAAGTGCTAGTGATCGTCGGGCTTTTTTGACCCATCACTTTTTCAAGAACAGACGACACTTGGGTAAATCATTGCAGTCTAAAAGAAGCTTTTGTTGCCTTCAATACTCCCCTGACATCCTCAGCACCAGTAGAGAGGTTATTTTCCTTTGCGGGGATAGTGAACAGTCCAAGGCGCCAGTCAATGTCGGACTTATCATTTGAGAAATTGGTGTTATTGAAAGCAAATTCTAAATGGAGTTAATGTACATATATTTTCCTTGTTATTTTGTTATAAATGAATATTGTTATTTTTTTGGTGTTACATTTAGTTATTATGTCTTGATTCAAGACTCTTTATTTGTTGTACAAAATTGAATAAAAACAATTTATTAAAAATTAAAAAAAGCAAAAAGACCAAAGTTGTTTGGGGTTTTGGATTGAAAACAATCAAAAAGAATCGCTGAAAAGAATCAATTATTTATTTTGATTATTTTTGATTCTTTTCAGTAATCCAGAGTAATCCTGATTATTTTTTGATTACTTGTAATCTTAATCATTACGTAATCTACTTGAGACCAAGATAATCGTAATGTAATCAATTATTTCACTCTCAAATACAAAGTAATCAGATTACTATTAATTACGATTAGTAATCAAAACTTAACAGGTATGCTTTACGCACAGAGGTACACTATACTGATGATTTTACGCATCATCATTAAACTTATTAGAGGGCGGAACTACACTCACTTCTTTAACAGCTTTTGCTCACATGTGGCTCTTGCAGCTGCGGTCCTCTACGCCACATCAGCGTTTTATATCTTAATTTAGTGCTGAGTTATGACACTTTTTTAATTTTCGGTTAATGAAGTTTTGTGGGCGTGGCAGAAGTCCTATAACGTCCATCTACGAACCCTTATTTGTTTTGTTTTTACTAAGGAAAGCGCAGCATCAGCAACTCGATATAAGAAAACTGTGGGACGGTATTTAAAAAAGTACAGCTGGTACGACACAGAGTTCTGTGTCTCAGCGGAGAGAAAACAGACTGCCTACCTCGCAACGTTACGATCAACCACAACACGTGCGGGATGGGATGGATACTGACAGTTGAAAAGGGAAGCGAGACGCATTTTCAGACAGAAAAAGGGAGGCCGAAATGCGTGAGTAGGAAGAAATTGACAAGCTGGCCGACAGGGGTAATGCTCGAAAACTCTACGAAAAGATTCGGCGACTAACAGAAGGTTTCAAGGCAGGAGCATACCCTTGTAGAACCCCCCGATTCACAAATCGATGACGATGGAGCAGATATTCCATTGCACGAACATGAAGATGTTCTAATAGCAATTACCCACCAAAAGCACAACAAAGCGGCAGAGGCCGATAGATTTCAGGCCGAGCTATTCAAACACGGCGGCGAAGAACTGATAAGGCGCATGCATCAACTTTTTTGTAGAATTTGGTCGGACGAAAGCATGCCCAACCACTGGAATTAAAGTGTGCCCAATCCACAAAAAGATACAATCCGCGTCAACTACAGTAGAATAAGCCTGTTCAACATTGCGTATAAGTTTCTACCGATCGTATTGTGTGAGAGATTAAAGCCCACCGCCAACAAACTGATTGGACCTTATCAGTGTGGATTTACGCCTAGCAAATCAACTGAACAGATATTCACCATGCGCAAAATCTGGGAAAAGACTCGTGAAAAACAATGGTTTGGTGTAGTTTGTGAGCCGATAGAATCATCATATTTCTTCAAAAATGATACCGTTATCGCTCCATCATAACCGACTATTTGTTGCCTGAAATTGAAGCTTTCGCTCTTGGCATATTTGGTTTCAACAAGACGCCGCCACTTCCCACATATCGCATCAGTCAATAGATTTGAAAAACAAGAAGTCTATGTCTATGGAATCATCATGCGTGTCTTTTATTAGTTACCAGTTGAAATGATCAGACGAATCATCCAAAATTGGACACAACTTATAGACCTCCTGAGTCGTAGCCGCGGCCAACATTTGAATCAGATAATGTACAAAAAATAAATGCCAAATGAATGATAATAACCATTCCCCATTAAATTTGAAGTTTCTGTGTTTTTTCTTTGAAATGTAAGGAACCGCGAAATGGGGCACCGTTTATTTTCTTGTAATTACATCATGGTTTAACATTTAAAAAATTCATACTCGCACCGTATTCATAGTACCGTTATTTCTAATGAAAAGTTAGCAAGTTTTGTTCTGATTACTATCAAGTAGACATATCGGCAGCATTTAACGTTTCTTTCAAACGTTACTTGTTGTTATTTCTTATCAGTGCAGTGGTTAAAAGCTTGACTCGTTGCTTGCTGATTTGTGTTGGACATTGATAGATGAGTCTTATTAAATTTAATTAAATATTGTGTACAAATTTATGATACTTATTGATAACACTTATAAGATACAAAAAAAAAAAAAATAAAATAGCCCACAAACATAGTTAGTGCAGTTTTTTTCAAAAATACAAATTTTGTTAAGTTTTTTTTCTAATGGTTAGTTTGCTCAGAATGTTGTCTTTGCTTAAGTTTCTTACTATTACAAGATGTCACTTAATGTATAAGTATCAAAGGGTAAATTAAAATATTGACGAAACGTGAGGGAAAAACATTAAAAAAAAATGGATTTAATTTCAGTTTTTTCGACATATTGGCTATAAGGACACAAAAAACATTGATTTTGGGGTTTACAGTCATCTAAGAACTTAAAGACGGACTTATTCTGAGAAGCTTTGCCTAAGAAAGTTCACCAAAAAAGTCAACATTAAAAAAGTTGGAGACCGAAGAAAAATGTGCCTTTCTCTTACAATGGGCCACTTTGATGAAAAACTTGAACAAAAATTGTTGTATGAAACCATGATTGTAACTCAAAAAAGTAATGATGCAGTTCGATTCGTAGGACCCGAAATGGGGGGAAACCGTCGAATTTGGTCTTTTCTTTTTTTTTTTTTTTTGAAAAAAGCTATCACAGTGTTATAAATCAAGATTTAATAAAATCACAAAATCAAATGCTGCAAAATTTATTAAGTAAAAAAATAAGCTTACTAAATATCTGTATATGGAATGCTAACGGTGTTAACCAATATAAATTAGAGATTATCGGATTTCTGTCTGAAAAGAATACAGATATAATGCTTATTTCGGACACTCATCTAACAAATGAAAATAATTACAATATACCGGGATTTAGACTACATGCTACAAATCATCCGGATGGAAAAGCGCATGGTGGCACCGCAGTGTTGATTAGAAATCGTTTAAACCACTAAGCTCTAGAATCTGATGCTACACCACAGTTACAAGCTACAACAATATCACTAAAAAATCGGGGTTGTGACTTAAGCCTATATACTGGCTATATACTGTCCACTTCATTTTAAAATTACAGAAACCGAATTTAAATACTTTTTTGGAACACCAGGTCAAAGATTTCTAGCAGGTGGAGATTACAACGCAAAACACACGTACTGGGGCTCCCGTCTTATTAATCCGAAAGAACGACAGCTGTATCAAACTGTTATAAATAGGCACAATAACCTGGAAATAATATCTCCTGATAAGCCGACATATTGGCCTAGTGATCGTTAGAAAATACCAGATTTAATTGATTTTGCTGTAATCAAAAATATAGATAAATCGCGCATAACAGCTGATACATGTACTGATCTATCTTCTGATCCCTCTCCTCTACTAATAAAGTTATGTGAACACCCCTTTTTCCTTAAGCCAAAAGTGGGTCTAACTTCTTATAAAACGAATTGGCTAAAATATAAAAAATACGTCAGTAGCTACATTAATATTGAGTATAAAATAAATACAGGAAGAGATATTGACGAAAGCAAAGAGAATTCAATGATATAATAACCAGCGCAGCTGTCTTAGCAACACCAAACAAAAGCTATAATCCGCTTGGTTTCAGAAAAATCTCTATTAAAAAGACGTGAATGGCAGATAAATCGCTCCCCTTCCACTCAGCTTCAATTGAAAGCTGCTGTACGTAAATTAAAAAAGCGCTCAAAAGTGAGGAAGAATTGAACACCGAAATGTATATAAAGAAACTGTGTCCAAATTCAAACAACCAAAATTTCCTTTGGAAAGCTCAAAAGTCCATGAAGCCAACTGACTCCAACAAGCCAATACGAGACTTGGGTGGAAATTGGGATAGAAGTGACGAGGAAAAGGCTAATTATTTTGCAAATCACCTAGAAAATGTATTTCAACCTAATTTGCCAAAGAACAACTTTAAGGTGTCAACCTTACCCAACACAGCTAAAGAGTCGCTCGAGTCTCTTAAAACTTCACCTTCTGAAATTATTGATATCATCAAAGAACTTGATCCAAAAAAGTCCCCTGGACATAATAATACTTCCCCAAAAATGCTAATTGAGTTACCAATTATTGCTGCAGAGGTGCTCTCTTTGCTCTTCAATGCAATTCTTTGTTACGGATAACATCCAATTTCATGGAAAAAGTCGCAGATTATCTTGATAGATAAACCTGAGAAAGACTTAACACAGCCGTCTTCATACAGACCAATCAGTCTTCTACTCTGTCTTTCAAAAGTATTTACTATTACTATCAAATATGTCTCCTTGCCTCCATGAAAATAATACGATATCAATGCATCACTTCGGGTTTCATGCGAAACTTGGCACAATAGAGCAAGTAAATAGAATTACTAACGAGACAAGGAAAACATTTGAGCACAGGGAGTACTGTTCAGCAATATTTCTAGATGTAGCTCAGGCGTTTGATAAGGTGTGGCACGAAGTTTTTTTAAAAAGATTAACAAAATTCTACCTTTAGAATTGTATAAAGCATTGGAGTCTTATTTAAAAAATATACAATTTATGGTAAGAGTGGGAGATTTCATATCTGATAAACGACAGATAAGGGCTGGGGTACACCAGGGCAGTGTTTTAAGCCCAACACTATACATCATATATATAGCAGATCTTCCAACAGCTAATAATGTATTAACTCCAACTTTTGCGGATGACACAGCTATAGTGAGCCGTAACAAATACCACATTTCAGCATCACGAATATTAGCGAAGCATTGCAGTTTTGTCGAAGAGTGGCTAGCGAACTGTCGTATAAACGTGAATGAACAGAAGTGTAAGTGTACATTTTCGCTAAGACCAAAGATGTGCCCGGCAGTAAAAATAAACAATATTTTAGTACCCCAAGCGAACGAACTAACATATCTTGGTATTCACGTAGATGGAAGGCTCACGTCGAGAAAACACATCTCTGCAAATTTAAATTGGCTTTAAATAAAAACTCCAAAATTAGCCTTGACAACAAAGTGCTTTTATATAATGCGGTCATAAAGCCGATTTGGATGTATGGCATTCAACTGTGGAGTACAACTTGTGCAACTAATATTGATATATTACAAAGGTTTCAATCAAAAATGCTTAGAACAATCACGTGTTCACCATGGTACATGCGTAACGAAAATATCCATAAAGACCTTTGTATCCCTATGGTAAAGAAAGAAGTAGAAGACAGCAGAATTAAATATATATCTAAACTCCGAGATCACCCAAACCCTTTGGCTAATGCTTTGGTACATTCCTGCGATCAAACACGACTTAAAAGAAGAGATATGCCTGCGTATTAAAAAGCAACGTATCACCAAAACAGCTCAGTCACTTGCTTGAGCCTGTCTAGTTTTTAATTAGATTTAAGGTTTTAAAACTTATTGTTAGGCTTTAAGAAAAAAAGACCCAATAAATAAAATAATTTTGAAAAAAAAAATCCTTCCGAACTCGATCAGCTGTCAAAGCTCAGAGGTTTTAACGTTTAGCAATTGCAAACGAGGGATGGCCAGATTGAAATCTTACCAAATAAATATGAAAACGGAGGGATTTGTTGCAAAAAGTTTAAAGCAATGAAAATTGAATAAGTTTGGGAAATTTAAATGTACTACGTAGGTTGCTATATATGTTTCTGGACTAGGCAACACTAAGTGTTGCCAGGTGCAATCTGACATTTCCATTGAAAAGTTTGACATTTTTTAGCATAACATCACTCAGAACGTTTTGTCATTTAATCGTGAATTGGTTTATTTACAGGGAATTAAAAAATTCATCTCCGCCAAAAAATGGAATTAACTCGTGAACATTTTCGTGCGATCATTTTTCACAATTTTCGACGTGGATTATCACGACAAGAGTGCATCGATGAACTAAAATCTTTGTATGGCTATGAAGCACCATCCTATAGCACTGTGAAAAACTGTTACAACGAATTCAATCGTGGCCGACGCTCGCTCAAAGGCGAATTCCGTGAAGGTCGTCCAAAAACAGCCGTTGTGCCAGAAAACATCGATGCCGTACGTGAACTGATAATGCTAGACCGTCATGTAACATACCTTCAGATAGAAGCATGCCTATGCATTTTTCCCACCAGCATACATTCGATATTGCATGAACACCTGGCCGTAAAAAAGGTTTGTTTTCGTTGGATGCCGCACAATTGGACAATCGCACCAAAAAAAAAAAAAAAAAAAATACGATCGCGGTGCTTCAAAAGACGTTTATAAGATCGTCACAGGTGACAAATCATGGATCTATGCGTATGAGCCCGAAACAAAACAGCAATCGACCGCGTGGGTCTTCCAAGACGAGCCAAATCCAACGAAAAACAAAAAAAAAAACATTTTCGTTTATAAATATGTCTATTTTCATTATTAGGCCAGAAATATATATAGCAGCCCTCGTAGTACTTGTATTTGATGAAACATTTTGTAGTTTGAAACATCATAGTATTAGTTTTCAATTTAAAGTTATGAAAAAACATTTATTGATTGAGAGCCAACAAGCTTAAATCCTTCTAATGGGTATTCAAAAGGCAAAAGTCACTTGTTTTAACATAGCATAAAAAGATTTAAATAGTTTCTCCATATATTAAACGGCCTCTATTAAGTAATTTGATACCGGAATAAGTGTTGCCATTAATTAGAGTGGTATCCAATTGATCTGAATATATTCTTCGCTTAATATTGGATGCATGAACGTTTTATAATCTTAGTTTCATTTTTTTGTTATATATTTTTGTTTAACCCTAATGTCTTAGGAGTGTTATTATTAATTTTCATTAATCCCAGTATGTCCAGTTTTATTTTTATGATATTTTGCGAAATATCGGTTGTCGTAGGTCATGTTGTTAACATAATATTCTCATTTAAGGAACTTATTTTTTTTAAAAAGTCCATCATACCTTTTTTTAGTTATTTTCTAAAAACTTTTACCATCGCTATTAATATCATCTTGACTGATATAAATTTTAAACTATTATCGCATTTATTTAAGTTATATGCACAAAAAATAATCTAGTATAGGAAAATGATCGTTTCGATCTTCGTCTTAAGAGTGCATTGCTGCTGCTGTGCTGAAGTTATCTTCCTGAGCTTCTTTAGAAGTTTAGTTTAGTAAGCAAATTCCTTCATAGTCGATATTTAATCTACTTAGAAAATCGTATTTTCCTTTCCTTTTATATACTGCATATCTTATTTATAAAAATAAGTTGGGTTTTTGTCTGTTCGCTATAGCTGACTAAACCGTTTCATGGAATAAAAACTGGCCTGAACCACTTTGAAGGGAATAGAATGAGGATGGTTTGTAAAAACTAAAATTCGGAAAATGTTCATTTTTAAACGACTTATAGCAGAAACAGTGGAGAACGTAGAATCGTGGCCCGTGTCAGCTGATACGGCCTATCTTATGGGCGCGCAATGTAAGTGAACAGTGAAAAACGCTACTCCCTTATCTCTTTGACTTAGGATGCCGCGAAAATTCACGGCATTTGGATTTTTGCCGTAGAAACGTGTCAGCTGATTACTCTCTCACAACGCACGGTTGCCAATATCGATATACTATAGTAATTATCAACTTTTAAAATTCAATCTGTTCAATATGTTTGAAATTTTCTTATTATTTATATATATATAAACTATCTTTAGTTTCAGTTTTGATATTTTATATTGTAAAAAATTGTAATTGAAAACATAGATGTGCTCAAAATATGCGTATTGGGCAATGGCAACATTGTTCAAATGAAAACAAACAAAGATGGCTTATTTCTGCGTTTTTACCACGAGCTCAACTATTCACACATGTTGCTCGATAAGGAAGGAAAAGGAAGGAAGGGAGTAGCGTTTTTGACTGGTTCTGCTATTACGAGCGTAAATTTCCAAAAAGTAATTTTTTTCCAAACACAATTTTTTTTCTAATTTTTTTATTTTGTTTATGAACTGATTCATTTGTGTAAATTATTCAGTGAAACCTTTATGTGCGTTTTATACAAAGTGATCAATTAAAGATTGAAATTTGTGAAGAAGCCACGAAGAGGTCGCGCTAATATCGGCACGACTGCTTGTAATGCAAAATGACCTCAGATTGCGGAATTATTGAATCGGGGTCAATCAGCTAGATCGTCACGATGTCGCAGCAGGACTTTTCAAACAACAGTACGATGTACTATATATATGGTAATGTTACATGCTGGATGTACTATGTTGAGTGGCAAAAAACGGTAGATGGTTGTTACACCAGATCAAATTGATGAAATTACTTCTGCGGAAATTCCTGTTCCAGAGATTAAACGAAGTGGTGAAAACCAATATGATTCATGGACCTTGTGGACACCACAAACCCACTTCGGTTTATATGTCTGACAATAAATGCACGAAACACTATCCACGTGCTTTTCTTTCGGAAACACAAACTGGAAATGATGGATATCCACTGCATCCGCGTCGCTCACCAGACGACAATGTCAGAACCATATTCGCCACTATCGTCTAATTCACATTCAAAACCCATGTCAATGTTGAGTATTGCATTTTGGTGAAATCGATCAAATACGTTTGCAAGTACGTCACCAAAGATAGCCACATGGCGGTTTTTGGCCTTGAACGAAATGAGATCAGCAAGTATCAAATGGGTCCATAAATGAACTGCAATGAAGAGTTTTGTAAGATATTTGCTTTTGCAATTTATGAACCCAGAGAATACAGATCAGCCAGCGCAAACAGCGCCAACAACAAAAATGACATTAACGATGGTTACGTAGAAAGCTCGGCCAAGCAGTAGGTGGACATCAGGGTGTATTCTCAACTAATGCATTAGGACTAATTTATGCAATTCACCCGAAAAAAGACGATTGCTTCTACCTTCAGTTGTTATTGATTAATGGACGCGGTTCAACTTCATTTGGGTCATTGCGTATTGTGAATGGTACGGTCTGTGCAACTTTATAAGAGACTTGCCATGATCATCACGGAAATTAAACGATGGATGATGCGATGCCTACTTCGCATGCCACTGAAGTTCGCACACTTTTCGACATATTAGCCTTCAAATCCACGTCAATCATGGAATACGAACAAAAATGATATTTCCGAAGACATTTTACATCGTATTCGCTAAGAATTGGAAATGGGAAAATTTCAGTTGACACTTCCATTGGTTTGATATCAATTCCTCCAGCCTTTTGTCAATTCACTTCAACGAAAGATGAACTCATCACAAATGTTTATCCAAACATTGGCCAAATTATTGCAACTACGATTGCTTGAGTGCATTTGCAATTTAGCTGCCAAAAATACCGATGTTAATGACTTAAACTGAAAGATTCTAAATCGAATTCCGTGAGGTTTGCGCTAATACAAATCGATCGATCGTCCAGATTTAGTGAAATTTATAAATTCTTTGGAGAGGTTTGGTATGCCGCCACATCATTTGCATCTCAAAGTTGGATCTGTCATTATTATGTTTCGCAATCTTCATGCGCCGAAACCGTATAATGGAACCCGACTGATTGTGACGCAGCTATCTAATACACGGGGCTGAATGCTTGATTCTATGAATTCCTTTGAGTTCTAACGGCTTGCCATTTCAGTTCAAACATATTCAGTTTCCAGTGAAAATTACATTTGTGATGACAATCAACAGGATAAAAAGATAGATTCGTGGCGTGTTCAAAAGTTGAAAAACCACCTTTTCTGTATATATACGCACCGGAGCAGAAACCAAAAAATGTTATTTATCAAGCAAACTCAAATGAGAGGATAATCCTTCCTTTAATTTTATTTTCATCTATCTACCCACAAAAGGCAGACTACAATCAGATGATCTCAGTCATGTACATTTCTTGGAAAATATCTGATTTTTATGTTACTTCTTGGTTTATAAGATGCTGGTGATGCGCGAATGTGTGATGTTGTCAGTGCTGCCATAATTTTCCCGTAGAACGTGATGTTTTCTCAATTACAAAAAATTACCTTAACATCAAATTAAAAAACCATTTTAAAAAGTTATAATATTATATTAGAATATTTGTTTATTGTACTTATGTTAATAACATGTTAATGAAATCAATTTAAAAGGGAACTAAGACCAAAAGAAGTTTATTAACATATTTGTTTTATACCATGCCTACCTATAATGTGGGATATTTTAACAATGTTAAAACTTGCAACTATGTATATGAATATAAAATACATAAATAGTCAGTAACTACCTTATATGTGGCATTTCCGGGCTTGCTTTCTTCACACAGGAATCTTGCTATTATAGTTTCACATTTGTTATTGTAGTTTGAATCAACAGCACTAAGCTCGAGAGCATTTGGATACTGAGCCAACGCTTGAATATTACTTGCCATTGCTACCTTTGCTGCAGTTTCGACTTCTGTAATTACTGGTTCTCCATCAGTATTGCCAGTAGTTGGAATAATCTGAATATTGTATAACTGACACGCATAAAGCCCATTAATATAGATTGAGGTGGCATTTGTTTGTTTATCAAAACGTTGACTAGATGAGTTCTTATTAATCCAACCCGTCAAACGGTATTCTATTACACATAAATCAGCAAATTGGGAAGGGCCCCATGAAATATTTAATGCTTGTGTTTCTGATATAATGTTGACAGCTTGGACAGGTGTAGGTTCTGCAAATAATATATTTAGAATAAAAATATCTGTCATTAGTCCCAATAGAAAACCCAAGGTGTTCACGTATTGTACAATAGATATATGTATGTATATATACAAGTATATGTTTCTCTCTTTTACTTTTCTAGTATAACAAACAAATGTATGTATACTAGAGTGGGTCAATTTTTTTCTTGACAAAGCGGTTATCAAAATCGTAAACTACGGTGAATTCTAAGAAAATTTGCCCAAGAAACCATGGGTCTAAAATGAAAATCGAGCTTCCGGTTTTTAGCGAGAAAATTTCGTATATTGTATTTTGTAAAAAAAAAATCCAATTCCTATTCCACTGTCGATTGTTTGCTTGTTTTGTAGCTATCGAAGCTAATTTGCTCAATTTTGGTATGTGATGTTGTATTTAAGCGACAGTACAGAAATTTTTTACAGGGGGCATGGCACTGCCCACTTATGAGTTCATATGTATATCTCTGGAACCACCTCACCGATTTCGTTCAAATTTGGTATACATATTACACAATGCCTACTTAAGGGATATCTGGAGAATGATCGAAATCGGATAATAACCACGCCCACCTCCCATATAACGGTAATTTTTGAAAACACTAATGATCGGAAATTTTAATAACTGTTGAAGGGAAACATCTTGAGTTTGGTATGATGGTATGGTACTGATTATGTTGAGATGATAAACTTAGATAACAATAGCATTTTGTCGGAGCCGCCCTTCACTGCAAACATACCCTATTACCATTTGCTCGAATACATAGAATTTGACAATCCTCCCCTTCCGGATCCACAAATTCCTCCACATATTCAAGGAACCGAGCGCTTTATGCAACTGCTGACTAGCGTTTCACGTCGAACTATGGAAAAAAATCGCGATGGTGTTATGGCAGTCACGGTTGTAAGTCGAAACGCAACATCTAGGGTGGACAGCAAACAAGACCTTAAAACTAATTAATTCTGAACTTTAGAAGTATATTATATTTTGTTTGGCCCTTAACAGTTAAGTTTTTGCGTTATATATAGATATAAAATGATATTGTTAACTGCAATACGATTTCGCGCAAGATTAAAGCTATTAAAGTTTGAAATTTTATTTATTATTATTTTAATTTGTATGGGTGGATAGGTAACATATACACACACCGACCACAGCGGCCAACGACCATACCCTGCTGAATACATCGGTTCTCGTCCGATCACCGAAGCTTTTTAAAACCCGATCTAAATACTATTATTTTATAAATATCTAATTTATTTTTAAGGGTCACAACGTTTTATTTCTTAAAATTACAAAAACCATGAGCTTTTACATTTCTTGTGTATTGATGATTTAATGGCCAATTTCATAAAAAACTTTTTTAACATTAATCTAAACATCAAAATTAGACCGTTATCTATACGGCTTCTAAAGCTCTTGGAATTTCCTTTCGAACAAATCCAGACATAACCATTTTTGTTAGTTTTCTTAAAAGATTAAAAAACATTTTTGAATGTTTTAAATTTGTGTAGAGCACTTTCTCAAAATTGCAAGTATGTAGAGATCTTAAGATCAACTTGATATGCATCACAAAAAGAACGCTGATGAGAAAGTGTAGCAGCACTTGTACGGTCACTGCTTGATGTTTTCGGCTCCAGTAGTTGTTACTATTTTCCATTTCATTTATTGAAAAAAAAAAAAAAAACAAAATGAAAAGTTTCTCGTTAAAAACCGGAAGCTCCATTTTGATTATAGATCCATGGTTTCTTGGGCAAATTTTCTTATAATTCATCATAGTTTACGATTTTGATAATCGCTTGGTGCATTTTTTTTTTGCTCCATACAAATTGACCCACTCTAATATACTCAGAGTGTATAGGTATGCGAGAGCGCTGCAAGCTATACGCGTTTGAGTTTGATGCTATCCCTATTTATATTAAACAGTGTGGTCAATACAAATAACGTAACAACATATGTTTCACCATGACCTTTCTATATGGCCACTGCAGTATGGCTATGGCTGGCATTTTTAAGTGAGTTATAGTCGCGTGTCGCCTAGGCGACAATAAATGCGAAAATAAATCAAAAACAAAAACACGTGCATTCTCTATGCTCGCCCTGATGTGGGGTATTTATGCATTACATTGTAGTTAGCTTTTAGTTAGTTCATAAAAGTTAACTAGAAATGTGTTTTTTGCGTAGTTGACTACCGAATTGCTGGCAGGGCTGCAATTCGAATATACTTGTGTGCATGCATACATACGCATGATTTTTAATTTGCACAGAAATCAAGTTGTTTATGAGTGTATGCATTTGTTTAAAATCTGATACAAATGAGTTATTTCGTGTGGAGGAAAGGAAAACATCGATCGATAGGTTGGTGATTGTGGAAATATGTATGTAAGAGAAAAAATGGGTAGCAAGTACTCAATCCGAAAAAAAGTTATTGTCAACTTTATAAGTAATCAATCCGAAAAAAGTTATTGTCAATTTTATACAAACAAGAATCAAAAGCAAAAAAATGCGAGCATCTTTCATATTTTATACTTGTAGTTGTTCTGATTAAAGGAAAAGTAGGAAAACCAGAAAAAATATATATGCTACGATTACAGCTTTAAAAAAATCTACGTTTTTATTTTTTTTTTTTTTGATTATGGATTTGTCTTGAAAATGGATCCGGGTGATTCAAATGATGCTCAAAAAATAAAAAGAATAAACTTAATAAATAAATCCACTTATGAGGATGAAGTAGAAAAAAGAAAACAAAAAAGAAAAGAATATGATAATCGATACAGAGAGAAACACCCACATAAGTGTACCTCCTCAAATCGCTGGTCCATCTACCAGAGATGTGCCTTATATACCTCGGACAGCAATACATTCGTCTGGTCCATTTACCACAGATGACATATGTATATTCAGAAATCATACACAACGAGCAAATTACAAATTACACTATTATACTTGATGTCCATTCAAAAAGTGCCCACATTGCTTTGATAAACTTGATTTTTTATGTACAATTTCTCATGTCGCGAGCGCACCTAAAAATGCTCAGTGAAAAACGCAACTGCCTTCCTTCCTTTTCCTTCTTCAACGGCGAAATGTGTGCACAATGAAAAACGTGGTAAAAACGCAGAAATCAGCCATCTTTGTTTGTTTTCATTTGAACAATGTTGCCATTGCCCAATACGCATATATAGTTTTGAGCACATCTATGTTTTCAATTACAATTTTTTACAATATAAAATATTAAAACTGAAAACAAACTATTAAAAATAGTTTATATATTTATAAATAATAGCATTCGACTCTGATTTTGAGTTATTTTAAGAAAATTTCAAACATATTGAACAGATTTAATTATAAAAGTTGATAATTAATGCAGTATTTCGATATTGGCAACACTGCGTTGTGAGAGAACAATCAGCTGCGCCGTTTCTGCGGCAAAAATCCAAATGTCGTGAATTCTCACGTCATTCCACGTCAAAGAGAGAAGGGAGTAGCGTTTTTCACTCTTCAGTTACATTGCGCGCCCATAAGATAGGTCGTGCGTGCTGACTCGGGACACGATTTTACGTTTTTCACTGGTTGTGCTATTAGACGACTTCGGAAAAGGTTGCGTTAAATGTTTAACGCTTCAGTGGAGGTGGAATAGGGTTGAACGATGAACGCAACTCGGAAGGAGAAGAGCAACAAAGAAAGATAGAGTGCGAGAGAGAGAGAGAGAGAGAATTAGAGTAAAGCAGAGAACTTAAAGCATAGAAAAGGTGCAGGTTCGACAGCGAATATTTGTAAGATTTGTAGTAAGGAATTCACCTTTCTACCACAGAATTCACGCTGTGAAGAGAAATAAAGATATGTATTTTCGGCATATGACGATGTGGCATGTATGCCCAAGCAGAAAATATGAAGAGACATAAATATAGTACATGTATGCATGCCCATGATTTAGAGATGGAAAATATTTGAGTACCTGTGATTTTGTCAGTGCTACTTAAAAATCACTGGTTACAGCTGTGACAAGTTTCCTAAAGTAGCAGTGACTGGAATTAACGAACACATGGGAAACAAAATGGCAGTCACAGTATCACATGAAAAATTGCGACTGTGACAAAATAGCATACACCATGTAACATAAAAAATTGCGGCTGTGATGAATTCATATTCATTAATGCTATGAATTTATAAAAAACGGATCATTTACATTAATTTACGAAACGATTACAAATCAATTTGCTTATACTTAATAAAAATTAAAGATGTCTGTGTCAAAAAGCACCAAAACGAGTTATATGTGGCAATGTTTTAAAGAGGTGGATGCTGTTTTCGCAAAATGTGATATTTGTAAATCCAAAATATCATATAAAACGTCAACATCAAATATAAAAAAACATAGGGAACGGAGGCATCATACTGTTCGATTGGAAATGGTAATATAATTTTGAAGTTATTATCAAATTGGTATTGTGAAAATGTTTTTGCAGTCGGAAATTACGCCAGCGCCGCAAAATGCGCTTGTTACTTTTGAAGAGGATATTACATCAACTTCGATTGCATTACCAAAGCCTTTAACACAAACTAAGATTTTAAATGTCGTGCGGCTAAAATCAAAAACTGAAATAACAAGCAAGTTATTGCAGTTCTTTACGGTGGATTTGCAACCTTTCTCTATAGTTGAGGACAAAGGTTTTCGGGAATTTCTCACAGCCCTAAATCCATCTTATGACATTCCTACCAGACGTGTGATTTCAAAATCAATGATTCCTGCATTGTATGAGGAATGTAAACATAAAGTGCGAGAAATGATTAGGAGCGGGGAAAAGTTTTGCATCACCACTGATTGTTGGACACACATTATGTCTCCAAAAAATTTGAACTAACGTCAGTACTTTTATCGTCATCCCAACTAAAGCACAATTATAAAGCTGAAAACTTAGGTGAGGCGATACAGCAAATCGTAAGTGATTGGAAAATTAACGACAAAATATTGCTAGTTGTTTCGGATAATGCTAGTAACATAAAAGGTGCTATAATTAATAAGTTAGGTTGGAAGCATTTTGGATGTATGGCTCACACAATTAATTTAATTGTAAAAGAAGGATTCCGCATTCCTGAAGTAGAACAAGTAACTGATAAAGTTAAAATAATAGTTGCTCACTTCAAGAAAAGTACTTCAGCGAATGAAGTGTTTGAAAATTACCAGCGCAACAGCGGTAAAGATCCTCTAAAATTTATTTTATTTATTTATTTATTTATTTAAATGAGAACTAATTATTAATAATTAATACACAGAGATTAAGCACTGGCTACTAGGGCCTTCGGCTATCTATTACAATAGTTATGTCTAATTAAAATTAAGTGTATAATTAATACTTAGTGTTTATTTGCTTATAATATTTAAATGTTATTTATCTTACATATCTTAAGAAAATTGTTGATAGCATTGATGTTGTCAATATTTGGTGTTTTCAGTAGACGGGAGGGTTCCCTGTTTCCAAAGATGGTTTTCCTTTTTTGTGCTAGTGTAGTGCAGTCGTTTAGGATATGGTTAATTGAGTCGTTTGGATGATTGCAAAGTGTGCAGCTAGGTTTTTCCGTTTTGTTCAACAGATAATTGTGTGTTCTTAAAGTCTGACCTAATCTAAGGCGCACAAATATTTTTATGTATTGACAGGAACAGTCGGATGGATAGTTTGGCTTGACACCAGTGGGATTGTGTTCCTCTAGAGTTTGACTCGTAAAGCTCTTTTTTTACTAGGTTGCGAATGTCTTTTTATGTGACGTGTGCGTACGAAAAAACTGGTTCTCTACTCGCCTTTTTGGCGCGATCGTCTGCAAGTTGGTTGCCTCTAATACCAGCGTGTCCAGGGATCCACATGATCTTGATTATGTTTTTGTGTTTGTATAAAATATCTTTTATATTCTTGATCAGTACTGAGTTATTTGTATCATTCAACAGCGCGGTAATTGTCGATTTGCTATCACTGCATATGATGTGTTTTTCTTTAGATTGTGCAATAAATAGCACCGCTTCGTATATCGCAGCCGCTTCAGCTGTAAGTATAGAGCAGTACGGTGGTAAAACACCGACGGTTATAATGACACCTTGGTCGTTTGTCACTGCAAACGAAGTGTGGGTGTCCGATTTTGATCCATCGGTGTAGATAATTTTCCACTCTGGTTTGTAAATGTTTACTGCGTCGTTAAATAGCTGGTTATATTGTTCTGCGTTGGTGGTTGATTTTTGATACTTGAATAACGTACTTATTATGGATGATTTTAACGTCAGCCAGTGAGGATGAGTGTTCTCCTTTATTAATTGTGGTGTTGATATTATGTCAAGGTGGAGGATGGAGTCATGTGTAGAAGTTCACGCAAGTGAGGAAAGTTCTCTGATCGCCATTCACTTGGGAGTGGCCAGAAACGATTCTTTTACATATGACTCAAGCAGCTCACGACTTCCGGTCTTTGACCAAGTATCCTCTGGGCAGCCTAAGAACATCCGTTTGAAGGCGAGCTAAAGTGAGAAGGCGAAATATCCCCTACTTAGGGTTGTGCGCTGGGTTTGGGACCCGCCACGTAAAAAAAACGCACCAATGAAAACCAACAATCAGCCTCGGATGAGAGACCCCCCTTTTGATGACGACCATGGCAAGCGAAATAAGGACTACGAATTGAGGGCATGCACCTGGAATGTCCGGTCCCTTAATTGGGAAGGTGCCGCTGCCCAGCTGGTTGATGTCCTCGTGAAAATAAAGGTTGACATCACCGCCGTCCAAGAAATGCGATGGACGGGACAAGGACAGAGACGAGTAGGTCCTTGTGACATCTACTACAGTGGCCATATAAAGGAGCGCAAGTTTGGTGTTGGATTCGTGGTGGGAGAGAGACTCCGTCGCCGAGTACTATCATTCACTCCGGAGAATGAACGTCTAGCCACAATCCGCATCAAAGCGAGGTTCTTCAACATATCGCTGATTTGCGCCCACGCCCCGACGGAAGAGAAGGACGATGTGACCAAAGATGCCTTTTATGAGTGCTTGGAGCGCACTTATGAGAGATGCCCCCGCCACGATGTCAAAATCGTGCTTGGCGACTTCAACGCCAGGGTGGGCAAAGAAGGTATCTTTGGCACTACGGTCGGTAAATTCAGCCTCCACGAGGAAACATCCCCAAACGGGTTGAGGCTGATCGACTTCGCCGGGGCCCGAAATATGGTTATCTGTAGTACTAGATTCCAGCATAAGAAGATACATCAAGCTGCCTGGCTGTCTCCGGATCGAAAAACCACCAACCAGATCGATCATGATGTGATAGACGGAAGACACGTCTCCAGTGTTTTAGATGTGCGTGCGCTCCGAGGTCCTAACATCGACTCGGACCACTATCTTGTTGCAGCCAAAATTCGCACCCGCCTCTGTGCAGCAAAAAACGCACGCCAACAAACACAAGGAAGGTTCGACGTCGAGAAGCTGCAATCACAACAGACAGCCGAACGATTTTTAACTCGGCTTGCACTTCTGCTCTCTGTCCTGCTCTCGTCAACAACTCGGTATAAGGGAACTGTGGGACGGCATCTCAAACTCCTTACGTACAGCTGCAACCGAAACCATTGGTTTTCGGAAAGTGCAAAAGAACAGCTGGTACGACGAGGAGTGCCGTGTCGCAGCGGAGAGAAAACAGGCTGCCTACCTCGCAACGTTACGATCGACCACAACACGTGCGGGATGGGATAGATACCGAGAGTTGAAGAGGGAAGCAAGACGCATTTGTAGACAAAAAAAGAAAGAGGCCGAAATGCGTGAGTACGAAGAGCTTGATAAGCTGGCCGACAGGAGTAATGCTCGAAAATTCTACGAAAAGATGCGGCGGCTTACAGAAGGTTTCAAGACCGGAGCATACTCTTGTAGAACCCCCAAAGGTGATCTAGTCACCGATGCCCAAAGCATACTTAAATTATGGAGGGAACACTTCTCCAGCCTGCTGAATGGCAGTGAACGTACAACGCCAGGAGAAGGCGAACCCGATTCCCCAATCGATGACGATGGAGCAGACGTTCCATTGCCCGACCATGAAGAGGTTCGAATAGCAATTGCCCGCCTGAAGAACAACAAAGCGGCAGGGGCCGACGGATTGCCAGCCGAGCTATTCAAACACGGCGGCGAAGAACTGGTAAGGAGCATGCATCAGCTTCTTTGTAAAATATGGTCGGACGAAAGCATGCCCAACGATTGGAATTTAAGTGTGCTGTGCCCAATCCATAAAAAAGGAGACCCCACAATCTGCGCCAACTACCGTGGGATTAGCCTCCTCAACATCGCATATAAGGTTCTGTCGAGCGTGTTGAGTGAAAGATTAAAGCCCACCGTCAACAAACTGATTGGACCTTATCAGTGTGGCTTTAGACCTGGTAAATCAACCACCGACCAGATATTCACTATGCGCCAAATCTTGGAAAAGACCCGTGAAAGGAGAATCGACACACACCACCTCTTCGTCGATTTCAAAGCTGCTTTCGACAGCACGAAAAGGAGCTGCCTCTATGCCGCGATGTCTGAATTTGGTATCCCCGCAAAACTAATACGGCTGTGTAAACTGACGCTGAGCAACACTCAAAGCTCCGTCAGGATCGGAAAGGACCTCTCCGAGCCGTTCGATACCAAACGAGGTTTCAGACAAGGCGACTCCCTATCGTGCGACTTTTTCAACCTGCTTCTGGAGAAAATAGTTCGAGCTGCAGAACTCAACAGAGAAGGTACCATCTTCTATAAGAGTGTACAACTGCTGGCGTATGCCGATGATATTGATATCATCGGCTTCAACACCCGCGCCGTTAGTTCTGCTTTCTCCAGACTGGATAAGGAAGCAATAGAAATGGGTCTGGCAGTGAACGAGGGCAAGACGAAATATCTCCTGTCATCAAACAAACAGTCGTCGCACTCGCGACTTGGCACTCACGTCACTGTTGACAGTCATAACTTTGAAGTTGTAGATAATTTCGTCTATCTTGGAACCAGCGTAAACACCACCAACAATGTCAGCCTGGAAATCCAACGCAGGATTACTCTTGCCAACAGGTGCTACTTTGGACTGAGTAGGCAATTGAAAAGTAAAGCCCTCTCTCGACGAACAAAAGCCAAACTCTATAAGTCGCTCATAATTCCCGTCCTGCTATACGGTGCAGAGGCTTGGACGATGACAACAACCGATGAGTCGACCTTAAGAGTTTTCGAGAGAAAAGTTCTGCGAAAGATTTATGGTCCTTTGCGCGTTGGCCACGGCGAATACCGCATTCGATGGAACGATGAGCTGTACGAGATATACGACGACATTGACATAGTTCAGCGAATTAAAAGACATCGGCTACGCTGGCTAGGTCATGTTGTCCGGATGGATGAAAACACTCCAGCTCTGAAAGTATTCGACGCAGTACCCGCCGCGGGAAGCAGAGGAAGAGGAAGACCTCCACTCCGTTGGAAGGACCAAGTGGAGAAGGACCTGGCTTCGCTTGGAATATCCAATTGGCGCCAAGTAGCGAAGAGAAGAAACGACTGGCGCGCTGTTGTTGATTCGGCTATAATCGCGTAAGCGGTGCCTACGCCAGTAAAGAAGAAGATATTATGTCAAGTTTTTCTATAATGTTTGTACATTGTACGATCGTGGATAGTTTTTTGGTGGTACGATATGTTTTCATCGCATTAAACAAAAGGGAGTTTTTGCACTGGAGGAGCTTTGGTATGAGCATCATTGTATTCAGCTTTGTTCGGAGATGGATGCTGGGTAGACCTGCTTCAGTTAAGACCACTTTGGTTGGAGAAGTAGGGAATGCGCGAATGCTCCTTTTTACCGCTATGTGATAAGGGGTTTCAATGAGTGCGAGATGGGATTTAGCACAGTGTCCATAGATTGCGAGTCCAAAGTCTATTTTTGACAACATCAATGCTTTTACAATATTTACGAGAGTTGAGGTATGGATATGACAGTGTTTTGAAGACAGAAACTTTATAATGTTTAGTCTATTAAGTAAACTTTGCAATGTTCCTTAAATGTTAGTTTTTTATCAAAAATTAAGCCAAGTATTCTTAAAGTTGTAGTGTGAGGAATTTGTGTGTTTTCGAAGGATAGGTTAGGGAAGGTGCATTTTCTTTTTCTGCAAACGTGAAATGTTGCGCTTTTGCTTGCAGAAACTTTTGTTCCTGAAGTTTTAGACCATTCTGCTATTTCGGTTAGGATGTTGCTAAAAATGATTTTTACTTGGTTTAAATTTTTTAAAGCCGAAAAAATTAAAACATCGTCTGCGTAGATGATATGATCTACACATCGGTATGAGGTTATTAAGTTGCTTAATTGGTTAAAGGCAATAATAAATAGTGTTGTTGAAAGGGGAGATCCTTGGGGTATGCCATTATGTAGGGGGTATATGTTGGAGTTGTGGTTACTAACACTTACTGTAATCTTACGATTTGAAAGGAATGACTTTATGAAATTATACATTTTATCTCCAAAGTCCCATTTTTTTAATTCTTGTAATACCGTATGAGCTTCAATTCTATCGAATGCTTTCTCAAAATCTAGACTGAGGACGGATAAGTGATTTTTGGTAGATATTGTTGTTGTAGCGTGGTGTTCAAAGTAAAGAAGTGGGTCAATGACTCCAAGACCACTTTGAAAACCAAACTGGTTGGGGCTTATCAGTCCTTTTTGTTTTAAATACCACATGAGTCTTTTTGATATAATTTTTTCCAAAACTATGGCAATGCAGGGTATCAAAGAAATAGGTCTGAAGTCTGAAATTGAGGCACTCGATTTGTTGGCTTTAGGGATGGGAATAATTGTAGCTTTTTTCCATTCTTGAGGTACAATACCCTGCATTAATATGTTATTGTATAGGGTTATAAGTCTGATTTTTAAAGAGTATGGAAGATTTTTTAGGAGGAGGTAGGAAATTTTGTCTGATCCAGGGGTTTTTCCGGACATTTTGCTGATAGTAGAATCGAACTCTTCTAATGTAATGGGAGATTCTATCAATGTAGCTTCGAAACACGGGGATGGGTTGTTGTATGTTTGGGAAATGATTTGATTAGAAAGTGTAATAAAATTCGGGTGAAAGTTGAAATTTTTGGATTTGTTTGACCATGTTCGCGCAAAGCAATATGCTGCGGATCGTAAATGGGACCTATGGGAGATTGAATAAAATCAATTTTATTTTGTTTATGTCCTCCTGAAAGAGATTTGATGTCATTCCATATTTTTTTAGAGCTTGAAGTGGGTTTTATATTAGCTGTTAGTTTTTCAAGGGCTATGCGTTTAGCAGACTTTAGTTCTCTTCTGAAGTTAGAGTTTGCTTTTTTGTATCTAATTAAGTTTTCAGTTGTTACGTTCTGTTTGAATTTAGACCAAAGAGCTTGTTTTGTATTTCTCAAGGTAGTTAATAGATTGGACCAATATGGTAGTTTGGCGGAAAATTTTTTTGTGCTAGTTTGGGGAATGGAGATATGTGCAGCGGATCGAATAATCCTTTTTATTTTTGATGCTTCTGCGTTTATGTTTTCTGATGTTATTTCAGCACTTGTTGATGTGTTGAGCAGGGAGCAATATTTTAACCAATCAGCTTTATCTGTAAGAAATTTTGATCTCGGCTTAATGATGTATTGCATCGGTGTGATGAGGGTAGTTATGATAGGAAAGTGGTCGCTATTGTGAAGGTCTTCTAGAGTATAAGAACAGAGTTTATGGGCTATGGAAGCTGAACAAAGAGCCATGTCTATATGAGTGAAAGTTTTATGGGAGGAAAAGTGAGTTGGTGATCTATCATTAAGAACAAATAAGTTTTTTGAGAGAATAACATCTTCCATTATTTGGCCTCTTCCATTTGAGAAGGTAGATCCCCATAGGGGCCTCCAAGCATTAAAATCTCCAATGATTATTGTGGGTGCAGGAACAGCGTTGATGACACCTATAAGTTCTCCTGCCGTAAACTTTTGATTCGGAGGGATGTAGCATGTGACTATAGAAAATTTGAAACCGATGTTAATTTCTATTGCATTGGCGGAAATGTTGGAAGAGACTGGGATACGTTTGTGTTTGATATGTTTTTTGATAAACAGGGCAATGCCTTGTTTAGCTGATTTGTTTTGTGGTAGATTATGGAAATAACCAATGTATTTGTGAGGAGTACATGCCGTTTTATTTGCTGGGAGGTGAGTTTCTTGTAATGCAATTACGTGTGGTGAGAATTCATTTATGAGTATATTTAAATCTGGATAATTGTTAAATAGACCTTTCAAATTTCACTGGAGAATTTTCATAGTCTATTTTGTGATGGGGGTTGTGTGGGTAATGGGGCGGCGGGAGTGTTACTGAGTTGGGTGATAAAGTTTGAAATGAGTGAGGTTGTTGCGTTGTAGTCAAAAGGTGTAACAGTTGAGTCTTCGACTGCACTTGTTGTTGGAAACGAGTGAGTTGAATTTATTTGATTTATAGTGGTTGTTACATTTTCTTCGTTGTTTGTGCTGATAGTTTTAGAGTTGGAAGTTGTAGGTGAAGTAATAGAGGAGAGCGAGATTTGCTCTTTTGTTTGAGTGTTTTGTTGATTGTTTGTGGGAGTTATGTTTGTCGGGTTGTTAATAACGTTAGCGAATGAAGGAGATGAAGAATTGAAAACAGGTGGTATTTGTGCTTTATGGATATTTACTGCTTCGCGGAAAGAGCATTTGTTTTCTGTTTGAATTGTTATTATATTCTTTATTTGGGTGAACTTTGGACACAGTTTACTTGAGGCTGGGTGATCAGCAGAACAGTTTGCACAGAGAGTGCGAGTACAGGGTGAGGGATTGTGGGTTGGTAATGTACATGTATCGCAAGTAGGGACCTTATTGCAGCGTTTTTTTGTGTGACCAAGTAATTGACAGTTTTTGCATCTCATAGGATTTGGATAGTATGGTCTTACCTTTGTTGTATACCATGAAACATCAATTTTTTCCGGAAGGGAGTAGCGATCGAAAGTTAGGAGGACTACACCACTAGGAGTTGGTTGGCTATTTATGTATTTCGGAAATTTATAAATTGATATGACACCCTGTTCTTGCAAGTTTTCGATTATTTCATTCTCTGGAATATCGTTTAGGCACGGAGCGTAAATGGTACCTTTGCATGAGTTTAGATTTTTGTGGAGCTCAATTTTTACACTGCATATCCCAAAAATATGAATGCTATAAAATTCGTAAGAGATAGAGGTTCCAATATGGTTAAAGCATTGGAGAACTACACACGCATTAGTTGTAGTAGCCATTTATTAGCAATGTGTTAGATAAATAATTTGATGAAACTACTGAGCTCACTGAAATGTTTGAGTCGTGTAAGAAACTCGTAAAATATTTTAAAAAAGCAAATTTACAGAACGGGCTTACAACTTCTCTAAAAGTCCATTCCCAACCCGGTGGAATTCCAATTACGCCATGATAAAATCAATCGTTGATAACTGGTTTATTATAAATGAATTGCTAGGTGAGAAAGAAGGAAGGCAGCGCCTTTTACACATAAATATTTCGACACTGAAAGTCTTACTTGAATTGTGTAAGAACATTGAAATTATTTTCAAAAAGTTGCAAACTTGCAGCTCACCCTCTTTGTGTTTTGTTTTACCTTCGATTTATAAAATTCAAGACCTCTGTAAACCTAATAGCGAAGATATTGGCGCTATTTCTGTTTTGAAAGAAAAAATAATTCAAAATGTAGACGATATTTGGGTGAAGAATTTGACTTTGTGGCATAAGGCTGCATTCTTTTTATATACGCCAGCTGTAAATATGCAATGTAACGATCTCCGCGATATTAAAAATTTTTGCATATGTCGCATTCAAGAATTAGAATGTACAGATTATTTCCAATCAATACCACTGGCTAATATTACTTCTGATTCCGAAAGCCCTGGTCCATAGTTGTCTGCGCCAGTTTCGCGAAATTCATCCAATAACTTAGCAAGTTTTTCAACAGCAACTAGAACGACTCCATCACCCTATCCCAATCAAGATATTTATTCAGTTCTTTCTACCAAGTTTGTTAGAAGACTCAGCACCTACAGCATCCGAAACTCCTGAAGAAGAAGTGGAACGGTATAGCCAGGAAAAAGTTGAAATTACGGGAGATTTCGACTTATTTGAATGGTGGACAAATAATTTCAAAAACTATCCTCGTTTATCAAAATTAGCTTTTCAAATTCATTCAACTCCTGCTAGCAGTGCAGCGGATGAACGAGCTTTTTCAATGGCTGGCAATATTATAACTGAGAAGCGAAGCCGACTAGCGCCAAATGCAGTCGATAGTTTATTATTTTTACATTCCTATTATAAAAATTTCAACAAATAATTGTGATATGTCAACACTCCGTTGAAAATTATAAACGCACCACATACTGAATAATAAATTTTTCTAGTTAATGAGTAAATATGTAATTATGTAGCATATGCTACCATCGTTCAATTGCGTTCCTCTGTTAGCGCCAAAAGCATGTTGTTGGTAGTCAAATAAAGCGTCATGCCTTCGGCAATAAGCTAAATGCAGTGTCTTATGCCTTCGGCAACAAGTCAAACAAAGTGTCTGCTTGTTTCGTCCGTAACACTTGAAACACTTCTTTGCCGAAGTCAATATGTTATGCGCACTCCTCGCTTTGCGCTGGTGCTCTTTCATCCACTTCTTTCTCTTTAGCATCACACGTATCAGTCAATGCAGTGTTCAGTCGCAGAAGCAAGAAGTATTGACTAAGTGTACAATAATTGCGGCCACCGCATGCAGATCTCTGGTATGTATGTATGTATGCTTTGCGTTTTGCCCTCAGCAATTCATGTAGCATGTAAACAAAATTATGCCATGAGTACAATTTTGTATGAATGCATGCATAGTAATGTTTATAGTCAATTTGGATATTTAATCAAATATAGTAAATTTTACAACAAAAACGATTTCATTCATAAACGCTGGCGCCGTAACATCTCCCTGAACATGTCTTTGTCAACAAACGTCTTTTCGCGACGATGCTTCATAAATTGAGCAACTTCTAAAATATTAGTGGTACTCATTTAACGTCGTAAACGTATGGCAACATCGCAAATTCGCAATATCGTAAAACAGCTGTTAATTTTTACATGCATTTTATTTTACGACAAGCTTGCAAATATGCGAGACCTTTTTCAGTGGCAACCATAGCATTTTGCGCAATTCGCAATCAGCTGGAAGCGTCCATTTGGTGTTTGAAAAAAATGGAAGCGGTAAGTAAATTCTTAACAATTAATTATTGGCTTGTATTATTAATATTTAATTGATTATTTAATAGAAAAAAAGATTGAGGCTAAACGGCACATTTCGTTGGTCTGAAAGCCAAACGAAAGAGCTTTTAATAAATATTGTGGACGCAATTAAAGAAAATCCGGACCATTTTGAGGTAATATTGATATATTTTTTGTGATTTCATAATTTTGCATTTTACTATCTGCATTTAGAAACCAACAGCCCAAAGGTTTTACAACAAAATTGGCGAAAAAGCTCCAAATTTAAAGAATATTAAATGGGACATCATGAGGACAAAAATGAGGCATTTGAAAGCGACTTTTTTATCTGCGCTCAAATGGAAAGGCAAGACTGGTGCAGGCTTACTTGAAAGTGGTGATCCTCATAGTGTGGAAGAATACATAAAAAAAATATGTCCTTTTTATGAAGACCTTCACGTGATATTTGGACGTCGCATAAATGTTCAGCCACCAGCGATTTATCAATCAACAGAGGTGGTGTCAGCGTTGGACGATACATATATAGAATATATTGAACCAGAGATAGACCCCGACACAAGTTCTTCGAGTCCGTTACCCAGTCCGTCCGTTATTATATATTCGTCTGCAGATGAAGTAGTTAGTCCGTCCGCTAATTTTGCATGCATATCTACACCAAGGAGAAATATGAAAAGATCTCATAACAGTTCAAATCCATTTTCATTACTTTTCGAAATCCAAAATAAGAAATTGGAACTAGAAACGAAAAAATTGGAACTTGAAAAAGAGAGAGAGGAAAACAATTTTCAATTGCAGAAATTACGGTTGGAGAAAGAAATGGAAGTAGAAATGGAAAAAGTCAGATTGGAACACGAGCGATTGAAAAGCTTAAATAGCTCATAAGTTGCCAAAATGTAATCATCTGTATTCCAATATAAGATTTTTTCATTTTGACTTTTTCTTCTTAATACATTTGTTGGTTTGTTTTACTTATAGTGCCTTAGTGAATATGGTCCACCTTGCTTTTTTTTACTTTATCCGTATTAAGTTATTTCTAGTCAAATAATTTATGTTACTTGTTTATGTAAAGAAATTTAATTTTATTTGAAAAAATAAATAAGAAAAGAATTTTTAAATGAAGATATTTATTGATTAAACAATTGCTCAAAGATTTGTCGTCGCCTTATCTCACCCTCATTGGTCCGAGCATTTGGTTCCCATAACGACTCGTCAATGCTGTGCTCCGATTCCTCAGGTTGGTAATCGAAATAATCGTCTTGTTGCAGTATAAGGTTGTGTAACAATGCACAACAGAGAATCCATTTGTTAACTTTTCTCATACCATTTTCATTTTTTATTTGGAGCCTTAAGCCTTTTAAACTACCAAATCTTTCCTTCAGCATTCCAAAACAATGTTCAATTCGAATTCTATATCGACTGAATGTTTTGTTAAAAAAAGTCTTTTGGCTTAGTGTTAAACTTCTAGAATTTTCTCTAAATGGCGTTATAACAGTACTCGATAATTTATATGTACTGTCACCTGCGATCCATTCAGCTCCTCCAAAAAACACATCGGCGTCATTCGACAATTCGCAATTACTAAAAATACGTGCATCATGTACGCTACCTGAATAGCCTAACACTAAATGTCTTATTTGAAGCGAATGGTCACAAACGGCTTGAACTTTAACTGAATATTGTTGCTTTCGTGAAAAGTAAGCTTCTGGGTCTTGAGAAGGTTTTTCCGCCAAAGGAATTTCAGTACCATCGACGTATCCCACGCAGTTTGGCAATTCACCCCAGGTTTCTGACACGAGCTTTTTACGTTCATCGCTATTTGGCCAAAACAGATACTGATCTTTATGCTTTAACAGTGCTTTAAAAATTCTGTCAGTCAAATTCTAATATAAAGAAAAAGATAAACATTAATCTAACAAAACAATGACAAACACTAACCTGAATGATACCACCATCACTAACTCCAAACAAGCCAGCAATCTTAGACAGAGTAGCGCCTTCACCGTTTGAGCCTAAGCGATATAGTACGATTGCTAATTGTGTTTTGAGAGGGAATTGTTTGCAAGAACGTATTTGGTTGAACGACGCATCGTCCTTTATTAAATTTAAAATAAAGTCGAAGGTTTTCCAGTTTACGCGTGTAATCTTCTTGAATCTAGTCTCATCAAGTTCCCATAACACGTCGTTTAAGAATTCCTTACACTTAGGCACACTATTTTGAATAAACGGCACACTATATCTGCATTCTTCGCCCAGGGCCAAAACAATCAGCAGTTCCTCCAATATGTTATCTTCTTTTATTGTCTTCTCCTCTACCAGAAAACAGAATTTTACTCAATTGAAGCAAAATACAAATTAAATATATACCTTCGTCCTCACAAAAATTGTCGACAATCATTAAATCATTTAATGCAGCTACTTCTAATAATTTAAGAAGTTTTTGTTTTTCGCTCACTCTCGGCATTTTAAAATATTCACTTTGAACAAATAAACAGCTGACTTGTACGAGTTTTGCTATCATGTTTTGCCATTGGGCACTCATTTAACCGTAGTGGCAACTTTGTAAGTTCGCAATTATTGCATACATGTGAAATTAAATGAGTACCACTATTATTTTAAGTTCTCTGCTTAAAGCATAGAGAAGGTGCAAATTGAATTCTATATGCTGTTGTATATGAATTTAAGAAAGTGTTGGTCACTCTCCCATATTTTTATCCTTTCCCTCTCGCTAGTTTTCTTTCATACAAAATGATATGCATTTCTTGGAATATCAATAAAAAGTTTAACTTCTTCCGCGCGTAGGGACTCCACGCACCAGTTTTGTTTTTATAAAAATGTATTTTATTTCCAGGCATATAAACATTTCGTTGCAAAATGATAAACTTCTCTATTCGCGTGGCTGTATTACTCAAGGTCATAGTACCGTGGATTGCCGTATACGCAATGGATAAAAATTACAGAAGCAAGTATGTGTATTTTTTTTTTGTTTTGGTTTTTATTTAAAGGAAATCAACTATTCGTGGACCACAAATGGGAATCTATAAATCGGAAGCAGCACCCAAGGATGCCAAAACAGTACTTAAAGTAGTCAAAGTAAAGATCGAGTGGTCTATCTGACGAGTAATATTGGACTCCAAATTTAAATTTAAGAAACATCTGGTGTATACTTCGGGTATAGCAAACATAATATATAATGCTTTATCAAGAATGATGGCCAATAGGGGATGCGTGCGTTCCAGCCGGCGAGTTTTAATAGCATTGAGTTCCGTAATATTGAATACAGTACTAATATGGATACAGGAACTAAAGAGAGAGAAGACGAATACCGTTTTTTGACGTAAAAAAAAGAGGCCAAAACCAAAAGCATCATAATGTGACAGCAACGACGGCAAACCTCAACCAAAGTACGGTGGACTCACAGACTAATTCCGGGCATCCACTCGTAGGGACCTAGACTTCCACCTAACCCAAATACTAAGTTGACATATTATACATACATATATGTATGCTTTGGAAGCTATCTGTTTCCGATTCCATCACGACTTTAGGTTTTCGATGCTTTCTCTTATTATAAAAAACTCGTGGTTATAAAAATTAACCGCAACCACTTATTTAATTTATAAGCTAATTTAGCTTGTATTATTTTGTTTTTTGTTATATACAGCGAATAAAAGTATACTAATTAGTTTACGTTAACTTTTGATTTATAACCAATAGTAAAAGTATGTATAATAATATAGATGTAATAAATAAATAACTTAAAATAAAATGTTTTTGGAAATTTCAAAAATATTTTTTAATTTTTGGGTAAATTTTGGCAATTCATACAGGCAAACCAGTCTTCTACCTCATCTTTCTAAAATACAGTAGAGTTCATTTATAACGACGTCGCTTATAACGACTAACAGTTTTTAGCGACGATATTATTTACTCAAGTTCGGTTTAATAGTCAGATACTGAGAAAATGTAACCGTTTAGTGCGACTCCGGTTTGAGCGACAAACCGTTTATAGGGACATTTTTTACGATAGTTCGTCGGTTTAAAACGACGCGCCGTGTCGTGTGCCCGAAGACTAAGTTCCTCATATCAGCCGTTGATTGTGCTGTTATTGGTTGTCTGCATATTGTCACTTCAAGAAGTACCGTTCTAGCGGGACGACAGCGTGGCGTCGCTTTCGTCGAGTGTGGTACGGTGGTAAGCACAAAAAGAGGAAAACGACGCAGAAGTAGTCGAGTATATGTGCAGCCGAAACTCGCTACGCTACAACAATAGACATAAAAGACAACTGTATATGTAAATATCCGTTTTATACGTCATCCGGCTAGTACGACATAATATCGCCGGTCCCTTGAAGGTCGTTATATCCGAACTCTACTTTATTTGAAAAAGTGTTACTATAAAAGATGACTAATTTCCTCCACGAAGATAATATAACACCAACGCCCCAATTCGGGTTTCTTGAAAAACATAGCACGATAGAGCAAGTAAATAGAATTACTAAAGAAATAAGAAAAGCATTTGAGCACAGAGAGTACTGTTCAGCTATATTTCTAGACGTGGTTAAGGCGTATGATAAGGTGTGGCATGAGGGCCTTTTATATAAGATTAAAATATTCTACCTTTAGAATTGCATAAAACATTGGAGCTTACTTAAAAAATATACAATTTATGGTAAAAGTGGGAGATTTCATATCTGATGAACGACAGATAAGGGCTGGTGTACCACAGGGCAGTGTTTTAGGGCCAACTCTATACATTATATATACAACAGATCCGATATCATATCGACTTCAACTTTTGCGGATGGCACAGCTTTAATGAGCCATAACAAATGCTCCATTGTAGCATCAAAAATATTAGCGAAGAGTTCTGTCGAAGAGTGGCTAGCGAACTGTCGTATAAACGTGAATGAAGAGAAGTGTAAGCATATTACATTTTCGCTAAGACCAAAGATGTGCCCGGCAG
This sequence comes from Bactrocera zonata, assembly GCA_037783105.1. Classification (NCBI taxonomy): domain Eukaryota; kingdom Metazoa; phylum Arthropoda; class Insecta; order Diptera; family Tephritidae; genus Bactrocera; species Bactrocera zonata. Next base: position 728,559 of record JBAWJQ010000868.1, on the reverse strand, counting down.
TAAAAATAAACAATATTTTAGTACCCCAAGCGAACGAAGTAACATATCTTGGTATTCACCTAGATAGAAGGCTCACGTGGAGAAAACAAATCTCTAGTAAAATAATGACAAAACAAATGAAGATAAGAGCTGCAAATTTAAAATGGCCTTTAAATAAAAACTCTGAACTTAGCCTAGACAACAAAGTACTTTTATATAATGTGGTCATAAAGCCGATTTGGATGTATGGCAATCAATTGTGGGGTACGACCTATGCAACTAATATTGGTATAATATAAAGGTTCCATGCATAGAACAATCACGTGTTTACCATAGTACATGCGTATTTTTTTTTTATTACAAACATATTTAAAACTTTAACAATGGTTGATATCACTACAACTAGTTTAAAAAACTAATGAGCAATTTGATTTGAATAACTTGAAAACAAATTACATAGAAATTAATAGTAATATTCATACATATATGGTATATAATTAATTCCTTTATATTTTAGCTTCCAACTAAGCTATGTGGTTTTTTTTCGACATAATCGACTAGAGCGGCATGTGTCTAAAGGAAGATTTCTCCCTCTTCGTTCACATGGGCATTAAGCCTTTTGTAGTGGGCATCTGCCTGACTCCTTTTTTCTTCGGCGACTGTATTCATCCTTAGGTCTCGACGAACATCAGCATTTCTGCAGTACCAGGGAGCATTTACAATGCCCTTTAGCACCTTGTTTTGAAAACGTTGTATAATATTGTTACGAATTTACTCTTGCTAGTTTACTTTGTTAGGTCCGTATCTCTGGATTGACAAATAAAATCAACACTGTTTAATTTAATTCAACAACACTTTATTTCACAACTCTTCTACACTATAGCAGTTTACTCTTAGCACTGATTGATTACGTTGGCGCTGCCACGGCTTATATAGCCACGCACTTCTCGCTAGATGCCGATGTGTCCTTCTAGAATATTGCGTCTAGAAACCACCAGAACATACTGCTATACGGCGCCAGATGTAGCTATTGCTTCGACAAACAAACAGCCGCGGCGCCAGATGTCTACAATAAGACAAATGCTATTCCATATACCTACAGCTATTGTTCATAATAATGGATGCATATAGCAATACAAATACAACTTAATACTACTTTTGTAACACTGCCCTCCACTAAAGCCTAATCGTCCCGATTAGGCACAAATCCTCTTGAACCAAATGGGGCGAGCCTCTCCAAATGTACTACTTTCATTTTACATCGTGCTTTTCCATTCCTTTGTATGCGGTATACCACGTCATTAAGTCGTTTTATCACCATATAGGGTCCTTCCCAGGCTGACTGCAGTTTCGGGGACAAGCCTTTCTTTCGAAGTGGATTGTACAATAGGACCAGATCACCTTCTTCAAAACCTTTTGAATTTGCCGCTTGATCGAACCGGTCCTTCATCTTATTGCTCATCAGATGCGTATGCTGTCTTACCATTAGGTGCAATTCATTCATTTCTTCCTTTAAGGCAGAACAATAATCTCCATCATTTCTTACAGCTGTAGGATTCGTTCCAAACTTAAGATCAGCGGGGAGTCGCAGATCAGATCCGAAAATAATCTTTGCTGGCGTGTAACCAGTTGTCTCGTGCTTCGCTGAACGATACGCCAGCAGGAACATCTGGATGCACTTGTCCCAATTCCGTTGATCTTTATCAACGATTTTCCGCAGATGTTCTTCGAGCGTTCGGTTGAATCTCTCCACCATTCCATCTGATTGTGGATGTAACGCTGTCGTCCGTGTCTTGTGGATGCCCAATAATGTACAGACTTCTTGGAAAATGGAAGATTCGAAATTCCTGCCTTGATCTGAGTGTAATTCGACGGGCACTCCGAACCTTGTTATCCAATTTTCTACAAACGCTTCGGCTACTGTCTTCGCTTCCTGGTTTGGTAAGGCATATACTTCTGGCCATTTACTGAAATAGTCCATGACAACCAGTAGATATTTGTTTCCGGCCGTACTGGTTGGGAACGGACCTGCAACATCCATTGCGACTCTTTCAAATGGCGATCCCACGTTGTACTGTTGTAGCCTACCGCGACTTTTGGCTTTAGGACCTTTAGCTGCCATGCACTCTACGCAATTACTTATCCATTCTGCTATGGAATCTCGACAACCGATCCAGTAGAACCGTTGTTTAATCTTCTCTATAGTTTTTGTAATTCCAAGGTGCCCTCCACTAGGTCCATTGTGATATTCTTTCAATACTTTTGGGATCATGGACTTCGGTACTATGATCAGCAGACGAGACTGTTTGCCATCTTCGCTTTCCCAGGTACGATGAAGGTATCCATTAACGAGGTTTATGCTGTTCCATTGGGCCCAATATGCTTTTGCAGTTGGACTCTCGCTACTTATTTGTTCCTTTGGTGGTCGTACCCCATTTTCTTTGGCCATTATCAGCTTTGCAAGATCAGGGTCCTCCAGCTGATTGATTCTGATGCGATGAGGAGTCCAATCATCTTCAGGTTCTATATTCAGTGATCGCACGTCGATTATACCTTCTTTTCCTTCTGATTTGGAGCAATGTTTAAATTCCAGTGGACAAGGGCGATGTGATAATGCATCCGCATTTTTGTGGTGAATCCTCTTTCGATGTTCTGTTGGTTGTTTCCATTTTGATGGGTTTACTTTTATCTTGCAATTTCGGGCAAAGTGACCCGCTTTTCCACAGTTGAAACATCTGCCTGTTGTATTTACTCGCTGTGCAGCAATTGTCTTCAGAGTCTTCAATATTTCCTCCATCAGCGCCGGTTGTTCCATTTCAACCCTTTGTACTTTGGGTGCTGGTTTACTTAGTAGGGAAGCTGTTTCCTGTGTGAGGGCGTGCGAAACCGTTTCAGCAAACGTTCTTTTTGGCATTGCATATGTGGCGCGTTTGGTGTCCACATCACGAATTCCATTTATGAAACATTGAATTTTTACCCTCTCAATGTAATCCACAGGTGCATCTGCATTTGCCAAATGAGCCAGTCGTTCTATTTCAGTTGCGAACTCTTGCAATGACTCGTTCATCTTCTGACCCCTATTTTGCAGTTCGATCTGGTATATTTGTTTCCGGTGCTCACTACCATATCGTCTTTCTATCGCACTCATCAATGCCTCATAGTTGTCCCGTTCACAGTCTGGAATAGTCTGAAGGATTTCTGCCGCAGGTCCTTTCAATGATACAAACAAGGACGCCACTTTGTCCGCTTCATTCCAGTTATTGGCCATTGCTGTCTTTTCAAACTGAAGTTTGAAAATTTGAAATGGAATACTTCCATCGAATGTGGGTGCCTTCAATCTTTGATTATTTGTTGATTGTGCAGGGCCATGCAGTTGCAGTTCTCGCACACGATTACTTAATTGAAGAACTTCTGCTTTTAAATTTTCTTCGTCATTTTTTAAAGTGCTTAATTCGTCTTCAAATTTTGAAAATTTCTCTTGCACTTGTGTATTATTCTCTGTAATCTGTTGTGTAAGGCGAGACTCTAACTGTGATGTATTTTCAGCTATTTGCGTCATTTGCTGTGCCAGACGATTTTCTGTTTGCACTACATTTTCTGTTATTCGTGATATATTTTCAGCTATTTGCTGTGCCAGACGATTTTCTGTTTGCACTGCATTTTCTGCTATTTGCTGTACCAGACGATTTTCTGTTTGCACTGCATTTTCTGCTATTTGTGATGTATTTTCAGCTATTATTTGCTTAATAGCCACTAACAGCATGTTCGTGTCTGCACTTGATGATGTTCGTTGTTCTTCTACTTTCTCTTCTACCTTTGTAGAAGTTTCTGGCCCAACAAATTCGAACTCGTCCACATTAATTCCATCCGCTTCCATTGCTTCACGTAATCGTGCCTGCAGATCCGCCTTTTGCCCGCTTATCGGCAAATTACGCTCCTCCAGTTCCTTTTTTAATTGTTGAATTCTCAATTCTCCGAATTTAACCATCTTGAATTTGGATTATTTGACAATCCCACTTCTGACACCAATTGTTACGAATTTACTCTTGCTAGTTTACTTTGTTAGGTCCGTATCTCTGGATTGACAAATAAAATCAACACTGTTTAATTTAATTCAACAACACTTTATTTCACAACTCTTCTACACTATAGCAGTTTACTCTTAGCACTGATTGATTACGTTGGCGCTGCCACGGCTTATATAGCCACGCACTTCTCGCTAGATGCCGATGTGTCCTTCTAGAATATTGCGTCTAGAAACCACCAGAACATACTGCTATACGGCGCCAGATGTAGCTATTGCTTCGACAAACAAACAGCCGCGGCGCCAGATGTCTACAATAAGACAAATGCTATTCCATATACCTACAGCTATTGTTCATAATAATGGATGCATATAGCAATACAAATACAACTTAATACTACTTTTGTAACAATATTAATACTGCCATCATTGGCACATACCCACAGTTGCGCACCATATGGCACCATGTGACCACACCGGCTTGATTATTTGTTTATAAAGAAGTAATTAGTTTTGTATGAACAGGTTTGACCTTCACCCAATTAGCCATTTCATTTTCGACAACTTCAGATGAGTTCAATCCTTTTTATTTTAATATGCTCTTTCCAACGTAATCTGGCATCGAGCGTGATGCCAAGATATTTAGCTGTATTTGCATATGGTATGCAGACATCTAGAATACTTAAAGGTTAATAAGTGATTCTTTTGTTTGTAAAATTTACAAGAACCGATTTGCCACCGTTTAGTTTTATTCCCCATTTTTTAGTTCAACTTACTACAGAGTTGATTCCATGTTGCAGGTTTAGCGCAGCTTTTTCTGCTGTGTTTTCCACGCATAGTATTGCGGTGTCATCAGCAAAAGTGGCAGTCATACTGTCTGGTGCTAACGGTAAGTCTCTTGTATAAAGAATATATAAAAGTGGACCTAAGATACTTCCCTGAGGAACTCCTGCTTCAATTTTTTTTAGTTTGGAGAATTCATTTCCTTGTTTTACACGGAAAAATCTCATGGTAAAATCCGATTCTAAAAGAGCACAATACTCAACCGGATGGCATGACTTTAGTTTTTGCATAAGGCCTTCGTGCCATACCTTGTCAAACGCTTGTGAAACTTCAAGGAATACAGCTGAGCATACGTTTCCCTCCTCCAGGTATTTTTTTATTTCTGATGTTATTCTGTGAATTTGTTCTATTGTGAAATGCTTATTTCTAAAACCGAACTGATGCGATAGGATTAACTGCTTTTCGTCGATTATAGATTTTAATTTTAGAAAAATTAATTTTTCCAAAAGTTTTGAGATCTGTGGAAGTAGAGAAATTGGTCTATATGACGAGACTACGTGAGGATCCTTTCCTGGCTTAGGAACCATAACAACTTCGGCAACTTTCCAAAGGCTTGAAAAATGTGTAAGACGGATTGCTGTATTGAAAAGATAGGTGAGCTTCCGTAAACATTTGTATGGTAACTTCTTTAACACTTCCGCTGTAATTAAGTCGAAGTCAGCTGCTTTCCTAACTTTAAGCTTTTTAATTTCACTTTTAAGTTCACAAATGGTGATCGCTGGGATTGTTGCATGATCCAGTTGAATACTACTGAGGAACGCGATTTCACTATCCTCGTTTGGACGAAAGGTTTCAGCTAGGTGTTTTGCAAATACATTAGCTTTATCACAATCACTTCTAGCCTATGTATTGGAAGCAACTTTTAGTGGTGCAACGTGACTTGTTGGACGTTTCAGATACTTTGTACTTTTTCAGAGTGAGTAATCATCTTTTTTGTCAGCGGATAGTTGAGATAAATATTTATTAATTGCCTCATTCTTAATATGATTTCTCGTTTTAATTCAGCTGTTGCCTTATTAAAGTTGCTTTTGTCGAGTGGTGAGCGAGTTTGTTGCAATTTCCGTCGTAACTTTCTTTTCTTAATTAGAAGGATTTTTATTGCTTTAGGGTAATTTGAACCGCTTTATCTCCGAAGTATTATCCCAAGCTGCTTGTTGAATTTCTTTCGTAAATGTGTTAACTTCTAACTCTAGTTGTTCAACTGTTGTGATTTTCGGACATTTTATTTTAGTCTGAAGTATTTGTTTGAACGAATTCCAGTCCGTATTTTTGTTGTATTGCTTCAGACTAAGATCTCTTTTATTGACTGTTTGACTTACTGTTAAATATAATGGGGAGTAATCAGAGCTTAGATCTAACCCACCTTCTATTTCTATGAAATTTCGAGATATCTTCCTGGTTATAAAAAAGTCGATTACATCTGGTATTCTATCGGTGTCCGTTGACCAATAAGTTGGTGTCCCGGTCGATACAAACTCTCACCCGGTTTCTTGCCCTGCCTGGAATAAGTCTCGCCCTTTAGCTGTCGTTAGGCGCGATCGACCATAAACATGCTTAGCGTTAAAGTCGCCTCCCATAATAAATTTGTGTTTGGGCATATTGAGAAGTTCTTTATATTCTTCAACGAGGATTTTATATCTCGGCGGGCAATATATTGCAGTAATTTACAAGGGTTGGTTCATTGCTTTTAATGTAATAGTTCTGGTTTGAATATTGTGCGTACTGATTTTTCTATCCTCATAATGTTTAATGCTGCTTTTAACAAAAACAGCAGTGCCTCCCCTCGCACAATTACTGGGGTGGATTGTATGATAGATATCGTAGTTTTTGAAAGTTATATGGCTGTGTCTCGTAAAATGAGTTTCGGATATTAGACATACAACTATTTTCTCTTTTTGTAAAATAAGTAGAAGCTCTTCTTGGTGCTTTAATAGTCCATTTGTATTCCATGTCATAATTCGGAGAGCACCATTCATGCCTTAGATTTTGTTTTATTTTTTCGAGGTTATCTAAACAGCTGCACAGATCGTTGTTGAATTTTTTTTTTTTTGTTTATTTAACATCTCAAGGATTTGAGTTAGTAGGGCTTCGGTCATCTTTGCGTTTTTTTTTTTGTTCACCACGTTTGAGTTGCTTTTCAGTACTTCAAAAAAAAGTGAGTTTACCCGTCTGTACACAATTCTGCTTGTTGGGAGTACTTTTATTATGGGTGGATTATTTGATGTACTGGGCAAATTTGTGGAAACTTTTTGTTTCTTCAAGGCTTTGTTACGATTGCTTTGAATCTCCTTGGCAACAATACATCCTCTGTAGTTTGCCGGATGGCTTTCGCCACAGTTAAAGCATTTTGGTTTTTCTGAGTGTGTTTGATTTCATAAATTTTCTTGATGTCTTCATTAGAATCAAAAGTAGCTAAAAACATGTTTAAAGGTTCTCGTGTTTTCCACTTGAGTTTATTTACGACGTTCACAACATCTCAACCTTTTTCTTTAAATCAGAGATAATATCACTAATGCTACACGAATGGTGGAAATTTTTAATCATAACCTTTATTGGGCGGGTTTGTTTGTCTTCAAAGGAGTACCATGAAGCTCCAGACGCAGACAACATTTTTGTCACTGATCTGTAGTCATCACTTGCTGTAACGCTTATTTTATGAATATCGTTATTTAATAGTTTAAATAAAAATGAGCTTTTAGTATTATCTTTAATTGAGTTATTTAGTTCCTTATAATTAGAGATATTCGAAATCATAATAGGTGGAGGCCGCGGTTCATATTTCGGGTTTTCATTTCTAACTGTGTGGTTTTCATCGTTCGATGAAAAAGTATTTTCTTTAAGATCACTTCTGAGGAAGCTTTGGCTACGCTTTTTACTAGGCCTATTATTTTTCTTTAAAATCCAGTATGTTTCCATAGCTAATTCTTCTTCATCAGTTTCGTATTGAGATTGACTATAATTAAGCACAAGTGGGCGATTATTTTGTTCTTTAAGCTTTTGATTTTCACTTTCTAATTGTTCGCATAATTGTTCTAATTGTTGTTTCCTTTCATTCCGGGTGTTTTTTTACGTGGCGGGTCCCAAACCCAGCGCACAACCCTAAGTAGGGAATATTTCGCCTTCTCACTTTAGCCCGTCTTCAAACGGATGTTTAGGCTACCCAGAGGATACTTGGTCAAAGACCGGAAGTCGTGAGCTGCTTGAGTCATATGTAAAATAATCGTTTCTGGCCACTCCCAAGGGAATAGCGATCAGAGAACTTTCATCACTTGCGTGAACTTCTAACATGACTCCAACCTCCTGGCAGTGAACGAGGGCGAGACGATACATCTCCTGTCATCAAACAAACAGTCGTCGCACTCGCGACTTGGCTCTTACGTCACTGTTGACAGTCATAACTTTGAAGTTCCAGATAATTTCGTCTATTTAGGTACCAGCATTAAAACCACCAACAATGTCAGCCTGGAAATCCAACGCTGGATTACTCTTGCCAACAGGTGCTACTTCGGACTGAGTAGGCAATTGAAAAGTAAAGTCCTCTCTCGACGAACAAAAGCCAAACTCTATAAGTCGCTCATAATTCCCGTCCTGCTATATGATGCAGAGGCTAGGACGATGACAACAACCGATGAGTCGACGTTACGAGTTTTCGAGAGAAAGGTTTTGCGAAAGATTTATGGTCCTTTGCGACGACATTGACATAGTTCAGCGAATTAAAAGACAGCGGCTACACTGGCTAGGTCATGTTGTCCGGATGGATGAAAACACTCCAGCTCTGAAAGTATTCGACGCAGTACCCGCCGCGGGAAGCAGAGGAAGAGGAAGACCCCCACTCCGTTGGTAGGATCAAGTGGAGAACCTGGCTTCGCTTGGAATATCCAATTGGCGCCACGTAGCGAAGAGAAGAAACGACTGGCGCGCTGTTGTTGACTCGGATATAATCGCGTAAGCGGTGTCTACGCCAGTAAAGAAGAAGAAGAATTGTTCTAATTCTTTCAATTTTTATTTCAATTCATCTGTTTCGGAAACTAATTTTTTCAGTTGACCCTCTCCAGGGGGCGGGTTATGAAGCATAATTAATAATATATATTATATGTTTATTGTATAAGGGATTATTCTTAGGTAATGGTGCGTTAGTTAGCCAATAGTTAGTAAAAATAAATAAATATATATGTATGTGGCAACTACCAGATGAAATGTTCACCATTCTCGGTGTATACCTTTAGACAAGTCTGTACGATTCCGATTACTTTGGCGGAGGGGTAAAAAACCGAATTTCTGTATAAATGGGGTATGTACGGATAGGGGAGCTTCTCCAGAGGAGGAATATCCAAAAATAACATAAAAATAACTAATATTTTTTGAAATATTCACGTTTAAAAATTCAAAAATTTGCACTAAGAAAACATGTTATTTCTCTATGTTTCACTAAATTTTTTCACGTTCTTTACACCGTATATTTAAATATACACTCTAAGCTTTGAAATAAGCTTACATTTCACAATTATTTTGCAATTTTTCAACTAAATTTAGTATTTTAAAAATCACTTGTCAAATTTATGGCTGAAAAGTTTAGAGTGCTTATATTTACAAGGAAAACCAGCATTGCCACACCTCAAAAACCAAAAGTGAAGGATTTTTCAGCGTTTCACAGCGTTTTCTTTGTTTCTACTTTCGAGTGATTCTTTTTTCTTTATTAACTATAAAAAAACTATAAAGAAGATTTTTCAAGTTAAAATTGAATATGTGAACACTTTTCCATATACATACATGCATATATGAATATATGAATATGTGATTTATATTTAATAAACATAGATAAGTAAAATCGTGTGATAACATTATAATATACATATATGTTTATGATTGTAATATAACATTGTTATATACATAATACCCGGGGTGACTGAAGTACTTTCGCATAGTACTCTTTTCTGCGTTGGCGGCCTTCGGCCGCGCTTTACAAAAATAACTCTGGCCGAGCGAATACCCGGGGTGACTGAAGTACTTTCGCATAGTACTCCTTTCTGCGTTGGCGGCCTTCGGCCGCGCTTTAAAAAAATAACCCTGGCCGAGCGAATACCCGGGGTGACTGAAGTACTTTCGCATAGTACTCCTTTCTGCGTTGGCGGCCTTCGGCCGCGCTTTAAAAAAATAACCCTGGCCGAGCGAATACCCGGGGTGACTGAAGTACTTTCGCATAGTACTCCTTTCTGCTTGGCGGCCTTCGGCCGCGCTTTAAAAAAATAACCCTGGCCGAGCGAATACCCGGGGTGACTGAAGTACTTTCGCGTAGTACCCCTTTCTGCGTTGAAAATAAAAAAAATATATTGACTTTTTGGTACAAAGTGGTTATAATTTATGGTTATCATGCACTCAAAATTTAAGTTTTCGTTATAAAATAGTAAATTTTGGTTATTATATCTGTCAGCGATTTCCATTTATTTTTGATGATACATTGGTTTGTATTTTAGGTGACAATATATATGTTATTATATTTAAAATATGAGTTTGAGTGCATAATAACCAAAAAATATAACTACTTTATATCCAAAACTCAAATTTTGTTTCATATATATGACTGCATAATAACCAAAAAATATAAACACTTTATAACCAATATTGAAATAAAATTTAAGTTTTCGTTATAAAATGGATAAATTTTGGTTATTATATCTGTCAGCGATTTCCATTTATTTTTGATGATACATTGGTTTGTATTTTAGGCGACAATATATATATTATTATATTTAAAATATGAGTTTTTGGTATGAAGTGGTTAAATTTTTCGGTTATCATGCACTCATATTGAAACAAAATTTGAGTTTTCGTACTGTACTCATGTACTGTACACTTTATTACGTAATATTATTATATAATATTACTTATACATATGTATATATAATATTATTATATAATATTACTAATACATGTATATAATATTACTTATTTGCTTAATAAATTTAAAAAGCAAAATATCCATATGTATGAATAGAGGAATTTTTGCGAAAAAGAGGAATTTCAGCGAATTGCCTTATCAACACATGGCAGCGCTCCATTTCGTCGTAACAAATGAGGTTGAAACAAGTGTAAAATGTAATTTTTAAAATAAAGATTTTTTAGGTAAAAAACCTGCTAAAAGAGTAAAATGTTGATTTATTTAAAAGATTATAGTGCAATTTAATTAATTTGAAGTGAAAAATGTGAAAAAAGTGTGTCTAATGTGGTGAAATAGCTCCTTGAAATGGTCCAATTTTGCGAATTTTTGAACTTTAAGGCCGAATATCTCCTAAACTAAGCGTTTGCGGACTCTATAACCGGGAGGACTTCCTCTTTCCAACGGTACCTTCAAATCGCGGCGACAAAGAAATCGGAATTGTGCCGACAAGTCTAGTACCAGAGAACGTATGTATATCTATAGAGAAGGTTCACGATGTCAAAAATTTAGGGATGTTTCAATTTTGGGATATTTACTGTTTTTGATGAGTGCATTTCACCACAGAAAATTATTAGCGCATTTCACCACTTAACATCAGGGGACACGAAAATAGAAGAATTGAGCATTTTCAGTATTGAATGAGAAAAATAATGAAAATTCCAATGTTAAGGAATGTACGCCTACAGATTCCCTTTTTTACTATGCGCAAACAATGCTGCATATAATTTATAGATCGGTATACATATACATATGTACATACATATGTATTTGTTATGAAAGCACATATGTAAGTATGTACACATATATTTTAAAATTGAGCTATTTTATGACGAATTCCATAAAATCTTTGCAAATATATGTACACACATATTAGTAATTCAATAAAATTTGTGTTACTACCTATATGCATTTTATACAGGTTTGGTACGACATACATATGTATGTATATTTATATATTTAAATAAATACTTGCTTTGGTCAATAAACTTTTCGATATCATGTTAAAAGACCAAGCGGTCGCACATTTGCCCCTATAATTATGTTTGCATGTGAATAAATACATTTAGGCAATTCACAAGCTTTGTTGTATGTCTTATGTCATATTTTATTATTCTTAAAAAATACGACACTTGTGAGCACCCTTAACTGTTGTATGTCATATTTTGTCATATTTCTACATTCTACACACAATACGAGTAATAAGAAAGTAAACAAATGCAGCTGATAGAATAACGAACTCAAGAAGCATACCACGCAGTTCTGTATTTGTAAACAAATACAGCCGATAGAATAGCGAACTCAATAAACATACCGCGCAGTGTTGTATTAGTCATATTTTAATTTTGCATGTGAAACAACAACAGTGCTAATATGACAGTCGTAAAAAAATATGACAATATGACGATATGACACAATATGACACCTTGTGAATACCCTAATTATAAAAGAACCATACGCATAATGTTTGTAAATTTGTCTATATGCAACAAATGTATGTAAAGATGTGCATTCAATGCTTCATGCGAGATTTCCGTTGACGCGGACAACCAATGGCGAAGCTGATATTTTTTGCTTTCATGTCAATGACAATGTGTCGAAAGACTGACGCGTCACAACATTGTGTTGTTGGCAGAAAATCCGAGCTGTGCCGAAAACACAAACGAACGATCGCCAATTGCCACTGCTTCCCTTGCCGCTGTACCATCTTCGCCAACAAACCAGCGTAGATATGTATGTTTGTGTGTGAGCTTGCATACATATCGACGCAGATTTTTGCAAGCTGCGTAAAAATATTTTTTACATTCCTTGAGAAGTACAGTCAATCCCGGTTATGTGCCACAATCAAAGATACAGATTTTTGTGGTTAAAAATAAAAATATAATATGGTACATAAGCGACCACGGATACTTAACCGAGTTGTACTTAAAACAATAGATTAAATGTATTTCAAAAAACAAACCGTGGGATGAAGCAAAATACACGGATACTTAACCGAGTTGTACTTAAAACAATAGATTAAATGTATTTCAAAAAACAAACCGTGGGATGAAGCAAAATAAAGGCAGTTAAGAGGGATGATTTTCATTTAAGCGGAGTACTACTTAACCGGGATTCACTGTACACATAAATCAGAGTTATATTGAATATTTTCTTTGACACATTTCTTGACTTGAAAATCGACAAATAAACTACATATGTTGACGATTTTATTCTATACTTATATTTGCGGGGTTGTCGCTTTTTCCTTCTCATACAAATATCAGAAATTGTTCAATTTATGATTTTTACCTTTTGCCATCGTCGCGAAAAGACACTTGTTGGCAAAGGTATGCTAGGGGAGATGTAATGGTAATTGTTTTTATGAATGAAGCAAGTTTGCTTGTTGAAAGTGCGCTTGCGTTCATGAATGAAAATATTGTTGTTATGTGTTTTTCTACAAATTTGCGCATCGACTATTTGGCTGCCATATTGACTTCTGCCGCTGCTGACGCTATTTAAAACCATTGTTATTTTTGTAGAACAATATTCGTAATTTTTGCGGGTGACATATGTATGTATCTACATGTGAACGCATATAAGTATATATGTTGTGTATGCGTTATATGTGTGGGAATGTCATGCGCACATATTTACATGTGTACTCATATTTGTATGTTGGTTTGTGTATACATTATTTGTTCGGCAATGTCATACCCATATGCATGTACATATAGTGCAGTGCGCGAGTTAAGGAACGTATTCCTTATAATAATAACAAACATCAAAACAACCTTTTGTTTCAGTAAACAGAATGCAGAAACAACCTTGAGTTGGAACAATTGAAATGCACTATCACTACAACAAACAATCCTAAACAAACAAGTATCAAAACAACATTGAGTTTGAATACCACAACAACCTTATCTTAAAACAAAGCAATTGTATCTAAGCAAGCAATATGAAATTTCTCAAGCGTTTTTGAGAATTGAAGTATTTTCGGGATGCGTGTTTGGGTAATATTTTTGAAATATTCACTTAATAAAAAACTTTGCCAATTGCCTGTACCGGACACTTTATTTGCGGAAAATTGCGACGCCGAGATTAGCGAGAAAGGAAAACGCGTGCGGATTCGATTGCGGTTCAATTACAATTCACTTCTTTATTTCAGCAACTAGATGACTTCGCCTAAATCTTAAAGCTAACGGGAAAAAAACAGTTGTATGCACTAAAAGGGGGTAAGTATAATTCATTTCGTTAACTTATGGTAATAGTTAACTTATGGTAATAGATTATTTAACATTATTAGGGTAAGTATACAATAATATAATTCAATATTTCATAATTTTTCTAATTCAATTTACTTAAGTTTAGTTTTAGGTTTAAACATTTTGTCGCTTGACGCAACACCGGCCACCTTGACAGGATCAGATTCCTTCAATATCCATTGGAAGGACGGCCAGTTTGTGGATGGGGCGCTTAATCGTGCCCGTCTTGGTTGCTACTTCTGCGACTCGCACCTTGCAGTCTTGCCCTTCGACGGTTGCGACGACGCGCCCTAGTACCCACTGCTGCGGCGGCACGTTGTCTTCGTGGACGAGAACGAGGTCGTTGAGCTGCATATTGCGTTTGGGGTGCAGCCACTTGTTGCGCTCCTGAAGGCCCGTCAGATATACTTTGGACCACTGTCGCCAGAACTGTTGCTTGAGACAGCAAACAAGTTGCCATCTCTCGCAACAACGAACTGGGTCCACTGGTATCTTCTCTGGGGGTAATGACCGCAGGGAGCATCCTATTAATAGATGCGCTGGTGTTAACGCCTCGCCGTCGTTGGGATCTTGGCTCAGAGGTACTAGGGGGCGAGAGTTGAGGATGGCCTCCACTTCGGCCAATAGCGTTGAGAGCTCTTCCGTCGTTAGTAGAGCGTTGCCGAGTGCGCGAACGACCAGATGCTTGGCGGACTTCACCGCCGCCTCCCATAATCCGCCGAAGTGCGGCGCTCTGGGTGGTATAAAGCCGAAGCTGAATCCTTCTTCGGCTGCGAATCCCATTAGCTCTGGAGCTTCCGCTAGAAAGGCCTCCTTCAGCTCGCGCAGCTTGCGGTCGGCGCCGACAAAGTTGGTTGCGTTGTCGCTGAATACTTTCTGTGGCATCCCTCACCGACCAATGAACCTTTAAAGGGCGAAAATAAAAGAATTAGTAGACAGGTCCGAGACTAGTTCTAAATGTACTGTTTTTGAAGTGTAGCAAACGAAAACTGCGATATAAGTCTTTACGGATGGTCGACCACGTATTTTTAACGTTGTATATATGGGACCACAAAAATCTACGCCACATATCAGAAAGGGTCGTAACGCTCGAAGTCTTTCAACTGGGAAATTTCCCATTATTTGGGTTTGCAACTTCGGCTTGTAATGAAAGCAGTGTGTAAAATTTCTTACGGTTCTACTGCAAGCTTCTCTGGCATTAATTAGCCATATACGTTCTCGAAGAAGCGCAACCAACGCTTTTGCCCCAGCGTGGTGATTTCGAAAGTGCAGGAACCGTAAATAAGTGATAACGAAATGCGAATTTTTATTCAGTAATAATGGGAATTTGGCATCGTATGGGAGTGGTGCATTTAATAGGCGACCTCCTACTCGGATTAATTTAAAGGAAAGCGACGTATCCGAGTATTCATGCAAGAACGGGTTGAGTTTTTGCAAGTTAGCCGGTAGCGTCGTGCCTTTAGTCAGTTTTTGAATTTCGCTCGCAAACTCAGATTGTTGAATCACCTGGACAATTTTCAAAAAAATCAAGTTTAATTCATCTGCAGTCAGAGCTCTTCCCACAGCAGGCATCTTTGGTCGTCTGATCCATCGTAATAAATATGCGACCACACGAAGCAACTTTTGATGAGAAGAGAATTTTTCAATCAGCTCCATTATAGTGTTATCTTTCACATTTGCAGAAAATGTGACAGCGTTTTTCTTCTTCTATAAGGCTTCGTTTTCTGGGGAGAGCTGAAAGTGAGCGTTAATTGGCCATAAAGCGGGGTGTTCTAGGAGGAACTGTGGACCGCCAAACCATATAGAATTATTCCATTCGTATACGTTACAACCCCGAGTCACTTGATCCGCAGGATTTTGTTTCGTTGGCATATGTCGCCTATTTATATTGTGAGTCAATTCTTGGATTTGGTTTGTACTGACGATGGATGCGTTTTTACCCAATGCAATACGATTTCAGAGTCTGTCCAAAATATAATTCTTTCAAATTGTCGATTCAACATTGGCGCAATTCGTGACCATAATTTGGCAAGAAGATGTGCTGCCGAGAGCTCGAGACGCGGAAGAGACTTGGTCTTCAGCGGAGCCACTCTAGACTTTGCAGTAAGCAGCATACATTTGACACCACTAGCAGATTGGCTTTGTATGTATATGCAGCATCCGTACGCTCTTATTGAAGCATCGGAGAAGCCATGGACTTGGCATGTAGCAGTCGACTCTAGGTTTACATACCGAGGAATGCTAGTTGACGAGAGCTGCAGTAGGTTGGCTTTGAAATTCTGCCAGCTAGTGTCGAGGCCCAATGGAATGGACTCATCCCAATCTAGTTTTTGAATCCAAAGCTCTTGCAATAAGATTTTTGCTTTGGTAACTAATGGGGCTAATAATCCAAGAGGATCGAAAAGGCGAGCGGAGACTAACAATATGTTCCGTTTAGTAGCTCGCAGATCATTAAAGTTGACATCCAAAACAAATCGAAACAAATCCTCTTTCGGCAACCAGTGGATTCCTAGTGTTTTAGTTGAATTTTTGTCATTGAAACTTAATGACTTTTCAGTGCAATCACTGTCGAAAAATTTAGGGTGGTTCGAAAACCACTTTGTTAAAGTGAATCCTGCCGAGTTTAGTATTTTAATTACTTCACTTCTTATAAGATCTAGAGACTCAAAATTTTCAGATCCTGTCAATAAGTCATCGACATAAAAGTCTCTTTTAATGGCCAGTGAACCGAGTGGATATTTCATCGTATTGGCACCACTGAGCATTTGTAAACACCGTGTTGCGAGAAATGGAGCAGGCGCAGTGCCGTATGTTACGGTGTTAAGACGAAAAATTTGAATATGCTCTGAGGGATGCTCTCTTCACACAATAAGCTGCCAATTTCTGTCTTCTTCGTGCACCATTATTTGGCGGTACATTTTAGTAATGTCTGCCATTAAAGCGTACTTGCGTAGACGAAAACGAAGAAAAGTTGAGTTCAATTCTTCTTGGATGGTTGGGCCTACCATCAAAAGTTCATTCAATGAAATTTGAGCTAAAGTACGACTCGAAGCGTCAAAAACAACACGTAATTTTGTTGTTGTCCTTTCGGGTCTTAAAACGCATTGATGCGGAATGAAATAGTGTGGCTCACTCGGGATCTTATTGTTTGTTGGGCTCATGTGACCCAGCGATCTGTATTCATTCATAAAGTCCAGATACATTTTACGAAGTTCTGGATCTTTCAATGTTCTTCTCTCCAGGGCCTGAAACCGCCGAACTGCGGTTGCATAAGAGTGACCGAGTAACTTGCGGTCAGCTTTAAATGGCATTCTGACTTGAAGCCGTCTTGAAGGCAATACTTGAGTTGTTTTCACGAAAAATTTTTCACACTCTTTTTGCTCTTGTGTGAATTTGATGTCATTTGTTTCTGAAGGTAATTCTTCTAAAGCCCAGAACTTTTAGTTCACCGAATTAATTGACGTTAAGTCATCTTCAGATTGGCATAATGTGCTAGTTGCAGAAGGAAGAGGAGTTAGATTGTTGGCATATTTGCCAGACACAACCCACCCTAGAAGGGTTTTCTGTAGCGCTGGTTGATTAGGGCCACTTTTAGTTTGGCCAACCGCTAACAAATCGAAAAAGGTTTCTGCACCCAATAAGATATCATTCTTCTTTGATTTGTGGAATTCTGGATCCGCCAATTTAATATTGTGCGGAATTTTCCAGCCATTAACATGTTATGTTATGATCTGTATGATTAGCTGAAATGCAACGCATTATCCAGAATTCCGCCGAAAATTCGTAATTATTTACCCGCGACTTAACAAACGCGCTTAGTTTTGTCCCCACTTTCGTGTTAGAATTTCCAATTCCTATTATGTTCAACGTTTTGTGTTGGCGACGAATCCGCAACTTTTGTGCTAAGTCCTCCGTCATAAAGTTGAGTTGGGAGCCTGAGTCCAGTAACGCTCTTGCAGGCAGGTATTCACCATAACTGGTCCTCACTTGAATAACAGCTGTCGCCAACATTACCCGCTCCGGCATACTCGCTGTATGCGTGGCATGTGTGGTTGATGGTTGCGGATGAGATGCAGCGAGGAAAGAAACCGGGTACTGGTGCAACAATGTGTGATGCGATCGATTGCATACACGACATCGATCCGCTCTGCACTTGGATACCGTATGCCCCTTACGCAAGCAATTTATGCATAAGGGTACCGATTTCACAAGCTCGAACCTCTGTTGTACAGGAAGCGCCTTGAAAGTGGGGCAGGCAGTTAAAGGATGTTCCTTTGACTTGCACTTTTGACAAGTTGGCTGCCTTGCATCTGCAGCGACTAAAGCTGATTTTGTCCGGTCCATGTGTGGCTGCTTCATATGGCTCATGCTGGTTGTGGCTCCAGATTTCGTCCTCGAACAAGATGCTCCTTCTGCTGCTAACTGCTGAAACCTTCTATTTAAAGTTGCTTCGCAATCCTTCCATAATGGTAAGTGATCGTAGTCAACTTGCTCTTCCCACTTGGATCGGGTAGCAGAGTCAACCTTTGTCATAACTATATGTATTATAATGGCGTTTGTTATTTGCTTCTCATCGCCCAGAGATAGCAAAGAGTCATCAATCATTGATCGCAATGAAGGCGCGGATGGCTTTGGGATGGTTGGCAGCTCAAAAAGTTTAGATATTGTATTGAAAAATATCAAACATTTATTATCATAAACTTTCTTGAGACTTGCCAACGCTTTCGGATAATTTTCATCCGACATCTGAAACGCTTTAACTGTTCCCAGAGCTTCTCCAGATAGACAATTTACCAAATGGTTAAATTTTTCTATACCTGGGATATTTGGATCATTATGAACCAAGCTCTCAAACAAACTCATAAAGTTTTTAAATTCTGAATATTCTCCCTTGAATTTCGGCAAATTCATTTTAGGGAGTCTTGAGCTGTGAGAAGCTACGAAAGATGTTTCGGCAATTGACGTTCTATTTTTGGCTAAAATATTTTTAATTACACTGTCCAACAGCATTTTTGGAACAGAATAGCGACCCTATAATTCTGAAAGGGTATGTTGAGTAGATCATTTTTGTAGAACAAACTTATGGTCCAGCACGTCTGAGTTTTTTTTTTTTTTTTTTTTTTTTTTTTTTATTGAAACGTAATAAATGAGGGGTTTACATTTCATTGAAATTGCAACTAGTGATAAATTTAAACTAACAAGCAATATCTTTCGCAATGTATGAACAAAACAATAAAAGCTGTAATAGCAAGCTTTCCTTTTTTAAACTAAATTTTATAACTAAATATAATGATATTTGTTACTTTCTCAGATTGGTAATAGATCATGAAACGTTGTTCTTTTCAGTCTGCGCCTGCTATTTCTAGCCTCTCCTAGTTTTCGGGCTTCACTGTTTATATGATTTTGTAACCTTTCTGCATGTTTCGATGCTGTTTCGCGAATGACTTCCCGAACCATTTTTAAATGAAGATCACGGTGCAGATCCGAATTTCGTATGTACCACGGCGCATTTACCATTTTTCGCAGAACTTTGTTTTGGAATCTTTGAACCGCTTCGATGTATAACGGGGCAGCGCATCCCCATAGTTGAATTCCATATGTCCAAATAGGTTTCAAAGTTTGGTTGTAGACTAGGAGTTTATTTGATGTTGTTAAGGGTGATTTCTTGCCGATTAACCAGTTTATTTTGTGGTATTTTAGTTTTAGTTCTGAAACTTTTTTTTGTATATGCTCCCTCCAATTCAACTTTGCATCCAACGTAATACCAAGATATTTCACCGAGGTGGAATACGGGATTACTTCGTTTCCAATATGTAATGGGATGTATGTAGCACTTTTGTTAGTGAAGTTTACATGGATAGACTTCAACTCGTTTAAAGTAATGTACCATTTCTGTGTCCATTCTACGATTTGATTTAGTGAAGATTGCATTCTGTGCGATGACTCAACTACATTTTTGCCGGTCGTAATGATGCAGGTATCATCTGCAAATGTGGCGATTTCGCAGTTTGGCGGCGTAGGCATGTCGCTAGTAAACAAAATATATAAGATTGGTCCCAGGACACTTCCTTGGGGTACACCTGTTTTTATCGGCTGTAACGTAGTATATGCTTGACCCTGCTTGATTCTGAAGTAACGGTTGCTCAGGTAAGAGTCAATTAGTTCGGTTAGATACTGAGGAAAGTGAAGTCTTAATTTATGAAGTAAGCCATGGTGCCATACTCTATCGAACGCCTGCGATACGTCAAGAAAAACAGCTGTGCAATTGTGCTTTTTTCCATCGCATCTTCAATTATGCTCGTTATTCGATGAACTTGATCGATTGTGGAATGTTGAGATCTAAATCCAAATTGATGAATGGGTATAAGTTCCTTTTCTTCAATTACGTTCTGAAGTCTTCTTATGATTACAGCTTCAAGTAGTTTGGATAAAATAGGCAACAGTGAAATTGGACGATATGACGAGGCTTCATGTGCACTTTTGCCAGGTTTTTGTACCATAATAGTTTCAGATACTTTCCATGACAGTGGGACGTATCTGAGATTTAAGCAAGCGTTTATTATCACCGTAAGCTTTGCTATTGCTTTTCGCGTTAGGTTTTTTAGTATATCAGCAGTAACCAAGTCGAAGCCGGGAGCCTTTTTTGGTTTAAATCTACTTTTAATAATATTTTCAACTTCTTTATTTGTTGTTGGTTGGATTTCACTCACGTATTGCGATTTTTCCAGCTGTGGTAGAGTACCATTGAACGCAAAAGGACTAAATGTTTTAGTTAGCTTCTCTGAGAAAACTTTCGCTATTTCTTCGTCGCTTCTGGCCCAGGATCCGTTTGGCTTTCTGACGGGTGCATTCGACAATATTGGTTTCCTATCATTTTTTATAGCTTTCCAAAGGGAATAATCCGTATGTTTGTTTGGCGTTAATTTTTCAATATAATTATAAATATTTTGATTTGTAAATAACTTTATTTTAGTGCTGAGAACCTTAGTTAAGTTGTTTAGTTCTGTTTTATACTGAGGAAATCGCGTGATTTGCCATTTTTTACGTAGTTTTCTCTTTTTCTTTATGAGTTCCAAAATATCGGAAGGATATTTAGTATAAAAGTTTTTTTGTTTAGGAACAGGAGTACTTTTCCAAGCCGATTCTTGAATAGTTTTCGTAAAGGTATGAACTTCATCTTCTAATATATCTTTAGTGGTTATATTTACTTTACAATCAATATTTTTGTCGAGCATAACTTTGAAATACTCCCAGTCCGTATGTCTATTAGAGAGATAAGGTGGTATGTCGATTTCTTGTAGATGGCCATTTAAGATTAGGTATACTGGCGAGTGGTCCGAATTTAAGTCCAAGCCATTTTCCATGGTAATGAATTTCTTAGATATTTGTCGAGTGATGAAAAAGTCGATCAGGTCAGGTAGTTTTCGTGTGTCGGAAGGCCAGTAAGTCGGCTTGCCAGTAGACATAAAATCGCATCCAGTAGCCATAGCAGCTTTAAATAGCTCTCTTCCCTTCGGTGTCGTAACTCTTGAACCCCATTGGGAGTGCTTTGCGTTAAAGTCACCACCCATGATGAATTTTCCATGGTGTTTTAGTATAAGTTCCTTGTACAAGTCCATTTTGATATTGTGTCTAGGTGGGCTATATATCGCGGTAATACTTATTCTTCCGAAACTAGATTCGACTGATATGGTCGTGGTTTGGAATTCTGGGACACTTATATTAATTTCTTCGTAGTGGGGAATATTGTCTCTGACAATTATGGCACTACCCCCTCTCGCATTGTTATTTGGGTGGTTTGAGCAATATGTCTTGTAGTTTTTGAATTTAACGAATGTTTCATTAGTAAAATGGGTTTCTGATATAAGACAAATATCAATTTTTTCTATATGGAGTAATGCCTCTAATTCTTTTCTTCGTTTGAACAAGCCATTTGCATTCCATATCATTATTTTTATCGGTTTCATTTTTGCGCTTTACTTGCACTTTGCTGTCGCTCTAGTTTAGTTAGTCGTTCGTGGGTAAGTTTACCTTGCTCTTCTAGCTTATTAAGCTTGTCGAGAATTATCGAGAAATTATAGGTAATATCACTAATGGAGTTCGAATTTGTATCGTTTGCAGACGTGTGTTGTTGAATTTGACCTTTGGGTATGCTGGCAAATGAGGGTTTTCCAGATTGCTGACTTACATTAGTAACTTCCTTCTGAGGAGCAGTAGAAGCAGTTGCACTTAAGCGTTTTGGTTGTTGATGCTCTTTATTTTTCTCGGTCGCGTTTTTAATTTTTTGAAGTTCTTTTGCCACTTCACATCCCCTATAGTTCGCAGGGTGATTCTGATTGCAGTTGCAACATTTTGGCGGTAGTTCGGCAGGTTTTGTGCAACTAAGAGTTGTATGATTTCCGGCGCACTTCACACACCTTGGTGGTTTACAACAGTAATTTCTGGTGTGACCGAATGCCTGACAGGACTTACACTGCGGTACCAGATTCGATGGCTTAATGGGTTCGAGTTTGACGACAGAGTTTAAAATATGTTTGATTTCATAAATTTTCTTTATGTTCTCTGTGGATTCGAAGCATACGATAAACATATTTAATGGATTTTTTGTTTTGTATTGAAGTTTATTTATGACTTTTGTAACTTTAAATCCCTGCCTTTGAAGATCTGAGACAATGCTTTCCGGCTCACATGAGTGATGAAGGTCTTTAACCATTACGCGTATATCCCGCGATTGCTTGTCCTCGTACGAGTACCAGGAAATTTGCGATTTGTTTAATTTACTTGTAAGTATTCTATAATCTGAACTGTCAGAAAGGTTTATTTTACATGAACTTTGGCCAATGAGCTTAAGTGTGTAAGAATTTTTAACTTCTGCGTTTATCAAAGAACGCATTAAGGGTTGATTAAAATTTTCTGATATTATGATTGGCGGAGGGCGATGACTTACTTTTATATCTTTTTTATCTTTTGTTGTATTATCCGGACTCGGAGACTTCAGCGTTACTTCCGGTGAAGAATTCGCTTTGCGTTTCTTAGTCTCCCTACTTTTTTTCTTTTTTAATAACCAATTTGTTTCATTTTCAAGCTCTTCTTCGTCTGTTTCGGCTACAAAAGTCGATTTTGGTGAAGAAGAAGGCGTTTCATTGGTATATTTGATTAGCGGTTTTCTTAAATTTTCATTTTGGATTTTAAGTGTCGCATTTTCATTTTTTAGCTCATTGTTCAATGCTTCTATTTTTTTGATACGTTCGAGCAACATACCTAATTGGTTACGTGGTGATCCCCCACCAGGAGGCGGGGTTTGTATGTCCATTACGATCTAATGGAAATGCGGTTACGTTACGTGATATAAACTGCCTTATCCACTGCTTTACCGACTGTGCAGATAATGTAGTGTCCCTACCACCTACAACTCTGCGTAGACAGCTGGTTTGCCGTGTGACAGGAACAGCTGATAACTACTTCAGATGTGCGAAGGAGAATCGTAGCGCGGGAACTGATTGAGTGCTTTTTATTTTGTTATTATTATTTTTTATTGTTTTAAATTTTTATGATTTTGTGTCAAATTATTTATGGTTTCCAAACTTTAATGCAGATAGTTAATGTACCCCGTGATGTCAACGATGTCGAGGACCTCAGGCGAATCTGTCTGCAAATTTTCACAGCCTGGATTACGCTTAATTAAGGTAATTTAAGGAGCACACCCAACTGTTGACCGTACACTTTGACCGTACACTTTGCAAAAAAAGTTTTTACAGTGGGTCAAAGTTTTCATTTTTTGGTCGAAGGGAGCATTATACTATAAGAAAAAAATGTTGTAAGTTAATGTCTGAGAGAATTCTTATGGTCAGAGTTGTATTGTGGAATTGTATGAGGATTATTTTTGTGGAAGACCCTCCTACTGGTTTCTTTATGGGTCAATTTGACCCTTTTTTCGAGAAAATCAAAAAGTATCCTTTAAAAAAGGACATTTAAGGATTAAAATATTCTACGAAAATGTTTGGCGAAAAATTTCAGTGGGGGTCACCAAAGACACCATTGTTGTAAATAAAGCTCTTTACGATTGCTAAAAAAATTATAATTTTGTTTTAATAGTGGTTTATTATAGTATGTACATAATTATTTTTTTGCTTCAGCAGTAGTAGGACAATGGATTAAAGATTAAACTTAATATGCTTTCCTGTATTTAGCTTGACGTGAATGTTCCGATGTGTCAAGGTTTCTGTACAAGCCCCATGCGTATTCAGCAAGCATAACACTTTGGGATTTCCCTTTGAATCTTTCTTCCAATACCTTTATATCCTGATGAAACCTTTCACCGTGTTCATCTGAAACCGCTCCAAGGTTTTCTTTAAAAAAATTGAGATGAGAGTGCTGAAAATGCAGCTTTGGTGACATCTTAACGCCAATATTGTTAAAACCGATTAGCATGCTTTCAATATTTTCTGCATAGTTTTGTGCTTTTGAGTTTCCAAGGAATTCTGATATAACCAGCTGCATAAAGTCAAATGCTGTATTTTGCATATCCGACAGATGACCATAAAATTCTTCATCTTGTAATAATTTTCTTATATCGGGTCCAACGAGCATTCCTAGAAAAGGTAGTTTACATTAAATGAAATAAATTATTTCTTAAAACCGTATTTTACCTTCTTTTAATTTTGCTGCAGATAATCTGGGGAAAATTGTTTGAATGCGTTTGAAAGCATATCCTTGTGTATTTAAGCTTTTAATAAAATTTTTCACCACGCCCAACTTAATATGCAGTGGTGGAAGTATGACCTTATCTTTTGGGACAAGAGATTCATGGATTACATTTTAGTCACTAATAATATTTTCTTTACGTTCTTCGAAATATTTAATATGATAATGGCTGCTGGTAGCACGTGAATCCCATTTACAAAGAAAGTACATATATTTTGTGTATCCTGTTTGCATTCCAGTCAATATTACAATCATTTTGAAGTCTGCGCATACTTCCCATTTATATTTATAGTATTCAATTTTATTTAAGAGATTTGAAATTCTTGCGTATGTTTCCTCCTTTTTTTGGAATACGCAACCGGTATTGATGGATGCTGATTTCCATTGTGCAGTGAAGTGCTTTTAAGTTGTGTTTTGAACTATCTGTAAATAGTCGCCAAGCGGAAGAGTCCAGTGGAAGCTTTAGATATTTTAGAACCTCTGCAATACTGCAACAGTATACAAGTTCTTCCGATTTTTTAAAATAACTTTCCAAATCGGCGTGTCTTTTTCTTGGCAATGTAAATTTTACATCGGCTTTTATCAAATTCCTGTTTTTCAATCTGGAACATAATATTTCAGCTTTCTCTTTTGTTAGTCCTAAATCTCTTACAAGATTTTCGAAATAAGCTTGGTCTATCAAATTAGGACATATGTTTAAACCACCAGGAGGCAAGTAACTTATATCTGATATGTTTTCAACCGCCGCTGTTATTTCTGTATTAGCGTATGTCATATTGGCCGAAAATGTATGTGTAGGCGGTTGAGGCACCGGAACACAACAAATGGCATTATTTGTTGCTTCGTATGTCATTATCACGTAGTGCCTTTGGCATCTACCAAATTTGTAATTTACGCAGAAATAGCATGTATCTGATTTGTGATTTTCAGGTTTAATCCATGTAATAGGCGCAGAAAATGGCAGCGCCTTAGTACCGCCTTTGTACCAGGTCAAAAGACCATTTTCGCAAGTAGTACATACAGTTTTTGGTATCCAAGCTTCACATAAAAATCGTATTCCAAAGAAAAGAAAATATGATTCTTCAATTGTAGGGAATATCTTTCTTCTGCTTTGAAGGTGCGTAAAATGTCCACAAATAAAACAAAACCAATCTCTTAATTTGCAAACAGAATCCGCCATGCTTATTTAAGCTTTAATTGTTCTTTTTTTATATTAATTTTAGTAAAAATCACACCCGATATGTACTGTTTAGTAAGTCAATTATGCTTAATTTTATCACACCCGATTTGTAAGTCACAGCTGACTAGACGCGAGAACTCAGTGTTTGGCCCGGCCGAACTTGACGACGTTTGCACCTACTTTGCATATGTTGGCGTGTAATTTTTTTATCAATCGTAAAGAGCTTTATTTACAACAATGGTGTCTTTGGTGACCCCCACTGAAATTTTTCGCCAAACATTTTCGTAGAATATTTTAATCCTTAAATGTCCTTTTTTAAAGGATACTTTTTGATTTTCTCGAAAAAAGGGTCAAATTGACCCATAAAGAAACCAGTAGGAGGGTCTTCCACAAAAATAATCCTCATACAATTCCACAATACAACTCTGACCATAAGAATTCTCTCAGACATTAACTTACAACATTTTTTTCTTATAGTATAATGCTCCCTTCGACCAAAAAATGAAAACTTTGACCCACTGTAAAAAAAAACTCAGACGTGCTGGACCATAAGTTTGTTCTACAAAAATGATCTACTCAACATACCCTTTCAGAATTATGGGGTCGCTATTCTGTTCCATTCAAAAAGTCTTCATTTGTTGGACAGTGTTATTGATTTCGTTTCAACAATTATGTCCTCTAACTCCCTCGGGCCATGTCGTCTTCATCAATCTCTTCAATTTTAGATTGGAATTTCATTAGCTTTTCGCTATGTGAATTTAATATGTCGAGCCGACATTCCAATTCAATTGGATCTAACGACATGGTTTTTTCTAAAAGGCCCGTCTTTGTTCGCAAAATACTATTTTTTGCCACCGTCCTTTGACGCTTTAATGACTTTAAGTCGATTAACTCCTTACTTGGAGAGAGGTTGGCGATAGTTGGCTTTGGCTTGCTCATTTTGCGTGTTTAAATTGAATTTCCGAAAAAAAAGACTACAAAGGTTGGCAACAGATATATTAAGAATCAATAACGAAAACGAAAAAATATATATATCGATTCCCAAATACACGAAAGCCAAACCAATAGCAATAAAGGTTGGCAACAAATAAATTTGGAATCGGTTACGAAAACGAGAAAGAATAATATCGATTCCCAAGTATACGAAAGCCAAACCAGTGAGTTATGCAAATGAGCAAGAGCAAGCACAATTGAAAATTTAACGCGAAAAAATATTGTCCAATAATGAAATTTGCGAAAACCCGAGATAATATGCGAAACGACTGACCGATTTAAAATTTCAAAATTATGCGATTTACAAAAAGGTCGCACCTTAATGTAGGCGAATCCGCAATCCCAAAATCCCTTCACATTCACTTCAATATATGTATATATATATATGTATAGTATATAATACGTATATGTATAATATATAATATATGTATAAAACGATATACATATGCATATATACATATATGTATATGTATAAATAAGCGTGTAATGTGAAAAGGGAGAGCCAAAAGCTGAAATTGTGCTTTTGCAGTTTTATTATTATTGTTTGCACCACTTTCAATAATTCGCACTCGTTACCTGGTTCGTCGGCTGTTTGCCGGCGCTTACGTCCCTCTGGCACAGGATACAGCGGCAGCTCATTCCCACAATGACTTAAGCAGCAGCGGATAGGATGTGACAATAGCAGATTGGGATGGCAGCAGCGGAGCGACGACAGCAGCAGCGAATATCAACAGCGATTTCAACAGGTAGCAGTGAAAACGGGTTGTCTTTTCAACCGGCCTTTTGGATTCTACCGGTTGTTCAATCTTGCGGCACTTTAAGCGAACGGGATTTTTTTTCTTTTTTTGAAACTGTAACTTAATTTTTTGAGTAGGCCAAAAACGTTTTGTGCCTTTATTTGGGCCCACCACTGTGCCGCACAATAGATCACTTTTCGCACTGGTTAGTATAGCGACCACCCTTTATATTTTTTCTTTCTTTGGTGAATTTCTCGCTTTACGTTTTGTATACGTATACGCACACACTCCACAATACTTCCCTTTTCCTCTTTTTTGATTTTTTACACTGAGGTAAGTATACGGGTAAGTATTTCAGCACTGAACTTACACTGTATGTATGTAAATATGTATATTATTTTTTACAGATTTTCACTGGTCACAATTCGTATGTACGTATGTATATATGTATGTATGTATATATGTATTTATTCTTTTTTTTCAGGTTTCACTGCACGCACTTTATGTATCGATATGTACTTGTATTTATGTGTACATATATTTGGATTTTTTATCCTTTTTATAATTTTTTGTGTTATTTTTTGTTTTAGAATTTGTTGTTTTTTCAGCTTCACAACCATGAACATCGAATTCCGAAAACCGAACACCGAAAAGGGTACAATTGGCAATTGCTTTCGAAAAGAATTTTTGCACTATTATTATTTCACTGAGTGTAAATCTTAAGTTAACTTTTTTATTACTCTTTAAAACACGCAATTGTCCCTGCTCGGGCGCCATGAAATTTCTAAAGCGTTTTTGAGAATTGAAGTATTTTCGGGATGCGTGTTTGGGTAATATTTTTGAAATATTCACTTAATAAAAAACTTTGCCAATTGCCTGTACCGGACACTTTATTTGCGAAAAATTGCGACGCCGAGATTAGCGAGGAAGGAAAACGCGTGCGGATTCGATTGCGGTTCAATTACAATTCACTTCTTTATTTCAGCAACTGGATGACTTAGCCTAAATCTTAAAGCTAACGGGAAAAAACAGTTGTATGCACAAAAAGGAGGTAAGTATAATTCATTTCGTTAACTTATGGTAATAGATTAAGGTGAGTATATTTAACATTATTAGGGTAAGTATACAATAATATAATTCAATATTTTATAATTTTTCTAATTCAATTTACTTAATTTTAGTTTTAGGTTTAAATATACATTTTGTCGCTTGACGCAACACAATGCATATGTTAACAAACCTAAACAAATAATATAATCTGTATCTTAGTAAACTATCAACTAGTAATAAGTAAAC
The DNA here is from genome assembly GCA_037783105.1 of Bactrocera zonata. Classification (NCBI taxonomy): domain Eukaryota; kingdom Metazoa; phylum Arthropoda; class Insecta; order Diptera; family Tephritidae; genus Bactrocera; species Bactrocera zonata. The sequence goes on along the minus strand of JBAWJQ010000868.1, from coordinate 699,620 downwards.
ATACTAGTTAGTATAAATAGAAGTAAGAACGATGTAATAAGTTAGTCTTAAGAGTATAAATAAAGAGAACACATTTCTGTGCAGCTCAAAATAAATTTTTTTTGACTCATTTTTACTTAATGTAAAAATTAACTCGCGCACAATTTTTACTGATAAATGATATTACAATTTGAATTTGAATTGTACTTACATACATACATATGTGCATATGTAATTATGCGCTGATATGTAGTAGATGCGTATGAAAATTAAATGACATATTATTGTAATATGTATGTATATTAAGTTTTTATGATATTATGATAGTATCTCATATACATATACATACATACATATGAATATTATATTTGCAAACATATTCATATGCATATGAAATTATAATATATTCGCAAACATAAGAAATATTTTAATAAATAACTCTTAATTGCACATTAATTACCAATATTGTTTTGAAAATAGCATAATTTAATTAGTATGATATAAATTATGCATATATTCATAGAAATACGCAAAATGATAATCACATCAATTAACATGATGGCATGTGAGCACATAAAAATATAAGCAAAAGGCCAACATACGTCTGTAATAGCAATGCATGTTTCTGAGCATAATTTTCAATGAATGCTCTGCTCTGTTCATGCGCCACTGTTAAAGTTTCTCCTTCTTAGCTAGCTGTGGTGAAATGCACCCATCGCATTTTGTTAGCTTTTGACAGTTTACACGCTTGTCCGTTGTTGAACCTTCTCTATAAATATACGTTCTCTGCTTTTAGCAGGTGCAACAGCCTATCCACTCAATCATTTCATCCCACTTCAACTTCCAGTTGATCTTCGTGAAAAGCACTTTCGTGAAAAGCACTTTCGTATACAAATAAGTTGTTTATTTTAATTATTGTAAATATTTAAAATGATTGAATTTATTTCTTTCACACTTTATTTTTGTCCACTTCGCTCCAGGGTTGCCAAAACATGCGTAATGAAAATATCTATAAAGACCTTGCTATTTTTATGGTAAAGAAAGAAGTATATGACAGCAGAATTAAATATATATTTAAATTCCGGGATCACTCAAACCCTTTGCCTGCGTACTAAGTAGCAACGTATCACCAAAAACAGCTCAATCAATTCCTTGAGCTTGTCTAGTATTTAAATAGATTTAAGATTTTATAACTTATTGTTAGGCTTTTGAAACAAAAAGCAAATTCAATAAATAAAAAGATCTTGCAAAAAAAATATACATGTTTGTCAATATGGTTATAGTCTGCGTTGAAATTTTGTCAAGCTTTGGTGAAAATGTTGATGCCTCTTGATAATAAAGAAGAAGAAGAAGAAGAACACTGGAAATAATTTTCCTTTCATTATTGTTATATTCTATTCCTTCTCCAATGGGTTTCTCCATGGACTAAAAACTCTTTGGAACGTAAAAAAGTATCCGGTCCCATGAATGTAGATATGTAGAGTTTCCCCAGCATTTGTTTGGCATTTGTTGTATAGTTATTTGTCTGAAGGAATTTGACAAGAAGGATCAGAAAGGTGTTCTAAATATGTAAGCCCTACATCACTTCATATTCGGGATAGTAACAAAAACGACCATCAAGTGAAACCACGTTTCCGGAGCTTTGTATCTGCAAGTGAGTATAACTAGAGTAGTTTTACTTGGTTTAATTACGAACTAACGGGTGATTTTTTTGAGGTTAGGATTTTCATGCAGTAGTATTTGACAGATCACGTGGGATGTCAGACATGGTGTCAAAGAGAAAGATGCTCAGTATGCTTTGACATTTCATCATGAATAGACTTACTAACGAGCAACGCTTGCAAATCATTGAATTTTATTACCAAAATCAGTGTTCGGTTCGAAATGTGTTTCGCGTCCGTGTCCGATGAGCGATGAGGCTCATTTCTGGTTGAATGGCTACGTAAATAAGCAAAATTGCCGCATTTGGGGTGAAGAGCAACCAGAAGCCGTTCAAGAACTGCCCATGCATCCCGAAAAATGCACTGTTTGGTGTGGTTTGTACGCTGGTGGAATCATTGGACCGTATTTTTCAAAGATGCTGTTGGACGCAACGTTACGGTGAATGGCGATCGCTATCGTTCGATGCTAACAAACTTTTTGTTGCCAAAAATGGAAGAACTGAACTTGGTTGACATGTGGTTTCAACAAGATGGCGCTACATGCCACACAGCTCGCGATTCTATGGCCATTTTGAGGGAAAACTTCGGACAACAATTCATCTCAAGAAATGGACCCGTAAGATGGCCACCAAGATCATGCGATTTAACGCCTTTAGACTATTTTTTGTGGGGCTACGTCAAGTCTAAAGTCTACAGAAATAAGCCAGCAACTATTCCAGCTTTGGAAGACAACATTTCCGAAGAAATTCGGGCTATTCCGGCCGAAATGCTCGAAAAAGTTGCCCAAAATTGGACTTTCCGAATGGACCACCTAAGACGCAGCCGCGGTCAACATTTAAATGAAATTATCTTCAAAAAGTAAATGTCATGAACCAATCTAACGTTTCAAATAAAGAACCGATGAGATTTTGCAAATTTTATGCGTTTTTTTTTTTTAAAAAGTTATCAAGCTCTTAAAAAATCACCCTTTAGTAGCATCTTCGTGACAAATTAGTAGCATCGCAGAGATACTTAAGAGAGTTTTGCTATGATTTTGGTTCGATTGGTTGATTATAATAAATGCGTAATGAGTTGCTACTCTAAGGTAAAACTCATAATTTGATTCAATATTGTCAACAATTGGATCACCTGAAAGAAACAATTGCCCAGAAACGAGAAGCTATGGCTAATGGAGCGACGTTATATTCCATCAAGACAACGCCAGGCCGCACACATCAATAATGATTCGCAAAGGATCCGCAGCTTGGATTGAAGGTTCTTGAATACCCACCTAATAGGCGGACTGTGTGATTACTACATGTCTCTGTTCCTGGCGAGTGAATTTGTCTCAAAACAGGTTTTTGAAAATCGACAGGCCCACGTCAGAGGAATAAGACTTAGCACGGCCCACTATACCATATGCCATATCTCAAAAACTACTTGACCTATTTCCACCGGATTGAATTTATATTATTGACATCTTCATGTTAAATTTTAAAATTGGGCAAATTGGGACTACATACATACATACAATGTCGAGCATTAAGTAATGAATAGTTCCTAATTTTATACTTACTTTTTCATAAAAAAAAAATATTAAAAATTTTCTTTCATGTATTATTTATTGTACTAACAGAAAACATAAACAATAGTAATAAGAAATACTTAAATTATGGAGGGAACACTTCTCCAGCCTGCTGAATGGCAGTGAACACACAACCCCAGGAGAAAACGAACCCGATACCCCAATCGATGACGATGGAGCAGATGTTCCATTGCCCGACCATGAAGAAGTTCGAATAGCAATTGCCCGCCTGAAAAACAACAAAGCGGCAGGGGCCGACGGATTGCCGGCCGAGCTATTCAAACACGGCGGCGAAGAACTGATAAGGAGCATGCATCAGCTTCTTTGTAAAATATGGTCGGACGAAAGTATGCCCAACGATTGGAATTTAAGTGTGCTATGCCCAATCCATAAAAAAGGAGACCCCACAATCTGCGCCAACTACCGTGGGATTAGCCTCTTCAACATCGCATATAAGGTTCTGTCGAGCATATTGTGTGAAAGATTAAAACCCACCGTCAACAAACTGATTGAACCTTATCAGTGTGGCTTTAGACCAGGTAAATCAACAACAAGACCCGTGAAAGAAGAATCGACACACACCACCTCTTCGTCGATTTCAAAGCTGCTTTCGACAGCACGAAAAGGAGCTGCCTCTACGCCGCGATGTCTGAATTTGGTATCCCCTCAAAACTAATACGGCTGTGTAAACTGAGGTTGAGCAGCACCAAAAGCTCCGTCAGGATCGGGAAGGACCTCTCCGAGCCATTCGATACCAGACGAGGTTTCAGACAAGGCGACTCCCTATCGTGCGACTTCTTCCATCTGCTGCTGGAGAAAATTATTCGAGCTGCAGAACTTAATCGAGCAGGTACAATCTTTTACAAGAGTGTACAGCTGCTGGCTTATGCCGATGATATTGATATCATCGGCCTCAACACCCGCGCCGTTAGTTCTGCTGTCACCAGACTGAACAAGGAAGCAACTCAAATGGGTCTGGCAGTGAACGAGGGCAAGACGAAATATCTCCTGTCATCAACCAAACAGTCTTCGCACTCGCGACTTGGCTCCCACGTCACTGTTGACAGTCATAACTTTGAAGTTGTAGATAATTTCGTCTATTTAGGAACCAGCATTAACACCACCAACAATGTCAGCCTGGAAATCCAACGCAGGATTACTCTTGCCAACAGGTGCTACTTCGGACTGAGTAGGCAATTGAAAATTAAAGTCCTCTCTCGACGAACAAAAACCAAACTCTATAAGTCGCTCATAATTCCCGTCCTGCTATACGGTGCAGAGGCTTGGACGATGACAACAACCGATGAGTCGACCTTAAGAATTTTCGAGAGAAAAGTTCTGCGAAAGATTTATGGTCCTTTGCGCGTTGGCCACGGCGAATATCGCATTCGATGGAACGATGAGCTGTACGAGATATACGACGACATTGACATAGTTCAGCGAATTAAAAGACATCGGCTACGCTGGCTAGGTCATGTTGTCCGGATGGATGAGAACGCTCCAGCTCTGAAAGTATTCGACGCAGTACCCGCCGGGGAAGCAGAGGAAGAGGAAGACCTCCACTCCGTTGGAAGGACCAAGTGGAGAGCGACCTGGCTTCGCTTGGAATATCCAATTGGCGCCACGTAGCGAAGAGAAGAAACGACTGGCGCGCTGTTGTTGACTCGGCTATAATCGCGTAAGCGGTGTCTACGCCAGTAAAGAAGAAGAAGAAGAAGAATAAGAAATGAAATGCAACAATTATATTGCTACAATGTTGCACATTGCTGCATTCATCCAATTTTGCACTCGCTACAAATATATATACATGAATAAGCAAACTTAATTTTTTGTCCGCAGGCTCTTATTCTTTCGTTCACAACTAATACGTGGTTGCATACTTTCTACTAATTTTCTTATTATATGTTTATTTTTATTCTTTTTTCATAATTCCTTCAACTTTCGATAGTGAGCCAAGATAAGATGAAAATCTTCTACCAGTTTTCTTATGATACGTTTATTTTTGTTCCTTTTTAATAATTCCTTCAATTTTCGCTAGTGAGCCAAGACAAGATGAAATACCTTGGGCGAGCTATGTATTTATTCAAAGTTTTATTCTGGTGACTTCGTTGATGTTTGATCTGTACTCTGTGAAGTGAAAGAATCAGATAGAATTTGTAAGTTTGTTATATAGGAGGTTGGTGTGGTTGCCATCCATATTTGTCTCATAAATCTGTTTTCATTAAAATTGATGAAGTATTTCCCGAAATATAGGGTATCACCTAAAGGTGGGAGGTGCCACGTCGCTCAACTTACAAAGCTTTTTCCCTTTTTGGTAGTGAAATTTCACACATGTGGTGCATTCAGTGAGTTATTGGATTTTAGTAGTTTCAAACATAAGCGTTATATGAACTTAATTATTACCTGGTCGTGCTAATTTTCATACTGTATAAGTAGGATTTCTTCTCATTTCATTGCTTATTTAGCTTCAGTGGCTCGGAAGATGTGTACATTAAGACATTTAGGGGAGTGTCATACTAACATGTTGAAGATTGATACTACAACTTCGTGTACCAAATTATAGTTTTGTAACTTAGTCTAGTGCTTATTTATGACACTTTATTGTTTTGTGGGCGTGGTAGTAGACCAATAATGCCCATCTCCAATATCCTGATCCCAACTCCATATCAATTTTGAAACGGTTAAGGTGATACCAAAACTGTCAGGTGAACAAAAACATTACATATGCTGTAGCAACATGTTGCGGGAGAATACTAAAAGAGAACATTATGCACTGTAGCAGCATGTTGCGGGAGAATAAAAAGAGAGAACATTTAGATTTGCATTATGTCTATCGGTAGTAGAAATTTGGCAGCCAGTATGTTGAAACCAGAGATAAAGAGATGTTTAACTCCTCTCTCACTGGAAGTGAGAGAGCAATTGCTAAACGTCAAAACCACCTAAACTCGATCAACTGTCAAAGTTTAGGTGGTTTTGACGTTTAGCAATTGGAAACGAGCGATGGCCAGATTGAAATCTTACCAAAAAATATATAACTGAGGGATTTGTTGCATCGTTCAAGACCACTTATAAAAAATGTAAAACAATGAAAATTAAGTAAATTAGTGATATTTAAAGGTATTTGATGAAACGTTTTGTAATTTGAAGCATCATAGTATTATTTTCAATGGAAAATGAATAAAAAAAATTTAATGAATAAGAGCTAACAAGCCTAAGTCCTTGTTTTGGGTATTGAAAGGTCAAAAATCGGTTCTTCTAATGTACTTTAAAAAGATTTAAATAGTTTCTCCATACAATAAATAGCCACTACATAGTAATTTTTATTCGTACTAAATGTTGGGTGTTTTAATTTAAAATGCCCAAAAATTCTTATTTTGTTCGATCTGGCCATAATGGAAAATGTTATAAAAAACGCTTATTTTGAGGCGCTCTCACACTGGAATAAGTTGAACATCCCTTTATTCCTGGTTGAAACCTTCCCACAACTGATTTAATGAAGATTATATTCCGTGCGCTTTGTCAAGTAAACATCCGCGCATCAAGCGACTCTCCTTGCGTATCTTTCTCTACGTCATTTATTTGGAGCGACAATAATCTTTTGTCATTCTAATATGCCGAGCTTTTTGTCTGAAGGAGTGTTTTTCAGTGTTTCCTTCAATACTTTAAAATGAAGGAAATCGAAAATAATTGTACTTTCATAAAAAGTTGGCTGAAGAATTCGTAGGCTTATATATAAAAAATGTTTTTGATAAAATTTTATTTTATTATTCAATATAATTATCTTCGAGAGTGATAAAACGATCATAGCAGTAAAAAATTTTTTTCAATACCATTTTTATAAAACATTTGCATTTAGCCTCAAACTAAGCTTCAGTTTCTGCGATTACCACTTTATTGTTGCTAAATTTCTTACCAGTGAGCATTTCTTTAAGATCTAAATAGTCACTGATGGTCAGATCTGGAAAATACGCAGTGTTGTGGAAGCAATTCGAAGCTAACATCGAACTTACAATTTTTACATTGTATTCATTGAATATTCGAAAAACTTCCCTTTATGGGCATCGTACGTTATTTGGAGAACTTTTTCCATGTTTTCGTTGGAAACTGCCTTCATCGTCCTCGGTGCTCATTTTGCCCCGTTCCAACTCAGCACACCTCTTTTAACGGTTGATTTCCTTGGTGCAGAGCTCAAACAAATTTGATCAGTGTAAACTTTGGCTTCAAGAATACTTTTCCCCCAAAAAGTAATAAAACGTAATTCGTTGTGATCCATTTTTTGTAAATAAACACAAATTGCTTCACCCGAAATGCTATATCTCATAAACTAATTATTCGATAGCTGTCAAATGTGTACACGTATTTTTAAAGGTAAGGGCTGACTTAAAATCATATGGCTTTAATTAAGTCGTACCTAGTTGCTCCTAAAGAGTTAAGGTTGTGATTATTCGTAAGGACTCACTCAACGAATATAGCTGTTCTTACGTAGATATTTAAATAAATGCTTACCTAAATATCTTCGAAAACGGATACGTGATTGTTGTCGTGTGTTCGGACTCACGTATAAAAATGTTTATAAAAGATAAGTGAAATTTTATTAGACATAAAAATCTTGCCAATGCGCTCGCAAGCTCCCGACATCTGTGCCGCAAGAAAAGCATAAGCGCAACGATCGCATATTGCGCAACGATGGATGTGCCATACGTTTTAAAAGAGGTAGGAGGACAAAAAATTCAATATCTTTGGAATGGTATGAATGAACAAAAATTTTCCGCGTTGTGTTACATACTTTTAAATTTTTTTGGCATGAAGAACACTCAAAAAATTTCAGTTTGGTCACAAAAAATTATGTAAAATATTATTATTTAAACAAATGGATCATGAAAACATATTTCCAGTAATTTATGAGAAAATAATTTTACAATTTTATTGTTCTCTAAATTTCAATCTTTTTAACAAAAAAAAAAATTTTGACAAAATATTTATATCACGGAGTATTTTTCTAGTCCCCTTTCTAATGAACTGCTAATTTTCAAAATCGGAGATTTTTCGAAATTTTCATGGACCACTTGATGCGGTTTGACTCTATACCCAAAATTAATTGGAGTGTTCGATTTTCTATATAGAGCTAAGTTCGGGTGTAAACAAACATTTTATACTCTTGCAACTTGCAAGAATTAAAGCCAGAGAAATACCTTAGGATGTAAAAAGTCAACCAGAGGATCGCAACCTAAGAAATTTTGTACATACAATATGCTCTATATAACTTTCACACTGGCCGACAAATTCGGCATATGATTTGTTAGAAAAACGAAAGTACCTCACGTACAATCACCAATCATATGGAACAAAGTCAGCCGGATGTTCAAAAATTATGGTAATTAATTACAAAGATAAACTGTCATGATAAAATACTAATAAAAAATAAAATAAATGAAGAACTCCCTGTAGTAATGAGACTAATAGTCTACTATCTTTAATGAAAGTTAATAAGACTCCAAACACGATTTCGTCGAACAATGAATGATTAATTCTTTCGGGAAAAAAGTTTAATTTAAAGGCCACCGCTTGAAGATATTTCTCCGGCTTTGATCTTTGCAAGTTGCGATAATATAAACTGTTTGATTACACCCAAACTCTGCCTTTTTACTGAATAGGGTATGTTGAGTTTGTCACGAAGTTTGTAACACCCAGAAGGAAGCGTCAGAGACCCTATAAAGTACTATATATGTACTTATATAAATGATCAGTTTGTTGAGCTGAGTCGATTTGGCCACGTCCGTCTGTCTTTCTGTCCGTCTGTCTGTATATAAACGAACTAGTCCCTGAGTTTTTGAGATGTCATTTTGAAATTTTGCAAACGTCATTTTCTGTTCATGAAGCTGCTCATTTGTCAGAACTGCTGAACTGACCACTATAACATATAGCTGCCATACAAACAGAACGATCGGAATCAAGTTCTTGTATAGAAAACTTTCATATTTGACAATGTATCTTCACAAAAGTTAGCGCAGGTTATTTTCTAAGATAATATTGTAATATACAAAGAAATTATTCAGATCGGTTAACTATAGCATATAGCTGCCATATAAACTGAATGATCGCAATCAAATGCTTGCATGGGGAAACATCCTCATTTTACGATATATGTATCTTCACAAAATTTGGTGTGAGAAACACATGTGTGTAAAGCGTAGCTTTTGAAAGCGTTAAACAACAAAATGCTTTAACTTAGCTTCCCGTTAAGACACAAAGTTTAATGTACTTAGCTCTCTTGTAAACATTTCATCGTAGGGTACGCGAGTTAACGCCACCAATATTCAACAGTACTTACGCATTAAAAAAAACAATAAATATGTAATTGCGTCATTGACACATCGACAATAAGGAGTGGACATCAGCTGTCACTTATGGCACGCTTTAATTAAAATTAATCAGTATATCATTTAACACCTAAGCTCTGCACTTCCTAGAATGTAAGATGAAGTTTTGTATCAAGGTTTAGGAAAACCATTGTTTAAAAGAACGGTAAATAAAGATATATTAGTTCTGTTCTGTTTAGAGCAGTTACTCATCAGATCAAAAGTAGTTTACTTGTTTTTTTTTTTTCACTTGAATGTTAGTAATGATCTTTAACAAATTTTAGCTGTTGTTCTCTCTTTGGAATAGGCATAGTTAAAATATCGACGGTATATATTTTTTTCTCTTAACGGTTGTTTGTAACACCTAAAACAAAGCGGGATAGATATAGGGCAATATATTGGGTAGTCGAAAAAGGTTCTTCGTATTTCCAATTAAACTTCAACTTATTTTTTTATTTTTATAATAATAAATAAATAAACAAAAATGTATCATTTTATTCGACAACTTTTTGCCATCTTTCCGCTGGAGACATTATTCCATTAGTGCAAAACTTTCATCAATGTAAATCGAAATTTCCAGAACGGAAGCGAGCGAACTATTGTTGTGCTAGACCAGTGTTTCCCAAAGTGGGCGATAACGCCCCCTTGTGGGCGCTGCAGGTGTAGAGGGGGGCAGTAAGAGACCCAGAAAGAAAATGGGGGCGTTGTGTAGAGGCTTGGGGGGTTATTTGTAATTTTATTTAGCTAGGGAGCCTCTTAGACAACGACTACATGAGCTCTCGACTCTCAACAACAACTTGTGAACATCAACTAATATGAATTAAAAGATTGCTCAAACTCGGTTCTATATTTCTCTTCGCGTAGTTTTTATATCTGTCTTATTTTATTGAATATAGAAAAAATGAAAATCATGTCAATCGGTCGCTCCGTTTCATAACGGGGTATCTTGACAGGATAGAATTTATACAATACTAACTGTCAAACGTATTGCTATTGCCATTGCCAAATCTGTATGTGGGCATTTGCTATCATAATATAATCATTTGCGCAAAGGTGTAGGGTAGGTAGGTTTGAGCTGATGTAGCGCATGCTTTGAGCTCTTGAAAAATTTATTTTATCACTTCCGAAATGACGTCGGGTTGATAGCTGATGTAGCGCACGTTTTGAGCTTTTGAACTCCTTAAATCTTTTATGTGGAAAATAAAAAAAGGATCTTTTTCTTACAAATGTATTTCTGGGGAAAATAAGAAAAGGAGAAAGATCCTTTTTTTACAAACGTATTTCTGAGAAAAATAAGAAGTCATATTTTTGGACTACTATATAATAATTGTGCTTAAGTATTCCTATATGAACAATTTAATATTTATTTTATATTCATTTGTGGTTTTTCGCGCACTAGATGAGCATTACTTACGCCTCCTTTACACTACTCGCGAAGTTAAACGTATTTCTCAAAGCAAAACAATGTCGGAAGTAAAAAAGAAGAGACGGCAATACAGTGCGGAATACACTAAATTCGGATTCATTGAAAATCCCACAAACCCATCCTCGCCTTTGTGTCTTCTGTGTCTGAAAATATTTTCGAATGAAGCAATGAAGCCTTCAAGACTGCAAGATCATTTGAATAAAATGCATCCAGATAAGAGAGACAAAAATGTAGCATATTTTCAAGACCTAGAGAAGAAGCATAATACTCAGCCAAGTGTAGCAAAACTATTTTCGGCGGCTGCTAAGCAAGATGACGACGGACTTCGAGCTTCGTACAATATCTCTTTGTTAATTGCTCAAAAAGGCAAACCACATAACATCGGAGAAGAGTTAATATTGCCAGCAATAAATGAAGTAATAACTACCGTGCTTCATAAACCGGCCGAGAATATTATTCGAAAAATTCCTTTGAGTAATAATTCTGTGCAAAGACGAATTGATGAAATGGCTGAAAACATTGAAGAATCATTGTGCGATCACTTGAGGACAAGCCAATTCTCAATTCAGCTCGATGAGTCCACTTTACCAACTAATGCAGCATTGTAGTTGTTTTACGTGAGGTTTATTAAAGATGAGAAAATATGTGGAGAACTATTATTTGCTAGAAATTTATAGACCGATACAAAAGGCGAAACCATATTCAATATATTGGAAAAGTTTTGCGATGAGAAAGAGATTCCTTTGAAAAATATTATTTCAATTGCTACGGTTGGCGCTCCGGCTATGATAGGGTGCCATAAAGGCTTAATAGCTCATTTAAAAGATAAAATTCCAGATGTCCTTGGTGTACATTGCGTTCTACATAGACAACTTTTAGTTGCTAGAAACTTAAGTGAAAACTATTTCAATCACTGCAATATGTCATCAAAGCAGTTAATAAAATCCGCAACAGCTCTTTAAATGATAGATTATTCATCAGCTTTGTGTTACTAATGACGAGGATTTCAATCGTTAGTTGTTTCATACTGAAGTTCGTTGGTTATCAAGAGGCAATTGTCTGACTCGATTCTGCAACCTGTTTGACTCTGTTATAGAGTTCTTGGAAACTAAATATACAGAATTTCAAGACAAACTCATAACATCAAAGAATGATATAGCTTACATGACATACCTGTATAAATTGTTCAACGACATGAATCTCCAACTGCAAGGGGATAAACTAAATTTAATTAAAATAAAAAACGTCGTTGCTGCTTTCGCAGCCAAAATGCTTCTACACAAAAAGAATCTGGACAGACGTGAGTTTCACAATTTTCCGAATTTATCAGTATCATGCAGTAACGACGAATTGTTTGCCTACTGCCAACATTTGGAAAACCTCCACATTGACTTCACCGAACGATACCAGGACATTTTGAACTTGGAAATACCAGACTGGGTGTTGGATCCGTTTTCAAATGTCAACACAGCAATGTCACCTCAGCTGGAAGAAGAATTTATAGAATTGACAATAAACGAGGAAATAAAAATCAAGTTCAAAAATGGTTACCAAGAATTTTGGCTATAAAAACCGATCTCGCAATTGTACCCTGGATTGTGGTCAATTGTTCAACGATTCTTGATAGCATTCCCATCGTCATATTTGTGTGAACGTGGATTTAGTGCTGTGACAACACTGCTTACTAAAAATAGAAATCGTTTGCTTGTTACCGAACGTGGCGACTTGCGACTGTTTTTGAGTAAATTGGAACCTGATGTTAACAAACTTATTTAACAGCATCAGATTCATCCTTCACATTAGTTTTTATATATGGATCGATTATTTTAGTTTTATTTTTAACTAGCTGACCCCGCAGCCGTTTTCCTGCGTGAAATTCTGTGGTTTGAAATGAAAAGAAGGTTAAATTTATCATTTCTTTTTTTTTCAATGTAACGCAGCTTGATAAACAGCATTTTTTGGTTTCTGTTCCGGGGCGTAAATCTACAGAGAAGATAGTTTTCGAACTCGTAAGCACGCCACGTAATTTTGGCCGTGTGAAAAACATAGCATTTCCAGATTTATGCCATACACCTCTAGCGACTATCCTTGTGTCCTGTTGATTGTAATCGCAAATGCAATTTTCCCTAGAAACTGAATATGTTTGAACTGAAATGGCAAATTGTTGGAATTCAAAGAAATTCGTTGAATCAAGCATTCTGCCCTTTGTATTTGATGGCTGCTTCATCACAATCAGTCGGTTTTCATTACACAGTTTCGGCGCTTACAGATTGCGAAACATAATAACGACAGATCCAACTTTGAGACGTAAATAATGCGGGGCCATATCAAGCCTCTCCAAAGAATTTAGAAATTCCACTGGATAATTTACGGCGATCGATCGATTTGTCTGAGCGCAAGTCTCCCGGAATTTGACTTTGAATCTTCCAGTTTAAGTCAACAACATTGGCATTTTTGGTAGCTAACATTGCGCGAGCACTTCAGGAATCGTAGTTACGATAATTTGGCCAATGCCCGAACATTCGTGATGAGTTCATATTTCGTGAATTGATAACCGGCGAATGGAATTGATATCAAACCACCGGAAGTATCAACCGGAATTAACCCATTTCCAATTTTTTGTACAGTATCCCTTGGGTTGAAATACACTCTTTGGCTGTTCTCCAAATTAACTGCGAGACGCACAACACTCGGAAATCATTCATGAATTGCAAAAGTAAATATCCTACAAAGCGCTGTAGTGCAGTTCACGTATCGACCGTATCGTTCAAGACCAATAACCGCCATGTGGCTTCCTTTGGTGATCTACTTACAAACGTATTTTATCGATTACACCAAACTGCAATACTCAACATTGATATAATTTTTGAATGTGAATTAGACAATAATGGTGAATATAGTACGATCCATGTGTTGTCAACTTCGATATTCACTCTTCTAAATTGAATGCTGAATGTTCTGCCACTGTCGTCTGGACGCCGATAGAGTGGATATCCATCACTTCTAGTTTGTGTTCCGAAAGAAAAGCACGTGGATACCGTTTTGTGCATTTATTGTCAGACATACAAACCAAAGTGGGATTTTGGTGTCTGCAAGGTCCATGAACCATATTCGTTTTCATCACTTCGTATAATAATGGATCTTTCTCTGCATCAGGAATTTCCGCAGAAATGATTTCATCAATTTGATCTGGTGGAACCACTATTCACCATCCAAAGAAGAACATCGTAACTGTTGTTTGAAAAGTCGTGCTGTGACATCGTGACGATCGCTTGCTGATTGACCGCGATCTATAATACTGCACGTACTATGTCACCGCATCCTGGGAATACTCGTTCATGTGCCTTGGTGTGACGCCGACCGATATTAGCGCGACCACTTCGTGGCATCGTAACAAATTTCAATCTGAAATTGATCACTTTGTGTGCGACATACATAACGCTTTCACTGAATAATTTTCAAAAATTTTTGAAGCAAACGACAAATTTAAACGATTCAAATAATTGAAAAACAAAACAAAAAAATTAAAAAAAAAATTTTGTCTGGAAAAAAATAACTTTTTGGAACTGTCCAATTTTCCGACTTTTCCTCACGAAAAGCATACGGTTTTTTTATTTCCAAACCTTCCCCGATCCACACAGAATATTCTCTGAAAATTTCATCAAGATTGGTTCAGTCGTTCCCTTAGCGCTACTAACAAACAAACATTCATTCGTTTGTATGGAAAAAAGAAAAGGGCTGTTTTTAGGGGTTCCCGGCAAATATTCGAACTTTTCTTGCCGTAAGAACCATCCTTGAGACTCACCGAACATTTTAAAAAAAGAATTGGCGAAATTGGTCCAGGCGTTTTTGAGTTATGCGCTTACCAACACATTTTGCGATTCATTTTTATATATAAGATTCTGTGTGGATCGGGGAAGGTTTGGAAATAAAAAAACCGTATGCTTTTCGTGAGGAAAAGTCGGAAAATTGGACAGTTCCAAAAAGTTATTTTTTTCCAGACAAAATTTTTTTTTTAATTTTTTTGTTTTGTTTTTCAATTATTTGAATCGTTTAAATTTGTCGTTTGCTTCAAAAATTTTTGAAAATTATTCAGTGAAAGCGTTATGTATGTCGCACATAAAGTGATCAATTTCAGATTGAAATTTGTTACGATGCCACGAAGTGGTCGCGCTAATATCGGTCGGCGTCACACCAAGGCACATGAACGAGTATTCCCAGGATGCGGTGACATAGTACGTGCAGTATTATAGATCGCGGTCAATCAGCAAGCGATCGTCACGATGTCACAGCACGACTTTTCAAACAACAGTTACGATGTTCTTCTTTGGATGGTGAATAGTGGTTCCACCAGATCAAATTGATGAAATCATTTCTGCGGAAATTCCTGATGCAGAGAAAGATCCATTATTATACGAAGTGATGAAAACGAATATGGTTCATGGACCTTGCAGACACCAAAATCCCACTTTGGTTTGTATGTCTGACAATAAATGCACAAAACGGTATCCACGTGCTTTTCTTTCGGAACACAAACTAGAAGTGATGGATATCCACTCTATCGGCGTCCAGACGACAGTGGCAGAACATTCAGCATTCAATTTAGAAGAGTGAATATCGAAGTTGACAACACATGGATCGTACTATATTCACCATTATTGTCTAATTCACATTCAAAAATTATATCAATGTTGAGTATTGCAGTTTGGTGTAATCGATAAAATACGTTTGTAAGTAGATCACCAAAGGAAGCCACATGGCGGTTATTGGTCTTGAACGATACGGTCGATACGTGAACTGCACTACAGCGCTTTGTAGGATATTTACTTTTGCAATTCATGAATGATTTCCGAGTGTTGTGCGTCTCGCAGTTAATTTGGAGAACAGCCAAAGAGTGTATTTCAACCCAAGGGATACTGTACAAAAAATTGGAAATGGGTTAATTCCGGTTGATACTTCCGGTGGTTTGATATCAATTCCATTCGCCGGTTATCAATTCACGAAATATGAACTCATCACGAATGTTCGGGCATTGGCCAAATTATCGTAACTACGATTCCTGAAGTGCTCGCGCAATGTTAGCTACCAAAAATGCCAATGTTGTTGACTTAAACTGGAAGATTCAAAGTCAAATTCCGGGAGACTTGCGCTCAGACAAATCGATCGATCGCCGTAAATTATCCAGTGGAATTTCTAAATTCTTTGGAGAGGCTTGATATGGCCCCGCATTATTTACGTCTCAAAGTTGGATCTGTCGTTATTATGTTTCGCAATCTGTAAGCGCCGAAACTGTGTAATGAAAACCGACTGATTGTGATGAAGCAGCCATCAAATACAAAGGGCAGAATGCTTGATTCAACGAATTTCTTTGAATTCCAACAATTTGCCATTTCAGTTCAAACATATTCAGTTTCTAGGGAAAATTGCATTTGCGATTACAATCAACAGGACACAAGGATAGTCGCTAGAGGTGTATGGCATAAATCTGGAAATGCTATGTTTTTCACACGGCCAAAATTACGTGGCGTGCTTACGAGTTCGAAAACTATCTTCTCTGTAGATTTACGCACCGGAACAGAAACCAAAAAATGCTGTTTATCAAGCTGCGTTACATTGAAAAAAAAGAAATGATAAATTTAACCTTCTTTTCATTTCAAAACACAGAATTTCACGCAGGAAAACGGCTGCGGGGTCAGCTAGTATTCTCTGAAAATTTCATCAAGATTGGTTCAGTCGTTCCCTTAGCGCTACTAACAAACAAACATTCATTCGTTTGTATGGAAAAAAGAAAAGGGCTGTTTTTAGGGGTTCCCGGCAAATATTCGAACTTTTCTTGCCGTAAAAACCATCCTTGAGACTCACCGAACATTTTAAAAAAAGAATTGGCGAAATTGGTCCAGGCGTTTTTGAGTTATGCGCTTACCAACACATTTTGCGATTCATTTTTATATATAAGATAAAAGATTCTCTGTTTTAATACTATAAAGTTGTGTTTCAATAATCATTCTTATTGGCAGGTGGAGCCGGTGTATGTTACCTACTGCGCTCAGGTTTCAAGTTGCTGGTTATAGTAAAAGTTTCGTTTAGAATTCTCCGTTAATATACATATATGGGTCACAATAATTAATTTGAAGTTATAGTGGTTTTTAAATAGGTGAAAAAATGGGGGCGCTAAAAAATATTTATTCTCAAAGTGGGCGGTAGACAAAATAAGTTTGGGAACCACTGTACTAGACGAACTGATACAGCATCGTCTTCGTAAAGTTCACAAATTTCGGTGGTGCTTGGCGTGACATTCTTCCCTTTTTTATACAAAAATTTCACATTTTTAAACAGCTGTTAAATGAACCTTACCTTTTCAAGACTATATGTTATGACACAATGTGATTGGTAGCACTGGAGATATGAGACTGCAAGGACATCCATTGACAAAATACAAAAATACTTTTTTGACTACCAATAGAACGGATGATCCAAGTAGAGATTCTTTTCTCAATAGCCTTTTTTGTTTAGACAGATCACGCATGACTTACGCCTGAACAATGTCTACAAATTGTTCTGCTTTATAAGTTTACTAGTTCAACTTTACAAGCCCGAATATCGTGAAAATGAAAGGTGGCGTGTGACCTATTATTTGACCAAAAATAACATTTTAACCATTAACCACTCCCCGTATTGACCTGATATGGTACCGTGCGACTTCTACTTTTTCGGAAAAATGAATTTTCTCATGAAAAAAAAGAGTTATGCAGACGTAGAGGCCATTCAAAGGCTTTCAACGGCATACTGGCGGCCATACCGGCCAACGAGCTAAAACACTCGTTCTACATGCTTTTGGACCGTGCAAAAAGCTGTATTAAAGCAGAAGGAGACTATTTTGAATAAAATAAATTAATTTTGCCGAAAAAAAATTTGTTCTGTTTTTCTTAAGTTCTGTTTACAGTGGAACGCACCTTGTATTACGAAAGTTCACGTTCTGGAAAGAATATCGGCCTACTGAGCATATTATTCACAATACCATCGCCCATCGTTTCGTTTTATAGACTCTTCAAAAGTTCTAAGAAGATCCGACGTTTTCGAGCATTGTTTCGCCATTGAGCCATTTGTACCTCAGTGAGTATGTAAACAAGCAAAATTGCCTCATTTGGGACAAAAAGCAAGAAAAGATTCATGAGCTATCATGAAAAAACAACGGTTTGGTCTGGTTTGTTAGCCGGTGGAACCATCAATCCATATTTATTCATAAATGATGCCGGTGAGAACGTAACCGTCAATGGCGACCGTTATCGCCCCGAGTATTAGATTTTTCATTAAAAAAGTATGTATACAAATAAAAAGGATGACAATCGAGTTGAATTTCGAGTGAGTGTTCGTCTATCCCTCTGTGCAAGCGATAACTTGAGTAAAAATCAAACTTGCAACACTTTGGAAAAAAAGTGAGTACAAGGTCGTTGATAGGCGTAATCGGACCACAGTCTCGCCTACTAGATGCCATTAAACGAAAATCTGTAAAAATCCAAAACCAAACAATAAAAAGAATTAAAACTGTAATTTGTCGCAGAGGATCGCAGTAGCAAGAGGTATATATGTATTGGAGCCCATAGGGATAACTTTTAGGGTGTACAAAAACAGGTATTTACTCGTAATAAAGTTAATGAAAGGATATAAAAAATCATCAAAAAATAATTAATTACGTTTACTCCTCTTATTTTATTCCCTTTACGAAGCAAATTCTATGAATACGTATGTATGGCAACATAATTTCGCTCATTTGTTTTCTCAAGCGGTTCTGTAAATACTATTTCATAATGTTTTTAAGAAACGCTGGAGTGCAAGAAAAAATAATCTTAAGCTTAGTTTGCTGGAACAGGCTTAAATTAAAAAGAAAAATGGCACCCATATCAAAAATTTGGGAATACTAAAAAAAAAAAAAAACAAAAACAAAAAATAACAAAAATGTGTGAAAAAGTTTTGCGGTAATACTTCAAACTTGCATAAGCATGCAAAGCACATTAACATTGACTTTATAT
Organism: Bactrocera zonata; assembly: GCA_037783105.1. NCBI lineage: Eukaryota > Metazoa > Arthropoda > Insecta > Diptera > Tephritidae > Bactrocera > Bactrocera zonata. Next base: position 680,601 of record JBAWJQ010000868.1, on the reverse strand, counting down.
TATATTATATGTATATGTCGAGACATTAATCCCTTCCATGTAGCTTCAGGTATGTGACTTCAAGTTAGTTACGAGCAGTCTCTAGTCTTATAATGAAAAACAGAGCTGAGGAAGATAGGTAATGCATTTATAATTGTAATTTTGCAGTAATGGATATCAAAGTGCTTATCTTCTAGCTACACCCGTAGGCGGAATCTGGCTATTTTGCGCAATTAGGAAGATCCCTTTTTATATGTCGAAACCATTCAATTCAGATATAGTACTTCTCTGACAATGGTATGTCGGTATGTTATAAATGGTTGAATCGAACCAATACTTTCCTTAGTCCCTATATATCTAATATAAAGATAATCGAACTTCCGGGTGACTTTGTACCACATATATCGCCCAATATGTGAGTTATATCTCAAAGAAAATAAGAGAGTGTGTTTTACTCGTAACAGTGTACCTTTGTGCGTAAAATAGGTAAATACTTATGATCGAAAAGTTTACTTACCTCTTTTATAACTAATATCCTTATCCTCTGATTTTCATCCACATTTCAGCAAATTTGGTTGTTATACCTTAAGTGGTTTAGGAGATATGTACATTAAACTTGTTTGAAACGAGGCCATGCCCACTTTAAAAAAAAATTGCACCCAGGGGCCCTTGCTATTGCGATTCTTTTTACTAAATTACAGATTTATAGCGTGGTAGTGATCCGATTACGCCTATCTACGAGCTCGAAAATGTTTTTCTTCTGAGGAACCTAAATACCAAGTTTTAATAAGATATCTCAATATCTATCTCGATTAGCTTTAGGTGACACGTACAACCGTTAGGTGTACAAAAAAACAAAAAATACTCTGTAGCAACTGGTTGCAAGAGTATGAAAAGGGTATTATAGCATTAATGTTGATGCGGTAAGTATTACATTTAATAATTAATTAATAACTAATTTTTCCAATAGGTTTGTGACGATGAACCAAATTTTCGGGCTATTTCGCTAGGTAAGAAAATTTTCTTATGGAATCTTTAAGTGGATTTTGGGTGATCAGGATATCCATTGGAGCCATGGCTTCTTACACCGGACACAAATCCTGAAACACCAAATGAACAAAATTTCAATATTAAGCTACACAAGCAAGAAACACGATTGAAAAAGTATTTGGAGTTTTCGTTTCAATGTACGTTCTTCGTTACAGTACAAACATTCAAAACTGCATTTTTTGTTTATACATCTTTAATTTTTCACCATATACTTTTATTACAAAGCTGTGACATTTTTATTAATGAAATCGAAATTTTGCCAGAAGGATCACCTCCTGAAAATGTGGGAGCAATATCTGAAGTTCCTTCGGAGGAGTATTATTCTCGAGGCAGAGCAGCCCGTCAAATTTGCATTAAAACTTTAAATAATTAAAATTCTACCAATATTTAATTTTGCTTTATTACATTTTTCATCTTTATTAACATAAAAACCATAACATTGAAGATAAAGTAAAAATTTATATGTGGAGATCGAGGACATCAGCCTGCTGGGCAGCGGCACCTTCCCAATTAAGGGACCGGACATTCCAGGTGTATGCCTGCAATTCGTAATCTTTATTTCGTTTGCCATTTTCGCTTTCAAAAGGGGGTCTCTCATCCGAGGTTGGTTGTTAGTTTTCATTGAGGGTGTTTTTTGACGTGACGGGTCCCAAACCCAGCTTACAACCCTATGTAGGGGATATTTTGCCTTCTCACTTTAGCTCGCCTTCAAACGGATGTTCTTAGACTACCCAGAAGCATTCGTACCATTCTTCTTAAGTTGCCATGTTATGTAATTTATCCTAAAACTTAACGAAAGTAAGAATGTTAGATCAAAAGCACAAACTTAAAATATGGTTCGTCAACGACTAGCAAAGTGTTCACAATGACTCGCTTAGTACCGCATCAGCACCAAATTGGTGTCAGAAGATTAAAGTTTTAAATACTTACTCGAAATGGACGAACATCTTCAACCTGTCGAAAGCGAAACTATATGTGGCAGCGATGGAATTCCAGTAGCCCCTGAAGCATTTAGACACTGCAGAAGCAGAACGATGAAAATACGCAACGGCATTGGCATATATGAGTTCCTCAGAACTGAACTTCTTAAATATTTTGGTGAAAGCTATCAACGAAAAATTCAGCGATTATTGGAGGAGATTGTACTAGGCGATCAACGTCCGAATCAATTATTTAATGCCATGAGACAAGTGTCATCAAATTCCTTTTCGGAAGAAACTCATCGAGCCATGTGGATCCAACGCTTACCGGAATTAATAAGAGAATCTGTAATTGCACGCGAAGGTACAATGGATGTCCAAATTACAGTTGCCGACGCTATTATGGAACGGTAACCTAGCGTCAAATTTGTTCATCATCAGATCACGCCGCCAGTACATCAGATCAGACTCAACAAGACACAATATTTCAACTATCAAATACGATTCATGAACTGCAACGCAAATTTGATAATATGCGCACACGAGAACGCAGTCGCTCAGGCACTAGTCGCAGATTTCCTCGACGACATAGTCAATCGAGTGAGCGAAAATCTACCTTACGCAATATGACCGAATGTGGGTACCATCAAACTTTCGCAAACTCTGCTAACTGATGCTGTAGTTCATGTCTACGTCGAAAAAGTACCAACACCTAGTGCCAATACCAATCACCCCAACGCAGCAGTAAATCAACTTTTCATCCAAGGACCAGTTATCAAACGTAAAATATCTCATATATATCATCACCGTGCGCTCAATAAAATCACCGTTCCAGACGATGTGATATCTAATGTTGATGACATATGCAAAGTTTCATGGAGGAACATGCGAAACACAAACGCATGATATTCCAACGATTCCGCGCAACTAGTCTTACAATTAATCCGTCAAAATGTGAATTGGGTAAAAAAGAAATAAAATTCTTAGGTCACATCATTATGCATAAAAGTATTCGTCCGCTACCAGAAAAAGTTGAGGCCATTTTAAAAGTTAAACGACCTACAGTAGGCAACGAATTAAGCAGTTTAAGTGTCCTAGCATCTATTAACTTTTATCGCAAATTTTTACCTAACGCCGCAAAACGTCAAGCCATTCTACAAAAACTAATCAATGGAAATAAATGCAACGATAAAACTCGAATCAATTGGACGGATAAAGAAATCAACGCTCTTGAAAATTGTAAACAATTGGAGGATGGAGTCATGTGTAGAAGTTCACGCAAGTGAGGAAAGTTTTCTGATCGCCATTCACTTGGGAGTGGTCAGAAACGATTCTTTTACATATGACCCAAGCAGCTCACGACTTCCGGTCTCTGACCAAGTATCCTCTGGGTAGCCTAAGAACATCCGTTTAAAGGCGAGCTAAAGTGAGAAGGCGAAATATCCCCTACTCAGGGTTGTGCGCTGGGTTTGGGACCCGCCACGTAAAAAAACACACTAAGGAAAACCAACAATCAGCCTCGGATGAGAGACCCCCCTTTTGATGACGACCATGGCAAGCGAAATAAGGACTACGAATTGAGGGCATGCACCTAGAATGTCCGGTCCCTTAATTGGCAAGGTGCCGCTGCCCAGCTGGTTGATGTCCTCGTGAAAATAAAGGTTGACATCACCGCCGTCCAAGAAATGCGATGGACGGGACAAGGACAGAGACGAGTAGGTCCTTGTGACATTTACTACAGTTGCCATATAAAGGAGCGCAAGTTTGATATTGGATTCGTGGTGGGAGAGATACTCCGTCGCCGAGTACTATCATTCACTCCGGAGAATGAACGTCTAGTCACACTCCGCATCAAAGCGAGGTTATTCAACATATCGCTGATTTGCGCCCACGCCCCGACGGAAGAGAATGACGATGTGACCAAAGATGCCTTTTATGAGTGCTTGGATCGCACTTATGAGAGATGCCCCCGCCACGATGTCAAAATCGTGCTTGGCGACTTCAACACCACGGTGGGCAAAGAAGGTATCTTTGGCACTACGGTCGGTAAATTCAGCCTCCACGAGGAAACATCCCCAAACGGGTTGAGGCTGATCGACTTCGCCGGAGCCCGAAATATGGTTATTTGTAGTACTAGATTCCAGCATAAAAAGATACATCAAGCTACCTGGCTGTCTCCGAATCGAAAAACCACCAACCAGATCGATTATGTTGTGATAGACGGAAGGCACGTCTCCAGTGTTTTAGATGTGCGTGCGCTCCGAGGTCCTAACATCGACTCGGACCACTATATTGTTGCAGCCAAAATTCACACCCGCCTCTGTGCAGCAAAAAACGCATGCCAACAAACACAAGGAAGGTTCGACGTCGAGAAGCTGCAATCACAACAGACAGCCGAACGATTTTTAACTCGGCTTGCACTCCTGCTCTCTGTCCTGCTCTCGTCAACAACTCGGTATAAGGGAACTGTGGGACGGCATTTCAAACTCCTTACGTACAGCTGCAACCGAAACCATTGGTTTTCGGAAAGTGCAAAAGAACAGCTGGTACGACGAGGAGTGCCGTGTCGCAGCGGAGAGAAAACAGGCTGCCTACCTCGCAACGTTACGATCGACCACAACACGTGCGGGATGGGATAGATACAGAGAGTTGAAGAGGGAAGCAAGACGCATTTGTAGACAGAAAAAGAAAGAGACCGAAATGCGAGAATACGAAGAGCTTGATAAGCTGGCCGACAGGGGTAATGCTCGAAAATTCGACGAAAAAATGCGGCGGCTTACAGGAGGTTTCAAGACCTGAGCATACTCTTGCAGAACCCCCAAAGGTGATCTAGTCACCGATGCCCAAAGCATACTTAAATTATGGAGGGAACACTTCTTCAGCCTGCTGAATGGCAGTGAACGTACAACGCCAGGGGAAGGCGAACCCGTTTCCCCAATCGATGACGATGGAGCAGACGTTCCATTGCCCGACCATGCGGAGGTTCGAATAGCAATTGCCCGCCTGAAGAACAACAAAGCGGCAGGGGCCGACGGATTGCCGGCCGAGTTATTCAAACACGGCGGCGAAGAACTGATAAGGAGCATGCATCAGCTTCTTTGTAAAATATGGTCGGACGAAAGTATGCCCAACGATTGGAATTTAAGTGTGCTATGCAAAATCCATAAAAGAAGAGACCCCACAATCTGCGCCAACTACCGTGGGATTAGCCTCCTCAACATCGCGTATAAGGTTCTGTCGAGCGTATTGTGTGAAAGATTAAAGCCCACCGTCAAAAAACTGATTGGACCTTATCAGTGTGGCTTTAGACCTGGCAAATCAACCACCGACCAGATATTCACCATGCGCCAAATCTTGGAAAAGACCCGTGAAAGAAGAATGGACACACACCATCTCTTCGTCGATTTCAAAGCTGCTTTCGACAGCACGAAAAGGAGCTGCCTCTACGCCGCGATGTCTGAATTTGGTATCCCCTCAAAACTAATACGGCTGTGTAAACTGACGCTGAGCAACACTCAAAGCTCCATCAGGATCGGGAAGGACCTCTCCGAGCCGTTCGATACCAAACGAGGTTTCAGACAAGGCGACTCCCTATCGGACGACTTTTTCAATGTGCTGCTGGAGAAAATTATTCGAGCTGCAGAACTGAATCGAGCAGGTACAATCTTTTATAAGAGTGTACAGCTGCTTGCGTATGCCGATGATATTGATATCATCGGCCTCAAGACCCGCGCCGTTAGTTCTGCTTTCTCCAGACTTAACAAGGACGCAACGCAAATGGGTCTGGCAGTGAACGAGGGCAAGACGAAATATCTCCTGTCATCAAACAAACAGTCGTCGCACTCGCGTCTTGGCTCCTACGTCACTGTTGACAGTCATACCTTTAAAGTTGTAGATAATTTGGTCTATCTTGGAACCAGCGTAAACACCACCAACAATGTTAGCCTGGAAATCCAACGCAGGATTACTCTTGCCAACAGGTGCTTCTTCGGACTGAGTAGGCAATTGAAAAGTAAAGTCCTCTCTCGACGAACAAAAACCAAACTCTATAAGTCGCTCATAATTCCCGTCCTGCTATACGGTGCAGAGGCTTGGACGATGAGAACAACCGATGAGTCGACCTTAAGAGTTTTCGAGAGAAAAGTTCTGCGAAAGATTTATGGTCCTTTGCGCGTTGGCCACGGCGAATATCGCATTCGATGGAATGATGAGCTGTACGAGATATACGACGACATTGACATAGTTCAGCGAATTAAAAGACAGCGGCTACGCTGGCTAGGTCATATTGTCCGGATGGATGAAAACACTCCAGCTCTGAAAGTATTCGACGCAGTACCCGCCGCGGGAAGCAGAGGAAGAGGAAGACCTCCACTCCGTTGGAAGGACCAAGTGGAGAAGGACCTGGCTTCGCTGGGAAAGCCAATTGGCGCCAAGTAGCGAAGGGAAGAAACGACTGGCGCGCTGTTGTTGACTCGGCTATAATCGCGTAAGCGGTGCCTACGCCAGTAAAGAAGAAGAACAAAATATGAACGATGCAGCAACTTTAGCATAACCTCATGTCATGTCATGTTCAACTCCGTTTATTCATAGACGCATCCGGTATCGCAGTAGGAGCTGTACTTCACCAATTAGTAAATAACGAACCAGAACCACTTGGGTATTTTTCACGTCGTCTAACCGAAACAGAAAAACATTACTCAGTTTACGATAGATAACTTCTTGCAATCTATTTCGCCATAAAACATTTTCAATTTCTAATCGAAGGCAATCAAACATGCATTTAGATGGATCATAAACCATTAATTTATTCTTTCCATAAACGCAACGACAAAGGTTCACCTCGTCAGATAAGACAACTTGACTTTATTCGTCTGTTTACAACAGACATCCGTAACATTCCGGGTTCAAAAAACCAAACCGCAGATATACTTGTATTTTCTCGTATCAACACTACAACATCAATCAACTACACTGATATGCCCAACGAACAAATATCTGACTTAAACATCCAAGCACTTAATGGTAAGATAAAACACTTCTTACACCTTAAACATTTCAAATTAGAACTCAGCAACGCTACATTAGTTTGCGATGTCTCAATGAGCCAAGTTAGACCCATCGTACCGCAAACGATTTGTAAGCAGATTTTACACAAATTTCACGACCTCTCTCACGTTGGAGCGAACGCAACTCTAAAGATGATTTCTCAACATTTTGTTTGGGTAAATATGCGAAAGGACTGCAAAGCATTTGTTCGTGCCTGCATCCGTTGCAGTCGGGGAAAAGTTTTACGCCACATCAAGTCTCCATTACAATGTTTAGAAATGCCACACCAACGCTTTCAAGTTGTTCACGTCGACATAATTGGACCTTTGCCTTTATTCAAATATGGTCTCACACTCATCGATCCCTTTCCGAGATGGCCCGAAGCAATACCTCTGGTCGACATTCAAGCAGAAACAGTATGTAGAGCTTTCTTAAATGAGTGGGTCAGACGATACGGCTCACCTCAGATAATCACGGACTAAGGAACTCAATTCGAATCCAAAATGTTTCAAGAGATATTACTAACATTAGGTACTCAGCGTGAACGTACATCACCGTATCATCCAAAAAAGAATGAATTGATAGAAAGGTGGCATCGATCATTTAAAAACGCCATACTAGCCACCGGAAAATAATCTTGGGTAGATAATTTAGGACTTCCCCTTCTAGGACTACGAAATAACAATGAATAAAAATATATTTCAATCCATGTACGTAAACTATGTACGCAACGATCAAGTAACTCCTTCTATGACAGAACCATACGATGGTTCCTACAAAGTTATTTCAAAAAACGACAAAAATTTAATAATCGAAAAAAAAGGCAAAATCATCGTTATTTCAGTCGACCGCCTCAAGTCAAGTTACAATATAGCAGATGAAGAACCAGCTGTTAATTCTAACCAAATATCAGACTCTCTTCAGTGTGGACTCTACACTAATCATATTAATTATTCCTAATTTTTATTTGTAATAGTTGTTCGTATTATAATTCTTAAGTTTGCCATTTTATGTAATTTATTCTAAAATTTAACGAACGTAAGAATGTGAAAGCAAAAGCACAAAGTTAAAATATTTTTCGTCAACGACAAGCAAGGTGTTCACAACTACACGGTTAGTACCGCATCACCACCAAATATACAAAAACAAAAACATTTTTAAATATTTTCCCCGAAACGTTTTATTATGATCTGTAAAAAAAGGCAAATTGTACATACATACTTGTATATACTATTTGAAAAAAATTAAAGTGGTGTTCCTTCCAAAACCAGTCAGAAGAACAAACGATAATGGTAAGAATTCTAGACCTATAAGCCTACCGTACCTCCTTTATGCTGAAGATACTAGAAAGGCTAATGGACTTACATTTTAGAATAATCATGGCGGATAAGTTATCGAAGTTCCAACATGCGTACATAAACGGCAGATCAACCGGAACTGCCCTTCACGAGGTGATAGGTGTAATAGAAAACTCACTACACTACATACAATACACCATGGCTGCATTTCTAGATATAGAAGGCGCCTTCAACAATATAAAAGTAAGTGCTATCATTATTTCTCATAGACGCCACTATATGCAGATGGATACAATCGATGTTTGAGAATGGAAAGGTTATAGCATCAAACGGCGCTGCAACACAAACTATGTGAGTAGAGGGACTCCTCAAGGAGGGGTCCTCTCCCCTCTTGTATGGGTTGTAGCGTTGAACCAAATTCTACCCCAATTGACACCAAACTGTCCTGGAAACTAAACATAGAAAAAAGAATAGATAAAGTATATATGGCCTACAATACTTGCAAGAGAATTTAAGCCTAGTATAATTCTGTGGATGTATGTATGTATACGGCTATCGTAAGATATACTTACATATGGAGCTCTGGTATGGTGGCCAGCGCTAAACAAACAATACGACATTAGAAAATTAAATGGAATACAAAAAACAGCATGTGTAGGTGTTACTGGTGCAATCAAGTCATGTCTGACTGACGCGCTCAATGTGGTCCTGCATCAACTACCCATAGCCAACTTATTCACGAAACAGCAGCATATTTTGCTATAAGAATAAAAGAATTGGGTGGTTGGAATCAGCAGAACTATGAACATAGTGGTATCTTAAACAAGCTCACCGTAGCTAGACGGCGCTGCTGGCCTTGTCTTCAACCATGACAAATTCCAGAATAAACCACAATTGCAAGAAAGCACTGAACTCAATAAAAAACAAGCTCCACCTACACTTGATCTGGGTTCCCGGCCATAAGAACATTTTCGGCAACGAAAAAGCAGACGAGTTGGCAAAGGCAGAAACCGTACACTCTTATAAAAGATTGTACCTGCTCGATTAAGTTCTCCAGCTCGAATTCTTTTCTCAGCCGTATTAGTTTTGCGGGGATACCAAATTCAGACATCGCGACATAAAAGCAGCTCCTTTTCGTACTGTCAAAGGCAGCTTTCCTTCTCTGTTAACGGGTCTTTTCCAAGGTTTGGCGCATGATTAATATCTGGTCAGTTGTTGATTTTCCAGGTTTAAAGCTAAACTGATAAGGTCTAATCAGTTTGTTGACATGTTGTCGCACATTGTAGTGTCTCCCTTTTTGTGGATTGGGCAGAGCACACTTAATTTCCACTCGTCGGGCATGCTTTCGTCCGCTCATATTCTACAAAGAAGCTGATGCATGCTCCTTATCAGTTCTTCGCCGGTCGGCAATCCATCGGCCCCGCCGCTTTGCTGTTATTCAGACGGGCGATTTTTATTCGACCTTCTTCATGGTCGGGTAATGGAAGGTCTGCTCCACCGTCATGGATTGGGGAATCGGGTTCGCCTTCTCCTGGCGTTGTACGTTTACTGCCGTTAAACAAGCTGGAGAAGTGTTCCCTCCATAATTTAAGTATGCTCTCTCTCTCATCAGTCACTAGATCACCTTTGGGGATTCTACAAGATTATGCTCCGGTCTTGAAACCTTCTGTTAGCCGCCGCATCTTTTTGTAGGATTTTCGAGCATTCCTCCTGTCGCCCAGCTTGTCAAGCTCTTCATAGTCATGCATTTCGGCCTCTTTTTTTCTGTCTGCAAATGCGTTTCCCTTCCGTCTTCAACTGTCGGTATCTATCCCATCCCGGACGTGTTGTGGTCGATCGTAACGTTGCGAGGTAAACAATCTGTTTTCTCTCCGCTGCGACACAGCACTCCTCATCGTACCACCTTTTTTTTTGCATTTTCCGAAAACCAATGGTTCCCTTATATCTAGTTGTTGACGAGTACTCTCAGAGAGTAGGAGTGCAAGTCGAGTAGACAATCGTTCTGCTGTCTGTTGTGATTGCAGCTTTTCGACGTCGAACCTTCCTTGTGTTTGTTGGCGTGCGTTTTTTGCTGCACAGAGGCGGGTGCGAATTTTGGCTGCAACAATATAGTGGTCCGAATCGATGTTAGGACCTCGGAGCGCACGCACATCTAAAACACTGGAGACGTGTCTTCAGTCTATCACAACATGATCGATCTGGTTGGTGGTTATTCGATCCGGAGACAGTCAGGTAGCTTGATGAATTTTCTTGTGCTGGAATCTAGTACCACAGATAACCATATTTCGGGCCCCGGTGAAGTCGATCAGTCTCGATCCTTTTGGGGATGTTTTGTCGTGGAGGCTGAATTTACCGACCGTAGTGTCAAATATACCTTCTTTGCTTACCCTGGCCTTAAAGTCGCCGAGCACACTTTTGATATCTTGGCGGGAGCAGCTTTCATAGGTGCGCTCCAAGCGTTCATAGAAAGCATCTTTGGTACAACGTCTTTCTCTTCCGTCGAGGCATGGGCGCAAAACAGCAATATTTTGAAAAACTTTGCCCACCACGAATCCCACACCAAATTTGCGCTCTTTATATGGCCACTTTAGTACTTATAAAAGAGTTACACCCCTATTCTGTGCTTTTGACAAATTAATAAAATATTGACAATTAACTCAAAGATTTATCAAGCGAGATATATTTTGGTATTCTGTGGCAATCTTGTTAAAAGTAAAGGCTTCAATTCGTAAAGCTTTCCCCACACGTATGGTGAACAAAATAATGTAAATAGAAAACAGCTGATTTCTATTCAAATTATTCGTTAAAATGGACTGTTCTGCAACGTAAGTTTTCAAATTTTAATTATTAACAAAATTTATAATTTAACTTTTATTTGGTAGTAAACCCAAGCACGATAGAGCTACGCACGAGCAACTGGAGGCATATGTTTCGTTTTGCCAAGCACACCCTGAAATGGGTACGGGGAAAAATTTCCCAAAAACGCCTCAACAATTGAAGGAGTTGTGGCAGCAGCTGGCAGATGAGCTTAATTCGTGCAGAGGACCAACACGAAGTGCTGCAAAATGGAAAGAGGTAACATTTTAGTTTATGTTTCGTTTATTTATTATATTGTGTTAATTTGTAGACGTTAGGCGTTTGGAAAAGCCAACTGCGCACTCGTGCAAGGCGGTTGAAAATGAACCAAAGGTGGAGGTCCAAGTTCCAAACCGATGACGAACTTTGAAGAAATGGCTTTGTCTACATTCGGTTCGGCTGCTGTAGATGGGGTACAAAATGTACAAAGCCTAGGTTTAACCCCAATCGAGCAAACTCATGAATGCGCAATTTCTTCACCCATGGGTAGTCCTCTACAGATATGCAGTCAGGTAGATGCAACCCCAAATCCCGAACACCATCCAGCAAGTCCATCGACACCACCTACGCATCTTAGCGTGGAAAACCAGGTAAGTTTTCATTATGATATAATTACAAAATATATACTTTTATTGCAATTTCTTATTACGTTTTTTTCTTTTAAGGATGCTTCAACTTCGGTGCTATCACGAAAGGCACGAAATAAGCTTATCAGCACTTTGATAGCTGATATATCAAAAAGGAATGCTGCTGAGGAAGAGAGGCGACGGGAGCATCGTGAAATGATGCAGGCCATTCAAGGCCTAACTAGTTCTATAACAGAACTAATAAAATCGTTTTCTAATAATGTAAAATAATATCTAAAGTTTAATTAAAATTGAAATAACGTATGTTTAATATTTTTATTTAATTAATATTTATTGAATTTAATAAGTTTGGTTTTTTGTTTTATAATAGAATAAAAAATAATGGAATGCAAATTTCAATTTGTTTTCTTTTAACAAAAAGGATAAATAAATAAATAATGTAAGTAAGTAGTGTATTTCGAAAGTCGAATTGTGAGAACATTTATATACGTACATACATAAGTATATGGATTGGCTTCTGTATATATATAACTAAAGAGTTGATATATATCTTGATCTTATTCTTTCACCTTCGCGCATGTACTGTGAAGAGTTATAATCATTAATTGGAGAATTAAAGTCTTCTGCAAGCCCGTCATCTATTTCGTTGAACGTAATGCCTGCTTTCGTCATTATATTATGCAATATAACGCAAGTACTAACAAACAAAGCGGAAGTTTCGTGTGAATAATGTAGAACTCGGTGTTTCAACAAACATCTGAAGTGAGATTTTAAAACACCAAATGCTCTCTCTATGCAGTTTCTTGCAGAATAATGTAATTTGTTGTATTTTTGCTCTTTATGGGTATTAGGTGTTCCCACTGGTGTTAAAAGCCACGGTTCTAGAGGATAACCTTGATCGCCAAGAAGCCAAGATTCTCTCCGTTGTTGCTCAGACGTATTAGTATGCTGACGAATGAGATGTTCTCGTAGGTCAGAAGTTGCCGAAATTCCAGAGTCATGTGTTGCACCCGGAAATTTAGCATTTACAAATGTAAAACATAATCGGTAATCGCAAACCTAATAAACAATGCATTCAAAAATTGCATTGGCATATATGTATGTGCATGCAAAAACAAAACTTACTGCTTCAACATTGATACTGTAGAATCCTTTTCTATTTAAATATACATTAAGAGGACGTTCGACATTATTTGATGGTGGAGCAATGATAGCAATATGCGTGCAGTCAATTGCTCCTATGGTGCTTTTTATTCCAAATTTTCTAAAAAATCTGGAATATATTTAAAATAAATTAGCATATTATTATTTGTATTACAATAATACTTGCCCCGTTTTTATAAAAGTTTCTTCCTCTATTGAACTGGGAAACTTTATTTCTCCTCCCTTCACCTTCACAATAAGTTTTGCTACAGCTCGCACACTTCTCGAAAGGGATGACTGACTCATGGGCAAGTTGACATTGTTACCTACACATTTCTGATATGATCCGTGTCCAAAGAAGTTCAAAGCTGCTAGAACCCTTACAGTTAAAGGTAGTGACGTTTTCTGATTATCATGTGGGGTCAGTTCATCAATTAGGCGGCGGCAAATTTCACGAGTTAATCGAAAATTTTGCACAAAGGTATTCTCGCTCAAAGAAAATGAATTGCTATCGTCGCGTAAACTTTTTAAATGCCGCGCGCGATTCCTATTCTCACAATTTTCATCTTCGTTTAACAGTAATAACAAAAGTAAAATATCTTCCATTTTCACAACAAGATGCACAATCTGATATTTAATTCGTAACGAGCACTGCTGTCAAGAGCATTTGACATCTTAACAACTTATAAAGAAAAGAGCTTTTTATTTCAGACACAGAATACCAACTGCTTGATAAGTTTAAAAATTTGACAAATTATGCCGGAATTACATGTGCAGATATTCTGCATGCAGATCTGCACTATTTTTTCCAGCCAAAACACATGTGCAGTAAATTTTGACAATCAGCTGATTGCAATAAATAATTGAAATTGAAATTGAAATTGAAATTTAAAAATTTTAAGGTATTTCAGGTAGCTATTTTTGTAATTTTTATGACTTTTGTCATATAAGAACCTGTTTTCTCTACAAACTCAATCAGTTTTTCTTCCATTTTTATTTCTTTGTTAATTTTACTTAACAGCTGAGCGCAATTTAAAATGTTGCCGGACTTTGCTCAAAAATTAATTATTTGAATGTTGTCAGCACTGCCTGCGCAGAAATTCAAATTTCACATGCCGTGCAGATCTGCATTGAGGTGCAGAATTTGAACTGTCAAATCAGTACAAATTGTTTTTCTGCACGCAGAATTCTGCACATGTAATTCCGGCATTAGAAATATGTTGAATTTGTCAAGTGCACAGAATAGGGGTGTTAGTGTGCTTTAAAATCCGATTATAGAGTATTTAGCTTATTAAACATTGCTGGCTAAATGAGATAAGTCTCCCCTAAGGCCACTCCAACAACACAGCCGAAAATTAAGTCACATCACTACCAACATTCCAATACACCACAATACGCCATACATACAGGACCATCAGTACAACCCAAACGCGAGTGCACCTCACATCCACACACGCAAACGCACACCAAACTGGGTGGGGAACTAAATAGTGGAGCGTTTGATTGGGGGTTTCTTTGTAGTTTCTAAACATTATGCGAAATCTCTTAGTTATAATTAGTGAAAGTGTCATAGTTTGGTTAACGTCTTACTGGGGCACTGGACCATTCAATTTGGATACTGAACCTAGCAAACAGATAAGTAGAATCTCAATGTTATCTTTACTTGCTTGCCCCCTTTTCGTGGTAAATAACACAAAATAAAACTTAATTTAGATTTTTCCCCTTATAACTGGCACTTAATTGTAATCGGTGGTTTTGTTTTGTTCGATCAGCTGTTTCTCCTTTTTCGCTCTGCCTTTGGTTACGGCATTGTCAGCTATTAGAAAAAAACAACTAAGGTTTTAGAACAAAGGACTGAACATACCCATTGATAAGTGTTCCAAACTATTTTCTGTCAGAGAATTCTTTTCGGAGGAATTCAAAAATTTTGAAAACGCCTCCAAAAAGGCAAAAATTAGGAGACCATTGCTTCTGGACCGATAGGAAAATTTGAATATGCCGCGTAACATAACGAAGGCGGAAAATCTGAGCAAGTGCAGAACAGTGAAAATCCAGGGAATCCTCTGAAAAAAGCTATGGTAGGAAAAGCGTCGCAAATATCCACTGTCCACAGAGAAAAGCATACGTCATAAAGGATACAAGAATTATCAGGTTACTTAGGTCATTAGGATTGCGCCGAAAGACAGTTCTGTATATAAGCCCGCATCCGAGTAATGTGTGGACGGGGTAACAAAGAGGAAGCCGGTTGAAAAAAGAATTCGTACGAGACCAGACGCCATTATTATAACCAAAAAGGAGGGAGGATCATATGCGGACATTTTCAGGAAAATTAAATACGATAGTGGCCATGAGGAAGTGAAACCCTCAAAAGAGACCTGCTTCTTAAATTAAAACACCAATCAGACAAGAGAGCCGACACGTTCGAAAGCGCTCTAGAGGAAGTGATTGGAGAAATGGCTTTAATATGTACATCTTTTTTACATTTAATGATCACAAAGTTCTGTTTTAGGCCGCCTCTTATGGAATCTAGTGTATGATGGGGTGCTAAGAATTCCAAAACCAAAAAACGTTAAGTTAAGCACATACAAGCACGACCTTATAGTGGTTGCTAAACAACTCGATGACCTCAAAAATTAATGTAATGAATGCATAAATGGTCTGCGCTAATAGTTTTCTTTCATGAGTTTGGAACTGGCTGAGCACAAAACAGAGGTATTGCTCATAAGCACCAGGAAAATTGAGGAAAAAATAACTCTCACTATAGGAGAGTGCGTGATTACTTCACAGCCACAGTTGAAATATTTAGAGGTAATATTGGACACCGAATTGAAATTCGAGCAGCACTTGGCAAACATAGCAAATAAAGCAAATAAAATGTATAATGCCATATCAAGACTGTGTGCGCTGCAGCCGCCGACTTCTAATCGCAAAAGCGATAAGGACAGTTATTCTATATGCAGCTCCAGTATAGATATGGGCACTAAACATAAAAGCGTATGCCAAACCAATAAACGCGTCGCATAGACTCACAGCAATAAGAGTAACAAGTGGTTTCCGAACTATTTCTAGCGAAGCAGCTGAAGTACTAGCTAGTATGCCGCCCAAAGACATCCAGGGTAACGAGTTCATGAGATTATATAAGTTATCAGCGCCAATTACAGAAAGAAGGGCATAACTATATGGCAGCAACGGTGGCAAACCTCAACTTAATACCTGAACCTAACTTATAGCTGACATCCATAAGTGGTTAAGTAGACAATATGGGGACCTGGATTTCCACCTGAACCAAATTATAAGTGGACATGGGTGCTTCTATATAAAATTCAAAAAGACCTCAGTCCGTATTGTTCGGTTTCCAAACATAATGGAAAAGTTAGAAACAGCACTGGGTGGTATTTTAACGGCGGAAAGTTTGACTGCACTTATGTGTCAGTCCTCTGAGAAGTGGAAAGCTGTTCACGAAGCGGCAATTTCCATCACGACAATATTAAGACAGCTACAGCAGAATAGGCGTCAGTGCGTCCATGACATACAGGAGACGTAAAATGTCTTGTCACTCCCATGAGTTAGGCGATCTAAAGTGAGAAGGCGAAACATGCCCTACATAGGGTTGTCTAGCCACAATCCACATCAAAGCGAGGTTCTTCAACATATCGCTGATTTGCTGCCACGCCCCGACGGAAGAGGAGGACGATGTGACCAAAAATGCTTTCTATGAGCGCTTGGAGCACACCTATGCGCGCTGCCCCCGCCGCGATGTCAAAATCGTGGTTGGCGACTTTAACGCCAGGGTGGGCAGAGAAGGTAACTTTGGTACGGTAAATTCAGCCACCACGAGGAAACATGCCCAAATGGGTTGAGTCTGATCGACTTCACCCGGGCCCAAAATATGTTATCTGTGGTACTAGATTCCAGCAAAAGAAAATTCATCAAGCTACCTGACTGTCTCCGGATCGAAAAGCTACCAACCAGATCGATCATGTTGTGATAGATGGAAGACACGTCTCCAATGTTTTAGATGTGCGTACGCTCTGAGGTCCTAACATCGACTCGGACCACTATCTCGTTGCAGCCAAGATTCGCACCCGCCTCTGTGCAGCAAAAAACGCACGTCAACAAACACAAGGAAGGTTCGACGTCGAGAATCTGCAATCACAACAGACAGCAGAACGATTTGCTACTCGGCTTCCACTCCTGCTCTCTGAGAGCACTCGTCAACAACTCGGTATAAGGGTACTGTAGGACGGCATTCCAAACTCCTTACGTACAGCTACAACCGAAACCATTGGTTTTCGGAAAGTGCAAAAGAACAGCTGGTACGACGAGGAGTGCCGTGTCGCAGCGGAGAGAAAACAAGCTGCCTACCTCGCAACGTTACTATCGACCATAACACGTCCGGGATGGGATAGATACCGACAGTTGAATACGGAAGCGAAACGCATTTGCAGACAGAAAAAGAAAGAGGCCGAAATGCATGAGTATGAAGAGCTTGACAAGTTGGGCGATAGGAGGTATGCTCGAAAATCCTACAAAAAATGCGGCGGCTAACAGAAGGATTCAAGACCGGAGCATAGTCTTGTAGAACCCCCAAACGTGATCTAGTGACTGATAAGAGAGAGAGCATACTTAAATTATGGAGGGAACGCTTCTACAGACTGTTGAATGGCAGTGAACGTACAACGCCAAGAGAAGGCGAACCCGATTCCCCAATCGAAGACGATGGAGCAGGCGTTCCACGGCCCGACCAGGAAGAAGTTCGAATAGCAATTACCCGTTTGAAGAACAACAAAGCGGCGGAGGCTGATGGGTTGCCGGCTGAGCTATTCAAACACGACGGCGAAAAGCTTGTAAGAAGCATTCATCAGCTTCTTTGTAAAGTCTGGTCGGATGAAAGCATGCCCAACGATTGGAATTGGTGTGCTATGCACAATCCATAAAAAGGGAGACCCCACAATCTGCGCGAACTACCGTGGGATAAGCCCAAGTATAAGGTTCTATCGAGCTTATTGTGTGAAAGATTAAAGCCCACCGTCAACAAACTGATTGGACCTGGCAAATCAACAACCGACCAGATATTCACCATGCGCCAAATCTTGGAAAAGACCCGTGAACGGAGAATCGACACACACCACCTCTTTGTCGATTTCAAAGCTGCTTTCGACAGCACGAAAAGGAGCTGCCTTTATGCCGCGATGTCTGAATTTGGTATCCCCGCAAAACTAATACGCCTGTGTAAACTGACGTTGAGCAGTACCAAAAGCTCCGTCAGAATCGGGAAAGACCTCTCCGAGCCGTTCGATACCAAACGGGGTTTCAGACAAGGCGACTCCCTATCGTGCGACTTCTTCAATCTGCTGCTTGAGAAAATAGTTCGAGCTGCAGAACTTAATCGAGCAGGTACAATCTTTTATAAGAGTGTACAGCTGCTGGCGTATGCCGATGATATTTTGCATGGGTATCTACCTGCGAAAGTTCAAATCCATGGTGCTTTCTCTTACTAGAAGCACATAGATCAAAACAATGCGTTGATCAGCGCCCCAAAGCATAAGTGCATGCACAAAACTACACTTTGGACGAACCAAAGCATGAGTGCCGCCACATACACTTACACCTTTTTTCTAATCGGTTTGGGTGAAAACACCCTAGCCACCTTGGTCGGGTTCGAGGCCCATCTAAAACCTCTACTGTACTCTGGGTCTGGCACCCGGCCGCAGTGCGACTCCACATTGAACTAATGCCTTTCCTGCATTTAGGTTTAAACCACAGCCATCACGAATCTCTCCAAAGGGCCAAACCCAATGAGCAGATTGGAGTTTCCTCTAAGGGCAGACTGTCCCCAGTCTTTGGTGTGACCTGTAGCTCTCGCTACTGCCAGTCGAGCCCCTAAAAACTCCGAGGAGTTCTTAAGAACCCGGCTGTAGGTGTGTGTCAATTCATAAAGTGTTTGTTATATAATCGCAAACCCATTCAAAGAATATGATATCATTTCAATATAGCACTTTTCCGACTTATTAGACCATGCTGACATTCAAAACAGAGTTGTACTTGTCAGACATAGTGCATTTGAATTCTAGTCGCCTCTTATGACAGGCATGCCTTACCGCTGTTGACAGTCATAACTTTGAAGTTGTAGATAATTTCGTCTATTTAGGAACCAATATTAACACCACCAACAATGTCAGCCTGGAAATCCAACGCAGGATTACTCTTTCCAACAGGTGCTTCTTTGGACTGTGTAGGCAATTGAGAAGCAAAGTCCTCTCTCGACGAACAAAAACCAAACTCTATAAGTCGCTCATAATTACCGTCCTGCTATAGGGTGCAGAGGCTTGGACGATGACAACAACCGAACATTCGACGTTACGAGTTTTCGAGAGAAAAGTTCTGCGAAAGATTTACGGTCCTTTGTGCATTGGTCACGGCGAGTATCGCATTCGATGGAACGATGAGCTGTACGAGATATACGACGACATTGACATAGTTCAGCGAATTAAAAGACAGCTGCTACGCTGGCTAGGTCATGTTGCCCGGATGGACGAAAATACTCTAGCTCTGAAAGTACTCGACGCAGTACCCGCCGGGGAAGCAGGGGAAGAGGAAGACCACCACTCCGTTGGAAGGACCAGGTGGAGAAGGACCTGGCTTCGCTTGGAATATCCAATTGGCGCCAGGTAGCGAAAGGAAGAAACGACTGGCGCGCTGTAGTTGACTCGGCTATAATCGCGTAAGCGGTGTCTACGCCAATTAAGAAGAAGAAGTTATCTTCAGTTATAGTCCCGCATATTTGCTAAAATTGATATGGAGCCACATGTGAAATAGAAAACCGAAATTAAAGTCTACTTAAAATTAACTTTGAATTACCTTTATAATTTAACCGGGCGTTTTATTTAAAGAAAGTGAAAGTAGTGAAAGTGGTAAGTGTCACAAGGGTAAAGTGAAGTGGGCAGTTACTCAAACATTGATGGTAAAGTGAGGTGACATATACATGCAAAAAGTCAAGCGGTAAAATTAAAGTGAGGCGACATATACATGCATATGTACAAAAAGAAATTCAAGTGAAAAATTAAAGTGCAGTTTGAAAACCGGAAAACACTAAACGGTGTTGTTGTACCAAAATCCAAACAAAAAAAAAAGTGATAAAAAAATTTTAAATCGAGGGTTATCAAAAAAATGAAAAAAAAACCATATATACATATACATACATAAAAATTGTGCTGCAAAAACCAAAATGAAAATACCAAAAACCGGGGGAGATATATTATTTATTATCCAAACATCTACACGGGCGGGAAGCTTAACACATAAATACAATCTAATTTAACCGTGAAAAACTAAAGTAAACTTGAAACGAAAAAAAAACCGAAAAGCCAACCTACAAAGATAATCAACAAGTACGGAGCAAGCAACAAAAGGACAGGAGTATAATATATAATTATATAAGTAATGGCATATACATTTCTGAAAAACCGAATTATGCTTACACTTTGGTATCCAAACACAAAAAGTTAATAAAAATAATTTTTTTTTTTAAGTATACTCTTGACAACATTTTCCGGCAATACCCCTTATACTCAAAATAGTATAAGCAGGATTGCCCAAAAAGTAAGCTATTGATTAAAAAAAAAATAATAATAATTATGTAAACGGTCAAAATAAAACAAAGAAAAAAATTAGAATTGGTAGAAAAGCGCATACGTATTGGCATTCAATCGTCTATTGTATATTCAAAAACCAAATCGGCACATTTTTAGCAATACCCCTTGTTCTTGTTAACATACAAGCAAGCAGGATTGCAAACAAACAAAGAAAAAAAATTAGAATTGGTAGAAAAGCCCATACGTATTGGCATTCAATCGTCTATTGTATATTCAAAAACCAAATCGGTACATATTTAGCAATACCCCTTGTTCTTGTCAACATACAGCAAGCAGGATTGCAAACAAATAGTACGGCGATCTGAACAATTTCTTCGAATATTACATTGATATCTTAGAAAATATCCTGTGCCAACTTTTGTTAAGATACATTGCCAAATGTAAAAGTTTTCCATACAAGAACTTGATTCCGATCGTTCAGTTTGTATGGCAGCTATACGTTATAGTGGACCGATATCGGCAGTTCCGCCAAATCAGCAACTTCTTGTAGAGAAAATGAAGTATGCAAAATTTCAAAACAATATCATAAAAACTGAGGGACTGGTTTGTACATATACAGACAGACAGATGGACACGGCTAAATCGACTCAGCTCAACATAATCATCATTTATACATATATATTTTTTATAGGGTTTCCGACGCTTCCTTCTGGGTGTTACAAACTTCGTCACAAACTTAATATACCCTGTTCAGGGTATAAAAATCTAGGCAATTTCTGGACACGTCTCTAAGCTGCCTCTGACGCAATTGTAGAATCTGAGGAATCAGATTACACCAAACCTACTTAAAAAAGGCGAGCTAAAACTATAATACGATAGAATCTTAGAAGAACACCTCCATTTAGACCACATGGAGGTAGTCAGCCCTTACAAATAAATTATAAAAAGTAAATACTATTAATTTTACCCGCCACATCATGCAGTAATAAAGCCAGACAAAAAAAAAACACAACGGTAAAAGTTGTCTTTAATGCATCAAAATACTCAAGTGCGGGGAATTCCTATAAGACATTTTATTTACGGGACCCACGCTTCAGCCATATTTAATGGTCATCATATTAAACTGGCGTATATATAAATACGTTTTCAATGGGAATGTCGAAAAAATGTATCGACAAATAGCCTAACATAAAGATGATCAAGATTTAAATTAAAAACAGTTACCTTTGGCATAAACTGTGCCCCATACCTAACCATCCGTACAAAGTCAGAATTTTCTCTGGCAACACAAGTGTTTGAAAACACAAACGTATGTACATTATATTCTGTCTGGAAACCACAGTCTTTCACAGGCATACGAGTCACTAGCACAAGTGACACAGGCTATCAATATAGCAGGGTTTCCGTTAAAAAAGACAACGGCAAACCACCCTAACATTTTAAAAAACATACCTAAAGAAAATCTATTAGACATTAATTTCATTAAATTCCAAAAGGAAAGCAGAACAAAAACTTTGGGGATAATGAGCCAATATCCGCACTATCAGCAAACTTTTCGACTCCGCAGGATGACTTTCGCCAATTATGTTACAAGCAAAAAGTCTAATACAAGAATTGTGACTAGACGAAATTGACTGGGACGAACAAGTGAAACCACTTCGTTTAGAATAGTGGTCCCAGTCCGCTAGCAATCTGAATGATATCTCACAGATGCAAATCCCACGATGGGTAAATTATGCCTCAGGGCACAAAGTCGAACTACATGGCTTCCGTGACTCCTCTGAAACGGCATATTGTGCCACATCTATGTGCGCGCACAATCCGACACAGAAACCACTAACAAAAACAATAAGTCTGCCACGACTGGAACTATGTGGTGCGCTACTACTAGCCAAACTAGTATCCATGGTTCAAACGCATCTAAAGATGGCAAAACGTAAATTGTATCTCTGGTCTGATCCCGAATTTGTATTAGACTGGTTAGAAAACCCACCACATGGAGGACGTATGTATATTTCCAGTCGAACGTCTCAAATCCCTGACATAGTGGGATCAGCCATTTGGTGACACGTACCCAGTGCTGACAATCCTGCTGATCTAGGTACAAGAGTCTCTGCACCTCGCTGCCACCACTTTTTGGTGAAATGGTCCCCGATGGTTAAAAGAATCTCCCGATTCTTAGCACACGACATTGGATGTTACTGATATCCTTGAGCGATTTTCATCATACCCCCGAGCATTCAGGGTAATCGCTCACATGTTCAATTTCATAAAGGTGAAGGGAGAACCCACGCTGTACTCCCAAGGCGATACATTGACGCGCCTAGACCTAGAAAAGGCAAATTCGCTTTTATCACTTATACTCAGTCGCACCACTTCAGCTGCGAGATGTCACTACTACGCACGCTGAACATCGCCTGATGCGACATACTCAAATATCATTGAACATGCTTACTTACTGCTTAGCTGCATGGAGTCTACTTAAGCAAGAGTATGACAATCAAGGGATTATATTCACAACGCCAAACCACACATACAAACCAAAACTAACAAATGTGGTCCAAAAGATAAAGGAAGAAACACTTATGACAGTTCAATTACTCTCTCTGTCTTCTGTTAAGGAAAAAACAACAGAGGTAATAGAGGAAGATGAAAGGGAAAATGAAGTTGAAAAAGAATCACCTTCGAAAACTGAAGAAAAACTAATAACTGTGCGCTCCCTCTATCTTCTACAAATAAAAAAAAACCAATTGAGATAGTTCAAACATTCGACATAGCAAAATAAGAAGATTTAGCAAACTATGAAAAACAGCCCAAAAGTATAGCTCGCGAAGCTGCTAAAATGCAGAACCGAATTAAGGAAAAACGTCTAAACAAGCAAGGAAGATGTAATTAGCTCTTCCAAAGTTACCAATATACAAATTGATAAAATATATCCGACCGTATCCATTGCCTCAAAGGATTTTATATCTTTTGCTATTTCACATTGAACTTTGATCTACCTGACGAAGAGCCAAATGCAGTTGTGTCAGTTTTTTTATGACCTTTTAAATTTTTTCTTTATCTTGATGTTTTTTCGCTTAGTTGTAACATTTTGACAAAAACGTAGTTTAATATAACTCGCGAACCACTTGTCCGATTTTGATGAAGCAAAAAATTAAGAATTACAATTTCTATTTGTTTTAATTTGTTTTTATTCAAAAAAGTGTCACTTATCGTCTTTTTTTTATAAATTTTCCCCAATAACTCCAGACTTCTGGCCATAAACTACTAAAAAAATAAAATAACATTTTTATAATTTTTATTTTTATTTTATTTATTTATTTTTAGTTATTTTAATAAATATTGCCTGGACTTTTTCGATGGTGGTTGTTCGGGACTAGTGGCATCGCATTCATCGCTATCATCAGTTTCTGAACCACACATAATGTCAATGTGTGACCCCACTGTTGGCCCTTCTGCATCTCCTGAAAATTCTTTATCTTCAAGATCATCTCTGTCTTGCCACACAAGCTTACTCCACCAGCAAATTTCCCCAATTATTGCACTCGGCGACTTTTTGCCTCCATATCTGTAAGTTTTTGTTTTATTAAAATAAGTGTGAAAAAATAAAAAATCAGTATTACCTCATTTCAAAAGGCATATCAACTTGATGATAGCGTTCACCTTGTTCATCAGATTCGGTAGCCAATTGTTTGCTGAAGTAGTCCAGATGATGATGTAAATAATCAATTTTCAAGGACATGTGGACACCAATTTCCGAGAATGCTCTTTACATCCTTGCAACAGAAACATCGTAGTTGTTAGAACGATGCTTTCCCAACAATCCTTCTATTACTTCTTTGATTGCCTGCCATGCATTCAATTCAGCGTCAATCAAAATATTGTTGAATGCGTCACTTTTAATCAGCTTTCGTATATCTGGACCATTTAGTACGCCTGATTGGAAAAAATTAATTTGTTAAGATGGAAAACCATGGGAAATGAATGTGATATTATAACTTACCTTCTTTAATTTTACTTTCGCTGAGTCTCGGGTAAATTAGTTTCAAAAACAAGAAAACTTCATCTCTTTTGCCGACAGTTTTGATAAAATTCTTAACAATTCCAAGTTTAATATGCAGTGGAGGCAGCAATATCTTCTCCTTCGGCACTAGAGGCTCACGAATAATATTGGCCGTTTGTAACCTGCTGTGCTCTCTGAGTTCCATGGCATATTGGTCACCGGAAAATCGTGTGTCCCAATTGCACAAAAAGCACATATATTTTATATAGCCGCTTTGAAGACCGCAAAGAATTGCTACAACTTTTAAATCGCCACATATGTTTGGCGTAGTTAACCATTTTTAAAATATTTTCCAGTGCATCATATGTTTCTTTCGTTTCTGTACTATAAGCGATTGGAACTGAAGGTTTTTTATTGGTCTTATGCAGTAAAACCGCCTTCAAGCTGAGTTTTGAATTGTCAATAAATAATCTCCAGTCATCTGCTTCATATTTTATTTCCATTGCGTTCATCAATTTTCCTACATCCGGGCAATATGCAGACGACTTCGATAAGCTGTGACTTTCACACCGGGTGCCAACAAATTGTTTGATTTCAAAATGGAAGCCAGCTCTTCCGATTTATGCTGTGCTAATTCCAACTTGGCAACAATTGAATCAAGCTTATTTTGATTTACTAAAATTGGCTCATATGGGGGATCATCACGTGCCTGATATTTTGGAGCAGTCGTAAAAGAGAAAATATCTGGGCTAGAAGCTTTTGGCACAGGAATGTGGTCCGAATGAGGCAATGGTGTTGCGGCACTTGCAACACCAACGTAATTATACTATTTTCTTATCCTTTTTACGGCTCCTTTATTCGCACATGCATAGCAATTCAATGGATTGTGACCTTCGCCAGGATTAGTCCAAGTCATTGGGATACCGAATGGCATACTTTCACGTCTTCTATTTTTCCAATCCATTAGACGGTTGTAGCAGGTTTTACACACTATATTTGGTACCCAATTTTCGTTCACTATAACATTTTGGTTGAAGTACAACATCTCGTATGTTTGAACAAAATCAGTACTGAAATTTCCCCTTTTTTTATGTGTTGAGACATATTGACCACAGCAGTAGCAAAAGCTATTTATATCTGGCTTGCACAGTTCCATATTTTGTTCTCTTTTGTTCACTTTTAAAAAATTTGAGAAAAATTACTTTTACTGTTCGCGTTCGTCGGCACTTGTTGAATGACAAAAATCACAGAACCAGTGTGAGAAAGAGAAGAAGTATAATGACAATGCATGTTTTATGTGAACATTACAGAACCAGTGTTGCTGGATTTTGTATGAATTTAAGAAAAAAATTTTTTTTAAATTATTAGGAAAATAAAATATTTTTTACCCCTTACAAAACGGTATAGAAACAGATTAGAGAAACTGTAATTCTTAATTTTTCTAAATTTGTTTCACCAAAATCGGACAAGTGGTTCGCGAGTTATGTCAAACTACGTTTCTGCCAAAATGTTACAACTAAGCGAAAAAACATCAAGATTAGGAAAAAATTTAAAAAGCCATAAAAAAACTGACACATACCAACGCCAAACCCTTTGAGGGTTTTACTATACTGACTAGTACCATCACCCTGACTTGGAATTTCTAACCCCCCAGATTATCAGTGCAGAAGAGTATACAAAGATACAAATAAAGAAGCTTAAAACCAAAGGTATACCGTCGTCCGATGTAAAAAAAAAGAAAAGCCGACAGGACTCGAATATCAACAAATAGTTTCGTGCAAACTATCACTGATGCAACACAGGAAGGCGCATAGTCGTCGTGAACGTTACTTAGTTGTCGACCATGACAGGATCGCAAGCTATTGTCACCTTTCAAGCAGTCACTTTTGCCGCCCAGGAGAATATTCAAAATAAACCATGTTCGTTATCTTAAATAAGATAAGTTAAGAAATATCATATACATGCATATCCATACACAGTCCACTAATTTTAAATAATCATTTCTTTCTCTCGGCACTATGTTCAAAAATCATTGAACATGCTTACTTATCGGCAAAGCCGAAATTCTGCTAAATATAAATATCTATTTGTATATTAATATACATACATACATACATGTGTATGTACATAAACATACTCATGCATTAACAAGCAATGCGCATCAAATAATAATAAAAATGCATGGGTAAAAACAAGTCATAAAGTTCCAGATCAGATAACATTAAAGACACACATACATGTATTACATTGTATAGTTAACAACAACCCCATGTAGTGTGCAATACATACAAACATGTACACATACACATATATTTAGTTATTTAAGAAAGTTTTCTAAAATAGTATATAAGCAATGAAAATATCAAAATATTATAAAATTATAATGAAAGATTTCTCACTCGACAAAAGACTTATTTCATTTCCCCTCACCAGTGGTAAGGTTGGTAAAATCTTTGTTGAGTTTAAACACAACATATAATCCGCCAAGAGTTCTACATTCCCCGACTTAAGCCTCAAATAAAAAAGTGAATTTTCATGTGCGAGATCTGCACTATGCATAAATAGAAGATGAGGACGTATATTATATCACCACTTCCACCGGAACGCTGCAATTTCGCTCTGCCTTTCACTATTACAGCTTTCTATTTTGCTGGGTCTTTTCAGATAAAGGCGTCCATGGTAAGGTCTCCCACGCTAATGAACGGTTACGTAGCTGTCTTTGTCTGTTTTACGAAAAAAGCGGTTCACCTCGAGCTATGTACTAATCTCCCATAAAAGGCTTTTTTCGCGCCATTTGCTCGCTTCGTCGGACGACGCGGTTTTCCGTCCAAGCTCATGAGCGACAATGGAAAAACCTTTATCGGGGATCAAAGAAAAACAGTTTGTGGACTTTATTATCCCTTGAGATTGTAAAAAAGTACGCTTCCCAAAACATTAATTGGCAATTTATCCCCCCAAGATCTCCTCATAAGGGTGGTTTAAGGGGAATCAGCTGTAAAAAGGAAACTACAAATTTAATTAGGAAGAATTTACAACACTATTAATTCGCATTGAAGCCGTCCTCAATTCACGGCCCTTAACAACACTCTCGCTCTCTCACTTTCTCAAAGGAGTAGCCATTCTGGCCGCACCTGAGTCAAGCGTGGAGTGGCTATCGTTATTAAATCGATAGGAGAGAATTAAAATTCTCCATCATAAAACCGCAGATGGTAAGAAGACTATTTAAAGGGCCTCCATAAGAGTTATCGATGGGAAACATCAAAAAATGCGCCAAAGCTTGGAAATTGTGTACTTATTACCGATGATTGTTTCCCACCTGTCGAATGGGAAAAGAAAAAGCTCCATTTCGGCTCAAACGGTCACATCCGGGTAGTTGGTCTCCGTACTAAAAGCTGAATACTTACCAGACCCCTGGTTAAATTACGCTTTTTACCAACCGCGCATAAAGCGAAAATGCGATACCAAACGAGCATTATGGTTGGCTCGAAACATAAATGAAAATTAATTCAAATAAATCAATAAAACCGCAACCCGCAACAAACCATTAAAAATAACAATAAAAATTACAGAAATGGTCCATGTATCATGTATACCATGTATATTCAAATACCATTTTTTACAGAGATAAAAATGGACATGGACATGTCATACCAACCCCAACTGTTCGGTCGGCAACCAACGTGGCAAGAGCATGTTGTGTAATAAAAAAATCCAGTCGCGACGGACCCATAATGGGGAGCTTCTTGGTCAGCGTTTGTTCACCATGTTAGGTGCGGCTGATTAAATCTACCTGACCGGTACATAACGCAGCATACTGAGAGTCCTTTGAACTTTTCGCCAATGACTGTTCCGCTGACGAAAGGGAGAGGGTGATGTGAGTGTGACTCTGCCGAGGTATTAGCTGCGGCGCGTGTCAGTAACGAGCCACTTCGGTCCTTGGTCAGAAAGTGTGCATTGGGCATAAGAGTAGAAGCCTACATATGTGGCCCCGGGTGAGCGCCGGACCGTACATACGTGTTTTCCGGGACCGGCAAAGCGAAGGACTGGCCTCTGGGAACTGGGGTAAGGGCATTGTTTTCGAAGGTATACCCGTTCCAGTCTATTTCGGCCTTACCCCCTATACACGATTCGCTATGAAAAGAAGTTAATGGAAAATAATACGAGAAACAATACAAACAACACATATGTATAATGAAAGTGGCATATATGGAATTTTAATGAGTATCCGTGCTGAAAACTGACATTGCGGTAACGGTGGTAGGAAAAGAATAAAGAGCTGGCTCACGGCGAAAAAGCTCCAACTAGCAGCCTAAAAAAGGGAAGCAGTGCTGATTACCAGTAGAAAAAAAGCAGAAAAGACTACTTTTAACATGGATGGCTATAGTATAACGACTCAGCAGTCGCTAAAATACCTAGTCGTTGTTATAGACACGCTTCTTAACTATAATACGTACAATGAGAAAGCATGCGCAAAAGCGACGCGAATAACTGTGGTCCTACCGAGGATGATGGCTAATATTAGAGGACCAAGCCAGGGCAAGCGAGCACTCTTGGCTAAAGTGAGCCAGTCGGTGCTAATATACGTGGCGCCCATATGGAGAGCAGCAATGTGTGGATTTCGCACAGTGTCGCACGAGGCGGCTGAAGTCATAGCAGGTATCATACCGCATACCATAATGATATTAGAGATCAAAAGAGTCTACAAGAAATAAAAAAGCGTTGGGAGGCGTCTTACAACAGCAGAGCGAAATAAAGAACGGGAGGAAAGTGTATGCGAGTGTCAGAGGCGATCGGACATAGTAGGAAATGGAAGGTAGACATATCAGCTAATCAGAAAGATGAAAACATAGGTGGAGAGATAGAACGGCGATTCTGATTACTACCTGACGCAATTCCTGACCGGACACGGATGCTTCTGACAGTACCTCTACAAATACGGTCACGATAACGGAACAGAATATTCATTTGGCGGTAATGGCAGCGAAAACGCGCAGCATATTTTCTTTTACTGCCAGAAATTCGAAGCAGAAAGAAACGATTTAGAAATTACTATCAACGAACTTGAAACTCCAGAGAATATCGTGCACCACATGATACAAAGCAAAATCATGTGGAATGAAGTGAGAAATTGGTCCGCAATTGCTATACAGGAACTGGGGAAAAAAGAAAAGGCAACGAAGTAGCGAGAACAGAAGAAGTAGAGAAGAGTAGTCCAGAAAGGTGCACATGAAGAGTCAATTTTGGCTGAGCCTGGTCCTGCAAAGAAATGCTTAACGGCAGTCCCGTAGGATCAGTGAACTGCAGTCGCAGTTAGGGTTTAGTACGTAGGTGTACTCTTACGAAAGTTCAGCATGGTACGATCATTCATTCTGGGCGTGGTCCCGAAAGAGGTGTACCCTTAGAGTGCAGTACGAATCGTGCATGCCGTCCTCGACTGACGGTTTCTATGCGAAACAAAAAAAACCACACGCTGCTGCACAGGACTCCATAACGCGAGATCGGCCAGCTGCCTCAAGCACAGGTATACCAAGGCAAACAAACCGGGCGGTACGATGTCGAACCACTGCATCCCATCCTGAGCCCCATCAATGGCGTCCGCACCGCGTTGCATCAACTAGGCATCGTCCGAAAGGACCACAACATCGCCATGCCAACGTAGTGGCAACACTTCAACAACTGCTAGGCTGTTCATTCGTATCATAAATCAGCCTTCTATTTTTAAAATAACTCGTTATAATGTTTATGAGGTATTCCGAGGCGCGAATTTTTTCCAGGGCTTCGATTATATGTGGTCATTTGCCGTGTTGAACGCATTCTTGACGTCCAGTGTAATCAGCGCATAGTACTTCTTTGTGCCACCTTTCCATCTTTTCCCACTTACTGCACATTTTGCAGTATCGACGACTTTTCGTAGTGCGTCAATAGTGGATATATTTTTTATGAAGCCGTATTGTCTCTCTGATAATCCGCCGGCTTTCTGGATTGCTAACTCCAAGCGTTTGCGTATTTTACTTTCGTACACTTTACCCATTGTGTCGAGCATACATAAAGGTCGGCACGATGAAGGTTTTTCAGATGGTTTCTGTGGTTTTGGGAGCAGAACCAAACGCTGTATTTTCCTCTCGTCGGGGAACACGTCTTCCTTTATACAAGCTTTTTACATTTTAGCAAACAGTTGAGGTTTTGGGCTTATAGCTTCCTTCAGAGCTGTATAAGTTATGCCATCTAATCCAGGTGCTTTGTTGCTTTTTATTTTCTTTGGTATGGCCAGAAGCTTCTCTTCTGTGATTAACTGGGGTGACTCTGCAATTTCGCTTCGTCGCTTGGCATAAGAAATTTGATCGTGTTTCGGGAGTAGTGTTTCGACAACTTTTTCCATAAAAGATGCATTTCTAGGTTGTTGCTGCTTATTTTTAAATCTTGACTTACAGATTTTGTAAGCAGTTTCCAAAGATCAATGTTTGCTTTTTTACAGAGCTTTTCAAATTATGATTTTTTGCTCCGGGTAATTGCCGACTTCAGGAGCTTCTTTCCGCTTTTAAATTCTTCTCCAGACGAAGTCCAGCTGAGTGACAATGCTTTCTCATAGTGGCAGTTTCCTCATTCCACCAATATACCGGGCGCAGCTTGTTGTGATGACTTGTTCTACGCAATGTCACATCGCATGCTGCGACCAGTTCCTTTCGCACAGTCGACACCAGATGGGCGGCGTCGTTATGTACTCTTGATGCACTTCAGACAAACTCAAACAGATCTGCATCGCACTCCGGTTGCTTCCAGCTTCGCTTTCTAAAAGTGTTTCTGCTTAGAAGTTCCGGCTCTGGGGTGCATGAAATTTGAGCTATAATCGTCATATGATCACAATTTATGTATATATTTGACATTGTTGACTTAATATGCCTGCTGAGTGAATCATTTGCGAACATAATGTCAATTTTGGATCCTTTGTTTCCTTTTTGGTATGTGTTTTGCGTTTCACGGTTTATTACTGTTAGATTCGTTTAACTTAGGAATTCTTCAATTAGGCGCCCGCGATGGTGCTGCCCAATGCAGTTGACCATGCATTAAAATCCCCCGCTATTACAATTGGAATTTTGCCTCTGGTTTCTGAAGACAGTCTCAAGAAGAAATCTTCAAAATCTGTAATTGCTGCGCTGGGACGAGCATAGCAACTTATAAAATATATCCCCTGTATATTCGTTCATGTGAAACAGCTTCTCTTGAGCTTCTCTTGAGCTGGTCTAATAAGCTATCTTTTGCAGGACCATATTGCTGCCTTCTGCAATCCATGTGCTTTCCGGACGCTGGGAGTATTGCTCACTTAGTATGGCGACATCAATGTTATCTTCTGTAACTGCCTGATCTAGCAAATGTAGACTTGGGGCAAGTCATGCTCAATTCTGAGTGTTCCCCTTTGCAGAGCATGCAGCTCGGAACGTTGCTGCTTTTCTTTGCTAAGTGACCCGCGGTTTCACAACGGGTGCATTGAGAAGATCTGTCTGTCAAACTGTCAAAGGTGACAGATCGAACTTTGGCTAATTTTAGTGCAGCTTTAGCATCTTGAGCATGTAGGTATACAAGCTCTATCTGTGAGCCACTACGGGGTTTTCTCACACTTTTGACGCTTGATTTCTCCAGGTTTTGGTTTCTACACTCAGTTTTTAGCGCCTCGCAGACTTCTTCAGTTGTAGTAATTTCGTCTAATTCCTTACACAATTTTTTGACGCCATTTCATCCACCGCTCCCTCTAAGACGCTTTGGAATGATTCGTCTCTCTTGTTCACCCAATTTTTTAGCTTAATCAGTAGGTATTCTTTCACCGTTTTTCGTACATAAATCACGTTTGATCTCAACTCTTCAAGACCGTTGTCGCTTTTTATCTTCTGAAGAATATCAGCATACGACGCATCTTCTTTTTTTGTTATTATGATGGCGTCCGGTTTCGTTTATTCTCTTTTGAATCGGCTTCCTATTTTTTATTATATCTATTAATTTCGTGACCTCAATGGTCATTTGTTGCACCTCTTTAATAGCTTTTTTGTCGGGGGTAGTTCTCCCGATGCTTTTCGCAGCCACTTTGGGGTATTCAGCTCTTTAGAAATATAAGAAAGCTGTGTTGCTGACAGTACCTCTATAAATACGGTCACGATAACGGAACAGAATATTCATTTTGCGGTAATGGCAGCGAAAACGCGCAGCATATTTTCTTTTACTGCCAGAAATTCGAAGCAGAAAGAAACGATTTAGAAATTACTATCAACGAACTTGAGACTCCAGAGAATATCGTGCACCACATGATACAAAGCAAAATCATGTGGAATGAAGTGAGAAATTGGTCCGCAATTGCTAGACAGGAACTGGGGAAAAAAGAAAAGGCAACGAAGTAGCGAGAACAAAAGAAGTAGAGAAGAGTAGTCCAGAAAGGTGCACTTGAAGAGTCAATTTTGGCTGAGCCTGGTCCTGCAAAGAAATGCTTAACGGCAGTCCCGTAGGATCAGTGAACTGCAGTCGCAGTTAGGGTTTAGTACGTAGGTGTACTCTTACGAAAGTTCAGCATGGTACGATCATTCATTCTGGGCGTGGTCCCGAAAGAGGTGTACCCTTAGAGTGCAGTACGAATCGTGCATGCCGTCCTGGACTGACGGTTTCTATGCGGAACAAAAAAAACCACACGCTGCTGCACAGGACTCCATAACGCGAGATCGGCCAGCTGCCTCAAGCACAGGTATACCAAGGCAAACAAACCGGGCGGTACGATGTCGAACACTGCATCCCATCCTGAGCCCCATCAATGGCGTCCGCACCGTCTAATTTTTTTATTTTTTAGCTCAATCAGTAGGTATTCTTTCACCGTTTTTCGTACATAAATCACGTTTGATCTCAACTCTTCAAGACCGTTGTCGCTTTTTATCTTCTGGAGAATATCAGCATACGACGCATCTTCTTTTTTTGTTATTATGATGGCGTCCGGTTTCGTTTATTCTCTTTTGAATCGGCTTCCTATTTTTTATTATATCTATTTATTTCGTGACCTCAATGGTCATTTGTTGCACCTCTTTAATAGCTTTTTTGTCGGGGGTAGTTCTCCCGATGCTTTTCGCAGCCACTTTGGGGTATTCAGCTCTTTAGAAATATGAGAAAGCTGTGTTGCTTTCTCAACCATAATTTTTTTCTCCGGTTTCTCGGCTTTGTTATAAGTATAAGCTCATTATGTTACTCAATAAATCGCGCATAGCTTGGTTTACGAGCCTTTGACCAGCCATCATATTTTCCAACTCTTTTATTTTGCAACCCAGCTTGTTAAAATAGTTCGGGGATTCATTATTTAATGATTTCTCTTCACTTTTTCTTGCCCGGTCAGCAGTTTCATCACTAAGTGTTGATTCAGCAGTGGTGGAATCCTCATTTCTGCCGTTAAGGGCGAGTTAGGAATGTGAAAATAGTTGGGCAATGCCTAAACCAAAAGCAAAACGAAAAAGAGAAAAAAGCGAAAACGGAGAACTGCTGATTGATAAAAAAAAAGCGGCAAATTAAAAAATAAGCGCACGTTTGATTCGCTGTTAGTAGGAGAAATAATAAAATTATAATTAAAAGTTTGGAAATTTGCCACGATATGACAGGTATTTTCAAATAAATTTTTATTTAATTTAAATTATACTTATCTATCTCTTTAGATTTAGTATGCACTTGGATCGTCCGGAATTCCGGTAAGTCTTAAGCTAAATCAAGTGTGATTTCACTATGAAAAATTGGGATTATTCCGCGAATAATCCAAGAGTGCAAAAAACACTTCCACTTCACTCCACACTAACAATGTTTCTCTAAATACTGTAGGTGAAAGACAGTAAGAAGTAAAGTAGAAATAGTAACAGCCGAACAGCTGTAAACTATAAGAGTGAAGTAGACACCAATTCTCAGAATAGGAAAATACATGTGGGACGAAAAAACGCGACCGTGTGGACTGAATGTT
Organism: Bactrocera zonata; assembly: GCA_037783105.1. Classification (NCBI taxonomy): domain Eukaryota; kingdom Metazoa; phylum Arthropoda; class Insecta; order Diptera; family Tephritidae; genus Bactrocera; species Bactrocera zonata. The sequence continues at coordinate 646,151 of JBAWJQ010000868.1, read as the reverse complement.
TTTGACACACGACAACACTGACGGAACAAAAAAGGGACTCGAACGGAATAAATCCAATTACGGACTTCACTTGAATAGCGGACGGCGATCGAGAAAGTGCAATAAAGCCTCTATCTATTGTAAAGTTGTATTGTAAAGCACCAGTTCTTTAATAAAGCATTGATCTATTGTAAAGTTGTATTAAAAGCACCCGTTCTTTAATAAAAGTGAAATTGATGTACACTTTGTAAAGTTTGATAAAGCGCCAGTTCTTTAATAAAGTGAAATTGATCTATTGTGAAGTGAAGTTGGTCCAGTCTTTTATTTCTGCACATCAGTGGATCATCCGCTGCCAGCAAATCGGACTTAGCGAGTCATCTACATTTTCCTATATATATTGTTCGGTTGGCCGTACGTTATATCCTACAAATTGGGGGCTCAACTCAACCGATTTTATTGGTCATATTCTGCATTCCAAAAGCAAACTCGAAGGCAGCAGCATTCGGCACAAGATCGAGACTCTGGTAGACTGTACAGAGGAGCAGCTAGGCAAACCTAATTGTTGGAAGCGGTTTTTGGAGATGCATAAAATACAGATAAAGTACAGTTGAAGTACACTTGAGTCAGAGAACATAAAACATAGAGAAGGTGCAGGTTCGACAGCGAACATTTTATAGGATTGTGGAACGGAATTCACCTCACAACTTCAGAATTCTCGATGTGAAATGTTAACATTTTTAACAGTTCTCTCACATACTCAAACAGAGAACATGAAGAGACAGAAATGTTTATATGCATGCCCACGAAGAATTTCGTTTTGCTTGTTTATATTTATGCATGCTCCTTAAGAAACTCCCAACAACAGCATTGGGATATTTTCATGCTTCATGTTTAGCTTTCAATCAGAGGATCGCTTGAATGTGATACATATGTATGTTTGTATGCTTTTGTGTTTTGCACTCAGAAATTCCATATTCTTCTTCTTCTTTACTGGCGTAGACCCCGCTTGCGCGATTATAGCCGAGTCAAAAACAGCGCGCCAATCGTTTCTTCTCTTCGCTACGTGGCGCCAATTGGATATTCCAAACGAAGCCAGGTCCTTCTCCACTTGGTCCTTCCAACGGAGTGGAGGTCTTCCTCTTCCTCTGCTTCCCGCGGCGGGTACTGCGTCGAATACTTTCAGAGCTGGAGTGTTTTCGTCCATCCGGACAACATGACCTAGCCAGCGTAGACGCTGTCTTTTAATTCGCTGAACTATGTCAATGTCGTCGTATATCTCGTACAGCTCATCGTTCCATCGAAAGCGATATTCGCCGTGGCCAATGCGCAAAGGACCATAAATCTTCCGCAGAACCTTTCTCTCGAAAACTCGTAACGTTGACTCATCGATTGTTGTCATCGTCCAAGCGTCTCCAACATATAGCAGGACGGGAATTATGAGCGACTTATAGAGTTTGGCTTTTGTTCGTCGAGAGAGGACTTTACTTTTCAATTGCCTACTCAGTCCGAAGTAGCACCTGTTGGCAAGAGTAATCCTACGTTGGATTTCCAGGCTGACATTGCTGGTGGTGTTAATGCTGGTTCCTAAATAGACGAAATTATCTACAACTTCAAAGTTATGACTGTCAACAGTGACGTGAGAGCCAAGTCGCGAGTGCGACGACTGCTTGTTTGATGACAGGAGATATTTCGTCTTGCCCTCGTTCGCTGCCAGACCCATTTGAGTTGCTTCCTTGTTTAGTTTGAAGAAAGCAGAACTAACGACGCGGGTGTTGAGGCCGATGATATCAATATTATCGGCATACGCCAGCAGCTGTACGCTCCTATAAAGGATTGTACCTACTCGATTAAGTTCTGCAGCCCGAATAATCTTCTCCAGCAGCAGATGGAAGAAGTCGTCCGATAGGGAGTCGCCTTGTCTGAAACCTCGTTTGGTATCGAATGGCTCGGAGAGGTCCTTCCCGATCCTGACGGAGCTTTTGGTGCTGTTCAACGTCAGTTTACAAATGTACGCGATGTTGAGGAGGCTTATCCCACGGTAGTTGGCGCAGATTGTGGGGTCTCCTTTTTTAAGGATTGGGCATAGCACACTTAAATTCCAATCGTTGGGCATGCTTTCGTCCGACCATATTTTGCAAAGAAGCTGATGCATGCTCCTTATCAGTTCTTCGCCGCCGTGTTTGAATAGCTCGGCCGGCAATCCGTCGGTCCCTGCCACTTTGTTGTTCTTCAGGCGGGCAATTACTATTCGAACCTCTTTATGGTCGGGCAATGGAACGTGTGCTCCATCGTCACCGATTGGGGAATCGGGTTTGCCTTCTCCTGGTGTTGTACGTTCACTGCCATTCAGCAGCCTGGAGAAGTGTTCCCGTCATAATTTAAGTACGCTTTGGGCATCGGTGATTAGATCACTTTGGGGTTTCTACAAGAGTATGCTCTGGTCTTGAAACCTTCTGTAGGTCGCCGCATCTTTTCGTAGAAGTTTCGAGCATTACCCCTGTCGGCTAGCTTATCAAGTTCTTCGTACTCGCGCATTTCGGCCTCTTTCTTTTTCTGTATACAAATGCGTCTCTCTCAAATAACCTCAAAAATCATATAAAGAGTGCCACTCTCTCGCAAGATTCCTCTATTAAATGCAAAAAAAGGATATATTTATGTTTTTTTTTTGCGGCGACATGAGTAATATAATTTTATTAAATTTAATGACATACAAGGTCTGTCGCAAAAGAAACAGAAGTTTTTAAATATAACTGTTTCTAGTGGCGCCAACGTAAAAATTTTAAGACAATTGGATAACTACAATCGATGTTATCGATCAAAAAGTGAGCTTTTGGTCATCGGTCTTAAAATGCTTTTTGAACAAAGAGCAAATATTAACTTTTTTTTTAAACTTGGGAAAACGTTTACTGAAACATTTCAAATAATGAACAAAGTTTATGGTGATCAGTGCCTATCCCGTAGTAATGTGCATGGGTGGTTTAAGCGATTCCAAGAAGGTCGTGAGGGCCTCTGTGACGATCAGATGTCTTCAAAAGTCAAAAAGAAAAACAATGCTGGTGTTATGAAGTATCTTTTGTCATGCATTCGTCGTGCTCGTCCACAATACCGTGAGGCAGGGTCCTGGCGCCTGTTGCACGATAATGCGCCATGTCATCGGTCGACGCTTGTCACTGATTTTTTGACAAAAAAATCCATATTAACCATTAATCACTCGCCCTACCCACCTGATCTAGCACCCTGTGATTTTTACCTATTTGGAAAACTTCGTTTGCTTATGAAAGGACACTGGTTTCAGGACATTTCAGCTATCCAAAAGGCGACGACCGATATTCGCAAGAGCATTCCGAAAAATGACCTTAAACACTCATTTGAAATGCTAATTGACCGGCATAAACGCTGTATCGAAGCACAAGGAAACTTCTTTTGAAAAATATTAATTATTTGTTGTTTTTTTAAAAGTCTTGTTCCTTTGCGACTGACCTTGTATTATTGTACAACTTTTGAAGTATATCAGAAGGGCCTTGAAAAAAAGTGGTTTAGCGGTGAACATTATAAGTCGTCACCGGATCATCAGAAACAAAAAAATGGATATGCGTTTTAAAGGTGATGTATTTCTTAAGTTAATTTAATCTATTTTTTGCAGCACTTGGAAGTAAAAAGCGCGATTTTAGCTCAAAAAATCGCGGTTAATTTGTTAATAAAAAATAGAAAAAAAGGAAAAATAAAGCTACATCTGATTACCTGTTGATTTATGTGAAGAAATAATATTAAAATTTTCAAAGGGATTGGTTCAGTAGATTTTGAGTTCTAATGTTCACGAACTTCCAAAATAGCGTTTTCGGGAAAACCGATTTGAAGTTTTTATACATCAAAGTCAGGTATCACGGCTGGACGTTTAAAACGCTGTAATTCCGTTAGTTGAAAATTAAAAAAAAAAAAAATGCAAAAAACAATTTAAAACCGTACTTTTAATAGAGCGGTTGCTACCGAACTGTTTGAACTTACGGTTGATTTCCGTGAGACCGAAAACAATTTGGTACACTACATATGTACATCCAAATATATGTATGAACAGTATTTAGTTTAATATATAATTATATATATACTGGCATATACATATCTGAAAAAAGGCCTAGTTGTACTTACACTTGTGTATCCACACACGCAAATTTTATAATAAAAAAAAAAATTCAAGTATTCACTTGACAACATTTTCCAGCAATACCCCTTAACTCAAAACAGTTTAATCAGGATTGCGCAATGTAAGCTAAGGCAATTTCGAAAATTAAAAACAATCATACATACATATATGCACAATATCACCACGTATGTATGTATGTACATATCTATATTACTTAAACTACCAAAGTATTTATATTACATAGTATATGTACTTATTACCATACAAGCAGACAGGATTGCAAACAAAACATTTTAAGCATATTACGTATGCAAATTAACGACAACCTCCGCATAACAACCTTACCATAACTATAAGCCTCATTAGTTGAAGAATTCGATATGCTTTTTCTGTTCTGAATCCAATAATCCATTCTTATCAAAACAATATCGCTCGCCCTCACAAGGAGGCATAACAATAACAATTGAAAAGAAAACAGAACGCTTAACGTTGTGTGCTGTAACAGCTAATATTGTAATTAATTCTTCCTTTGTTCTGGATTCAACCAAGCTGATGCTTACACTTCAGCTTTAGCTTTAACTTTAAGATAATAAGAACAAAATGTATAAATAGTATTATTTCAGAAATAAAAATTTGATTTGTATCTGACAGTCCACGGGAACCGCACGTGTTCCTATTTCATCCGCGCGTTCGCGGAAGTAAACCATATATATATTTTTTAAATTCCCTCGTCGCGGGAATTAGTTGGCGCCCAACGTGGGGCACGAAGTCAAAAGTGCCTACTAAAGTAAAAAGTGAAGTTAAAATTATGTAAAAAAAAACTATTATCAAGAAATAGTTTAACATGAAGTCAAAAGTGCCTACTAAAGTGACAATCACAGAAAGTATTTACACGGAAAACTCCTACGTAAATTGCATTTTTTAATGCTTTCTGAAACAAAGGAGCTCATCTTACGCAGATGTTCGCTCGTGAAGGCTAAACTAGGTAGAAAATTTGTGAAAACAATTTTTAAGTATACCATATATCAAGGTTGAAAGTTTGAGTTGTTATGAATAGACATAGGTAGGTAAGCCATTTTTGTTTTAAAAAGTATTCCATAACATTTGAGTAACGGAATTTGCAGCCAAATACATTGAAATCAACTTTAAAGAATAAATACTAATTCTCATTAAATATATACATATGCTAAATATTGTAAATTATTACGTCTACGTACACATCTGTGTCTTAATACCTAAGCCTTCCATAAGCTATCTATGGTGCTTTGTGAATCGCGATTTTTTCGCAAAAACCAAATTAAAACAATTAATAATAATTACAATTTAATTTTACTGAGGTTGAAGTTTAGCTCAGTTTAACATTTAAGCGTCACATTTGGTCCATCTGAAAAGCAGGTTTTCTAATTGCGTGCCTTTGATACAAGACTACTATTAATTTACGTTAGTATTTCTTACTGATTTTCAAATATAGTTGGATTTTACATGCGCCTAAAAAATTTAATGTGTAATATACTTATAATAGTTTATAGATATCTTAGGAAGTACGCAATATATTCGGCGTAAAGTAAAAAGTAAAGGCAGAAATCGGGTTATTACATATGTACATATGTATATGGGGGCCAACACGTTGACTAAAGTATGAATATATTTCCATGCAAATTTTTTAAGGTAATTCAAAATTTGACCAATATATTCGGCACAAAGTCCACTAGTATTGTGAAAGTCAAATAAGAGGTATGTGGGGGCAAGAAGAAATATTGGCTTGATTTTGCCCATTTTTGGCACAGACGAACACAGAATATCTGAGATATTTACCGATATTTTCAATAAAATGGTCTGATCTCGGGGATTTTTATTCGGGCTATGCTGCACTAGAAATACAGTATTTGTGGAAAGTTTTGGTCCGTTATCTTCATTGGTGTTGAACTCATATACTATAACGTGAACGAATCAGATGGACTTCAAAATTGTGGTATATGGGAAGTAGGCGTGGTTGTGAATATATTTCGCCCAATTCCGAACCATAGATGCTACGGAAATGGTTCGAACCGAATTTCGCTGAATTTAGTCGAGTAGCTTCTGAGATATGGTTTTAGATCCATAAGTGGCGGAGACACGCCCATTTTAAATTTGAGTGTAACCCCTCTGTGTTATCTTTGCCATGAAATTTAAGGTTTCTTGTGTTTTTCCTCACTAAATTAAAGCATTTCTAGTAGATTTCAACATAACATTTGTATGGCAGGTGGGCGTGGTTATAATCCGATTTCCTCCGTTTTAAGATAGTACCTTCAAGAAATTCCTTCTGAAAGTTTTGTTAATATAGCTTTAGTAGCTTACGAGATATTTGCAAAAAACTTAATAGGAGGTGGGACCATGCCGACTTTTCCAAAAAAATACATCCAAATATGACCCTTCCTAGTGCGATCCTTTGTACCAAATTTTACTTTCATATCTTTATTTATGGCTTAGTTAGAGCTCTTTATAAGTTTTCGGTTATCGCCATTTTGTGGGCGTGGCAGTGCTCGGATTTCGCATATTTTCGAACTTAACCTTCTTATGGTGGCACAAATACGTAAAAACGTGTACCAAGTTTCATCAAGATATCTCAATTTTTACTCAAGTTACAGCTTGCACGGACGGACAGACATCCAGATTTCAACTCTACTCGTCACCCTGATCACTTTGGTATATGTAACCATATATCTGACGATATATACCGTTATTAGCAACTTTATTGCGAGAGTATAAAAATGATGCCCTCTGAATTACATGAAAATATCTGAGAGACCGATATTTTCGGTGAAAAATTAGGTTAGGTTAGGTTAGGCCCTGAGTTCTTCGTGTTCGATATCAGGGACCTTGAAAAGTTATAGTCCGATCACGACAATTTTTCCACAAGGGATACCTCAGCTCAAATACCGTATTTGTGTAAAGTTTTATTCCGCTATCATCATTGGTTCCTAATGTATATATTATACACAGAAGGCATCAGATGGAATTCAAAATAGCGTTATATTGGAAAAAGGCGTGGTTGTGAACCGATTTCACCCATATTTTGTACATGTCATCAGGGTGTTAAGAAAATATTATATACCGAATTTCATTGGAATCGGTAGAGTAGTTCCTGAGATATGGTTTTTAGTCCATAAGTGGGCGACGCCACGCCCATTTTCAGTTTTTAGAAAAAGCCTGGGTGCAGCTTCCTCCTGCCTTTTCTTCCGTAAAATTTAGTGTTTCTGACGTTTTTTTGTTAGTCAGTTAAGGTACTTTTAGTGATTTTCAACATAACCTTTGTATGGGAGGTGGGTGTGGTTATTATCCGATTTCTTCCATTTCTGAACTGTATATGGAAATGCCTGAAGGAAATGACTCTGTAGAGTTTGATTAACATAGCTATAGTAGTTTCCGAGATATGTACAAAAAACTTAGTAGGGGGCGGGGCCACGCCTACTTCTCCAAAAAATTTACGTCCAAATATGCCCCTCCCTAATGTGCCAAATTTCACTTTAATATATTTATTTATGGCTTAGTTATGACGCTTTATAGGTTTTCGGTTTTCGCCATTTTGTGGGTGTGGCAGTAGGCCGATTTTGCCCATCTTCGAACTTAACCTTCTTATGGTGCCACCAAATACGTGTACCAAGTTTCATCATGATATTTCAATTTTTACTCAAGTTACAGCTTGCACGGACGGACAGACAGACATCCGGATTTCAACTCTACTCGTCACCCTGATCACTTTGGTATATATAACCCTATATCTGACTCTTTTAGTTTTAGGACTTACAAACAACCGTTATGGGAACAAAACTATAATACTCTCCTTAGCAACTTTGTTGCGAGAGTATAAAAAAGCGAGCTAAAACCAGAATACATACAATAGGGACATGGAAAAAGTTAGCCCTGGCGAAAAAATTATAAAAAGTAAATACTATTCATTTTACCTGCCACATCATGCAGTAATAAAGCCAGACAAAAAAACTACAAAGGTAAAAGTTGTCTTCAATGCATCAAAATCTTAAAGTTCGGGCAATTCTTAAAAGACATTTTATTTACGGGACCCACTCTTCAGTCAGATTTAATGCTCTTCATATTAAACTGGCGTATGTACAAATACGTTTTTCGAAATTAATATCTAATTAAAATTAACTTTGAATTCCTTTTAAAATTTAACCGGGCGTTTTATTCAAAAAAAAAGTGAAAGAAGTGAAAGTGGTAAGTGTCACAAGGGTAAAGTAAAGTGAGCACCTACGCAAACAATGGCTATCATTATTATCGTTGATATTTGACAGTTTTTTTGGAGATGGTCCTTCTTATTTTCTTCCATATAAAATACAGATAGAATATAAGAAGTAATAATTTAAAAAATACGTAAAGAATAAGAAAAACAATTAAGAAAGGGTGCTGGCAAAACTTTGTATTAAAACAAGTAAAAAAGAGCTAAGTTCGGGTGAAAACGAAAATTTTGTATTCTTGCAACTTGCTAGAACGAGGTCTGAGAAATTCCTTCAGGAAAAAATGGGAATTGCGCGTAGTATCGACCCGATTTATCAATTTTGGCAATTAACATGCTAAATACTAATACAATATTACCTGGATTTTATAAGGGTACCTCAAATAACCTCACAAATCATATAAAGAGTGCCACTCTCTCGAAGATCCCTCTATTAAAGGCAAAAAAGGATATATTTGTGTTTTTTTTTGCGGCGACATGAGTAATATAATTTTATTAAATTTAATGACATACAAGGTCTGTCGCAAAAGAAACAGAACTTTTTAAATATAACTGTTTCTGGTGGCGCCAGCTATTGGTGGGTATATGAAATAAAAAGTTTGATCTCTTGTTGACATTTCGTAAAAATTTTAAGACAATTGGATAACTACAATCGATGTTATCGATCAAAAAGTGACAGCAGCTTTTGGTCATCGGTCGTAAAATGCTTTTTTGAACAAAGAGCAAATATTAAATTTTGTTTTAAGGCAGGGTCCTGGCGCCTGTTGCACGATAATGCGCCATGTCATTGGTCGACGCTTGTCACTGATTTTTTGACAAAAGACTCCATATTAACCATTAATCACTCGCCCTACCCACCTGATCTAGCACCCTGTGATTTTTACCTATTTAGAAAACTTCATTTGCTTATGAAAGGACACTGGTTTCAGGACATTTCAGCTATCCAAAAGGCGACGACCGATATTCTCAAGAGCCTTCCGAAAAATTACCTTAAACACTCATTTGAAATGCTAATTGACCGGCCTAAACGCTGTATCGAAGCACAAGGAAACTTCTTTTGAAAAATATTAATTATTTGTTGTTTTTTTAACAGTCTTGTTCCTTTGCGACTGACCTTGTATTATTGTACAACTTTTGAAGTATATCAGAAGCGCCTTGAAAAAAAGTGGTTTAGCGGTAAACATTATAAGTCGTCACCGGATCATCAGAAATAAAAAAATTGATATGCGTTTTAAAGGTGATGTATTTCTTAAGTTAATTTAATCTACTTTTTGGCAGCACTTGGAAGTAAAAAGCGCGATTTTAGCTCAAAAAATCGCGGTTAATTTGTTAATAAAAAATAGAAAAAAAGGAAAAATAAAGCTACATCTGATTACCTGTTGATTTATGTGAAGAAATAATATTAAAATTTTCAAAGGGATTGGTTCAGTAGATTTTGAGTTCTAATGTTAGCGAACTTCCAAAATAGCGTTTTCGGGAAAATCGATTTGAAGTTTTTATACATCAAAGTCAGGTATCACGGCTGGATGTTTAAAACGCTGTAACTCCGTTAGTTGAAAATTAAAAAAAAAAAAATGCAAAAAACAATTTAAAACCGTACTTTTAATAGAGCGGTTGCTACCGAACTGTTTGAACTTACGGTTGATTTCCGTGAGACCGAAAACAATTTGGTACACTACATAAGTATGTACATCCAAATATATGTATGAACAGTATTTAGTTTAATATGTAATTATATATATACTGGCATATACATATCTGAAAAAAGGCCTAGTGTACTTACACTTGTGTATCCACACACGCAAATTTTATAATAAAAAAAATTCAAGTATTCACTTGACAACATTTTCCAGCAATACCCCTTAACTCAAAACAGTTTAATCAGGATTGCGCAATGTAAGCTAAGGCAATTTCGAAAATTAAAAACAATCATACATACATATATGCACAATATCACCACGTATGTATGTATGTACATATCTATATTACTTAAACTACCAAAGTATTTATATTACAAAGTATATGTACTTATTACCATACAAGCAAACAGGATTGCAAACAAAACATTTTAAGCATATTACGTACATATGCAAATTAACGACAGCCTCCGCATAACAACCTTACCTATAAGCAAAATTGAATCTTTGCATTTTGCAATTACACTGTCTCATTAGTTGAAGAATTCGATATGTTTTTTCTGTTCTGAATCCAATAATCCATTCTTATCAAAGCAATATCGCTTGCCCCAAGGCCGTATCTAGAGGGGGATGGCAGGGATCAATCCCCCCCGAAATTAATGCGATTAAATTTTTTTTTATAATATAAATATGCTTAATTGTATTTTTTAGAAGCATAGAAATCATGTAAAAAGTTAGTCTCAATTATTATTTGTATCTATGTATGTATATGCTTTACTACTGAACTAACGACAATCTTTATAGACAGGTACGCATATATTTTGTGGCACGCTTGCTTTATCGTTTTTGTTTTTATGAAATTTTAATGTACGGTACTTTTTTGCTTGTTTTTTGTTACTAGACAAATTGAACGCTCTAATGGGGACGCATATTTTGTTTTGTTTCATCTTCGTCGTAGTTCAGACACGGCAACTTTGTTGCTCATTTTCGGCAATTCCTCTTTTGGAATTGCCCATCGCGTTCACACACAGCAACTCCATCCCATGTATTTGTTTTTGTAGGCTGTGAAGCAAGAGTACTAAAATACTAAGAATAATGATAACACAAAGCGAATTGCCCGAGCACGAGCAACTCGGTGCCCTTCTCCTTTCCTCGTCGCTCTCTCTCCCACAAACTAGGAATTGCCGTAACAAAAGTTGCCGTGTTTGAAAGACGACTAAGCATGCAAGTTTGTTTTGCCATTTCCTTCTTTGTAAATTTTAATAACGGTATGATCACATATTTAATCAATTTTGTCACTTTTGAAGTGCGTTCAACAGTGGCAAGTTCGTTATAGTTAATTTGGTAAATCGATATTGTTAAGTTTGCTTGAATAAATAAAAAGTTTTAGTTTATTTTATTGATTAGGTAAGTAAAGTGCAATGTTTTGTTGTTAGAAAGAAGTTGTGTTGTATTCGTAGGCATACTAAATTTTTTTTTTAAATAGTTTTGTGATGTCAAAGCGTTCAAGCAACAACACACTTTTCAAATACTTAGAAAAAAAAAAACAAAAAAATGATGGTAGTGCTAAGGAACCAGAACCAGATCAGTGTTCATAAGTGTCTACTGATAGCTCAACTCCTATTATTCCTGTCGCCGGCACTTCCAGTTCTTCTGGAGACGAAACTACGTTTAAACCGATTGACAAATTGGATTTAGGATCTTATGCTAATTCAAAACAAAAAATTGATGATGAACTAAAATATGCGTCATTGAAAAAACCATGGGTACCAGAGAAATCTTACAAATTCCCAATCACAGACGACAAAAGATATTTGAAATTTCAGCACAAATGGTTCGATCAATTCTCCTGGCTGGTCTTTATCTTAAAAAAGCCTGAAGGTGCTTTGTGCAAGATTTGCGTTTTATTTGCAGCTGAATGTGCTGGGAACGGTGCACACCAAAAACTGAGCTTATTGGTTTTGAAACCATTAAACAAGTGGAAAAACGCGATCGCGGATTTTAAGCGGCATAAGCAAAGCAAGTATCATCAAGACTGCACCTTATTTGCTGATAATTTTATAAGCGTATATGAAAAAAAACAAATCGACATAAGGAGCCAACTAGACATCACGCGATCCGCTAATATTGCCAAAAATAGGAAAAAACTGGTTCCCATTGTTGAAACCATTAAGCTGTGTGGACAACAAGAATTATCATTAAGAGGAACTTGCGATTTCGCATGTATTATATTCAATGAGTCTGAACCAGATATTAATGATGGTAATTTTCGAGCTATATTACGTATGCGTCATAAATGTGACGATATAGATTTGAAGCAACATGATGAAACTTTGCAGTTAAATGCTACATATTATAGTCCAACTATACAAAATGAATTGATTTCTGTTTGTGGTGAAATATTTCAAAAACAACTGGTGACGGCTATTAATAATGCTAAGAGTTTTTCCTTGCTGGCTGATGAAACAACGGATATATCACGACCGGAACAAATGTCTATCTGTGTAAGATACACCGAGCTCCACAACAATGTTTATATCTTACGAGAAGATTTTCTTACATTTCTTACTGTTGAAAGCACAACAGGAGCTTCTTTAGCTCAAACAATTCTGGAAAGTTTATACAATATGCAAATTGACTGTAATTATTTAGTTGGACAAGACGACGATGGTGCTGCAAGCATGAAAGGCAATGTGAATGGTGTGCAGGCAATAATCCGAGAAAAATATCCTGAAGCTCTCTATGTGCACTGCAGCTCTCATTCGCTAAATTTAGCTTTGTGTCACTCATGCCAAATTCAACCCATCAGAAATGCAATTGGCATTATAAAATCAATAGGGCTCTTTTTCAAATCCTCCGCCAAACGAACAAATTGTTTAACAGAATATATTAAACAGAATATGCCAGAAACAAAATGAAGAACATTAACTGCAATGTGCGAGACCCGATGGGTTGAAAACCATGATGGGCTGCTGAGGTTTAAAATAATTTTTAAAGCGATTGTTGGTGCATTAGAAGAATTAAGTGGTAATAGCGATTGCGATACTTCATCAAAAGCATCTTCTTTTATAAGATCAATATCAACTAGCGAGTTCGTGATAAGCTTGTGCTGCCTAAATTGTATATTTGCGTATACCTTACCATTATGCAAAACTCTTCAAACAACTTCATGCGACTTAGCGGCTGCTGTACAGCACGTCGATCTCATTATAAACAATTTTAAAAATATGCGTACAAACTCAGAAAAAGAGTTCGTAGATATTTTTAAAGATGCTGAGAACTTGTTTGAGTTTCTGGGTGAAACAATAGCGTTGCCTCGAATAACTGGGCGACAGCAAAACCGCGCAAACATAGTTGAAAAAGATCCAAAAAAATACTACCGAATAACCATTTTACTTCCACTTTTAGATGATTTCATTAACCAATTAAAACTAAGATTTGAAAAGCATAATGTAACAGTGACACTACTTTAAAAATTGCTACCAAAAGAGTGTGTAAAGGCTGGCACAGTATTTCACGAAAATACCTTTTCATTTTATGAATATTTTTTAAAAGACAATTACATTAAGTCTGAATTGCAGCTTTGGCAAACAAAATGGCGCAACGAACCCGAAATAAACATGCCTAATTCAGCAATAGAATCGCTTGAAGCCTGCAATAAAGATTTATTTCCAAATGTGCATTTTCTTTTAAAAATTTTGGTAACTTTGCCAGCTACTACATGCTCTTCCGAGCGATCTTTTTCAACTATGAAGAGGTTAAAGACGTACCTCAGAAACTCAACAAGCACGGAAAGATTAAATGGTTTGGTATTGATGTCGGTTCATCGCCGTATAAATGTGCCAACAAAAGAAGTTATTGACATATTTGCTGCGAAAAAAGCTCGCCGATTAAATTTAATTTTATAAATACATATATAGTGCATATATGTGGGGATTATACCCACGCACTTACAGAGGAGTTTTTCCTTTATTAGAATAAAATTCACGTTTGCGATTTTCTATTGTTTCACACGTTGGAATATAAAAGTTTTTATTTTATAATGCGGATAAATATTACAAAAATCGATTTACGATTACTTTACATTTACACGATTAAGATACATAGTTTTAAAAAGAGGGGCAGTTGAGTTTTAAAAAGAATACACTTCGGTTGTCTGCAGATAGATTCGTCACATACGCACGGCTACGCGTTTACTCGACAAGTGTTTGTCTAGCATTCGCACTTTCTGGTTTTGCGTTTGTTGTTCGAAACTTGCGAAGAAGAGCTTTATGCGAAAAAGGGTTTCAGCGTTGCTCAACCCCACAATTCGGCCATCCTGCTGCGCATTCGCCCTCGAATGCGTCGTCATCATCAGAATAATTTACCCATGGCTTCATGAATTCTGCACAAGTCGAAGTTTGTTTTGGGCCTTCACATACGCCAGCCTTAATAACGTCATACGAATTGTTGGCCTTTACCTTAACAACACGGTAAGGACCGAAATATTTTGGCTTTAGCTTGAGCCCACCACCAAACTGCGTGCGTTTTACAGCAACTAAATCGTCAATCTCGTATTTTTTAGCTTCTTTGCGTCGTAGGTTATACTTTTTTTTGTTTTCGTCTTGTATTTTCAAAATCTGTTTTTTTGCTTGTTGTCTGAGTTCATCTCGTTGTTCTTGATATGGTAGACGTATTTCTTCTTCTATAAGGTTTTTAATGTTAAAATCGTCGGTTGTTCGATTCTTTACGCCTATTAGCAACTTAAATGGAGCTATGTCGATACTTCGGTTATAAGTAGAATTATTGACCTGTTGTACTCTATCTACAAACTTATACCACTTTGTCGGATCGCTTTTGCTCAGTTTCGCTAAAACGCTTGTAATGACACCAATTAATCGCTCCACCTGGCCATTAGCTCGAGGTAGGCCGGTAGTTATTGTTGTGTGCTGATTTTTTTCTTTTTCACAATATCGTCGAAAATCGTCAGAAGTAAATGAGGATCCACGGTCAGATATAATCTGAACAGGACTACCAAACGTTGTATTTTGTAATTTCAAACGGCTAACTGTTTCTTGTGCTGACGTAGTTTTGGTTGAATATAACCATGCGAATTTTGTAAACGAGTCGATTACGGCGAAAATGTGCTTATATAACTTATTTGTAGTCTCCAAAGGACCAAGAAAATCAATATGGTATGTATGAAGCGGCATTCCTTCTTTAGGAATTGGGTGTAATTTCCCTTCTTGTTTGCTAACTTTCGATTTGCGACAATACATGCAACACAATTGGCGATGTGCATGCGTATCTTTTCTTCAATTTTTGGAATAAAAAACTCTTTACATATTAGCTCCTTTGTCTTCTTTACGGCGAAATGGCCTTTTTCGTGTGCACGTCTGATTACGTCTCGCTGCATATGCTTCGGTACCACAACCAATTCGACGTCATCAACTAACTTATGAAGAATCCTCCTTTTTCGAAATAATCATTGTATGTCTGCTTTTCTTTAATAATTTCAGAAATTGCTCTTAAGTCTTCGTCTTGTAGCTGAGCACGTCGTATGGAACTTAGAAAATCTGCATCTGCTACAGTCATAACTGGGTAACGACTGAGGGCGTCTACGTGCCTCATTTGTTGACCACTTCGATGTTCTACTTCGTAATCGTATTCTTGAAGGAACAATATCCATCGAGCTACCCTAGTACTCAAATCTTTTTTGTCTAACGTTTTCGTGAAGGCGTTACAGTCAGTGACAAGTTTAAAGTGCAAGTCTAGCAAGTACACTAGAAACTTTTTCAGCGCTTCAATAACGGCTAAGATTTCAAGTTCATAACTTGAGTACTTTCTTTCTGCGTCGGAAGTCTTCTTACTACTATAATAGATGGGATGCAACTTCAGGGCTTATTTGAAGGAGGCGTCAGTATGAACTCCGGTTTTATATTGCTGGTTAAAAATGCCTAATACTGGTTTCTCGCTTAACATTTTCTTCAGTGTCTCAAATGCTGCTATTTGTTCGGCGCCTATTTCAAACTTTTTGTCTTGTTAAATCAAATCAGTCAAAGGTTTCGAGATTATGGAAAATGAAGGTACGAATTTTCTAAAGTACCCTGCAAGACCCAGGAAACTCTGCAACTGTTTAATATTTTTCGGCAATGGCGAAATTTTTTGGCTCTCTATAACATGACCAAGAAAGTCTACGCGTTTTTTCAAAAAATGACATTTTTTCAAATTTAGCATAAGTCCATAGTCTTTACATTGATTAAGCACTATTTTTAAATTGCACATAGCTTCATGTTCATTTTCGGCAGGTGTTATTATATCGTCTATATACGGCAGTGCAATATTACGTCGCGAAAGATCACGAAAAATTGCGTTAACGTGTCTTTGGAAAACACCAGGCGAGTTGGATAAACCGAATGGCACTTTACAAAACTGGTATTGTTCACCATGCGTAACAAACGATGTATATTTGCGGCTTGATTCACACACAGGCACATGGAAAAAACCGTTTTTTAAGTCTATAGTACTAAATATTTTTGCTTTTTGTAAACGATCTAATTGGTCTTCTATTAATGGCAACGGAAAACGATCTTTAATTATAACTTTATTAATTTGCCTATAATCTATGCACAATCGGTGATCATTGTCTCGTTTCTTTACTAGCACTACGGGGCTACTAAACTCCGATTCCGAACTTTCGATTATACCGTCTTTTAGCCACTGTTCTATTTGATCATCAACTATACATCTCTGCGTTAATGGAAGTCGTCGTGGTCTAAACGATATAGGTGTTTCATTCCGTAGCACAATATTCATTTCAATGTTTGTTGATTTGCATTTCTCCGGCTTATAATTATATACTAAATCGCGCACTTCTTTTTTTGCTAACGTACTAGCACTCTCGTCAATGTCAATATCAGTTGTTGTTAGCTCTACATTCATCATGGGAAATACCACTTCACTTTCTAAGCTATTTTTCTTTATGCAAAGTCCGTCACGATTAATGTGTATTTCGGCTTGAGAACAAAATTCTTCACCAATTACTAAGTCAATGTCCATACACTTGGCAGATACCACCAAAAAATTTACGCGAAACAGTTCTTCATCTACTTTGATTTCAATGTTTAGTTTTCCAATTGGTTTTATATTATTTTCAGATTTTCGTTCACCAAAACCTACTAAACGAATATTTGTTTGTTCTAACACAGGCTTACCCAAAGGATTGTACACACTTTTGCATTATTTCGTATATTTTGATTTTTCTTTAAATTCTTTCAAATTATGTGCACCATATAAAACAGTTTTGTTTATATTAATATCGCGAATACCCTCAATAACATATTGCATTAGTGCATTTTCTTCAATATTTCCACGCATCGCGAGCTCTTTCATGCATAAACAATACTCTTGTACACTCTCTTCTGCTTTCATATTTCTTGCGCTTAATTGTTTGTGTATATTCGCACTGTTTACAATAGTTTTAAATTCTTCTGCTAATGCCGATTTTAGTTTTTGCCAAGATGTTATTCCCCGTTCGCTTTGGATAAAAAACTTAGCCAAACCGCCTAATGATTTTTTTGCAAATATGAACATTTGTAGTTCATCCCAACCCATTAAAATTGCTCTCTCTTCAAAATCGCTTAACCATACTTCAACAGAAATATTTTGGCTGCCGTCAAAGTGTCGAACAGAATCTTCGACGTCTCTAAAGTTGATTGCAAATCGTGACATTTGTGTCGGCGCTACCGATGTAGTTGTTTTTGTAACTGCTCTCTCGCCAAGCTCGACGTTCTTCTCTGCATTTCTCTTCTGCGTTTGGTTATTCTCGCTGCTTGCCGCATTCGTTCGTTGTGGTGATTCGAAAATGATATTACTCGCTGCTGTTTCGTCAAAGCTACGCATAATATCTACGTCATCATTTTCGCTGTTGTCGTCAACTCCACCTTCGTCTACGTCGTCGCTGTTCTCGTCGCCTTCTACTGCAGCACATAACAATGTCGCGTTCTGCAAATTTCGAAAAATATGCAGCTTCACATCGGCTACATTGCCACTTAAACCCAATACGTTACAAATTGAATTTACATCATTGGCCGTCAAATTGTTTTCGATGTATGCAAACTTCTGTTTGCAGCGGTCGTCGTTCTCGTCGAATTGGAATCCTGTAAATTCTCGCAAACGTTGTCTGCTCGATCTGTCTCCATCTGATTCGAATACAAATTTGTGCAGAGCTTTTATGCTCTCTTTTCGGGCTGTACGCAGCTTCGCTCGTACAAATTCAAATTTCTGCAAACTCGTCATTGTTGCTATTTTACGCTTAAATTTTTGATTTCTAATGAAAATTATACCGATCAACTTATTCGCGGCGGCGTATATAAATGCGGCAATTTAAACAAATACTTTTCGCACTATCGGTTCATGTAAAAATTTTTTTTTTCCGTCCGAGCCCACAAAATATGTGGGGATTATACCCACGCACTTACAGAGGAGTTTTTCCTTTATTCGAATAAAATTCACGTTTGCGATTTTCTATTGTTTCA
Organism: Bactrocera zonata; assembly: GCA_037783105.1. Classification (NCBI taxonomy): domain Eukaryota; kingdom Metazoa; phylum Arthropoda; class Insecta; order Diptera; family Tephritidae; genus Bactrocera; species Bactrocera zonata. Next base: position 627,644 of record JBAWJQ010000868.1, on the reverse strand, counting down.
CACGTTGGAATATAAAAGTTTTTATTTTATAATGCGGATAAATATTACAAAAAACGATTTACGATTACTTTACATTTACACGATTAAGATACATAGTTTTAAAAAGAGAAAAAGAGGTTGATAGTTGTGTTTTTCGGTTGTCTGCAGATAGATTCGTCACATGCGCACGGCTACGCGTTTACTCGACAAGTGTTCGTCTAGCATTCGCACTTTCTGGTTTTGCGTTTGTTGTTCGAAACTTGCGAAGAAGAGCTTTATGCGAAAAAGGGTTTCAGCGTTGCTTAATTTACAGTTGTACATTAACATATGTATGTACATAATAAATGAAATATTTTTAGTTTTTTTATTTTATGATTTTTTAGTATATTTTTTAAGATGTATAAGTATGTATTATATGTAAATAATCACTGTAAAGCCTGAAAAGAGATATGTACATATGTAATTTGAATTTGAAATGTTTTTTTTTTTAGTTAATATTCCCCCCAAATGAAATCCTGGCTACGGCCTTGGCTCGCCCTCACAAGAAGGCATAACAATAACAATTGAAAAGAAAACAGAACGCTTAACGTTGTGTGCTGTAACAGCTAATATTTTAATTAATTCTTCCTTTGTTCTGGATTCAACCAAGCTAATGCTTACACTTCTGCTTTAGCTTTAACTTTAAGATAATAAGAACAAAATGTATAAATAGTATTATTTCAGAAATAAAGATTTGATTTGTATCTGACAGTCCACGGGAACCGCACGTGTTCCTATTTCATCCGCGCGTTCGCGGAAGTAAAATATACTTATTTTTTTTTAATTCTCTCGTCGCGGGAATTAATTGGCGCCCAACGTGGGGCACAAAGCCAAAAGTGCCTACTAAAGTAAAAAGTGAAGTTAAAATTATGTAAAAAAAAAACTCTTATAAAGAAATAGTTTAACACGAAGTCAAAGTGCCTACTAAAGTGACAATCACAGAATAGTAAAAACAAGAAATACATTTTTTTTTAAAAAACTTATTAGAAAAATAACAGTGACCAAAAAAGTGTAAGTGAAAAAACTTTCACTAACTAAATAACAAAAATAACCAAACAAAACCCGAGTGAGTAAGAACAAGCAACGAAGTGACAATCGTAGGATAATAAAATCAAGAAATTTAAAAATTTTTTGTTTAAATAATTGATTTAAAAACCAATAATTAAAATAATTCGAGAAATAAAATTTTTTTAAATAATTGATTTAAAAATCTATAACTAAAATAATTAACTAAAACATAATTAATCAACAAGATACATAATTAATCCACCTTGGTGAAATATTTTGGTATGACGTTTTGTGCAAAGTTGAATTGGAAGCAGCATATACAAAAAAAAGTTTCAGAACTAAACTTAATATACCACAAAATAAACTGGTTGATCGACAAGAAATCACCCTTACAACATCAAATAAACTCCTAGTCAACAATCAAACTTTGAAACCTATTTGGATACATGGAATTCAACTATGGGGATGCGCCGCCCCGTTATACATCAAAGCGGTTCAAAGATTCCAAAACAAAGTTCTGCGGAAAATGGTAAATGCCCGTGGAACATACACAATTGGGATCTGCATCATGATCTTCACTTAAAAATGGTTCGGCAAGTCATTAGCGAAACAGCATCGAAACATGCGAAAAGGCAACAAAATTATGTAAATAGTGAAACCCGACAACTAGGAGAGACTAGAAATAGCAGGCGCAGACTGAGAAAAACAACGTTTCATGATCTATTACGAACCTAAGAATATAACAAATATCATTATATTAGTTGTTACGTTTAGATTAAAAAAGAAAAGCTTGTTATTACAGTTTTTATTGTTTTACTTCATACATTGAGAAAAACATTGCTTGTTAATTTAAATTTATCATTAGTTGCAATTTCAATGAAATGTAAAACCATCATTTATTACGATTCAATAAACAACAAAAAAAAGCTGTTAACACAATTAAATTTGCTTTCGGATGAGAATTAGACAGATACAAATTGAATTGATGCAAAGTTTTTCTGTCTGAAACAGACATTTTTGTGAATTTCTCAGAAGATCTAATTTTAAGACCACTTCTACATATTAGACATGTTGATTGCCATACAATTCTTTCATTGAATGTTTGGCTTTTAGGAAAAAGGATTAATTGTTAGTAACCAGACTGGTAACACCACTTTTTTGTCTTCTCGCTCTGATATTTCATACTGAGAAGTGCAGAATTATTTCATTTGGTACCGTTTTGACGATTCTTTTTCTCTTTTAGTGATTGCTCCAACCGAAGGAAAGCGACATCGGGTAATGTCTCTGCCAAATTATATACAAGAATGGAATTCCATGAATCGGGGAAAATGTTCTGTGTTTCAAGCCCAGATAGACAGACTGGATGCTTGTTGTCTTCATTTAAATAAATATTTTTCATTTTCGTGTCTTCCAAATAGTTCATCCCAACACATTGTCACTTATGGGAGAAGCCGACAACTGTGTGCACCATCTAATAAAACCGTCACTTTCTGTTATGAACCTTCCCACCGAATTGATTTGATTCTTTTTTGTCTGGCCATTTATGTAATTCCAAATAATTTAAGTTAAAACCTCTTTTGCCTTATCTGATTGCATTAAAGTGTTGAATTTTGTGAAACTATTATTATTACTATCATAAAACTCTGCGAAAGATTTATGGCCCTTTGCGCGTTGGCCACAGCGAATATCGCATTCGATGGAACGATGAGCTGTACGAGATATACGACGACATAGACATAGTTCAGCGAATTAAAAGACAGCGGCTACGCTGGCTAGGTCATGTTGTCCGGATGGACAAAAACACTCCAGCTCTGAAAGTATTCGACGCAGTACCCGCCGGGGGAAGCAGAAGAAGAGGAAGACCTCCACTCGGTTGGAAGGACCAAGTGGAGAAGGACCTCGCTTCGATTGGAATATCCAATTGGCACCACGTAGCGAAAAGAAGAAACGACTGGCGCGCAGTTCTTAACTCGGCTATAATTGCGTAAGCGGTGTCTACACCAAATTAAGAAGAAGATCAGCTTAAGAACATTTGTATGAAATATATTTTAGTGTTTTCTTAGTTGGATGGATGGAGTCGTGTGTAGAAGTTCAGTCAAGTGAAGAGAGTTCTCTCATCGCCATTCACTTGGGAGTTGCAGACACAATTCTTGTACATATGGCTCAAGCAGCTCATAACCTCCGGTCTTTGACCAAGTATCCTCTAGGTAGCTTAAGAACATCCGTTTGAAGGCGAGCTAAAGTGAGAAGGCGAAACATCTCCTCCAAAGGGTTGTGCACTGGGTTTGGGACCCGCCACGTAAATAACGAACCCAATTAAAAGAAACAAGAAGCCTCGGCTTAGTGACCCCCCTTTTGATGACGACCATGGCAAACGAAATAAGGACTACGATTTAAGGGCATGCACCTGGAATGTCCAGGACCTTAATTAGGAAGGTGCCGCTGCCCAGCTGGTTGATGTCCCAGTGAGAGTGAAGGCTGACATCACCGCCGTCTAAGAAATGCGATGGACGGGACAAGAACTGAGACGAGAAGGTCCTTGGGGCATTTACTACAGTTGCCATATAAAGGAGCGCAAATTTGGTGTGGGATTCGTGGTGGGAGAGAGATTCCGTCGCCGAGTATTGTCTTTCACCCCAGTGGATGAACGTGTAGCCACAATCCGCATCAAAGCGAAGTTCTTCAACATATCGCTGATCTGCGCCCACGCCCCGATGGAAGAGAAGGACGATGTGAACAAAGATGCCTTCTATGAGCGCTTGGACTGCACCTATGAGATCTTCCCCAGCCAAGATATCAAAACCGTGCTGGCGAATTTAACGCTAGGGTAAGCAAAGAAGGTATATTTGGCACTACGGTCGGTAAATTCAGCCTAAACGACGAAACATCCTTAAATGGATCGTGGCTGATCGACTTCGCCGTGACCCTAAATATGGTTATCTGTAGTACTAGATTCCAGCATAAGAAGATTCATCAAGCCAACTGGCTGTCTCCGGATCGAAAAACCACCAACCAGATCGATCATGTTGTGATAGACGGAAGACACGTCCCCAGTGTTTTCGATGTGCGTGCGCTCCGAGGTCCCAACATCAACATGTTGCAGCCAAGATTCGCACCCGCCTCTGTCGAGCAAGAAACGTACGCCAACAAACACAAAGAAGGTTCGACGTCGAGAAGCTGCAATCACAGCAGATAGTCGAACAATTTTCTACTCGACTTGCACTCCTGCTCTCTGAGATTACTTGTCAACAACTCGGTATAAGGGAACGGTGGGTCGGCATTTCAAGCTCCTTACGTACAACAGCAATCAAAACCATAAGCTCTCCGACAGGGGTAATGCTCGAAAATTCTACGAAAAGATGCGGCGATTAACAGAAGTTTTCAAGACCGGAGCATGCTCTTGTAGAACCCCCAAAGATGTTCCAATGACCGATGCCCAATTATGGAGGGAACACTTCTCCAGCCTGCTGAATGGCGGTGAATGTATAACGCCAGGGAAAGGCGATCCCGATCTACCAATTGATGACGATGGAGCAGACGTTCCATTGCCGGATCATAAAGAAGTTTGAGTAGCAATTACACGTCTGAAGAACAACAAAGCAGCGGGGACCGATGGATTACCGGCCGAGCTATTCAAACACGGTGGCGAAGGACTGATAAGAAGCTTGCATCAGCTTTCTTGTAAAATATGGTCGGACGAAAACATGCCCAACGATTGCAATTTAAGTGTGCTCTGCGCAATCCACAAAAAGGGAGTATAAGTGTATATTAGATATATTGGAGACCACTCACCACTACGTTAAATTAAATAAAAATATCCGTTTTAATTTGCATAAATTTGGATTTTCAACAAGTTTATTTAAATTTAAATTTATTGGTTTTATTGTACACACTCATTAAATATGATATCGACGGGAGAGGCGGCGATACTCTAATTCCGGGAACGATTTGTCACTCCTTCAGATCGATTGGACACGGATCGTGGTTGAACCCGGTAATTGCAGGAGATCAGCGGTAGGTGTCGACGCGGCGGGCCGTATATGCCAAAATTGATGGTCGAACGAATTGTGTTAAAAGATGTCCACGTGGCGCAGTGTAGCAGCGAAAGTCTTAGAACGAATGTGGTCTCCTCTCCTGTTGCCTATCCTCTTTGTTTAGTGGGTAAGAGCACAGGTGTGGTGAGTTGCGTTGAAGTGTCATCAGCTGTGATGAATTGCGCTGTTGCGCCAGTTTTTCCGTGTAGAGGGGGTGGATGCTTAACTCATTTAAACACCCCACAATCTGCGCCAACTACCGTGGGATAAGCCTCCTCAACATCGCGTATACAGTTCTATCGAGAGCATTGTGTGAAAGCTTAAAGCCCACCATCAACAAACTGATTGGACTTTATCAGTGTGGCTTTAGACCTGGCAAATCAACAACTGACCAGATATGCACCGTTCGCCAAATTTTGAAAAAGAACTTGAAAGGAGAATCGACACACACCACTTCTTCGTCGATTTCAAAGCTGATTTCAACAGCACGAAAAGGAGCTGCCTTTATGCCGCGATGTCTGAATTTGGTATCCCCACAAAACTAATACGCCAGTGTAAACTGAAGAATCGAGAAGAACCTATCCGAGCCGTTCGATCCAAACGAGGTTTCAGACAAGGCGACTCCCTATCGTGCGAGAAATGAAAAACAACCGTACACTACAGTGTCCAAATTATTTCTAAACTTTTATTGAATAAAACTGAAATTTCTTAGTCTAATTCTTCATTTACAAAATTTGTTTAGTTGGCATTTCATAATGTAGAGCATTATTGCAATTTTCGTAACATGACCACCGTAGGAAAGAGATATGCAAAAATATGAAATTTAGTAGGTATTGTGTTACTTGTGTTTAAATATGATTTGGTTGCATTTCATGCTTTGGTTGCATTTTATGCTTTGGCTGCCTTTTGGTGATGGCGACGTCGGCAGCGATTTGGCGTGCAACGACGGCGACGTAACTCCTCCTCCCTCTGATTGAGCACTCTCCTGGGTGATCATGTTGGTTATTTTAGCATTGTTATTTTTGCTCTTTAATTTCTTTAATACAAATATTGATACAATGGTGATTAAAATTAAAGTTAATGTGGAGCCGTATATATAATGCGTTTTTCTTACATAGCTTATTTCATCTATTAATGCCGTATTTTTTATGTTACTTAATACAATGTCTTCGAATATTAGTTTTTCATTTTTATTTTTGGTTATTTGTATGTGATTAAAGCTAGCGAAACTTTGTTTAAATATAATTTCTTTATTATAGAAAGTTTGGTTGCCTACATTGATAGAGCAATTATTGAAATTTATTAAATAGTTGCCAGTTAGTTTTTGTGTTCTGTTATTACAATCATTAAAAAAGTGTGTTCTTACTTGATTTTTTATGAGTACAATTCCTGGCTTTATTTCTATAATTTCTGACGCATTGTTAAAAATGTGTATACAATTTTTCTTTATTAAGCAGTTTTTTAACGGCTTTAGTTTTTTCAACTCGACAGTACTTTCGTAAATTATTATTGTAATATAATGTAATTTAAGGTTCAAATAAGAGTTCTCTGTTATTTTCGTTTCCAATGGGTACAAAATAACTTATTGGAAGAGAGATAGAATCTTTTGGTATTTAACGTTAACCTTATTTATACTATTTAATTTCGAATCTATTATATTACGGTCGCTTTCTATAATAGACTTGAGTTTAGAGAAAGTTTTATTAAAGTGTGTATTAATGTTTATCTGACTATTAAGATTTTTAATTGCATTATGATTATTTGTATCTATTGAATTCAGATGTGCTTCTATATCTTGTCTATCATTATCATCCATAGTGCCGAATAACCATTTTTGAGCTGTTCCAAAAATATTAATTAGACCTCTTCGCTGTCTGTGTGGTATTAAAGTTAAAGCTTTGCTTTTTATATTGTTGAGTTGCATTTCCAAAATTTCTGTTTTTTCCTGTAGGCCAGCATGTTCTATATTTTTGTGAATTGTGTCGATTATACCTAATTGTGTTCTGCTAACTTGTTAAAAATTTTTTGGATACTTTCTGTGTGCTCATCGATATCTGTACTAAATATTAATATGTCGTCTAGATATACTACACAGATTTTATTTATATATTCCCTAAGTACTGAATTTATTAGGCGTTGGAAGGTGGCCGGGGCGTTTTTGAGCCCGAATGGCATTCTGATGAATTCATAGTGTCCTAAAGGGGTTGAGAATGCTGTTTTCTTTCTATCGCTTTCTTTAATTAGAACCTGGTGAAATCCTTTTGCAAGATCCAGGGTTGTGAAGTATTGAGCTCTTCCTAGTTTCTCTAAAATACTATCTATATTTGGTATCGGGAATTTGTCATTAACAGTGATTTCATTAAGGCTCCTGTAATCGACGACTAGCCTCCATTTTCTTTCGCCAGAATTGTCTATTTTCTTCGGTACTATCCAAAGGGGTGAGTTTCCTGTATTATTCCCTGTTCTAGCATATCCTTAATTTGTTTCTGTATTTCCCTCTCATGTATTTGGGGATAGCGATATATTTTTGCGTAAGATGGTCTGTCCGTTGTTGTAATTATTTCGTGTTTAATTTCATGTGTATGCGTTAGCATCTGTCCTTCAGTAAAGAATAATTTATTATTTTTTTCACTAACATTTTTAGTTTATTTAGCTCCTCGTCATTCATATTTTCATGATATAATTTGTTTACGATTTCCGAAATAGAGTTTTCCTCTGGGTAGCTTTCAATATTGTGGATTTCCTCGTATTTGAAGGGACATTTATTTATAAAATGTGTTTTCACTTCATTTTTTTAGTTTCTATAAAACTTTCTCCTAAGTTAATGATTGCTTCCATTGGTTTCAGGATATTTTGTCCTATTATGGCGTCAAAATTCCTATCATTAAAACTTGTTACCTTCCAAGCAATATAACTGTTTTCGTTGAATTCTTTTGGTAGTGGTGTTATTAGTTCATGTGTTATAACGGTTTTTTCCGACAGGGTATTAAAGAAAAGTGTTTTTTTTAATTTGCTACGTTTATAATGAGAGAAAATGTTTGTGTCAATCAACGAGGTGGTAGATCCGGTATCTACTAGGCATTTTATTTTGTTGTAACCAATGGTTAGTTCGACTATCGGTAAATCTGATTGTGACCCTGCAATGGAAAATGTGATTCTTGGATATGATCAACTTCCATAGGTTGTACTTGATTGTTACTGTAGCGTCTCGGTTGGTGTTGTCGGTTTTGTCCTGAGTTTCTGTTTTGCCTAATGCTATTATTGGAGTTGAACCATTGCCTATCGTTTTGTCTTGTTACGCCTGATTCAAAGCGATTAGCAAAATTTCTGCTCCTTGACGTATTGGTGAATCTATTATTATTGGGCATTCTATTGGTGTTAAGATTGTCTCTGATGTCATTATTGTTATTATTATTCTTATTATGATTATTATTGTAAAAATAATTGTTGTTATAGTTTATTAAGCCTGTTTCTTCTAGGGTGTAGTAAGCTAATCTAAGCGAATTTATATTTCTCGCATACACTATTGAAGATAAGTGTGACGATATGTTGCTCAAAAATATTTTTAAAATAAGAGACTCATTAATGTTTGGGGAGAACTCTAATGGTTTCTCCGAATCTTCGTTATACTTAGCATTCATTTTATCTAGTATGTTTCTTAAATTGTAATAGTATTGACTTACGTTATAGTTTTTCATCGATATTGCCTGATGAAGGAGTTGATTATACGTTTCTCGAACTCCAAAGTTCTTGATTAGTTCCAGTTTAATTTCATTCCACGTTGCCTCCTCGCTTAGGGTCTGGATGACCCGGAGTGCATCCCCTTGTATTTTTGTTTTGACGTGCCTCTCCAGGATGTATTTCTGTATTGCTGTGATCTCGTTGAATAGGGGAAGTATCAAGTCGACCTCCCGTAGGAATGATGTTAAGTCATTCTCCCCATTTCCGAAATATGGGCGGATTCTCGCCGTTTCTTTGATTAGCTCCGTGACCGGGAGTTGTTGTTGTTCTTGGTTGTTAATTTTTTCGAATATTTTAAACTGATTTGTTACTGAGTTTTTTTTTATTTATTTATTTATTTTTTTTTTTCACTTAATATTTTAAATTGATTTATAGAAGAGTTTGTTTTTATTTATTTACTTTTTTCACTTAATATCGTAAATTGATTTGTAAAAGAGTTTGTTTTTATTTATTTACTTTTTTCACTTAATATCGTAAATTGATTTGTAGAATAGTTTGTTTTTATTTATTTATTTTTTTTCACTTAATATTCTTTAGAATATTTTTCGATAAATGGTTGAACTGTGGTTCCGTACAATTTTTTGGAGTTGTACGCCGTCCGACTGCGCCAGAAATGAAAAACAAGCGTACACTACAGTGTCCAAATTATTTCTAAACTTTTATTGAATAAAACTGAAATTTCTTAGTCTAATTCTTCATTTACAAAATTTGTTTAGTTGGCATTTCATAATGTAGAGCATTATTGCAATTTTCGTAACATGACCACCGTAGGAAAGAGATATGCAAAAATATGAAATTTAGTAGGTATTGTGTTACTTGTGTTTAAATATGATTTGGTTGCATTTCATGCTTTGGTTGCATTTTATGCTTTGGCTGCATTTTACGCTTTGGTTACATTAAGGCAGACCAGTCAATGTGGAAGTGGGGTGACGGCGACGTCGGCAGCGATTTGGCGTGCAACGACGGCGACGTAACTTGCGCCTTCTTCAACCTGCTGCTAGAGAAAATAATTCGAGCTGCAGAACTGTTGGCGTATGCCGATGATACTGATATCATCGGCCTCAATACCCGCACCGTTAATTCTGCTTTCTCCAGACTGGACAAGGAAGCAAGGCAAATGGGTTTGGCAGTGAACGAGGGCAAGACGAAATATCTCCTCTCATTAAAGGAACAGTCATCGAACTCGCGACTTGGCTCGCACGTCACTGTTGACAGTCATAACATTGAAGTCGTAGATAATTTCGTCTATCTTGGAAAAAGCGTAAAGACCACTAACAATGTCAACCTGGAAATCCAACGCAGGATAACTACTGCCAACAGGTTATTCTTCGGACTGAGTAGGCAATTGATAAGTAAAGTCCTCTCTCGAGGAGAAACAAAACTCTATAAGTCACTCATTATTACCGTCCTACTATATGGTGCAGAGGCATGGACGATGACAACATCTGAATAGTCGACGTTGCTCGTTTTTGGGAGAAAGTTTCAGCGAAAGGTTTAGGGCCCTTTGCGCGTTGGTCACGGCGAATATCGCATTCGATGGAACGATAAGCTTTACGAGATATATGAGGACATCGTCATAGTTCAACGAATTAAAAGACAGCGGGTACGTTGGCTAGGTAATGTCGTTAGAATGGACGAAAACAGAAGGACCTGGCTTCGTTTAGAATATCCAATTGGCGCCACGTAGCGAAAAGAAGAAACGAATGGCGCGCTGTTGTTAACTCGGGTATAATCGCGTAAGCGGTGTCGACGCCAACAAGCAAGAAGTTTTTTAAGTTGATTTTAATAGAGAAAAGTTCGTTGAAAAATTTTAATTGCCAGTTGTTCAAAAAAAAAACGAACTTGAAATTATTTTAATGTACTTTAGGAAAAGGCTTACTGTGATTCAAAGGCAGAAGCCTACGAGTAGTACAAAGCTTTAAAAAGCGGTGGAGGGATCGTTGTAGGCATGTCCCGTTCTGGACGACCTTCAGTCTTTCCAACTGATGAAAATATACATATATTATAAAAATATTAAAAAAGTGATGAATATGGTGTTTGAAAATCATCAGGTAAGTTTTAATGAAATGACAAGAAAGCTCCACATCTCTCGCGAGGCTGTTCGAATGATTTTGGTGCCGGCATAGCCAAGTTTAAGCACAGATTTTTATCGCCAAACGAATTAGTGAAGTGCTGGTGGATATAAAAGTGCAAAATATAAGTGCAAAACTAATTTTATATCGAGAAAATACGTTTTTCAAATAGTGGTAATATATATATATTTCTGATCTGGAGAATCTTCTCTATCCGACCATATCCATTTTATTCCCGAAATCCTGGGACGGTATACTAAATCCTTCCCTACGTTAATATCTTATTGTTTATGGTTTTAAAACACTACAACTTCCGTCGATTTAATGTTTTTTATTGTTATTCAAAATACTCTTGAGCAGAGGCCCGTTAGAAATTAAGTTTCTTTATTTTTTCGTATAATTGTATACGAATTATATTATTGTAATCGATTACTACATAAGCAAACGCAAATATTGAGAGCTTGTGACAATACTTTACCTATTATTTAGATCAAGTAAGTATAGTAATTACCACGAAGAACGTTTATAAAAATTTACAACATATATTTAAAATTATTTTGGAAAATTGAGCGCTGAGGCAGGCTAGACCGCTGGCATAAGTGGTATTGTTTTTTTATTACTTTTGTTTAAAATTGTGGGTTCGTAAAGACTTGATTAGATTTCAATAGATTTAGAAACAATATGCAACGTCTATGGGAAATATGATTGGATCCAGAATAAGGTTTGTTAGAAAAACGAAAATCAGTATATGTAAAATAGGGAGTTGGGGCAGTATCGACCGTATTAATGTATCACTTTTATCATGAAAAAATGGTCATGGCTTTCATTAAGATACCTCCCATACATCCACCAATCATATGGAGTACAGCACCCTGCCAACCCATTAGAAACATAATGAATAGTATAAAAATTTGCGAATAACGTACTAGGCAAGCTTGCTAGGGGAATAATTTGAATTTTTTCCACTATCCACTCATTAAGTAGGCTGTGCACTACATCTTACTTCGTGTCGAATATAAAAGAATATACCGTTACAATTAGCGGGTTTTAAATACGAAATCATATTGAAAAGTTTACTTTACTTGGAGTTAGAATTTGTGATTTCTGGCTCCTCAGAGGTAAATTGTATGGCGTAGTAGAAGAAATTGAATTTTTTCATAAGTGTTTAACTATTATCTCAAAGATTCCAGAGTTTTATTTGTTCGGGAAGTATTTTTTGAAGTTTTCTAACATAATCAATGAAAACAAGAAAAAAACGGCAACTTCGGCAGCCCAAGGCTAATATACCCTTCACAGGTGCACTTATTTTAGTAACTATGTGTTCAGTTTGTATGGAAGCTATATGCTATAGTAATTCGATCTGAGCAATTTTTCTGGAGTAATCCATGTTAAATTTCGTGAAGACACCGCGTCAAATGCGAAAATTTTCCACACAAGCCATTGATTCTGATCGTTCAGTTTGTATGGCAGCCATATGCTATAGTGAGCCGATCTGAACAATTTCTTCGGAGATTACTTGTTGCCTTAGAAAATAATCTGTACCAAATTTCGTGAATATATCTTGTCAAATTCATAAGTTTTCCATACAAGTACTATTTTCCGATTGCTTAGTTTGTATGGCAGCTATATGCTATAGTAAGCAGATCTTAACAATTTCTTCGGAGATTTCATTGTTGCCCCAGAAAATAACCTGTGCCAACTTTTGCGAATATACGTTGTCAAATGCAAAAGTTTTCCATACAAGAATTTGATTCTGATCGTTCAGTTTGTATGAGAGCTATATGTTATAGTGGTCCGATATCGGCAGTTCCGACAAATGAGCAGCTGCTTGAAAAGAAAATGACGTCTGCATAATTTCAAAACGATATCTTAAAAACTGAGGGACTAGTTCGTATATATACAGACAGACAGACGGACATGGCTAAATCGACTCAGCTCAACATACTGATCATTTATATACTTATGTATATACTTTATAGGGTCTCCGACGCTTCCTTCTGGGTGTTACAAACTTCGTGTCAAACTTAATATACCCTGTTCAGGGTATAAATAAGGATATCCGCTCGTGAAAAGTGGTTTTCCATTGAAGGTATTAAATTAGTTTTAAGTATCTCCTGATACTTATTCCCATTGACGGTTCCTTCTATCAGGGTTAGTTGCCCCAGACCATTCGGCTGCCTCCCTGATTAACGCTTTTTGAAAACATTCGTCCTTGAACCGCTCACCTGTTCTCCTTCCTACGTTGGACATACCGTCGCTGCAAAAAATGTTAAATTTGGACTCGTCTGAGAAGATTACATTTCGCCAATCAAGCTGAGTCGAATTTTGATGTTCTTTTGCCCATCGTAAACGGTTTTGATGTATTTCTGAGGTTAAAACTGGTTTTTTGGCCGCACGATAAGCGTTCAAACCAATCTCTTGAAGCCTTCGACGAACAGTTCTTGTGCTAACTTCCGTACTGACATCTTCAAATAACTCCACTTTAATGTCCTCAGCAGTATCGAAGCGATCCCTTAAGCTTCTTTGCCCCAGAGCCAGTTTTGCTCTTAAGAGACCCGGTTTTATTGAAATTTTTAGAAATTCTCTGATGGAGGACTTGCTGAAGCCAACTCTATCACTAATTTTCCGAATGGTCAGATTTTCTTTTCGGAAAATCAAAATATTACTTTTTTGCAATTCGCACATTTTTTTTTAAATTTGGCATATTTAAACTTTAACCAAGCACGATCACGAAATAAACTTTGAAACTATAGTAAAAAAAACTAAAAGTTGTTATAAAACGTGTAAAGAGCACTAATTTATGTGAAACAATAAACCTTTCCGCAAAAAATTACACTTGTCGGTTACAATCGTGCTTTAAATATAAGCCGACGGATTGTCCGGATTTCACTGTCCGCTACTGTATTTATATTTCTATAATACATATTTTTGTTATAAAAATTACATTACTGATATCTATGACTTACACCTAATATTATTATGCTACGTTATATTAACATTGAATCTAACATACATATTTTCTAAAACTTAAAAATATTCCGTCATAATCACTATAAAGTGTTTCATACGTGATACATGAAGTCATTACTGGATACATATTTTTTCATACCCAATTTATTGCTGTCGCTGTTTTGTTTTGGCGGCGTTGTCCAATGTAGATTGAAATCTCAACTGTAGTAATCGAGCTTCTAAACCGCCAGTTGCTGTGAGGCGACATATGTTAAAGTCTCCAAGGACTACTGCTGGTCCTTTAAACTGCTAATTTATCTGACGGATGTTATTTACCACTTGCTCTCTAAGTTCTGGCAGTCTATACGTGGGGTTCCAGTACACAAGTGATAAAGAAACTGTCGAATTGTTTACGTTTAATAGTTGGTAAACGTATGCTGCACCTGTGGCGTTCCTTGAGAATTATCCTTCTGGTAGATCTGTGCACAGATCTTGTTTAGAGTATGTTATAAGACCTTGTTTCTCCATTAAGGCGTGCAATGCCATTATAGCCCTCTATTGGAAATTCTTCTTGAGATAAAGCCCAAGTATCAGCAAAGCACATAATATCAGCAGAACAAATCGGTTTATCTGATCTGATATCCGCAATATGCTTATTTAGACTCCTTACATTTTGGTAATAAATATCCACGCGTTGTTCCGATTTTTCGGCTAAAACTCTGTAGCATCTCGTCAACCCACCTTCTATCCTCAATCTATTAAGTTGAGTTTTAATGGGATCCCGATTATTTATAATCTATTGGCATTTGTGACTCTGCTACATCCTACATTTAAAGCTGATCTGCTTATTCTACCCTCTAGATGAACTGCAACTTGAGCATATGTTCTACCTTGGCTTTTATGTATCATGATGGCTTCAGCTGGAATGACAGGCAACTGTCTACGATCTATGGTTATTTGTTCATTTCGCATGTATTGGAATGATCAGACCACACTCATGAATGGTGTAAAATCTGCATTGCGACTAAGAGGCTGCTTGGAACGTGCAAAGCTTCCAAATCTTGTTTCGGCGAACTTTATCCATAGTCGCACTATTGTGCTTTCAGATCCAGGCAATTCGATACCCACCTGCATTAGTTCCCCTGTAGCATCATTTACTAATCCATCACTCGTTTTTCTGTTGACTCTTACCATATATGTGGCATTCCGTGTGTTTCTGATGGCTTGAAACTCTTTACAGCTTCTAATATATTTCGGTGCGTTCGGTTAAGGAACTTGACTTAATTGTACCCTTTGCAGTCGAAATTAACTCGTCGGTCATCGTGTTCGCCAGTTTTGTGGTATTGAAATTATTTACTCCAGCTTTTGAATAAAAGAGATGGATGGCTTCGTTGGGTACCACATTAGAGGTCTTTTCCCTGCTTTTGATTAATTGGATGTGAGCGTGTGTCATATTTCTCTCTGACATGTTATTTAAAGCGATGGCAAATTCTTGATATTCACGCTGACGCATTATTTCGGTCAGCTCGAAGTATCGAAATTGACCTCAAAGCGGGATTCCTGTAATTGCACTGTAATGATCATTCTCATTCGGCGCAAATATCCATCGATCTCCTACTTGTGGCAACTGTTTTAAGTCACCAAACACGATAATTGGAATGCCCCCAAAGTATGCACAGCTCATAAAAATTTGCTTTAGCCTACAATCTAAATTCGCAAACATTTTTGCTCCAACCATTGAAATTTCATCAATTATTATAAACCTAATATCTATGAGATTAGCATGCATAGTGTTCAATGTGTCACTATTGAGGGCTGAAGATCGGAGGACTGGTTGACGGGGAAAGTGAGTGAAAAAAACGGAATGAAGTGTTAGACCTCCAATTTCAAATGCTGATTTGCCAGTGGGTGCGCAGAGTAACACCTTAGTTCCTGCAAATCTCCTTCTAATATTAGAGGTGGTAGTTTAATTAATCGAATCGCCTCTTCCACACTATTGTTGTCCTCGTGAAAACAATAACATCTCATATTTGCTCTGGAACAGCTAGAACTCTAAATTCGGAATCCAAAAGTTGAGAGGCAGTTCTCTCATCAGCTGTATCCAGGTTTTCCAGAATCCGTTAAAGTTCATTGGATAAAAATATTTCCCATTTGAGCTTATTCTGCTCAATTTGCTCCTTGTGTGCGTTACAAACATTCTCGACATCCTTATTTAAGAGCTCGGTCTCCTCATTTCTCCATGAGTGAAACATCATGGCAGTTTCAGCTCTTGAATTTTCAACGCTAAAACGCTTCCAGCGCAGAATAAGTGCCTTCCTTAAAAATACCGATCCATCTATTAATGCCATTGGAAGTGTAGTCCTACTTCATTTTAGTCTTCATTATTAACAGAAATATTCCTACTTGTTTTGGAAAATCTGAACCATACTGCAAAATCTGCTAAGCATAGTTCATCCAATTGATCGGGCCTTTGGGAGTAGTGCTCCAGTACTTTAGAATTCTCCTGTAAAGCATCCAATTCAAGTCTGGGCTTTATAATCCTTATTCGATTGTTTGGATGTGATGTATTTATAAATATCCAACCATTACTCCCTTCAGAGTCGATATTTCCGATCCGTTTATAAATTTGTTTCCGATGTGCTGCAGTTTTATTTTAATCGAGAAATTCTCAGCATTTATTTTCTCCATCGCTTGTCTAAGTATTGTTGATAACCCTCTATTAGATTTATTTATATAATTAATTGTTTTTATAGCTGCTTGCTATGCTTTTTATTGAGTTAAGGACATTTTTATTGTAGGCACTTAGAAGCCCTTCCGAACGTTTTGGCTTTTTTACAGATAAGCGATATCTTCTGCGAGATGCGTCTGAGTTAATAGTTCCTGAATTTTTAGAAATTGAAGTTTGTGTTTCTCAATGCCTTCCTCATTCTCCAAAGGGCACACTTGTTTTCATGCAGGTCTCTCAGGCAAGCTCGACCATGTCTGTGTTTTTGGCACTGAATAAATTCCTGTAAGTCCAAATCATCCCCATCAGTCGTAATGTGTCGGTCGATGAAAGCTTCAACTCTTGTTGTGTAGATGATTCCATCACTTTCCAATTGCGGTGCATCGCTTAACCAGTACATGCCATCAGAATGTGGTGATCTCTAGGGTGGGTCGATTCCGGACTTTTTTCGATTCGAGATTTCTAATAGTGAGGAAAAGTTGCCTTAGTACTTCCTGATTCCAATGCAACTTTTTGTTTTGAGATCGGATTGCATCTTCAACCTCAACTCCGGCCTTGAAATTTCGGAAATTCGCCTAAAATCGTGAAATTGTCTACCTAGCGCCTGAAATACGCATCTCATGGCAAAAGTTATTTGTCACGTCATTTGCTACCGAAATGGTATATTTGATCATGGCCGTAGGACGAACCGTTCCCGAGATATGAGCGAAAAGGCGGCGCGCCACAGCGCAAGGTGAAAATTGTTGCAGCTCTCAGCTAACCTGTATTGGTCACCCAGAACCCACCCCGTGGAGGTGGCTGCTCTTCGGGTTCCTCCCAAGCCCAACCCAACCAACCAACCATATGTCAGGCTTGTTTTAATCTGAATCTGTGTCAAATATATTGATAAAATCATATTTTGTACTAAACTTTGGCACTTGTTGCCTAGATTTCAGTGTAGAGCGTATAAAACGGTCACGAAATTGGGGGCCAATAACTTAAGAAGATGCCTCTGTCACCAGTTAGACGATTCTCTCGACTGCCACGGTGAGAGGGGTATTCACTAAATTTCCATACTTCTGCAGTGTCTCCCGACAGCCCTTTTATGAGTTCTTCGTTTGAAACTGAACAAAGAACTGGTGGAACAGTCAAGGTAATAGTCTTCCAGTTAATCATATCGTAATAATTATTAGCTTTGAAATTCAGCTTTGGCACTTTATTACATCTAACCCTTCCACTTACAGTGTCAGACTCTGCTTCTCTGGCTGCCAGAAGACGGTCAAGGGCCAACTTTCTGACTTCTATCCGTTCGTCAGTCATCATACTAAGGAGAATGTTTTCTGGAAGAGCAAAGAAAGCATTCTGTTGAATGGATGAATCTACAACCTTGCGCTGTTTAGCAGGTAAGTATCTCGACCTTTGAATTGCAGCATAGAGATGGCGCGAGCCATCTTTGATTGAACTGTTGAATCTTATTGAGAACCACAAAGGTGAGTAAACTGTAAGTAAGTACTTGACTAAAATCTTTATTTCCTTTGTTGGTTTGTCAGTAGAAATGTATAATCGCAGAATTCTATTTGCAAAGGTGAGCCAGCGAGATTTGCACATGTTACCTGGATGCATCGACGCTAAATCTGAGGAATATTGACCGGAAATAACAGCTTCTGATATTTTATAGAGATAAGCTTGGTCTGTGCTAAGTTGGGTCGGATTAATAAGCACAGAAGGTAATTGGCAGGATGGAAAACTTTCAAATTTGACAACAGGCAACTTCTCACAATCAGGGAGCAGTTTACCTATGTCGCCAGAGAATGTATTTGGACTCTTTGAGACACCATCCATGTGTTCGAAAAGAACACGAAATGGAAGTTCGTTGAAATGTAGAAGACAAACAACCCACTGTAATGGCCTACGTATTCTTTTTTCTAGTTTCCGAATGATTCCACCTTTCCAACCTGTGTTCGTGTTGGTGCCATCAGCACCGACAACTTCTAGATGTTCCACATCAACTGAATTGTCTTGTAAATGTTGCCATATAGCTTGCGCCTCATCCTCAGCTGACCCGGAAGGAGAGGTAACGTGGCCAAAGTAATGACAACCAGGTTCCGCTATAAGAGAAATATGTTCCTCTTTGACAGTGTCGCGGTAGTACTTTTCACCTTCGCTGACTTATGTAAGTGTATTGTCTTTGCGGCCGTCAAAATACAGCCCATATACAGAGTCAATACTTTCGGTGTTTTGGAGCTTAACTCCAACACTTTTTTGTCAGTGACAAAGCTAGCCTGATCCTCTGTTAACAAACCTGCTTTTTTGGCATCCAGAAATGAGAGTCTGGCTGATCTGAATGGTCACGTGTTCTAGCTGATACTTTTCTGGTAAGTGTTGATGTTGAATGACGTTTTGAAAGCTTTTCTTTACGTTAATTTTTCTTTGTAATCTTTTTTGTTTCAGGCAGATCAACACTTCCAATGCGACCGATTCTTCTGGTTCTCTGGTCCAAGAAAAATGGTTGTTCATTGATAGGAATCTTCCTTTCTTTGGACAAGTGCAAGAAGAAAAATAAATGCATTTACAAGCAGCGATGTCAAATAATTTTCCGGCAGAATAGACAAAGTCGTCTCTTTTAGAGCTCAAACCTATTGGGTTCCTTAAAAACATTTATTTAAGAGTCAGAAATTTCTTATGGTGTGTGGTGAGCATTTGTACAACTCTGGTGTGTGAAACTATCGGAATAGATGACTTTTCGAAAGTATTTTCAACCTTTTTGCAACTATTTCTGTAACCTCTTTACTCCTAGGTTCATAGTTGTCGTCTCGGAGTCGCCCTATACGAAATCTTTCAAACTGATAACACAAAAGAACATCCTGGTAAGTAGGTAACTGGGACTCAGAGAGATTGTACGGATATATGCCAAACACAGGACATTTCTGTCTAAATTTAAATTTAGATACAGACATTTTGAGTTCTGTGTTCTGTTGAGAGAATATAAGTGATAGTACTCGGCGAAATCAACGACAAGAATGAAGGAACTCGAGAAAAAATATTTATGTGGAGACCAGTCCGAACGTGTCGTACGGCGCAGGGAAATGAATGTAAGTGATAGAACTCGGCGAAATCACCGACAAGAGTGAAGGAACTCGATGAAAAAATATTTGTGTGGAGACCTATCCGAACGTGTCCTTTGGCGTAGGTAAATGAATGTGAGTGATAGCACTCGGCGAACGTCAAGAAGTGTGGCCGCAAGCCGATTTTCACCTTGCGCTGCGGCGCGCCGCCTTTTCGCTCGTATCTCGGGAACGGTTCGTCCTACGGCCATGATCCGGTAGCAAATGACGTGACAAATAACTTTTGTTTTATACATTTTGCCATGAGATGCGTATTTCAGGCGCTAAGTAGACAATTTCACGATTTTAGGCAAATTTCCGAAATTTCAAGGCCGGAGTTGAGGTTGAAGATGCAATCCGATCTCAAAACAAAAAGTTGCATTGGAATCAGGAAGTACTAAGGCAACTTTTCCGCACTATTAGAAATCCCGAATCGAAAAAAGTCCGGAATCGACCCACCCTAGTGATCCCCTATGCTGAAATTCAATTCTGTAATAATAACGAACTACTAAATGTACTCCAAGCAGTCCGTTTTGTAACAATTTCAGCAATTGGCGGAATTGACTGTCGAAATATCTGGAACATGTAACTGGATCTGTCCTTGTCAGTCTTGCCTTTTCAGAACTTTATTGGGCCTCTTCTTCGGAAATGTCTACATTATCTATTAGTTTCTTTAATATGACCAACAGCTCCGGCCATTTTGTCTGTGCAGCTGGCATTGTTATGAAGTATCTTGGCAATCCAAACTGACGGATCATGGCTAAAATTTTTTTCTTTCAGCCTCGCAAGGTGCAGGTGAGGATCGAAGTCCTTTGAGTATGTAATAGCCGTCATCATGCTGGATAAGGTTGCTGATAAAGTTTTCATTCCTCACATTTGCAGCAGTTACATTTCCTCCTCCAGAAATCGGTATATTTACTACTGCTCCACGAATAGCACATTGTCGTTCATATCCTAAGGATATGATGCGCATAAATAGGATTCCCGGGGATATTAGCCTTTCCTGGAGACACGTTAAATCCTGAAGACATTCCGGAATATCAGGAAACTCTAATCCTTCTGAGAAACAGATTTGGTATTTTTCGTTGTTTGACAATCCTCGCGCTCCTGCTCCTGAGCTCTGTATTCCGGATTCTAGCGCCTGATTGAATGTTCTATTGTGTCGCGCACTTGCTCCTCTATATTCCCGATTGCTGCTCTATATTCTCGATTGGTCCGTCTATGTTTCGCGGTGTTGCATCCCTGCTCCTCAACTTTATACTCCGGATTCAAACGCCGCAAAGTAATCCGATGTGTTTACAACCTATTTATACAATTTTTTAGAACCATATGTAAAATTCTTCCGGTTTTTTACCTGGTTACACTTTACCTAACCTTCCAACTTTGTTCATTACCTAGGTTTTCTTTTGTACCTACCTATCAGTTAATTAGGGTTGGATAATCCTGCTTATAATGTTAATTATTCATTATTATTTGTATTAATATTAATAAATAATAACATATCCGGAAAAATTAGGGACTTATTTATTTAATCATATTTTTGCTACTTATCTTATGTGTCATATATTGTATATTCTTGTCAAAAAAAAATTCTTCTATACTAAAATTTATTTTTATCGGTAAGTTTATAAGGCAGCTATATGATATAAATGTCCGATCTGTAAAATTTCCCTGGATACTATATCATTGTCATAGATATTAATCCAAGCGAAAATTCACCAAGCAATTTTAGTGGAAACATTAAGGCGTTTTTTACAAAACAGGCATTGTTGAGTTTTTTTATACCTCAGTTATACTTTCTACCTACCCATCGAACTATGTTTAGTTCCTACCTACGTTATTACCTAGGTTTTGTTTTGTACCTATTTACCAGTTAATTAGGGTTTTAAAACAGAATAGTTATGCTTAAAAAACTACTGCTCTATTATTATTAATACATAATAAAATATGTGTCTGAAAAAATTAGGAATTTAATTATTTTATGGCAAATTAAAAAAATATATACACATATATTTGCTCTATATTCTTATGTTACGTATTTTTAACATAATTTTCAATTTGTTGTTTCAGTGAATGAAGAATATTAATTAGTTCCGTTACACCTACAAATTATATTACATTGCGGTTCACTATTAAATGAAAAAAGTAATTCATGTAAAATTTTGTGATGATATTTAGCCAAAGTTGCCCATATATGAACTTGATTTTGATTGATCAGATTGCATGGCAGTCCGACCTTAACAATTCTATTGAAGCTTAAAGCAATATCTTGGGCAACAATCCCAATACATAATAAGAACTTAATTTTGATTTTTCGGTTTGTATCATAATATTTCTCATTAACTGAAAAAGTCTCCAATACAAGCATTTGACTCCGATCGTTCAGTTTGTATGGAAGCTAAATGCTCTAGTAATCCGATGTAAACAATTTCTTCGGAGATTACATTATTTCTATGAACAATAACTCATACCAAATTTCGTGAAGATATACAAATCGTCAAAAGAGGAAGTTTTGAACAATTTCTTCGTATATTACGTTATTGTCTTAGAAAATAACCTCTGCCAACTTTTGTGAAGATACATTGTCAAATGTGAAAGTTTTCCATATAATAACTTAATTCCGATCATTCAGTTTGTATGACAGCTATGTATTATATTGGTCCAATATCGGCAGTTCCGACAAATGAGCAGCTTCCTGAAGAGAAAATGATGTTTGCAAAATTTCAAAAAGATATTACAGACTTCGTGGCAAACTTAATATACCCTGTTCAGGGTATAAATATACCATTTAGGAAAAAGGCAAAAGATCGTACATTTCAAACAAAACCCGAAGTACTATTGCCGTACTTTTAAAAGAAAAATGTGCATCCTATAGAAAAATAGGAAAAAATATTGGAGTGAGCTACTGTTACTCGAATAGCGAAAATTGTGCACACGTTCATAAATGGCGCCGTTGATCGCACAAGTATGCGGCAATATGCTGCTCAAAATAGGAAAATGTCGGAGCGCATTCGACCTAAAGTAAGGAGACTCGCTCTAGAATCACGCGCCAACCAGCTAGAGAAATTACAAAGGATCAAAATGATGCCCATGTGAAAATATCGCAAAGAACAGTTGAATGCATCTTTCAGGAAAAAACTTAAAATGCCGCTGAAAAGACATCAAATTTGACTAAGCAAATAAAAAATCAACAGGTAATATGGGTCCGGCTCCATCAGAACTACATAAAGGTGACTTGGAACTAGATAAATATAAAAAGTTATGAACGTTCCCCTTAATAAAGATTATCTTTGGCGACGAATGCGGACTACAAGGAATGACAGAAACCATTCAATTTCTTCGACGTAGAACGTGTGAACGTTGTGCAGAGAACTGTACTCAAAAAACGATAAAATATCCCCCCAGTGCAATCATTTGAAGATGTGTATAGGTAGGGAAAGTTCTGGATCAATGTAGGTACATAAGCATTCTCTTGAGGGAGCGATGAAACTTCAACATCTTTTAGTACCATATTTGGCAACACTGAACTTTCTAGTACCAACAGAAATATGTATGTATATGCACGATGGGGCGCCTTACCACACCTCCCGGCGAACGACTGATTTCCTTCACAACTTGGATATTGACATACTATATTACCTTGGGCAAGCAATTCACCCGACTTAAACCCCATCGAAAACTATTGGACGTTCCTTAAAAGGAAGTCATAATTCTGTAGAAATCCCATAGTTGCCGCACTCAAAGATAACATGAAGGATGTGTGGCTAAATGATCCAGATTTAAAAATAATGATAAAGAATTGTTTAAATAGTAAGGATGTTATTAAAAATAAAAGTTTGTCATCCAAATACTAAGTGAAGTTTTTCTAAATTTTAAATATAATACAGAAACTTCCATTTACATATCACAATAATTTTTGGTTCATTTGACACTGAACGCGATACTATATAAATAATCCTTATATTAGTTAAGTGGAGCTACGTGAAGTTATCGCTCAATTGCATATGCTTTACGCACAGGTATACATATTTTTCGCCCATTTTCACACAGTCATATGGGATATGATGAGAATGTAATAAATTTAGCCGAAACCGAGACATTTGATTTTATCAAAAAGCGGACGGTGCCCAAATTTTCAAATCGGCTCCCATACAGCCCTCTCATACCATATCGGGGATAAAACTGAATGTCTCTGGCATATTGGTTATTGAATAATTGCGCTTCTTATAGTTTTGAACAGTACCGTTATATGGGCAGTGATATGGTTTACCCTTCCGATTTCATCCATTTTCACACCGCTGGTATGAGTTCGCTGTGCGAATTTGGTTATTGTAACTTTATTGGTTTAGGAGATATGTGCATTAAAATTTTTAGAGGTGCCTCGTGTTACTGCGATCTCCTATGCAAATTGGGCTTTTATACCTTAATGATTAATTACGGCATTTTATAGATTTTCGGTTAATGTCATTTTGTGGGCGTGGTAGTCTTCCGATTACGCCCATCTATGGAATCGTATTTTTTTTTTTTGCCAATGAACGCATAGCAAGTTTCATAAAGATATATAAATTTTTACTCAAGTTACAGCTTGCACGAACGAAGCATTTACCCGGATTTCAACTCGTCTCGTCATCCTGTCCATTTATATATAAATAACTTTCATCATCATAATATATATATATATAAATAACACAAAACTATTATATTTTGTAGCAACAGGTCGCAAGAGTATATCAAATAAAGGACTAAGTTCGGATGCCATCAAACATTTTATACTCTTGCAATTTGAAAGAATCAAAGCAAGGAAAATACTTTAGGTCACCCGCATTTCAACTCGTCTCGTCAAATACATATAATCTTATATCTAAATCAATTAGTTTAAGGTGATACAAATAACCCTTAGGTGACTTAAACTATTATAATCGGTAGTATGGAGTCATGTGTAGAAGTTCACGCAAGTGAGGAAATTTCTCTGATCGCCATTCACTTGGGAGTGGTCAGAAACGATTCTTTACATATGACTCCAGCAGCTCACGATTTCCGGTCTTTGACCAAGTATCCTCTGGGTAGCCTAAGAACATCCGTTTGAAGGCGAGCTAAAGTGAGAAGGCGAAACATCCCCTGCATAGGGTTGTGCACTGGGTTTGAGACCCGCCACGTAAAAAAAACACCCCCAATGAAAAGGAACAACAATCCTCGGATGAGAAACCCCCCTTTTTATGACGACCATGGCAAACGAAATAAGAGCTACGAATTGAGGGCATGCACCTGGAATGTTCGGTCCCTTAATAGGGAAGGTGCCGCTGCCCAGCTGGTTGATGTCCTCGTGAAAATAAAGGCTGACATCACCGCCGTCCAAGAAATGCGATGGACGGGACAATGACAGAGACAAGTAGGTCCTTGTGACATTTATTACAGTGGGCATATAAAGGAACGCAAGTTTGGTGTTGGATTCGTGGTGGGAGAGAGACTCCGTCGCCGAGTACTATCATTTACTCCGGAGAATGAACGTTTAGCCACAATCCGCATCAAAGCGAGGTTCTTCAACATATCGCTCATTTGCGCCCACGCCCCGACGGAGGAGAAGGACGATGTGATCAAAGATGCCTTTTATGAGTGCTTGGGGCGCACTTAAGAGAGCTGCCCCCGCCACGACGTCAAAATCGTGATTGGCGACTTTAACGTAAGGGTGGGCAAAGAAGGTATCTTTGGCACTACAGTCGGCAAATTCAGCCTCCTCGAGGAAACATCCCCAAATGGGTTGAGGCTGATCGACTCCGCCGAGGTCCGAAATATTGTTATCTGTAGTACTAGATTACAGCATAAGAAGATTCATCAAGCTACCTGGCTGTCTCCGGATCGAAAAACTACCAACCACATCGATCATGTTGTGAAAGACGGAAGGCACGTCTCCAGGGTTTTAGACGTGTGTACGCTTCGAGGTCTTAACATCGACTCGGACCACTATCTTGTTGCAGCCAAGACTCGCACCCGCCTCTGTGCAGCGAAAAACGCACGCCAACAAACACAAGGAAGGTTCGACGTCGAGAAGCTGCAATCAAAGCAGACAACCGAACGATTCTACTCGGCTTTCTTCGGTGCAAAAGAACAGCTGGTACGACGAGGATTGCCGTGTCGCAGCAGAGAGAAAGCAGGCTGCCTATCTCGCAACGTTACGATCGTCCACAACACGTGCGGGATGGGATAGATACCGAGATTTGAAGAAGGAAGCAAAACGCATTTGCAGACATAAAAAGGGAGAGGCCGAAATGCGTGAGTACGAAGAGCTTGATAAGCTGGCCGACAGGGGTAATGCTCGAAAATTCGACGAAAAAATGCGGCGGCTTACAGAAGGTTTCAAGACCGGAGCATACCCTTGTAGAACCCCCAAAGGTGATCTAGTCACCGATGCCCAAAGCATACTTAAATTATGGAAGGAACACTTCTCCAGCCTGCTGAATGGCAGTGAAAACACAACACCGCAGAAGGCGAACCCGATTCCCCAATCGATGACGATGGAGCAGACGTTCCATTACCCGACCATGAAGAAGTTCGAATAGCAATTGCCCGCCTGAAGAACAACAAAGCGGCAGGGGCCGACGGATTGCCGGCCGAGCTATTCAAACACGGCGGCGAAGAACTGATGAGGAGCATGCATCAGCTTCTTTGTAAAATATGGTAGGACGAAAGCATGCCCAACGATTGGAATTTAAGTGTGCTATGCCCAATCCATAAAACAGGAGACCCCACAATCTGCGCCAACTACCGTGGGATTAGCCTCCTCAACATCCCATACAAGGTTCTATCGAGCGTATTATGTGAAAGACCTGGCAAATCAACAACCGACCAGATATTTACCATGCGACAAATCTTGCAGAAGACCCGTGAAAGGAGAATCGACACCCACCACCTCTTCGTCGATTTCAAAGCTGCTCTCGGCAGCACGAAAAGGAGTTGCCTCTATGCGTCGATGTCTGAATTTGGTATCCCCGCAAAACTAATACGGCAGTACAAACTGATATTGAGCAACACTCAAAGCTCGGTCAGGATCGGGAAGGACCTCTCCGAGCCGTTCGATACCAAACGAGGGGACTACCTATCGTGTGACTTCTTCAACCTGCTTCTAGAGAAAATAGTTCGAGCTGCAGAACTCAATCGAGCAGGTACAATCTTTTATAAGAATGTACAGCTGCTGGCCGATGGTATTGATATCATCGGCCTCGATGCCCGCACCGTTAGTTCTGCTTTCTCCAGACTGGACAAGGAAGCAAAACGAATGGGTCTGGCAGTGATCGAGGTTAAGACGAAATATCTCCTGTCATCAAACAAACAGTCGTCGCACTCGCGACTTGGCAGTCATTACTAATAACTTTGAAGTTGTAGATAACTTCGTCTATCTTGGAACCAGCGTAAACACCACCAACAATGTCAGCCTAGAAATCCAACGCAGTATAACTCTTGCAACAGGTGCTACTTCGGACTGAGTAGGCAATTGAGAAGCAAAATCCTCTCTCGAAAAACAAAAACCAGACTCTATAAGTCACTCATAATTCCCGTCTTGCTATATGGTGCAGAGGCTTGGATGATGTCAACAATGGTTGAGTGTACGTTACGAGTTTCCAAGAGAAAAATTCTGCGAAAGATTTATGGTCCTTTGCGCGTTGGCCACGGCGAATATCGCATTCGATGGAACGATGAGCTGTACGAGATATACGACGACATTGACATAGTCCAACGAATTAAAAGACAGCGGCTACGCTGGCGAGGTCATGTTGTCCGGATGGATGAAAACACTCCAGCTCTGAAAGTATTCGACGCAGTACCCACCGGGGGAAGCAGAGGAAGAGGAAGACCTCCACTCCGTTGGAAGGACCAAGTGGAGGAGGACGTGGCTTCGCCTGGAATATCCAATTGGCGCCACGTAGCGAAAAGAAGAAACGACTGGCGCGCGGTTGTTAACTCGGCTATAATCGCGTAAGCGGTGTCCACGGCAATTAAAAAGAAGAAGAAGTACACTATTGCGAGAATATAACTGTGATCAAATTGAAATGTGAACTTCGGGTGTTTTTCGAATCTGCAACTTTTTGTTGAAAGTTGCTAGTACTGTTAGCGACATCTATGCTAAATTTCACGTCAAAATATTTATTAGTTTTTGATATGCGAGTCGTTTTGTGAGGCTGTAAAAGTAAATTCCTCGATTTTTACTATGTCTATGCCATAAGTTGAGCGAAGCGCGCGAAAGACGTTCTTTACGCATAGAACGTGAGTTTTGATATTGAAGTTAAACAATTTGTAAACATCATTCAGACGTAGATATTTTCATGATAAAATGCCAAACTATACTGAACAAAAATAACATGACATCTTGACACGACTAATGTGTGATCAGTCAAAAAAAAAGGCTATTGAAAAAGTACCTATACTTGGATTACCTTTAAAAATATTATAATATTGACTTAGCATATGATGTGTTTCGAACCGAGTCCCTTTTTAACTCGATTGGTTACTAATGAGGGATCCATCGCTAATAAAATTCTCATGCAATATGGAATATACGATGGTGTCACTAACGCCTCTAGTTGCCTCGTTCAGTTTTGTAATATTAGTTTGCGCTCAGCATCCATAAACAAATAAACAATCCATAAACACCGGTTCATGATAGAGTTTTATCGCCAAAAATTTAACTAATCCATGCAAAGTTGCTCAACATCCCTGTTAAAGAAACAACCGAACGAAAACGTTCACGATTTATTACCAATTTGGATTAAGATGAATATTTAACCCTTTCGATCCGGAAAGCCGTTAATGTAAATATAACCTATTTCGCATAATAAAGCGTGACAATAGGCATAATAAAAACGTTTGATCCATTAAAAAATGTATTCCAGGAATTAGGGGCGGAGGGAGGGGTCGGGACAAATATGTCCCGTCAGTTATTTTGAATGGGACATATTTATCCCAATCAGTATTTTATGCTCACAAACCTGAGATCTTACTAATTTTTTTTTTGATATGAAAATTAATTTTATTTGTAATACAATGAACATTTTCGGTAAACACAAAAGAAATACATATTCCAAGTTAGACAATTTTATCAAATAAACTTGAAAACGAAAGAAATGGTTTGAAAATCAGTATTTATTTGTGGTAAGGTACAAAACAATCCTTGCAGAGAGGAGGAGGAGGACATTCTTCGCATATTGTTTTTTTGTGCCTCTCCTTCTTTTGTTCTGCGCAACTAGCACAACGCCTTCGGTTGGGAATTTGTACAGGTAGGTGCCCAGCGACTGATTTCCTTTTTCTACCAGCTATACCACAGCGACGAACAGCTGCTCTTTTTTTCCCCTCTTCAATCATGTTTTCAGCCAAAACGATCATAAAATCAATAACAGGAGTTTGTCTTCGTCCCAGTTGAGAACTGATTACCTAAAAATTTCCAATTGACATTTATAGACTATAAAAAACCTTTTTCCACCATTTCGTAGACTTCCGATCCAACTCGTATTGACCTGCTATTTGATCGGCTCGATCTACTCCTCCCATGATCTGTCTGTAAAATTTAATCATTTCGGGGCAGTCTACATTAGCCTTTTGCCCATTTTTTAACTTTTTTTTATGGTGGAAATCCCACATGAATGGCAATTGCTAACAACGATTACTTCCTTGGTATCATGCCATTTGGCGTACATCAACCCTATGCTGCTTTCTCGGAAAACGCATTGACCCTTGTTCAGCTTCACGTTGATAACTGGCAGTTTCCTACGGTTTGACATAACAGTGCCTAACGCGGCATAATTCAGAGTCTCAAGAAGATTGATGCTGGTAAAGAACCGATCGAAGCATAATGTGACATCAGTTTCTCGTATTGTAGCTGCTAATTGATTAACTACGCGCTCGCCAAGAGTTCCTTTGACAACTCCTTCTTCTTTACCGCAGTAAATGTTAAAGTCATAAGTATAGCCCGTAAGAGAATCACACCTAAGCCACATTTTAATACCACGCTTAGTGGGCTTCAATGGCAAATATTGTTTCATAGAAGAGAGGCCCTTGAATTTCGTCATGCTTTCATCAATACTTTGGTATGCACTCTCCATCATTGAACTTAAAAATCGAAATTTCAGACACTCCATCATGGCTTCAACGTAGTACAATTTAGATGCTCCGTCTGGCTTTTCAGGCGAAGCAAAGTACATTTTCGATGACAATAGCTGAAATCTATCCCGCGAAATCGCTGATTTTATTGCATCGTTACCCATTAAATGATGTTTTGACCAATAGTGTCTAAAAGATGGCAGGCGGTTATATGACATAATAATCATACAACCTAAACAATCTTTATTTCTCCAATGTCTGTGAGCTTTATATTTTTGTGCTCCCGTTTAGATTTGCGAAAAATTTCAATTCGCTCGTTGGTGCATTGGGTAATACGCATAAAAAGGCTTTCCGGGAAAATTTTCATGAATATACCATAAGGATTATCACTCCTTTCAAAACGTTGTCCTATATCTGGAACTCGATGGCTACTCACAGTTTTTCTGGGTTCAAAAGCCACATTGGGTGCAGACCATGTAGTTGAAGTGTGCTGAAAACTGGCTGCAGAGAGAATCTCTTGTAAGTTATTTTCTATACCTTCCTGTAGATGATCAGAATGATGAGCATCCTGAACCATATTTGTATCTGTATCTTTATCACTGCTTTCAGCAGAAGACGCCTCACTATCTGTAGGCTCATAATTATCACTACTACCGCCCGAAAAGTCTTCATCCTCATCAGAAGGCTCTAAAATGTTAGCAATTACATCACAATCAAGTGGCTTCGTCATTGTGAGTCTGTACAAAAGTAATAAAATAAATACAAAAATAATAATAATTTAAACTCATTTGAAAATGTTGCTAAGAAATGTGTGCGGCGGATACCGACTGGGACATTTTTAGCCCAACAAGAATACTGATGGGACACATACATCCCGCAAAGATAAATATAGCAAAAATTACCAAATTCAATAAAATATTCGTACTTACCAACTTCAGAATATGACGAGAACAATAGCACAACCGTTTACTAAGATTTAAGTGTATTTAGAAAGTGTTAACATAAAATTAATCACAAAATTCACTAGCACTTATTGAATTCACGTTCAACCATGCGCTCTTTTTTCGCTAATAAACACGTGCTTACTACTTAAAACAACAAGAACGCAAACAAATACCGTTAAGAATACTATAAGCTACGAAATGGAACAAATTTGAACGATTTTAGCCCCATATTTTCTACGCCAGGTATCTTTGAACATGTACAGGGACACATACGTCCCGTTCGGATCGAAAGGGTTAAGGGATCGTCTCAGTGTGAAATTTTTGAGAAATCGTTTTTTTTTTTGTAGTACACACTATGATAAACATACTCTCAAATTTTGAAATCGAAATTCAAACTACTATGGTCGCTACATCGTTTCACCGAATGAGGAACGGTGCGAGACATCTGCCTCGTTCGTGTTTTCATTATTTTCTCAGAATGGTGTTTCCACTCTCAAAGAAAGAGTTTTAAAGAATTAAAGATTTCTAGTTTCAATTTGGAGAGAGCATTTTGAAGCTGTCGCTATCGCGCTATGGAAGCTGTTTTTTTGAAATCTTGCAACTTTTTTCTACGAAAAACTGTCGAAAAAAAGGGCAAAATTCGATACGTTTTTTTCAAACCGCCGCCATTTTGTCAAATTTCAAGAAAACAAACAAAGAATGAAAGGGAGATTAGGAGAAATACCAAATACGAGAAGCCCCAAAAAAAATTGAGTTATTCAAACCCTACGAAAGCATGATTATGGAACATGTTATATTAATTGAACTGAAATTATATATAGGTTATGTACTGAGTCATATGCAATAATTTTTTTTTATTTATAAATAAATAAATAATTATATATATATATATATGTATATATATATATATATATATATATATATATATATATTTTATTTATTATTACTCACGAGCTTCCAAAGTTTGTAACATTATTTCGCTGGGTAAACCGAAAGACCCATTGATAGATATAGCATATACGCTAATATTATATAAGCCACATGGATCTAGGTTTTCAAAAGCATATTCATTTTCCTTTGTTTTGTTCCTATAACTGATTTGCTTTTCGTCCATACGTTGTAATGGGCCATACAAATAGATTTCATAAGCTTCTAGACACTTTTCTGTTTTCACTGAAACATTCCAATATATTCCGAGCTCAGTTGCACTGATTTTTGTTGGAGTTATGTTAGAGATGTCAGGTACTGAAAAAAATAGGCAGACATTAATGAATAATCTATTTCTTTTAAATTACTAGAAATGTGTTCAAGGGAAAATAAACGTGAAATTTTAAAATTTTAAATAGTATATTTTCGCATATATGTATGTATGTACAGATATATATATATATTTACATATACATATGTATATATTATATATGTATATATAAATGAATTACTATTCGTTATCCTGAACGGTTTCATCATATCTTGGTCTTGAAATGTTTGTGGAGGTCTAGGGAAGGTACAAAAGGTGAGAAAAATTCGCATAATTGTCGGGAAAACCCTTATCAATTCAACTCTTTTTCCCATAAAAAAGTTTTCTAAATAAAATGTAGATTCAATTTGACCTTTATTATTAGTCAATGAAGGAGAGTGAACTGCAGAATGTGCTTCTTCAAATTACCATTAAATATGCAAACCACCGGTAAAAATAGAGCAATGGCTAAGATCCTACAGGTATGAAAATTTATTGTTTGGAATGAATGCTAATGAGAGGTCACCGGAGACACTCTACAGAACGCTGAAAGATCTTCATGACAACCAAAATATTTTTGTTGGGCCATGATTCTGTTGTCAGGTGATTTTCGTCAGACTCCTCCAGTTATTGCCCGACCAACTGTTGCGCATGAATTAAACGCATGCCTAAAATC
Organism: Bactrocera zonata; assembly: GCA_037783105.1. Classification (NCBI taxonomy): domain Eukaryota; kingdom Metazoa; phylum Arthropoda; class Insecta; order Diptera; family Tephritidae; genus Bactrocera; species Bactrocera zonata. The sequence continues at coordinate 595,068 of JBAWJQ010000868.1, read as the reverse complement.
ATTGAAATTGTGGCAGTACGTAAAAACACTCCAATTAACAACTAATATGCGAGTAATATGCAACAAGGTGAAAGGGCAAATATGTTTGCAAAACAGTTGTTATGTACTGGAAATAATGAAGTCGCAGTGGTTCATCGGATTCATCACATTACCTAAAGGTTTCTGTTACATCACAGACTCAAAAGAGAAGTTTGTTTAGCGAATACTCCCAGATATAGCGCAATCATTATATAAACATTTACAATTTTAAGCATGTCTGGCCTTTGCAATCACCGTAAATAAGGAGGTAAGGACAATCTTTAGAAATTTGCGGAATCAACTTGGAGTTTACCTATTTTGCGCATGGACAATTATACGTGGCGTGTACGCGCGTCGGAAAACCGTATTCTTTGTTTATTTACACACCACACAACAAAACAAAAACAAGTAAGAAAGGGCTAAGTTCGGAGGCAACCGAACATTTTATACTCTTGCAAGGGAAATACTATAAGGTGCAAAACCAATCATATAGAGTCAGCCAGATGTTCGAAAATCCTGATATTAGTTACATAGGGGCTAGGCCAAGTTTTCGCTCAAATTATCTATTTTAAGCACAAAGATACCCTGTTATGAATACAACCCGCTCCTTTATTTTCATTGGGATAACTCACATATTGGCCGATATATGCGGTACAAAGTCATCCGGAATTTTTAAAATTTTTGTGTAAGGTATATGGAGGCTTAGGGAAGTATTGGTCCTATTCAACCCTTTTTTGACATACAGAATTACCGTTATAACAGAAGGATTATCTCTTAATTTCAATCATATATATCACACATGGGCCAACTTTTTCGACCGAAAGTCAACTATAGGTACCGGGGTCTAAATATTCGGTCCCTAGGGGCTTGAACAGTTTTTATTGGATTTAAACAATTTTTGATCATAAGGTGACACACATTAAAGACATATTAACTGCTTCTTGATTTGTGTACTGGATACTGAACGAATCAAATGGAATCTAAAATTGTGTTATATGGGAAGTAGGCGTTGTTTTCGTCCGATTTCGTCCATTTGCAGAATATGAAATAAGAATAACAAAATAATGCCCCGTACTAAATATTCTTTTCAAGTATTTTCGCCAACCATTGCAGTTTATCACTGTGCCTATCATCTTTGTACCAACTTAAAGCTTTATACCTTAATTTAGTGCTTAGTTATGGCCTTTAAATGTTTTCGGTTAATGGCGATTTGTGGATGTGGCAGTGGTCCGATTACGCCCATCTACGAACTGGCAATTTTTTTTTAATAAAGGACTCACATACCAAGCAAAAACGCAATAAATCAGTAACTCAATATGTCAGAGACATTAAATTTTACCCGATATGGTATGGTAGGACTTTTTTGGAGCTGGCGTGACAATTTAACGATGGGCGTTGTACCGACCAATTTTTGGTAAAATCACATATCTCGGGACCTGCTCTGCCTATTTCGATTTACTTTAGTACGTGGCATTATTTTCGTATTTCGTTGTAACAGTGCAAAAGTCGGCGAAAACGGGCTACAACTACGCCTACTACCTATATATAATATTTTTAAATTCCGTTTGTTTCTTTTACTTTCCAGTACACAAATCAAGAATACAATTTTTTTGTAATAAAAGTATACCACTTGTAGGAGCCCAATAATAAATTAATGTCCACTTAAACAAATTGAATTTTATTAATTTAAGTTTTACATTAATTTTCTGTTTCACTTAACACTCCTAATGCTTTACTAATAATGTCTTAATGTTATGCTAGCACCGGTTTTTATCCCTTCTTGTGCCTAATTTTCTCATTAGCTACATAAGCTTGTGCTTATATGCTTATGAGGGCGTAGGTATGAAATACGTATGTTTGTGCGTATGTATATATGTACCTGCTTGCAAAGTGCAAGCGCAAATGAGAACATACAAAAAAATGCAATTATGTACAAATCATAGAAAACCGTAACATATGTATATGGATGTAAGAATTGATGTGCATATGCATAACGGTCATCCGATTTTGCACAGAGACATGCTTCTGACCAAACATGCTCCCCTCATTGAAATGCTTGCATTTCAATCCGAAATGGGTAATGGTGCAATTTTATGGACTGCTCTTCTTATAATCCCTTTTGTAGTTTTGATGTCCACAACCCTCACTTTGCCGTCTGAACCAGGGACGATGTTGATAATTCTCCCAAGTGACCAATGCTGTGGGGGCAAGTTGGATTCATGGATGATGACCATTTGACCAATTTCGATGTTGGCTTCTAGTTTCAACCACTTCGAGCGTTGTTGTAGGCTAAGAATGTAGTCGTGTGACCATATATCCCAGAAACGCTGCTTCAAATACGTCACCCGCTGCCATTGCGTTAACGAAGATATTGTGTTCATTTTGATAGCTTTATCTGGCATCGACAATAATGAAGTCCCAATCAATAGATGAGCCGGAGTTAGAGCTTCGCCATCATTGGGGTCATTTGAAAGCGGTGTCAGCGGACGAAAGTTCAAAATAGCTTCTACTTCAACTACGACGGTCTGAAGTTCTTCATATGTCAGGTGTGCGTTTGAGATGTTTTTTAGCAAAATGGATTTCATTGATTTTACTGTCGCCTCCCATAAACCTCCAAAATGTGGAGCACGATTCGGAATAAAACAAAACTCAAAACCAGTGTTGGTGCTATAACTAGTGATGTAATCAGTAGCCGCTTGATTGAAGAATTGTTGATGAAGATCCTTCAATTTGGCTTGAGCGCCAACGAAATTTGTGGCGTTGTCACAGTAGATGCATTGAGGTATGCCGCGTCTTCCTACAAAACGTTTTAGACAAAGTATAAAATTATTAGTAGAGAGGTCGGATACTAATTCTGCATTTATAGCTTTGGATGCGAAGCATACAAAGATTGCTATGTATGTTTTGTATGGAGCTCTTCCACGAAGACGATAAGTTGTACTGAAAGGGCCGCAAAAGTCAACGCCGCTAACTAGAAAGGGTGTTGCATTTACAAGTGATTGGCAGGAAGATCCGCCATAATTTGATCCATTAATTTAGGTTTATAATGGAAACAGAGCACGCAATTTCGAACGATTTTCCTTACGATTTCACGAGCATTTATAACCCAGACTCGCTCACGCAAGAGATTTATTAAAACCTTTGGACCAGCATGTAAATGCTTCTGATGAAGATATTCTACAAAGATGTAAATCGATGATCTTTTGGAAGAAGTGCGGGAAATTTTGCGTCAAAAGGAATTGGTGCCTTAGACAAATGGCCACCGACTCTGAGAACTGAAACTGTCACTCCGTTGAGATTCATTTCATGTAGAAAAGGAGTCAGCTTCTGTACGAACGATTTAACTTCTTGTTGTTTCTGAAGTCTTCTAATTTCTTCAGCGAATTCGATCTGTTGAATAGCTACGACGATTCGCCACCAAGTATGATCGAGCTCCTCTAACGGTAGATGAAGTATCATTGCTGGCGTAAGTTTATTGTTAACAGCGACTTTGTTGAAAACACGAAATATATATGCAGCGACGCGAAGTAATCGGTGGTACGATGAACTGCGGTTGATGATGTTTCCCTCGTTGCTGCTTTTGCTACACTTGAGGTTGATTCCTTTCCGTCGTTCCAAATCATAGATTTTAATGTCATACTCCTTCTTGCTTATAGGCCATTCCGATGAATTTTTCAATAGAAACTCTGGTCCAGAGAACCAAATCGTACTTACAAGATCCTGAGCGCTACAGCCACGTGAAACGATGTCTGCAGGATTTTGTGCACTTGGTACGTGTTTCCAGCTAATGCCTTCTAAAATTTCCTGAATTTCAGAGACTCGATTGGCAACGAAGCAATTTAATGTCGCTGAATGAATTTTGAGCCTTTTTAGAACGAACTCTGAGTCAGTCCAAAAATATATGTTAGTGCAAAATTTTAATACTTTATCCTTAATTTTTTGCCAAGTCCTACTGAGTAACAGTACTGCACATAACTCCAAACGAGGAAGCGATTGTGCTTTAATCGGTGCCACTTTAGATTTAGCAATAAGTAACGTAGTTTTGTATGTGTCGTTTATAATAGAACGTACATAAATGCAGCACCCATATGCGCGCGTTGATGCGTCTGCGAAGCCATGAACTTCACAGCGAGAATTGGATGTTGTTTGTATATGACGAGGAACTTCTATTTTATTAATGAAATTCAAATCGGCTTTAATCTGCAACCAAATGTTATGGAGATCGGGTGGTAGTGTTTCATCCCAATCTAATCGGCGAATCCAAATTTCTTGCATTAATATTTTGCCACGTATTATCACGGGGCTTAATAAACCGAGGATATAAAATATTTTGGAAAGAACTTCTGTGATTTCAATTTTTAGTTTTTGTAAGTTTTCTATGCTATCTGCACCAGTTAACAAGTCGTCAACATCAACTTTCACAAATAGCAGACGATTCTAGAGGAAAGGCAGCTTTATTGACGTCAGCAATATGGAATAAACTGCGAATAGCTAGGAATGGTGCAGAAGCCAAACCGTAAGTTACAGTTTTGAGTTGAAACAACTGTAATGGCTCATGAGGTTCGTTTCTCCACAAAATGAGTTGATATCGTTGACCTTGTTCGTCAATCAAAAATTGCCGATACATTTTTGATATATCGGCGGTTAGTACGTAAGGATATAAACGAAATGATAATAATGTGATAATTAGTTCCGGTTGAATTGTTGCTCCGACCATGAGTATTTCATTTAATGAATGATCAGAAGTGGTGCGCGCAGAGGCGTCGAATACAACCCGAAGCTTGGTCGTAGTACTTTGTGGACGGAGTACACAATGATGTGGAATTATATAGTGCGAGCTATTGAAATCAAAGTTTTTTATGGCAACCATGTGCCCGAGTTCAATATATTCTTTTATGAAATCCGCATACATGTTTTTTAGTAATTTATTGTTAGATAGACGTCGTTCAAGAGCGAGAAATCTTTTCCTGGCATTATGGAAAGAGTTGCCCAATATTGTCGGTGAAACCTTAAATGGTAACCATACTTGTACATGTCCATCATTTTTAACTTGAACGTTTGCAATGAAATGTTTTCCGCATAAACGTTCTTCTTCGGACAATGTTGCTTCCTTTTCAGTGAAATTTTCAATTTCCCAAAAACGTTGAAGAATCGAATCGATATTCGATAGATTTGAATTTAGTGTGCCATTGCAAATGGATGGGTGGGAATTTGAAAGCTTCTCAAAATTGCCCCCTACAATCCAACCTAATTTGCTGTTTTGAAGGCGTGGTAAGCCTTTTCCAAGTGAAATTGTGCCTTCTTGAAGGATCTTAAAAAATATGTCTGCATTGAGCAATAAATCTATACGTTGCGGTTTGTAGAAGTATGGATCCGCAAGCTGAAGATTTTCAGGAATATTCCATTTAGAAGTATTTATAAAAGTACTAGGAATTTGTGCTGTGATATGTTTAGTTATAACGAATTCCGACAGACAAGTAAAATCTCCAATACGAGACTTGATTTTCGCATTTACTGCATACTTTGAATTAGAACAAATATCTGAAATACCTGAGATTTCCTGATATGAGAAAAACCTTTTAAGCTGCAATCGCTTCGCTGTTTCTTCGGTGATGAAATTTAATTCGGAACATGAATCCAATAACGCGCGAGCTGGCTGCATCACTCCAAATTGATCCTCTATGTAAATTAAAGCTGTCGGTAATATCGCTCTTTTACGTGTGCATGCGATGAGTGAAACCGATGGATTAGTTGGTAACTGATGCGATGGATTCGGCGAAGTATATGACACAGATGTATTGTCTTTCCCTTTAAGTTCTAATGTTTGTGCAAATGGATAATTTGTAGTTCCAACGGTGGCGAAATGAAGATGAGAATGGTGCATTTGATGACATACACGGCAACGAGATTTTGATGGGCATTTAGATACGGTGTGTCCTTTTCGTAAGCAATTGATGCAAGCTCCTGCTTGCTTCACCCAATCAAAACGCATCTTAGCTGACAACTGAAGAAATGAAGGACAATTGTTTAGGCTATGCTCTATATTATTGCAATGTATACAAGTCGACATCACATTAACGAATGAATTTGCATTTTTCTTACCGTGTAGTTTATAATCTCGCTGTGTTACCTTTGAGTTTTCACCATTTGAACAGGTTTCTAAATACTGACAGTGACGATTCAACCACTTGTAGCAATCGTCCCACGACGGCAAGTAGTCAAACTCTTGCTTTTGATTGTATGCTGATTTGGAATCGGAATCAATTTTGGTTAAAACGATATGAATTAGCATTGAATTCATTATGTCGCTTTCTGAACCCAACGAAAGTAACGAGCCTCGAAGCGCTGCAACAGTGTCGATAATATTACGTAGACTTGCTGCGTCAGATTTTTCATAACCGGAGTGTTAAAAAGCGAGGTAATATGATCTTGAAAAATCAATACGTTATTGTCGTATCTTTCCTTCAGCCGTTGTATAGCCTTCGGGTAATTTTCTTCGGTTACCTGAAAGGGTTCGATGACGCTAAGGGCTGGTCCTAAAAGACAGTTTAAAAGATAATTAAATTTGTCCACCTTTGACATTGTTGGATCACCATGCACCATATTACAAAAAGCGCGGAAAAAACGTTTAAATTTCGCATATTTGCCGTCAAATTTAGGCAATTTGAGTGAAGGCAATCGATTATGGTAACTGCTAGTGTTTCCAAAGGTTGTTGCGTTAAAAATGCTATTGTTCAACTCAGAAACGCGGTTTCTGGGGTTGATTAACGAAAGTATTTTAGATTTTATTGAAATATATGTTTCTTCAATTTCTGCTCTCGATTGGTCTGACGGATTTGTTGAAAGTAGGACTCAACAATTTGTAGTCGACATTCGAGAACGTGCGTATCATTATCGACTTCTTCACAAGCAATTCGTTGTTTTATACTATGTAGGTTGCGAAGAATCGTTAAACGCGTTTGAATTAGCGAGGACAAAGACGATTGTTCCTCATCAGCCATGTTAGTCACATTGGCTTTACTGTTGTTAGGCATTTGAAGGCACGAAATAAATATATATACGAGTACCTGAGCAGTGAAGAATGCGATGCAGTTATTGTAGATGTAGCAAAAGCAGATCTGCAATCGGATGAAACGGTTATGTGATGAGTCCCGTAACCTTGCACGGAGACTGCGACGAGTTGATGAACTGCCGGTAGCTTCGACAGATGTTGATGAGAAGATCTCGAACGTACGTTAATAAACCACATGTAATCTGGATGTATGATTACTGCGGCATGTACGATGATGTGTGGCAAGAATTGCTATCTGCGCTCACACAGAATGTTGTCCGGGTACAACAATCCGTTGTTGGATACCGCTACACAGCTTCTGATGATGAGATGATGTGGGCAAATTCTGTTTGGTTGAACAAACGCAGAGCCAGCTCTTGCCAGTACAACACAAAACGAATTATTTTAAATTAACTTGGACATTAATCTATTGGCTTTTCTTGATCGAAAATAGTAAATGTAGAACACATGTCCTGTCACGGTCGCCAAATTATGTAGGAGCCCAATAATAAATTAATGTCCAGTTAAACAAATTGAATTTTATTAATTTAAGTTTTACATTAATTTTCTGTTTCACTTAACACTCCTAATGCTTTACTAATAATGTCTTAATGTTATGCTAGCACCGGTTTTTATCCCTTCTTGTGCCTAATTTTCTCATTAGCTACGTAAGCTTGTGCGTATATGCTTATGAGGGCGTAGGTATGAAATACGTATGTTTGTGCGTATGTATATATGTACCTGCTTGCAAAGTGCAAGCGAAAATGAGAACATACAAAAAAATACAATTATGTACAAATCATAGAAAACCGTAACATATGTATATGGATGTAAGAATTGATGTGCATATGCATAAGCGGTGCTCTCACAAAGGTGAATAGCCTAATTCATGGTCACGGTCATCCGATTTTGCACAGTGACATGCTTCTGACCAAACACCACTTATAATAGTAAATAGCTAAAGCTTTTTTAGTAAATAGCTAAAGCTTTTGAAGCCTCTAGATACCGAATACTCGCATGTGGACCTCAGTTTCTAGAGCTCATTTTTGACAGGCAAGCAGAAACCTTTTCTGTATAGTACTTCCCTGAGCCTGGGTGAATTTATACTTTAGAGGAAAATATTTGAGTTATCTTACTGAAAATTTCCGAGCGTGTTTCGCTCATAAAGTACAGCTTTGTGCCTAGCATTAAATTGAGCGAACACTTGATCTAGCTGCCATATAACTAATATAAGGGATTTCGAAAGTCCGGTTGACCTTACTCTATATGATTGGTAATTGTATGTGAGGTACCTTAACCAAACCCAGGGAACGCTCTTTTAGTTTGTGGCATGATAATAGTTAATAGATAAAATCGGGTTGATAGTACCCTAACTCCTATGTACTAAATATAATGATTTTCGTTTTCCTAATAAACCTTATACTGAATATGTCAGTCAGTGTTTGAGTTATATTTAGTAACCTTCCTCTTCTTCTTAAATGGCATAGGCACCGCTTACGCGATTATAGCCGAGTTAACAACCGCGCGCCAGTCGTTACTTCTTTTCACTACGTGGCGCCAATTGGATATTCCAAGCGAAACCGGGTCCTTCTCCACTTGGTCCTTCCAACGGAGTGGAGGTCTTCCTCTTCCTCTGCTTCCCCGGCGGGTACTGCGTCGAATACTTCCAGAGCTGGAGTGTTTTCATCCATCCGAACAGCATGACCTAGCCAGCGTAGCCGCTGTCTTTTAATTCGCTGGACTATGTCAATGTCGTCGTATATCTCGTACAGCTCATCGTTCCATCGAATGCGATATTCGCCGTGGCCAGCGCGCAAAGGACTATAAATCTTTCGCAGAACTTTTCTCTCGAAAACTCGCAACGTCGACTCATCCGTTGTTGACATCGTCTATGCCTCTGCACCATATAGCAGGACGGGAATTATGGACGACTTATAGAGTTTGGTTTTTGTTTGTCGAGAGAGAACTTTGCTTCCCAATTGTCTACTCAGTCCGAAGTAGCACCTGTTGGAAGGAGTTATCCTGCGTTGGATTTCTAGGCTGACATTGTTGGTGGTGTTTACGCTGGTTCCAAGATAGACGAAGTTATCTACAACTTCAAAGTTATGACTGTCAACAGTGACGTGAGTGCCAAGTCGCCAGTGCGACGACTATTTATTTGATGACAGGAGATATTTCGTCTCACTCATTCACTGCCAGACCCATTCGTTTGCTTCCTTGTCCAGTCTGGAGAAAGCAGAACTAACGGTGCGGGCGTCGAGGCCGATGATATCAATATCATCGGCATACGCCAGCAGTTGTACATTCTTATAGATGATGGTATCTTCTCTATTTAGTTCTGCAGCTCGAACTGTTTTCTCCAGAAGCCGGTTGAAAAAGTCGCACGATAGGGAATCGCCTTGTCAGAAAACTCTTTTGGTATCGAACGGCTCGGAGACGTCCCTCCCGATCCTGACGGAGCTTTCGGTGTTGCCCGACGTCAGTTTACACATACGTATTAGTTTTACGGGGATACCAAATTCAGACAGCGCTGCATAAAGGCAGCTTCTTTTCGTGCTGTCGAAAGCAGCTTTGAAATCGACGAAGAGTTGGTGTGTGTCGATTCTCTTTTCACGGGTCTTTTCCAAGATTTGGCGCATGGTGAATATCTGGTCGGTTGTTGATTTACCTGGTCTAAAACCACACTGATAAGGTCCAATCAGTTTGTTGATGGTGGGTTTTAATCTTTCACACAATATGCTCGACAGAGCCTTATATGCGATGTTGAAGAGGCTAATCCCACGGTAGTTGGCGCAGATTGTGGGGTCTCCTTTTTTATGGATTGGGCATAGCACACTTAAATTCCAATCGTTGGGCATACTTTCGTCCGACCATATTTTACAAAGAAGCTGATGCATGTACCTTATCAGCTCTTCGCCGCCGTGTTTGAATAGCTCGGCCGGCAATCCGTCGGCCCCTGCCGCTTTGTTGTTTTTCGGGCAGGCGGGCAATTGCTATTCGAGCTTCTTCATGGTCGGGCAATGGAACGTCTGCTCCATCGTCATTGATTGGGGTATCGGATTCGTTTTCTCCTGGTGTTCTGTGTTCACTGCCATTCAGAAGGCTGGAGAAGTGTTCCCTCCATAATTTAAGTATGCTCTGGGCATCGGTGGCTAGATCACCTTGGGGGGTTCTACAAGAGTATGCTCCGGTCTTGAAACCTTCGGTAAGCCGCCGCATCTTTTCGTAAAATTTTCGAGCATTACCCCTATCGGCCAGCTTATCAAGCTCTTCGTACTCACGCATTTCGGCCTCTTTCTTTTTCTGTCTACAAATGCGTCTTGCTTCCCTCTTCAACTTTCGGTATCCATCCCATCCCGCACGTGTTATGTTCGATCGTAACGTTGCGAGGTAGGCAGCCCGTTTTCGCTCTGCTGCGACACGACACTCCTCGTCGTACCAGCTATTCTTTTGCACTTTCCGAAAACCAACGGTTTCGGTTGCAACTGTACGTAAGCAGTTTGAAATGCCGTTCCACAGTTCCCTTATACCGAGTTGTTTATGAGTGCTCTCAGAGAGCAGGAGTGCAAGCCGAGTAGAAAATCGTGCTGCTGCCTATTGTGATTGCCGCACAGAGGCGGGTGCGAATCTTGGCTGCAACAAGATGGTGGTCCGAGTTAGTTAGTTGTTAGGAACTCGGAGCGCACGCACATCTAAAACAGTGGAGACGTGTCTTCCGCCTATCACAATATGATCGATCTGGTTGGTAGTTTTTCGAGCCGGAGACAGCCAGGTAGCTTGATGAATCTTCTTATGCTGGAATCTAGTACTACAGATGACCATAGTTCGGGCAGCCTCAACTCATTTGGGGATGTTTCCTCGTGGAGGCTAAATTTAACGACCGTAGTGCCAAAGATACCTTCTTTGCCCACCCTGGCGTTAAAGTCGCCAAACAGGATTTGGACATCGTGGCGGGGGCATCTCTCATAAGTGCGCTCCAAGCACTCACAAAAGGCATCTTTGGTCACATCCTCCTTCGGCACGTTCCCGACATTCCAGGTGCATGCCCTCAATTCGTAGTTCTTATTTCGTTTGCTATGGTCGTCATAAAAAGGAGGGTCTCTCATCCGAGGCTGTTGTTGTTTTTTCATTGGAGTGTTTTTTTTTTACGTGTCTTCTACACATGTCTCCATCCTCCTATTTAGTATATGTATTTATAAAATTGCTTGCATTTCGATTCTATGTCTACACCTTAAGAGACCATCTCATTCAAATTATTACAGTCGCTAAAGCGTTTCTTATGTAAACGGAACAGAGAGGAGAACGGACCGAGACATCTGCCTCGTTCGCGTTTTTCTCAGAAAGGAGTTTTTCAAACGGTTTCCACTCTCAAAGGAAGAGTTTTAATGATATCTAGTTCCAATTTGGAGAACACATTTTTAACGTCATTCTCTATCGCGTTATTAAAGCTTTCTTTTTTGAAATCTTTCTACTATACATAGTCGAAAATAGACCAAAATTCGATACTTTTTGTTCTAACGGCCGCATTTTTTCAAAATTTCAAAAAAAAAAAACAACTCTCCATAGCGCGATAGCGACTTTCCCACAGACTAAAGATCTTTTTGAAATTTTTTTAGATCAAATTGCGGCGGCAATCATGGACATCGACCAGAACCCTTTTTGTTTACATTTTCTGATTCTGAACACAAACCTTTGAAGTGTTAAACAATCTCAATGCCTCTAACATGAAACTATAATAATAAGGAGTATCGGAAAATTTAGGCAGATATATAAACACAGTAGAGGCAAGATCCACAGACGGGATAGTTTAAAGCAATTTCAAGAGAATTGGTTAATCCTCATAAAAATTAAATCCATCTTAGTTGTGGTGTAAACAAAAAGTATTAGAACATATTGTAATGACAGAAAGGGCTAATTCAAAAGAAATAACGTATTTCTTGTATTGCAGAATAGTTCTTTTATCCTTAGTTATTTAAAATATTAAACAGTGTCTTTAATAACGGTTCAGTCGGTAAAATAGAAAAACACAATAGAAATTCAGTTAAACATCCTTAACCCATCTTCGGCCGCTACATGAAATCACAGTAAGTTTTTAATTTCCTTTCGAAGGGGTGGTTTTATGATCATAATCAAGAATAATTAAAAAAAAAAAAAAATTTACCAACCGTTTTCTTGATATGAACTGGTCAAAAAATCGACCGCTGGCCAAAAACCGTCAAGTATGAAAAAATATATTTTTTTTGTTTTATTTTCTTTAAGAAAAATTTCATGATTTTAGTTCAAATTATTTGCTTTTATTTAAAAGATATGTATTTTTTTTATATAAGACATGTATATTGTACAGACGTAAATTTAAAAATTTTGATGATATTCATCAAAACATTTAGTATGTAAATAAACGTTACACTTTTTGCAAGTAAAAATAGTATGTTTCTTGCATAACTTACAGCGCCGATATTTATTTTCAAGACTTCTCATGACGGCGTGTACCATTTCGTTGATCCGAGAGAGGTTCGATGGATGTCCAGAGTCCTCATCTTCATCTCCATTCTCGTAATCTTCCTTATTGTCGTAAGTCAACAAATGGTTTGTGACTTCAGATCGAAAATCAATTTGTGGAAGTGGTTTCGTCTTTTGAAATTTTGCTAACATACAATGCAACTTCCATGCATTGACCATTGCGTTACTAAGAGCATTAATCCATATTGGCCACCACCATTTTTTTCCTCGTATACATATCCGATAGTTGGCCACAGCATTGTCATGAAGATCCACTCCACCCATTATGATTGTTTACTTTGATAATAATACTAACCACGCATGCACCATATGATTGTTTAAAAAAAGAAGTCCGAATCTCATTTAGTTATAATAGCACAATTTATTTAACTGTATGGGTATTGCGTACATATTACTTTTGTATGAAACGGATGCCGATGTTAGAAAGGGATTTTAGTATCCAAAATATTTATCACGTCAATGTCCACTTGACCGAAGCGCGCAGGATCTATGTATGTATATACTTCGTAGCGACAGGTACTTTGCGAATAGTGTGACGAATTCTGCTGTCGAATTGTGTATAATGAAGTGTCTGCGACGAAAGTTGACGTGCGATAGTTAATGTCGAATTGAGTCTTCCATCCCGATGTCCATCTTTTTTGTTGAGTGGGTACATGTGTGGTGAGTTGTGTTGGTGTTGTGTGGTAATGTGAGTGTATGGTGCCATCGGATGTGGTGTATGTGAGTTCGTCCTTAGGGTGCGCCAGTTTCTCCCGGGTAGAGTGGGGGGAGGCTTAACTCATTTAAACAATGATTATATTCTTGTATTACTTTGGGCTGTGGAATGGTGATAGTTTTCTTTTGCTTCCGACAATATCCTTTAGCATATACCATTGGTTCGGCTGTGGTGTTATTAGTAATAACATTGACGACAGCGTTATCGTTCCACCGTACAGTCAATATTTCTTGTTGACCATCGAGTAGCTGGTCAAATGCCCCGCGTTTCTCTTTTTTTAAATTCCTCAAGGGCGATTTTGCCATCCTATTTTCACGTATAGTACCGGTTGCAAAAAATCGACGCTCATTCAATAGGCACATATGATGATAGGATGAAAAAAAATTGTCAAAGAAAATAATATGGCAGTCGGGGTCAGTTACGTTAGCAAGCAAATCTAAAACAGTTTGTGCTCCTAGACCGATATTCTTATAGTGAGGGGTTGCTGCACCCCCATATAGTATACTAGAAAATAAATATCCACTTTCTGAACATAAGCACCACGACTTAAATCCAAAACGAATCGGTTTTCCTTTGATAAACATTTTGCATGAGTTTCGACCAAAGTATTGAATCATCTGTTCGTCTACGGAAAGAATATGGCTAAAAACTCCGAACTGCATACATTTTTTATTGAGAGCATCAATAAGCGGGCGAACCTTGGCAAATCGATCTACTGTATTTAAATCGGTGTTATCAGCGAGATGTGAGAACCGTTTTATAATTTTAAACCGAGTACGACTCAACGCTTGTTTTACAATTGGGATTCCCATGTCGGGCCGAACAGACCAATAATGGTCAATATGAGGCAAGGTGTGATACCCCGAAATGTACAAAATACCAATGAACCTACGTATTTCCACTGGCGTGACGTTAATGGTAGCATTGTATTGATTCGCATATTCGTTTGTGAAATGCGTTATCTCTGCAATTATTAATTTATCAAAATACAAAGAGAAAATATCATACGGAGATTTAGAGCCTGCAAAAAAGTTAAGTATGAATAAATACTCGTATGCGTATATAAGTATATATATGAATTTATGCATATATAGATATGGCAATTTAAACTAAAGAGTTAGAAATAGTTAATCAATTGCTTACCAATTTCAGAAAAAATTTCTTCCATTTTGAAAGCTTCGATGTTAATTGGCGTTCGGCTGTATTCAAAATTTCTGGGTTTTCGCCATACTGGACGGCAAAATCAGATTTCCTCTTAAATCCGCCAGTTATCATAACATTTCCATGTGCATTAGATGTTGATGGATTTTCAGTTTCACTGAGTTCACTACCTATATCCTGAATGTTTTCTCCTTCCTATGAGTATTGTAGTTCAACATGACCAGCGATTTTATTTAAAAAATCATCATTGTTGTCATTCAGATTAATCCGGCCATCGTCCAGATCTTCTTCATCTGTCATACACTCCACATGAGGTGGTGGAATGTATACGACGTCGACATCTGTTGCATTCAATACAGCTTGATCCTCCTCGTCATCTGAAGATGGCTCATTTAAAATGGCCATGATTTCACTAATTTTTATTGCTTTACGAATCGGCATTATCTTCACTAATTGATTTTATTGTACTGCGCAAGTTCGAAATCTTTCTTTTTTCAATAACAAAAGCAAACAGAATCAATTCGGGGAACTCCCTTTTTAAATTCTACGTTACGATAGTCAGAGGGAGACAAATATATGAGACGAAAGGTTACATTCGGACAAGTGATACCAGACTTAAAACGATAAAAGTACAAAATTCGAAAAAACTAAAGCAAGGGTCATTAAATATTTGATATTTTGAAGATATATACTTGCCTTTTACTTAATAATAACAAAAATCATGCTTGAAAAAATTTTGTCCTACTTGACGATTTCTGGCCAGTGGTCGATTTTTCGACCACCAAAGAGTATGTAGTTTTAAAAGTTAAAAAACTTGTAATATTGAGGTGAGTTTCTTTTGATTGTTAAAAGTTGATCTCTTGTCTTCGTATACAATTAAAAATAAAAACAATTTTTTTTTGTTTTCCCAATTTTTTTAAATTAAACAAAAACACTTTAAAAAACTATTTTTTTTATGATTCTACCAAATTTTTAACTGAAAAAAAACTATCCTTTATATTTTAATAAAATTCAGAATTTAATTTTTCTGAAAACAAATCATGAAAATAACACATAGCTTCAGAAATATGGACCTCCAAAGTTGATGGTCGAAAAATCGACCAGCGGCCGAATATGGGTTAACAAACCCCAACATTTTAAGGACATTATAATTGACAAACTTTTCAAAATATATACATAACTCTTATAATAGCATTCTTAATACATGTAAAAATCATTATTGACATCATCATCTCTCACTCCCGCAAAACGCCAGTAACCGAAAACCTATAAATTGTCATAACTGGGCCGTAAATTGAAATAAAACACTATGGGCCGCGCATTAATTAGTGACGTCTCTGAGTGTGAAAATAGTTGAAATTGGATATTGCAATAAATCAATAAATAAATTCGTCAAAGACATTAAATTTTACATCAAAGATGGTACAGGAAGGCTTAATGTAATCGGTGTACCTATTGGACCAACTAAACGTAGTGTTACGGTGTGAAAATATCCGAAATCGGCCGGTACCATGCCTACATTCCATTTTCTTTGCTTTACAATATCCAAATCAAACACCAATGAAGTTATCGGGAAAAAGTTTTATACAAATAGTGCCCTTAAGGCATGACATCTAGACATGAAATCTGCCCATAACGGCGCAAGCCAATAGGTGACCGAAAATATCGGTCAATGTGTAAGATATATAAACGAAATTTCGAAAGAAATTTGTTTCTTATAGATAGTGTTCAATCGCACCTTGTGAACGTACAACAAATACGCATGTTGTAAAGAAATAACGTGTTTCTTAATTTTGTGTCCTGTAACAACAAATACAAAATGCCTTCGTGAAGTTGTAAACGAGACGCTGAATTGTTATGATTTACATATGTTAAAATTTAAAATATTTTCAAAGCATATCAAGTTTACTTCAATCTACCTGTTCAAAAGTAAAGCATATAATTGGTTTCGCTTGTGCAATCCTTGTAGATAGACTCTGGATTATGAGTTAATTTTCTTTTATATATAATATTTATTAAATACATTTAATCTTTCTGATTGAAAACGGAACCGGGAAGGATCTTTGAATTACTTGCTATAACATCCAAGAAATTCCATCGATGACATACATACAACGAATGTATGTATAAATGTACATATGAACGTACTGTATGGAATTTCCATTGTTTACGCATCGAAAATTTGTAACTTGCGCACATTTTCAAAGCTTATACATGTTTTGCCACACATGATTCAAATCAGTCCAGCAGAAAATTGTTGCTGTTTGCTGTACTCATAGATTTTCTCGTAGATTTACTTATAGTTTACTCGAAGTTTCACATCGATTGGAACCGAAACCAGCCATACCATTTACTCAATCGTGATTGCCGAAAAACAGATTGTTCGTCAACAATGTTGTCTATGCTGAACCAGAGAACTTAAAGCACAGAGAAGGTGCAAATTGAATTCTGTACGATGTTCGATTTTATGGCTAACAGAGCTGATAGAATTGTAGTAAGGAATTCACCATTTTCGCTGCTATTTAGCAGAAATATGTACGTTCTCTGGCAGAAATATATGTAAAACGACTAAATTCATGCAAGAATAAATAAAGAGAAATGCTTTGAAGAAAAATATACAAAGTCACACTGAGAACGTAAAAACGCATTCTCTGAGTCACACATGCGTGATTATTTTGTATTATATG
Organism: Bactrocera zonata; assembly: GCA_037783105.1. Classification (NCBI taxonomy): domain Eukaryota; kingdom Metazoa; phylum Arthropoda; class Insecta; order Diptera; family Tephritidae; genus Bactrocera; species Bactrocera zonata. The sequence continues at coordinate 577,916 of JBAWJQ010000868.1, read as the reverse complement.
AACCATTGTTTTCCGAAAAATGGTAAAAATTTTAATTTTTTTTTACAAAATCGGGAAAAATTAGGTAAAAATAATTTTTATTTTATTTCTCTTTAATTTAATTTTTTAATTTTTAAATAAATTAATACTTCAAATAAATTATAGTATATTTATTTCCACTATTACAAAGTAAAGATGTGCCAAATGAACTTCATTTCTTCAAAGAAAATTGATGACCTTCACAAAATATGCATATTCGCATTATTTCGTTATCATTTCCATATTTTTACCAATAGAATTTCTATGGCATATACATAAGTATGTATATTATTTCTTTGGCACATTTGTCTATATGTTTACGAAAACAAAAGACACCACATACATATGTATGTACATACATTCATAATAACAAGCGTCGCACGCATCTTTCACGTCTCTGTTGTCACGGTCAACCAATGGCCGAAACTGACGTTTTGTCAAAGAGTCAATCTGTCGAAGCACTGACGCGACGACAAAGCGTCTCACCATTAGTAGAAAATCCAAGCTGTGCCGAAAAAAATAAACGAATGGCCGCCGATTGTCACCGTTTCCCTTGCCACTGTAACAGCTTCGCCTACAAATTAGTGTGGTTCTAGTTTTATTCGTCGCATCGGGTCATGCTATACCTTTTTGGAAAGCTCATTTCACGCGCTAAAACGTATTTGATTGATCGTCGTTTCTTTTAAGTCGTTCGTGAGTTATAGCTTCGCAAACATGGAGCAAAATAAAAAGGAAATACGGCATATTTTACAGTACAGTACAGTTCTACCAGAGAACTTAAAAGTATAGAGAAGGTGCAGGTTCGACTGCGAACATTTGATAGATTTTTATTAGAGAATTCGCCGGATTCGTTAACATTGTGAGTCTGATTTCGCCCCGCAATTTTAACATTTTTTACCATTCTCTCACATATTCTAACAGAGAATATGAAGAGAATATGTATTCACGGCATATGATGACGGCATATATGTAAAGGGTGATTTTTTAAGAGCTTGATAACTTTTTAAAAAAAAAAAAACGCATAAAATTTGCAAAATCTCATCGGTTCTTTATTTGAAACGTTAGATTGGTTCATGACATTTACTTTTTGAAGATAATTTCATTTAAATGTTGACCGCGGCTGCGTCTTAGGTGGTCCATTCGGAAAGTCCAATTTTGGGCAACTTTTTCGAGCATTTCGGCCGGAATAGCCCGAATTTCTTCGGAAATGTTGTCTTCCAAAGCTGGAATAGTTGCTGGCTTATTTCTGTAGACTTTAGACTTGACGTAGCCCCACAAAAAATAGTCTAAAGGCGTTAAATCGCATGATCTTGGTGGCCAACTTACGGGTCCATTTCTTGAGATGAATTGTTGTCCGAAGTTTTCCCTCAAAATGGCCATAGAATCGCGAGCTGTGTGGCATGTAGCGCCATCTTGTTGAAACCACATGTCAACCAAGTTCAGTTCTTCCATTTTTGGCAACAAAAAGTTTGTTAGCATCGAACGATAGCGATCGCCATTCACCGTAACGTTGCGTCCAACAGCATCTTTGAAAAAATACGGTCCAATGATTCCACCAGCGTACAAACCACACCAAACAGTGCATTTTTCGGGATGCATGGGCAGTTCTTGAACGGCTTCTGGTTGCTCTTCACCCCAAATGCGGCAATTTTGCTTATTTACGTAGCCATTCAACCAGAAATGAGCCTCATCGCTCATCGGACACGGACGCGAAACACATTTCGAACCGAACACTGATTTTGGTAATAAAATTCAATGATTTGCAAGCGTTGCTCGTTAGTAAGTCTATTCATGATGAAATGTCAAAGCATACTGAGCATCTTTCTCTTTGACACCATGTCTGACATCCCACGTGATCTGTCAAATACTACTGCATGAAAATCCTAACCTCAAAAAAATCACCCGTTACATGTCGAAGCAGAAAATATGAAGAGACTCGCAACGAAGAATTTCGTTTTGCTTGTTTATATTTTGTTTTGCTTCATTTTGACACCGAAAAATGTGTACAAAATACATGATGTTCTCTGTCTCACATACGCAAGAATATGCTGAGACATAAATATATGTATGCATGAATATGAATATGAAGACATCTGTAAACAAGCATGCATTGAATATGAATTTGAAGACATAAACATATGCATGCTGCTCCTTATGATCTCCCAACTTTGTTATATTTTCATGCTTCAATTTTTCAACTTGGGAATCGCAATGTATGCAAATAAGTATGTATGTGTATGCTTTTGCATTTTGCCGTCGGCAATTGAATATTGACTTGTACACATAATTATGATGAGTACAATTTTATATGAATCCTATCTAATATTGAAGAAAAATGATTTCTTAGATATTCAATAGGAAATATGAATGTTCCATTTTGTATGGAAATATGTATGTAGACTTTTTTATTTTTGATTTATTATTTTTCAAATTATTTCATGTTAATTTGATCTTATTTTATAATAAGTCATTTTAAATATATGTATAAAAGATTAACCTAAACATGATGAAGATATTTTCATGATACATACGCAATGTACAAATGTAAGCAATTTCGTTTTGCCGTCGGCATTTCAATTTCTTATGCTTCAATTTTTGCTTTCAACCACGCTTGTATGTATGTGCAATATATGCCTTTGCGTTTCTATATTGACATGCAAAAGTAATTATGTATTTCATTGTTTCGTTTTGGCCCAATTTTGTATATTAAGACAAGTGTCAATAATTGCGCCAAAATCTAATAAATATTTACATATTAAGTAAAAATCTTCTTACATGTTCTTTGTATATGTACATCATATGTAAAGAAGTATTGAGCTTTACACACCAATGAAAGTAACCATCCTTCTTTCCCCTACTTTAAGTATATTGGCCCAATTGACAAGTGTCGATAATTGCGCCAAAATCAAATATATTATGTATTCATATGGAAATATGTTTTAAAGTTTACATAAAATTGAAGTGTCAATAATTGCGCCAATATTCATAAAGTTCGTGATTTTACGCGGGTACGACGGGTTTTTGTGAAGTTAAGTTTAAAATTGTGAATTTTTTATATAAATTAGTTTAAAGTGTCGGAAAAATGCCGAAAATACGTAAATGTCGCGTGCGCGGGTGTGGGAGTACCAGCGATGGGGTACTCCGACTTTTCTGCTTCCCAAATGAATGGGTGCTGGCTGAAAAGTGGAAGGAGAATCTAAAAATTTCTCCCACTGACCACTTTGCAGCCACCAACTCATTCGTTTGTGAGAAGCATTTTCAGAAAGAGGCAATTGGCACAAGAAGGCTGAAAAAGGATGCAGTACCAACGTTGGAATTAGGTAAGTGAAATTATTTTATTTAATTGTAATATTTGTTGTGGGTGCCCTTACAACAAGGGGGTATGTGCAAATACCAGTGCTTGTGTGTGTTTTCCTTTTTGCGGGTGCAAATACCAGTGCGTGTGCGTGTGTGTGTTGTGATCTTTTGGTTGTTTTGTGTGTTGTGATATTTGCGGGTGCACATACAAGTGAGTGTATTTTTAATGCACTTATATTGATCCGGCTAATAAAATAATAAGGACAGTGGCCAATATTAAATAAGAAAAGGGAAATACATAATAGGGAATACATTTCTAAATTGTTTAATATTTTGTTGGAAATCCTTTGTTGGTTAAAACTGATCGACACCGCATATAGGAATATTTTGAAGTTTTGGGTTTTTGCATCCCTGTCCTTATTATTTTTCACATAACTGTACATGCATATATTTTTCAATATATTTAAATTTTATTATTTATATACATATCTAAATTTTACTTTATATATTTTATACTTATTTCTATATATTTATTTGCGATTTATAGATGAGGCTCCTTCCCAATTATTTCAACCGGCACCTCCGCTAAAACGTTGCTGCATTAGCAACTGTGCCGGTGGAGAGAAATTATTTAAATTTCCGAAAGCGGAAGTTGCTAGGAATAATTGGGTAAAGGCCTGCAATCTTGATTTGCCAGTAAAATCAAATTTATATATATGTGAAAAACATTTTCACGAAAAAGATGTATCCTCGCACCGGATACTTAATGAAGCTCTTCCTGCGCGAAATTTAGGGCTTGAAGAAAATAGCCAGCAGTCAACGGAGTGGGTTTTGCCGCCGGTTTTAAAAACATATAATGTGAAAAAAACCGATATTTCACAACCTGATGATATGTCAGTTGGAAATTCAAATGACATATCATTCGAAGAGTTTGAGAAATATTCACGCCTTCATGAAATTGAAATGAAGTGCAATGAAGAAGAGAATATCTCTGTTCGCGACCATGAGCATTACGCTCGAGTAGCTCGGCGATTTCAAAGTAATGCTTTGAAACAAGCCAAAAAAATTAAAGAGCTGAAGAGAAGAATTTTCTTATTGACAAGAAAATGCCAAGCTCTTGAGAAAAATATAATTATAACAGGAGGGGCAAATGATCATGCAATTACCTTCGCAAAAATGATTGTGAAGACGAAAAACTCCTACAGCGAAAAGGAGAAGGCAATGGCACTGAACATAAATTATATGTCGACTAGGGCCTATAATTTTATGCGCGACGACTTGGGGTTCGCACTGCCCCACAAGAAAACACTTTTGCGTTGGCGTCCGATCCGGTATGTCTGCCCCGGTATCGACGAAAAAGTCTTAAACAATTTAAAGAAAATTGTTCAAGACTTTAAACCAGAGGAACGCATTTGCCAACTAATTTTCGACGAAGTCTCAATCAGAAAAGATCTGACGTACAACAAAGTGCGAGATGTGATTGATGGCTTCGTCGATAATGGAGAAGGTCACCGAGAAAGCGTGATCGGCAATAAGTGTTGTTTTTTTATGTTGAAAGGCCTAGTCGCGAAATGGAAATACGTAATTTCCTACTATGTGGCTAAAGATGGCGTAAATAGTGAAAAACTGCTAAATTTGCTACAGAGCAATTTAACCGCCTCCGAAGAGATCGGATTAAAAATTAAAACTATAATATGCGATCAGGGTCCCCACAATGCCAAATTGAGGCTAATATTGGGCACATCGCCAGAAAAACCCTATTTCTACCACAATCAAAACAAAATTTATTTTATGTTCGACTATTGCCATTTAATAAAATGCATGCGCAATATGATAATTAAATATGACACCGAGACGCAAGATGGACTGGCTTCTTTTAAAGTAGTCCGAAAGATATTTGCGATCGACCAGGCGAACGTTAATTTTAAAATGTGCCCTAAATTGACGTATTCGCATGTTTACCCCTCCAATTTAGAAAAGATGTCGGTGTCTAGAGCTACGCAAGTATTCAGCAATTCGGTCGCCGCGGCTATAGATATGGCAATAAAGCAAAATTTATTGGGCTCCGATGAGCATTTGAAAAAATGTGCCAAAGCCACCCAGCTGCTGGTTAAAAGGATGAATGACCTGTTCGACGAACTGGATTGTAAAACGCTTTACAATCCAAATCCGCAAAGACGGCCAATACAGAGAGATTGTATTGATAAAATAAACAGGTTAAAAGAGCACATCCAGTACTTGAAAAATATAAAAAAGCCCAACGTCCAAATATTGTGCCTGGATTCCTTCGTATTTACGATAAATGCAATGATTGCATTGAGCGGCGATATATTCGCGGAGTATTCGAATATATCATTTATACTCTTAGGGAGAATGAACCAGGATGCCCTGGAAAACTTTTTTTATAAAATTCGCGCAAGTTTGGGAGCAAACAATCATCCTTCCGCACATGAAATACAATATATTGTAGCAAGACTATTGTCTATGCATATATTGCGACGGAACTTCTCGCAAACAGGCAGCAATTGCGAAGAAGACGATGACATCAACCTAGATTGGAATATTGGCCAGGACGACGACCTTAAAGAAAATTTAAAACCGTCTGAGCAACTTGCCGTGGAACAAATTTGTATTCCAGATGAGCAATTTGCTGAGACAGAAGAAGTAGCAGAAAAACAGGTTCGTCGTTATTATACTGGGTATGCGATATACCAAAAGGTTTTTTGTCGAATAAAGTGCGAGAAATGTGCCTTATTAATGCAAAAGAAGGATTTATCATTACAAGACTCATCGGAAGCCCTTATAAGGTCGAAAAATTACAAAGGTGACAATGACCTAAGGCTGGTTAATCCCGACGACAGAGTATTTGAAATAAGCCGCCTCCAAATGAGCTGCTATAAAGAGCTCTTTATAGCAAATTCTTGCAGAGTGGGTATAAAATCTATGATTTTAGCCCAGATTACTGCAATTACACAACAGAAATACCCAGAGTGGTATACCGAGGCAGGAGATTGCCTCGAACATAGGCACCAATTTTTGGACTTTTTAATAACAGTTTTACTGTTCAAAAACGCAAAATGGCTAGCACACCAGCAGGAAGAGCTTTACAAAAATGAAGTAAGGGCGAGGGACTACAATAAAAAACAAAAATTAAAGAAACTGGCACGATAGATTGCAGGCCATATTTAATTTTTCTAGTGACTTTCGTTGGATAAAAGGTAAAAGAAATACATCCAATGCAAAATATATTATTGAAATAACTAACATATTTTTTCCTTCTTTTTTCTCTCATTTCAGCTTCTTCACAAACTAATAATGTTCTTTTTTTTTTCTTTCAGGGTAGATTAAGTTGTAAATAGTTCGTAGTAGTAGTTTTAGTATTAGTTATTGTTAGTTTGTAGTTAGTTTTAGTATTTATTAACTTAGTAAGTAGGTAGTATGAACACGTGAGCCAAGCTTTGAAAAAAGCTGGTGAAAAAGACCTAATCTTTATTGATTAGGTTGTGTGAGAATTTGTGGTTGTGGGTAGACAAATTCTGAAAATCGTGTTTAATTAAAATTATATTCTTTTTTATGTTTATTTCTAATAAAATGAAATTTCTTTCTATTTTTCATTTCAGTTTTTAATAAAATAAAATAAGTTTTTTAATAAATTAAAATAAATGTACATGTATTTTCATTTATATTTATTTATCAATAAATTTTTTAAGAATTATTTGCCTTGGTTGTCCATTTTATTTTCTCACACATTTCAGCCGATTTTTGTATAGAAATTTGACCGGCGTAGAAGCAAAATGCGAAACAATTATACATATATTATGTCGTTTGCATATTTGTCTGTATGTTTGCGAAAGCAAATGCTCTACAAAAGCATATTTCTATACTTAAACAAAATTATTTGAACCATCGTATGTTTCTTACATGCATAACCAAACCATGCTTAAGACAAAGCAAACTAAGTGTCAATGGTGGTGTTGGTGGTAAGCGTTTCAAAAGTCAAGAAGTGAACACAGGTTCGAGTCTCGACAGAATTTATTTTTAATTTTGTGCTTTTTAACATCGTATACTATACTAATAAATATTTTTCTTACTAATAGAAATTAAATTTATCACAGCAATATTATGTATATGTATATTATGTATATTGCTATGATAAATTCTATTAGTAAGAAAAATATTTATTAGTATAGTATATGATATACGATGCTCATATAAATGTATGTATACGCGTTCAGATTTTCATCACTTATCAATATACTTATTACATATGCGCGCATTGACCTGCACAAGCATACAAACATACATATGCGTACACATATGAATATGTCACCACAAAAAATTGATCTTCACAAGTCAATATGGCAGCCAAATTGGCGAAGAACAAGTGTAGTAAATTTTACAACAAAAACAATTTTCATTCATAAACGCAGGCGCAAATTGACAAACGATGTCGCTTCATTCATATAAACAGAGGCCGTAACATCTCCCCGAGCATGCTTTTGCCTACAAGTCGTCTTTTCGCGACGATGGCAAAAGCTAAAAATCATAATTTGAACAAATTTCTGGTGCTTCTCGCAAAAATCAGCGTCGATATGTATGCATGCTCATACATATGCATACATATTTACGCTAGTTTGTCGGCGAAACTGCTACAGCGGCAAGGGGTGACAATCGGCGGCCATTACTTTATTTTTTTCGGCAAAACTCCGATTTTCTACCAGCACCTTGACCTTGGTTGCCCGTGGCAACATAGATGCCAAAAGACGGCCATTATTGGATGCTGTAAACATACAGGCAAATGTGCCAAAGAAATAATATATGAATGTATGTATATGCCATAGAAATATGGAAATGACAACGAAATATGGATATTTCTAAAGGTCATTAATTTTTTTGAAGAAATTAAAGGAATGAATGGAAGTGTTTATATGAGCACATTTAAGTTCATCTTATAATAGACGAAATTAATATAATTTTTGAAATAATAATTTATTTAAAATTATTTTTTCATTAATTTCATCACATAAAATTTTTACCATTTTTCGGAAAACAATGGTTCTTATAACACAAAGTAATCAATCAATGGTTCATTAATTCAATATAAGCATGCATATGTGAAAATCACGCATATGTGACAATGGTCATATAATACAATATATGCATACATATGTCACTCAGAGAATGCTTTTTTACATTCTCTGTGTGCCTTTGTATATTTTCTATATTTTTCTACGAAGCAAATTCTCTTTATATATTTTCAGTCATTTACATATTTTTCTGACACTCCACGTGCTCAATTATGCTAAATAACAGCGAGCACGGCGAATTCCCTAATAAAATTCTATCAGCTCTGTTAGCCGCGCAATCGAACCATCATACAGATTTCGATTTGCACCTTCTCTATGTTTTAAGTTCTCTGGTTCTACTACGATAAAGGCAAAAACGCATCTCAAGCCGCCAATAAAATTTGTGCAGTTTATGGACCCAACAGTTTCTATTTCCACCGCACAACGATGGTTTCAACGTTTTCGTTCTGTTGTAGAGATGGTAGAAGATGCGCCACGCTCCGGAAGACCTGTCGTCGAAAATTGCGATAAAATCGCTGAATTGGTCGAAATCGGTCAAGAGCTGGGCATGAGTAATCAAGCCATTATAAACCATTTCAATAAATTCAATAAATCACTCAATAAAAATACCGCAAGACTTTTTTGACAACCTATTATGTATGCATATGTAAATATGAGCTTGCATACATATCGACGCTGATTTTTGCGAGCCACGGAAAAATATTTTAGAGTTGACAAATATTGCATATCGACAACAGCTATGTTGCCACTTTTCTCACTTTTTTCTTAGAACAAACACCAGAAGATGTTCAATTTATGATTTTGAGCTTTTGCCATCGTCTCGAAAAGATGCTTTTAGGCAAAAGCGTGCTCGGGGAGATGTTACGGCGTCTATTTTTATGAATTAAGCGAGGCCGCTTGTGGCATATACGTCTGCGTTTATGAATGAAATCGTTTTTGTTATAAAATTTACTACATTTGGGCTTCACCAATTCGGTTGCCATATTAACTTGTGATACTTCTGCTATTTAGACAATTGTTGTTTTTGTAGAACAGTGCTTCAATTTCTTGTTGGTGACATATTCACCTGTGTACATCAATGCGCGAACATGTAATATATTGATAAGTGATAAAATCATGATTTGAATTTCTGAATGTGCTCATGCGTATACATAATAAGATTTTGATATGAGCATGTGCAGAGACATAAGATTATGTTTATATTGTTGTGATAAATTAAATTTTTATTGGTAGGAAATATAATATAAAAATATTTATTAGTATAGTACGAGGTTTGACAATTAAGTAATGAGACTGATATTATTGCCGCGCTTGTGGTAAACCTGTGATCTTGAAATTCCCTTTATTTTTTTTTGGCATCCCTCCCGACTGAAATATGTACCATCACTCTAGGTTGTTTAGTTCGCTTGCTGCGCCAAGTTGAGTAGACGTGTGTTTGTAGTGCTCGTCACGAAAATGGAAAAACGGAATCAATAGCAAAGTGTCGCGATAAAATTTTGCGCCAGATTGGGCGAAACAGCTTCGGAATCGTACGCCAAAATTGTAAGAGTGTATGGTGATAGTGATCTTAGACCCGGAAACCAAATGCTAAAGCTCACAATGGTTGTCTCCGCGTGCCCCCCACCCGAAAAAAGCACTCATAGGTCGAAGGTGAAAACGATGATTACTGCCTTTTTTGATAGCCATGGAATTGTCCACAAAGAATTCGTTCCACCGGGGAAAACTGTGAATCAAGTTTTTTATTGCCAAGTACTCGAAAGATTACGAGTCAACAGGGTGCGCCCAGACATCGCTCGTAACTGGATCCGTCATCACGACAACACGCCGTGTCACATCGCCCTCAGCGTGTCCCAGTATTTGGCCTCTAAAGGGATCGCTGTGTTGCAACAGCCGCCTTATTTGCCCAACATGTCACCCTATGACTTTTTTTGTTTCCTACAACAAAATCGGGGGTCAAAGGAACCCATTTTGAGTCGATTACGGACATCCAGGCGGCCGTGACTAGGGTACTCGCGGACATTCCAGTCGAAGCGTTCCAGAAATGTTACGAAGCATGGAAAACGCGGTGGAATCGCTGTATAGCTGCCCAAGGGGACTACTTTTAAGGGGATGGCAGAGTTGTAGAATAGTTTTCAAATATACGGTTTTTATGGAATCAGTCTCATTACTTAATTGTCATACCTCGTATATTATGTACAAAGCAAAGAAAATTATTACGAGTAAATATGCAAGTCCAAATTTACTATAAATATTGCTATGCAAGTTAACGGCAGCAGCCACACAGAGGCCTAATGATAAATGTAAACAAATTGTATCTTCTTACGGTATTACTGCTTGGTCAGCAGAAAAATTAATACATCACTTGTTTTGATAAGTAAGCATAATTCAATATTCCATTATTTGTTTTGCTAATGAGAATATTTGGAAATCCAATGCTCTGGCATTTCATCACTTAATGTAATGCCAAGGCATATTTAGTAATAAGCATTGAATTATAAGAATATAAGTGCTTTTACTAATAAAGATCAGTGTATAATCGGCAAGCGTATTGAGAGATCATCTTGATGATCAAAGCGCACCATATATTATCGCACTCAAACCAACACTTGTGTTTTATTTCTACCACACGGAATACATTTTTTTTAATACTTCCCACGCAAAGGAAGTTAATTGGCGCTCAACGTGGGGCACGTGTTCGTATTGGTCGCGTTTAATGAACACCGGTGCCGGAACCATTAAACGTACATAAACCTTGTGCGAGAGGTAGTACGCTTTAAAATTTTTTTTTTAAACAAACAAGTATCCCAAAAATAGGGAGAAAAGTAAAAAAAAAACAAAACAAAAAACTACAACAGCAAATATAAAGTGATTTCAAAGTTTGAGTTGAAGAAAAAAACTGAAAGTGAACATTTATGAACATTTGTGAAAATTTCTGAGTAATAAAAGGAAGTGTGTGGATCCATAAGACATCCACATAAAAAACGCTGAAAGCCCATCATAAAAACAAAAGAATCAAAAAATTTCTGTAAATCTGAAATTTCGCCAAAAACATCTTATTTCATCTAAACCTCACACACGGCCGCCAACGACGACCATCGCATAACCAACCGCCAAAATTCTACTCAAAAGGCAACAATAGCCGCAACAGTAGCGACAGTAACGGTAACAACAGCAGCAACAACATAAAATTAGTTGTAAGTAAGGCCTATATTTATTAATTAAATGGGAAATAAACTCAATTATATTAAGTAATATATATTAAATATATACATATAATATTTAAGCCAATAAATTTAAGCAATTAAATTTAGACCATTAAGAATAATTGAGGGCTCGACCAGCCAAACAATAAAATATTTTTAAAACCGCGATTCACCACCGCAAGGGGGACCCTCCGGTTTATAACAAAAACTCAATTCTGCGATTCTGAACTTCAGACCCTCCAGAATAAAAGAGTCTCCTTTCCTAGAAAGGATCAAAAATAAAAAGTATAATATAAAAAACAACAAAATTACAGATGTTTTACCAACTGACTTGGACTCTAACGAAATAGACAGAATAGTTAGAAATCTTGAAGCATTTGTCAATAGGATTAACAAAAAAAGAAAGGGATCTATATAAAGATAAACTTAAAATTAAATGTATGGAGAAAGTTTTTCGATATATATGAAAAGATAAAAAGGCCACACTTGAGGATTATTATAATCAGGAGACAATTATGTCTGAGACTATAGAGATACAAGTACCAAAAAAGGAAGATTTGTTTTAAATGGGAAGTAATATACATAAGTGCTCCAAAATACGAAAGGTTGCATTATTGCGATTACTGTAAAGGCAAACATAAATTTGATAATTGTCCATATTTAAAGGAAAAGAAAAGAATTAAATTAATCGAAAATGGTTTTAAGTAGCGAAAATGAGACCTTAGTCGCAAGACTAATTGCCGCAACGAACGCATCACTTAGATTAGAAATATCTGAAATGCGCAGGCAAATAGAAGACTTAACGAAGTCTACAACAAAAACCGATTACAAACCTGAAGTAGTAAATTCAGAGATTCGCTGTGACGAATCCCTAGAAGTAGTAAAGTCTTTACCAGAATTTGGGGGAAAACAGAATAAATATGTTAGCTGAAGGGAATCGGCTAACAAGGCAGCCGTGGGTATTTTGCTGCATTGACTATATTAAGAAATAAAATTACTCACGATGCTAATGACATTTTGTCCAACCACGGAAAAGTTTTAAATTTTGATGCTATTTTAGCACGATTGGATTTCGCTTACGCCGATAAGCGACCAGCTCATATAATTGAGCAAGAAATGAGTATCCTGCGTCAAGGCAATTACTCCATAATTGAATATTATAATAAGGTAAATGAGAAATTAACCTTGCTAATAAACAAAACCATAATGACTTACGGACCAGATAGTGCCGTAACCAAAGAATTTAATGCCAAAAATAGGCGGGATGCTTCACGCACATTCATAACGGGACTAAACGGAAACTTTTCGAACATACTACTTTCACTATCGCCAAGCGATTTACCAAATGCTTTAGCAAAAGCACAAAAATTAGAATCTAACAATATGCGGGCGTCCTTCGCATTACAATTTGGAAAAAATCAAAACTATTCAAATCCTAACAACAATAACAGGCAACATAACAACAGATTCAATAACGGTAATTTCAATAATAATTTAGGGTTCCCACAAGTCCAGCCACAAAGAAATTACAACCAAAGAATGGGTTATCAGAATAACCAACCACGACCTACACCAATGGATGTCGACTCAAGCATCCATACACGCAACCGTATGTTGCAAAAGCCAACAACCTTTAAGCAAAACAATTTAGAAACAAGGCCACATGGAAGTACACAACAGAATGTGCAGCCGCCGACTAAGACTCAGTGCATTAATAATATTAAGGAGAATCATTTTTTAGGCTAAAATTAACTCTGCCATATATTTTTCTAAACGACAGGGTTACTGGTCAAAATTTAAAAATTTTAATAGATACGGGAGCAACTAGTTGCTATATGAAATCAGGAATATACAAAAATAAAAATAAATTGGACATACAAAAGAGAGTAAAAACAATTAATGGATTTTCGATAATACGCTATTATCACATTATTACATTATTCGGTAAAAAATAAATATTCTACGAAATCGAAAATTTGGAAGCAGACCTATTAATAGGATACAAATTTTTGAACGACATTAATGCGGTGATTAACTTGGAAAAAAAGAAGTTAATAATAAATAATGAAAAAGAGGAGGATATATTTAGCTTAGGATGCGAATATCAGCATCAGAAAAGTAAGGATAATTTAAAGATCGTTAAGGAGGACGAAATTACTTTGGAAGCAAGAACTTCTAAAGCACCAGCCGACTTGAATACCGGCAAATATAAAAAAATAAATACTGTGGAGCAGGAAAGCTCTACAACGCCAGCTGAAGATTTATACCAGCAGAGTAGAAGTAATAATTATGCAAAAAATATTGTGGAACGAAAAAGTTCTACAACGCCAGCCGATGATAATACCGGCAATATAGAAAATGAAAACTATGTAAACAAAATTACTTTAGAGGAAAAATTCTCTAAAGCGCCAGTCGAAGGAAATACCGAAATAAACGAAGATGAAATTGAAAATTTAAGAGAGCAAATTAGAAATCAAATACATCAAATACATTCTTCAATAAATATGAATTTACCGTTTCGAACGGATATAAAAGCGGAAATAACGACAATTGTTGAAACTCCTATATGGAGTAAACAATACCCATATCCTTTTTCTGCTAATTGCTTCATAAACGAAGAGGTAAAAAAAATGATGGAAGATAAAATAATAAGGCCAAGTAAGAGCGCATATAATTCGCCAATTTGGGTTGCACCAAAAAAAGGTGTATATGAATACGGTACGCCGAAATTGCGAATGGTAATCGATTATAAAAAATTAAATGAAGTAACAAAATCAGATAAATATCCAATTCCGGATAGCAATATAATACTTTCAAATTTAGGAAGTTCAAAATATTTTTCCACAATAGATCTGGAATTTCACCAGATCCTTATTAAAGAACACGATATTAAAAAAACTGCATTTTCAGTAAATAACAGAAAATACGAATTTTTAAGAATGCCATTTGGTTTAAAAAACGCGCCTAGTATATTTCAAAGGGCGATGGACAATGTTTTAAGGGACTTTATTGGAAAATTTTGTCACGTTTATATTGACGATATAATCGTATTTTCAAAAAGCTTCCAGGAACATAAAAAACATTTAAGTATAATAATAAAAGTACTAAAAAACGCAAATGTGAAAATTTCATTACAAAATTCTAAATTCTACCAAGAAGAAGTAGAATTTTTGGGATATATTGTAACAATTTTAAATTTTCCGGTTCCAACAACTCTACGACAGTTACGAAGTTTCCTAGGAATGATTGGATACGTATATTACAGGAAGTTTATTAAAAATGATGCTGAAATAGCAAAACCATTAACAATACATTTAAAAACTTACAAATTGAAGAAATGAAATCAGGAGCGATATTAGTTTCAAAAAAAATATTGTAGATAGTCAAACATTAAATGGAACATATTTAATAATATTTGAAAATTATACTGTAATAAATAATCAATCTTATGAAAACATTGATTGTAAAATTTGGAATTATTTAAAAAATAGTCATCTTAATAACTTTGAAATTATAGAATATGTTGAAACAAAGAATAAAGAATTTAAATTTGATAACATAAATATTTTGAGCGAAAGAATTAAAGAATTTAAAAATCATTCACTTTTCTGGTACATGATTGTAATAATTGTACTATTGATAATAATATACATAATCTATAAGATTTTAAAATTAAAAAAAATCATAAAAAACTAATGAGCAAAGTAAGAAAATAAAATTCCAAGAATTGTCATATAACGCTATTTTAGAAAGAATCTACAATATATCAAAAATGATATTGAAACGGCAGCAGCCATACAGAGACCTAATGATAAATGTAAACAAATTGTATGTTCCTACGGCATTACTGCTTGGTCAGCAGAATACTTTAATTAATAAGAAATTAATACATCACTTGTTTTGATAAGTAAGCATGATTCAATATTCCATTATTTGTTTTGATAATGAGAATAATTGGAAATCCAATGCTCTGGCATTTCATCACTTAATGTAATGCCAAAGCATATTTAGTAATAAGCATAGAATTATAAGAATATAAATATAAGTGCTTTTACTAACAAAGATCAGTGTATAATCGGCAAGCGTATTGAGAGATCATCTTGATGATCAAAGCGCACCATATATTATGGCACTCAAACCAACAATTGTGTTTTATTTCTACCGCGCGTAGCGGCGTAGCGGAACGGAATACATTTTTTTTAATACTTCCCACGCAAGGGAAGTTAATTTGCATGCATTCATACAAAATTATACTCATATCATAATTATGTTTACATGTCAATATTGAATTGCCGAAGCAAAACGCAAAAGCATAAGTACATATTTGCATATATTGCGATTCCCAAGTTGAAAGAAAAATTGAAGCATGAAAATATCACAATGCTGTTGTTAGGAATATCATAAGGAGCATGCATACATATATGTATGTACTATATGTCTCTTCATATTCTCTGCTTGGGCATACATGCCAAGACATTATATGCCGAAAATACATACATTTATTTCTCTTCATATTCTCTGCTGAGTATGTGGAGAACTGTTAAAATGTTAACACTTCAAAGCGTGAATTCTGTGCTTGTGGGGTAAATTCCTTACTACAATTTTAACAAATGCGGCGAATTCCTTACTTTAAATGTTCGATATCGAATCTGCACCTTCTCTATGCTTTAAGTTCTCTGGCTGAACCGAATTGATTTGATTGTGTTTTTGGCACGAGGTGTTTGTTCTGATTTTATCATACTCGTTGCAGCTCTCTGATACATACACATGTATATACAAATGTAAATACATACATATCTCACAGTTCCACCAGCAAACAAACAACACACAATCCGGAGCGAAAACAAAATACAAAACTTCAATAAAATCAATAATCTCTTTAACGAGCTCTCAATCGCTTAAAAACATAAACATAATAATAAATACATACAAACAATTCGTGCATATTTATGTAAAAGAAGTATTGATCTATTCAAAGAGCTCTCAATTGCACAAAACATAAATACATACCTACATAAGTATGTGCGTGCAAGTCCAAGTATTAGGGTGTACTTAAATACTAACCTAAGGACGTAAAACTTGTTAATAAATTAAAAGTGCGGGTATTTTCAAACTTAGAATTAAACTATAATAAATTCAAGTATTATTATTTTGCAAATAAATAGAAACGATAATAATAAACCGCAATTACATACTCGTTTTTTACCAACTTACACTGAAAATAAAAACTTATTTAACTAAAAAGTTTAAAGCAATATTCTATTGCCTTAATTAAATAATTTGCACTGAGAAAAAAATTAATTATTTTTACACGCATTTAAAACAAAATTGAAATTATGATTGACGACAAAAATCAAAAAGCTCCTGCAGGTGGAGCTACTACAATATGAAGAAACAAAAACTATGATCTCCCATCAATTAAAGCTTATAAAAGCAATTGCACCTACTCCACATTCGAGAGTAGTGCTGCCACAAATAGACATACAAAAGGCCAGTTCAGGCATCCACCTCGAGGTGTCCGCATGTGACACATAAATATCTTATTGAGGTTATGAAGAATGGCCGTCCTTCCAGGAAATGTTTACAGTCATATACATCAACCAACCACAACTTTCAGAAGAAGAAAAATTGTATCACCTCCGATCTCTCTGCGAATGGCAGTCACCGCGTCGTGGTGCAGGGGCTAAAGCCGCAAGGCATGCTCGGCACCCCACAACCGGTGTGGGTGGCGTTGACCAGCATTGCCCAGACAGGATGACAGGTGCCGCATGTGTGCGGCAACCAAGAACTACCTCCAGGGTGTTATGCGACCCGTGCCCATTGGATGATTTGCAGCCAGGAGGTAAATTCGGCTGTATTCAAACGGAGCCTACCCAACACTGGGCCGAATTGGGGAGTAACTGTGGCCTTACCGCGTCAAGGGGCTCTGGCGCGGCAGACCCCCCAGTTCCTCAATACAGATCCGACAGCAAACTTCGTTGAGCCAAGGGTCGTAGGAACAAGATGGATCACATAAACTTAAAACCAACGACCACAACAACTGCAGGCGAATCGACCAGGCAACAACAGAGGACAATGGCTACGGAATGCGGCAAGGAGAAGGTAATCGGCGCAGCTGCAGGTAGAGGGGGTCAAGGAGCTAATCGTAAGCTCAGCTTCCTTGATGCTCTTTCGCCAGAAAAGCGGGCGCTGTTCGAGGAGCGTGCCAGGGAGGACGAAGACGACATGCCCTTTTGAAGCGGCGCCCGGCGGTCAACAACAACTTCCGCGGATACAGCTCAAAGCACCACCAAGACTCCTGTAGTACGCCCAGCGGCTCAGACTCAGGGGAGTCACATCAGGCAGAGACCGACGGTGCACGTAAGAGGAGAAGGAGGCATAGGAGAGGAGGGTAGAGACCTCTCCCGGCAGCCGGAAGACCCGGCAGGTGCGATGACCCTCGTAGGATGGGCATGAGCGGTGCCAGCCTCAAGTGGTACCTGCGGCACCTCCGAGATGGAAAGACCTCCGAAGTGGCGGAATCCCTAGCCAAGCGAAGGGACAAAAGGAGAAGAGTTTCCCCAACAAAGGAGCGTGGCAGGACCGCATCTGATTGTGCGCAAGGGAGCCGGTCAAGTGGCCGTAGCCAGGTCAGTGCAGCACGGACCGAAATGCGAGGTGACGGAAGAGCAGTAACCTATGCACAAACCGCGAAGCGGAAGAGCGACCACGCTGCAGGAGCACCCCAGCTCCAAAAGGATGAGGGGCGGCAGCACGAGAGCAGCCGGTGGCCACCCATCAGCAACGGCTCCCCCCCGGGTGGAGGAGGAGCGGCGCAGGTATGTGGATGCTGTTAAAAGCATCCGCATGGCTGTACTGCCTCTAAATTACTCGGCGGAGTCGTTGGAGTCGGAGCAGCTCACCGTGCTCCAGGACCTCCTCATGGAAGAGGTATTCAGAGGAGATGAATACGCGGCGTCCTTCCTTGGGCTGGAATTTAAAGGTGGCATGTTACAGGTGGACTACATGGACGAGACGTCCGCCAACTGGCTGCGGGAGTTTGCCCCCAAAGCTAGGAGGCTGGATGGGTCCCGTCCTCTGTGAAAAAAGGGTGGAAGACCTGCCGGTCATGTACAGCATGACGACGTTCCTCCCCCGATGCGGAGACAAGCCGTACGAGTTTGCTCTGGTTCTGATTAAGAACCAGAACCCGGGCCTCAGCATCTCGACCTGGCGTGTCGTCAGCAGCCAGGTTGAGGAAAAAGGAGACCTGAGGGGATAGAGATTGTACCTGTTCATAGACGACGACTCGAACAGGTACGTCCGTGCAGCGAGCTTCCGCCTATTTTACAGGTTCAGCACGGTGGTCATGAGGCCGCACAAGCCACAAGGAAGTTGGAAAGGCTGCCACTCAGCCAAGCGAAAGCATTACTAATCAGGCTACATCTGTGGCAGCATCGGAGGTGGAGAAAATGCAAGTGGATGAGGTTGCGAAATAACCCAGCGTGAGTAGGGCTGAGCAGGCTACGCCTTCCGCGACCGCTGACATTACAGATGTCCAGGGAAAAGAGCTACCCTCCACCCAGGAACTCCTCGAGGGACTAGGAGACAACATGGACATCAGCGCGAACGACGGCGGGGATGAGGACATGCCCCTAATTCAAACACTACTATAGTGGCCGTCGATATGGAAATCGCCCAGGTGAACCTGCAACACGCGGTGGCAGCTTCTGTTGTCATAATGAGCAGGTTCACAACGGAAAAACTGGGCATCCTGCTGATCCAAGAACCTTGGCTCTACAAAAGAGAGGTCAAAGGCCTCAAGTCAGAATACAATAAGGTAATCTGGGATCTCTCTAGCGACTAACCTAGAACGTGCGTAGTGGTCAGTAATAACATTGAATTTTTCTGTATTTCAGAGTTCCTGACGCAGGATTTAGTGGCGGTACAAGCCAGGGACGGCAAGGATTTCGTCGTGGCATCAGCCTACTTCCCATGGGAGGCACCATTAGCACCTCCCGAGGTGGTGGAAAGGCTAGTGGAAGACTGCAAAAGGTAAAAGCTCCCTTTCATTATCGGATGGGACGCGAATGCCCACCATGTGGAATGGGGAAGCACGTACTACAACTCAAGGGGTGAGTCTCTATTAGAATACGCATTAGGCAACAACTTAGGAATAGAGAATGTGGGGTGTGAACTCACATTTTTAGCGATAAGCAGGAGGGAAATGCTTGACATTACCTTCAGCAACGAGCATTCAAACAGGTGGGTCTCACGATGGAGGATCTCAACGGAGCCCTCCCTGTCAGACCATATAATTGTAAGGTTCGCGCTGAAGGCGGAGGTCAAGCAACTCCTCCCTAGACACAATCCTCGAAGGGCAAATTGGAGTGATTTCAGGGAGAGGCTAGGCGAAGAATTGAATAGAGAGGGGCAGACTGACAACAGCGTTACGGGCACGAGAATGGAAAGTAGGTTGACTGCGCTGAACGGGTCCATCATTAACGCGTACAATGACAGCTGCCCCCTAAGAGTGCCCACAGAAAGGCGCAACTGCCCCTGGTGGACAAGGAAACTCGTAGACCTCAGTAAGAAGGTACGTAGCCTATTTAATAAGGCAAAACGTACAGGGGTCTGGGAAGGATATAGGAGCAACCTAATCCTATATAATAAGGAGATTAGGTCTGCTAAACAAGCTATCTTTAGGAGATTCTGTGAAAATGTCTCCTCCACACCAGAAGCGGCTCGGTTCCACAAAGCTCTGGCTAAGGGAAGACTGACACAGTGCTAGCTATCAAAAGAAGTGACGGGACATTTACGACCAGCGGGAAGGACAGAGATACAGAGCTTCTGCGTGCTCACTTCCCGGAGACTATTTCGGTAGACCGATGTCTACCTGAAACTGAACACACACCATCCCGCTCTGATTGGGTAATCGCTAAACAATTATTCACTGCGGACTCGAACAAGTGGGCAATGGCCTCGTTTGAAAAATTCAAGTCTCCAGGAGGGGACGGCATTTCCCAGCGCTTCTAAAACAGTGTGAGCAGATCCTACTGCCACACCTGGTTTGGCTGCTGAGGGAGAGCCTCGCATTAACGTACATCCCTGACTCCTGGAGGACGGCTGAGGTGATCTTCACACCCAAAGTAGGAAGGAAGAACTACTCTCTGGCTAAATCATTCAGGCCAATTAGCCTAACCTCCTTTCTACTAAAAACTATGGAGAAGATCATAAGCCATGATATAAGGTCGAAGGCGCTGAAGACTGCAACCCTGCATGCGGCTCAGCATGCATACAGAGCGGGAAGATCCACCAATACGGCTCTGTACCAGTTGACCCCTGAGATAGAGAGTTCACTGGAGAAAGGGGAAGTGATGCTATGCGCCTTCTTGGACATCGAAGGTGCCTTTGACAACACTTCTCACAGGAGTGTAGCCATGTCACTGGAGAGAAAGAATGTGGCAGCACCGGTGCGTAGATGGATAGAGGCCGTACTGCACAACAGGCTCGCTGAGACTACAGTAGGGGTTACAAAGATTCGTCTTGGCACAACAAGAGGCTGCTCACAAGGAGATGTACTATCGCCCCTGGTCTGAAGCCTTGTTGTGGACGACCTGTTAGTACTGCTAACTGACAATGGGATCCGCTGCCAAGGGTATGCGGACAACATTGTAATAGCTAGAGGAAAATTTGAAGATACTCTCTGTGACCTGCTGCAACGAGGTCGAGGTCTAGATGACCGTAGTCCCGTTTACGAGGCGCAGGTCCCTACCCGGTCTCAGGAGTTTCACACTTGGGGGTAGAGAGATCGAGATGACTAGCAAGGTCAAATATCTTGGTCTTACGCTGGATTCTACTTTGCGGTGGAAGCAGCATGTGAACCAGACCTTAGTCAAGGCGGAAAGGCATTAATGGTGTGCAATCGGCTGGCGTGAAAATCCTGGGGCTGCAAGCCAAGGATCGTTAGGTGGTTGTAAACCATGATTGTACGACCGATAGTCACATACGGGGCGGTGTCTTGGCCATCTATAGCGGCGCAGGCTTCGGTGGGTACCCAATTATCGAAGTTTCAGCGGCTAGCATGTGTCTGCATGACGGGCGCTATACGAACCTGCCCAACGGCGGCTGTGGAGGTCCTGCTGGAACTCACACCGCTTCACACAGTGATCGGTCAAGTAGCCAAGCACTCACTTCTGCAAATAACGGCAGAGGGATGTGGTAAAGGCAAGATAATCTCGTCCCAGAGGATGGAGATGATAAGTGGCAATATTCCAATTGCTCTCCTCCCGAAGGAATCCTATCCAAAACAATTAACTTCACGAAGAAGTTTAAGGTTACCCTCGGCAGCAAGAACGAGTGGAACGACTCCACTCTTTAGCTGATGCTGAGGGATTGCACACTGAAGTGGTACACCGACGGCTCGAAAACATCGGAAGGAATTGATGCAAGGATGGCAGGTCCACGTACCAAGCTATCCATACCGATGGGTGATCCATAAGTAAGAAAGAGTGGGCAGGGAAAGGCATTGGCAACGAGTGCATGGTATGCGACACGCCAAGTTGCTAATTGGGAGGTACAACCAGAACTCAGACTTCTGGTCGCATTTTACAACGGCCACTGCAAGTTAAAAAGGCATTTATTTAACATGGGACTTGCCTCTTGCGCTAACTGCAGGTTTTGCGACAGGGAGCCTGAAACCCCGGAGCACCTGCTAATCGACTGCATCGCAGTCTGCAGACGCAGGTCAAAGACCCTTGGATCCATGTTTCCGGATAGGGATCACATCGCCTCACTAGCAGGATATTAGACTTTATCAATATGCTGGGGCTAAGTGAGTCCCTGTGAGTTAGGAGAGGGCACAATAAACCTAAGGTCGTGGTGCATCCCTCAATTATTTATCTATCTATCACCACCGATACAAAACTAATGGTAAGCAGGCGTAATAGTAAAACAGTTCGCTTTTAATGATGAAAATTTAAATTTTACTTGGGAAATTATAAAAGCGAGATGCGAAAACGAAATGTGGAAGCAATCGCTCTCATCATGAAAAAAGTGCCCAACATGGCGACAAATTAAAGATTTTCTGACTACTCAATATGAAATTGCGGAGAGAGTAGAAGAAAAATAGTCAGAACTAAAAACATGAAACACGACCAAAATAGAAGTTTCAATGAACCCCAAGCTAGAAGCAAAAATAATATAAACAGAAGCATTGAACACAATCGTTCACATTCGAATAAAACAAACATACGTCACTATGTAAAGAGGGCACAAACTGAAATCTTGCGAGAAGTTCAAAAGCTTAAAAGTTAAGGGACGCAATAATTTTATCAGGTCAAAAAGACTTTGCACAAATTGCTTGTCACAGGCGCATACATATAATAATTGCAAAAGCAAATTCAATTGCATACATTGTCACAAAAAACACAATTCAATGCTTAATTACAGCAGACATCCTATCTCACTCCAAAAAGCGCTTACACAAAAAAATCACGGGTTTAATTGCAAAAGCAATTCCCGAAACCGAAAATTGCCAAGAGGCAACATGTTGCTCAAAGGAACGAAAAGTTCAAACGCTGCATAGCGAAACACAAAGAGGACTAGTTACAATACTAACTACCACCGAACAAACTCAAGTTGAATATAATACAAACGAATATTTTAATTCACTATTAAAGAAATTTCAAAAGTTAGGGAAACTTCCCCCCATAACAAACAAAACTCTAGAAGATCAGTATTGTGCGGACTTCTCTGAAGCCAGAACTACTCGAACAAATAATGGCCGGTACGTCGTACGACTACTACTACAGTAACAATTTTCAATACACCATGTATTGGTAAAAAACAAAAAAAAAAAAAGTTAGAATTCAGTTTATCAATATCAAAAACTCAAATATATGTCGTTGGATGGCTTTTGCCAATAATGAAAAAAAAACAATCCTCAACAATTCTTGAGCGGTGGTGTACTACTACTTATCAAATTAGTACATACGCACTCAAATATTACATACTATATAACAAAATATTTTTCAAAAAGTCGAAAAATTTACACCTGTAATACAATATATGTATATATATAACTCAAAATTATTATTATGGGATTACTATATTCCCAATGCGATAATGTGACGCACTTAGCCTTACGAAAAGGGTTGCTTTTATCGGATCTACATAAGCGCTCTGTATATTGGCAATTATGGTAATCAGCTGTAAAAAGCTTCAAATTGATAATGAGTATTAACATATAATATAATAACAGTTACAACAGTTGCAGCAGTTAACAGTTACAAACTCATAAATCCGCAAAATATAGGCTGACTTCATAAACGCAGTTTACAATGCAACACTGCAATGCCTGGTGTTCATAATCGCATCAGACACAACCTCGGCACTGCCGCGTGTTCATTATTGCATGGCAATGCTTTTTTATGCGCAACACATGCCAAACTTGTGCATTGTTTTCATTTGTGATGCTTTAGTGGCTTTTCTTGGCGGCAAAAAGTAAACAAAAAACAAAATATAAATTTGTGGGGAAAATGGCGGATTTATGGTAAGTAAAAGTGGTGTTAATGCTGGTTCCTAAATAGACGAAATTATCTAGAACTTCAAAATTATGACTGTCAACAGTGACGTGAGAGCCAAGTCGCGAGTGCGACGACTGTTTGCTTGATGACAGGAGATATTTCGTCTTGCCCTCGTTCACTGCCAGACCCATTTGAGTTGCTTCCTTATTCAGTCTGGAGAAAACAGAACTAACGGCGCGGGTGTTGAGGCCGATGATATCAATATCATCGGCATACGCCAGCAGCTGTACACTCTTGTAAAAGATTGTACCTGCTCGATTAAGCTCTGCAGCTCGAATAATTTTCTCCAGCAGCAGATTGAGGAAGTCGCACGATAGGGAGTCGCCTTGTCTGAAACCTTGTTTGGTATCGAACGGCTCGGAGAGATCCTTACCGATCCTGACGGAGCTTTTGGTGCTGCTCAACGTCAGTTTACACAGCCGTATTAGTTTTGCGGGGATACCAAATTCAGGCATCGCGGCATAGAGGCAGCTCCTTTTCGTGCTGTCGAAAGCAGCTTTGAAATCGACGAATAGGTGGTGCGTGTCGATTCTCCTTTCACGGGTCTTTTCCAAGACTTGGCGCATGGTGAATATCTGATCTGTTGTTGATTTGCCAGGTCAAAAGCCACACTGATAAGTCCAATCAGTTTGTTGACGGTGGGCTTTAATCTTTCACACAATACGCTTGATAGAACCTTGTACGCGATGTTGAGGAGGCTTATCCCACGGTAGTTGGCGCAGATTGTGGGGTCTCCTTTTTAAGGGATTGGGTATAGCACACTTAAATTCCAATCGTTTCGCATGCTTTCGTCCGACCATATTTTGCAAAGAAGCTGATGCATGTTCCTTATCAGTTCTTCGCCGCCTTGTTTGAATAGCTCGGCCGGCAATCCGTCGGCCCCTGCCGCTTTGTTGCTCTTCAGGCGGGCAATTGCTATTCGAACCTCATCATGGTCGGGCAATGGATTGGGGAATCGGGTTCGCCTTATCTTGGCGTTGTACGTTCACTGCCATTCAGCAGTCTGGAGAAGTGTTCCCTCCATAATTCAAGTATGCTTTGGGCATCGTTGACTAGATCACCTTTGGGGGTTCTACAAGAGTATGCTCCGGTCTTGAAACCTTCTGTAAGTCGCCGCATCTTTTCGTAGAATTTTCGAGCATTAACCCTGTCGGCCAGCTTATCAAGCTCTTCGTACTCACGCATTTCGGCCTCTTTTTTTTCTCTCTACAAATACGTCTCGCTTTCCACTTCAACTCTCGGTATCTATCCCATCCCGCACGTGTTGTGGTCGATCGTAACGTTGCGAGGTAGGCAGCCTGTTTTCTCTCCGCTGCGACACGGCACTCCTCGTCGTACCAGCTGTTCTTTTGCACTTTCCGAAAACCAATGGTTTCGGTTGCAGCTGTACGTAAGGAGTTTGAAATGCCGTCCCACAGTTCCCTTATACCGAGTTGTTAACGAGTGCTCTCAAAGAGCAGGAGTGCAAGTCGAGTAGAAAATCGTTCGGCTGTCTGTTGTGATTGCAGCTTCTCAACGTCGAACCTTCCTTGTGTTTGTTGGCGTGCGTTTTTTGCTGCACAGAGGCGGGTGCGAACCTTGGCTGCAACAATATAGTGGTCCGAGTCGATGTTAGGACCTCGGAGCGCATCTAAAATACTGGAGACGTGTCTTCCGTCTGTCACAGCATGATCGATTTGGTTGGTGGTTTTTCGATCCGGAGACTGCCAGGTAGATTGATGAATCTTCTTATGCTGGAATCTAGTACTACAGATAACCATATTTCGGGCCCCGGCGGAGTCGATCAGCCTCAACCCATTTGGGGATGTTTCCTCGTGGAGGCTGAATTTACCGACCGTAGTGCCAAAGATACCTTCTTTGCCCACCCTTACGTTAAAGTCGCCAAGCACGATTTTGACATCGTGGCGGGGGCATCTCTCATAAGTGCGCTCCAAGCTCTCATAAAAGGCATCTTTGTTCACATCGTCCTTCTCTTCCGTCAGGGCGTGGGCGCAAATCAGCGATATGCTGAAGAACCTCGCTTTGATGCGGATTGTGGCTAGACGTTCATTCATAGGAGTAACTGATTTTCTGTATATGCATAGTGAAAAAAAGTGGAACCATGAGAGGAAGAAATTACTTATAGGAATAAGATTGAAGTATGAGCCAGATTTCGTTGAAAAAAAAGACGAACACACTTTGGGAGCAAATAATGCGGGATGTGAAGGAAATAGATAACACATTCCCAGTCTCCACGGACGAAAGTACCAGATATTTTGTTAATATAATGGGCACCTACAAACGAATAAAAAAACGCAACAACACATCTGGGGAAGGCGCAACAAATTGGGAATTTTTCCAAATATTGGATGGAATTTTCGGCAGCCGCAGTAGTGTCCTTGTACCTGATGCCATGCTGGAATCGGAAGAAGATGCCAAAGTTATGAAGAAAATGCTGGACATGGAGGCAGAGAAGCTAGCAGTGGAAAAAGAAAAATTGGTCGAATTGAAAGAAATTCGTACACTGTTCCAGAAAATACTCGACAAATCTTAGAATTCAAGTTTTACATTTAACCTTGAATGAATTTTTCATATTAAATTTTAAGTGCAAAATGAATTGTTTTTTGTTTATTTTTTTCCTATAAGTGCAAAATGAACTGACTGTTATTTTGTTTTTGTTTTTTCTTTATTGGGTTTAGTAAAGTTTAAAATACAACTATAACTTTAAAGTCTAAACTGTTTTCAATTAGGCAGACAATAGCGTGGCCAGTGCATCCCTTTTTGCTTTTGCCTCCCTTTGTCCCGATGTAGTCGCATCTTCGACTATTTGGGGCTCAGTATGTGCTTTTTCTTCATCTATTTCATCGACTAAGTAGCCTTCATTTTCAATTATTATGTTATGAACAATCATGCATGCCATTGCAATTAATTTTGGCATATATGGACGTTGAACTTCGATGTATTTGAGAATTCTAAATTTTTTTTTTTAAACACCAAATGCCTGTTCCACAACAACGCGATTTGAAGACAGAATCGCATTGTATTTTGACTGCATTGGTGCTAAGAACCCGTTATCACGATAGGGCACCATAAGGAACAATTATAATGGATACCCTCCTTCGCCCAACAAATGGTAATTGGAATAGATTTTAATCTCCTTGATAAGTATAGCTTTCCTGACAGAGCTCCTTTGCCAAACTGATGCGTCGTGGCATGCACCTGGACAGCCGACAAATGCATCTATAAACCTCATTCCACTATCTACAATAGCCTGAAAAAATATTTCCAGTTAATAATTATAATCATGCAAAAAAGTTAATTTTTTACCTGTGTAATGATTGAATACGTTCCCTTTCGGCTGCGATAACTGATTTCATCTCTGATTGGCCGCGAAATTGGAATATGAGTTCCGTCAATGCATCCAATTACAAAAGAAAAAGGATTATACCGCAGGTTTGTAAATTCTTCATTTACTTGTTTTTGTTCCACTGCAGTTTTGGGAAATTTGATTACATCTCCCTTCAAGCTGCAAATCATTTTAATTATTTTCAGAAACACCTTATAAGCGAGGCCAGCTGCCACACCAAACCGATCGCTGACATCTCTGAAAAAGCAATTATTGCTTAGCTTCCAAATTGTTATTTGTAAAGCTTCTTTCAACGTTATTGCTATACGTCCAGTTTCACTTGAATTCCACCAGGGCTTAATCGCAATCTGCAACTTCTTTACATTTGGGGTATTAGTTTTATCAACTTACTCAATACTCTACGTATTTTATAATAAATACCTGAAATTTACCTTTCTTCATTCGAAAATGAGAGTAAAATACATCGTCTTCCATGCTTTCGATAACCGTACAAAAATTTTTGGTTTTTGGAATTCTTCTCCGTGAATTTTCGCTAGCTAATAATGCAAAACGACGGCGTTTTCTTTTGTTTATTATATTTTTGATAACACTGCTGCTTGCTTCTCCATTATCAGCCAATTCCGAGGCTGTTTTCAAAAGAATACAGCAATATTCCTGCACATTCATTTAAAAACTTAAAAACTTTGTTGTCGAATATGTTAATGTCCGTGATGCAAGGTACCAATCTTTTGCGTGTTCATAAATGCAGTAAAATGCCCACAATTTATTTAACAAAGCAGTGTTACCATGCAATATTGCTTTGCATTGTAAATGAATTTCTTTGCAGTGTTGCATTGCAAACTGCGTTTATGAAGTAAGCCATAGTTTCTTATTGTACGCACGTAAAAGCAATTACTATGTTTAAAACCAAAGCCGTTTTGAACGTTTATAGCATATATTTTGCGCCCTCGCTACTCTACCACCAGTACGCTAATACATGCATCAGCATATACGTGTAATGCTAGGCAAATTATTCTCCTAGGGGGCCCAAGTTTAAATAAGTTAGGCCTCCACCCACTCTACCCGGGAAAAACTGGCGCACCCAAGCTAAACACAGCTCAATACACCTCAGAAGTTGAAACCACAAAACAATACCAACACAACTCACCCCACCTGCTACATGTACACTCTACAAAATGGATGGACATCGGGATGACAGATACAATTCGTTCTACACAATTCGTCAATCTTCGCACATCAACATTCGTTTAAGCAATTTTATACATGCTCAATTCAATATGGGCATACACAAAACATATTTTCAGTTACAAAACGAGCTATATTATCGTTTTTGTAAATTAATGTTATCAGTTAAGTGCGAATTGTGAGTAAAATAACGAACAAAACAAATCACCCTTTCACTTGCAAGATAAGTAACTAAGTTATACATACATCATAACTTTGAGTGGATTGTGCTTCCGAAGTGTTCCCTCAATGAATTCATTGATTGATGCGATGCGTGGAAATAGGCGCCGTCTTGTTGAAACGACATGTCGCCGAGATCGCGAGCTTCAATTTCAGGTATCAAATAATCGATGATGATGGCGCGATAATTGTCGCTATTGACGGTTACGTTCTCACGGGCACCACACCAAACCGTTGGTTTTTGGGATGAAATGGCAGCTCTTGAGCCTCCCCAGATTGCTCTTCGTCCTAAATGCGGTAATTTTGCTTCTTTAAATATCCATTGAGACAGAAATGTCATTTTGGATGGTCGAGTGACCTCAGTTTTTGAACCAGCTGAACTTTGTACGTTTTTAAATTAACACTTCGACCTAAAATACATCAAGTCGATTCATACGTCAGTCCGAGTGGGCGCCAAATCGACTTTCCACGGACTTCGTGTACATACTGAGCTACGGATGCTAAATTTTCTTCACTGCATACTGGATGTGGTCTATTCTATATGAATGAAGGGTCTGAAGATGGGTGATGGTGGTGGAAGAATACTTAACAAAACTAACATAACAGTTTGACAGGAGTCATGCGTGATCTATAAAAAAAAAGACTATTGAAAAAAGTACCTTTACTTCAATTACCCGTATCACGCCACAAAAATGCGTCTCTGAGTGTATTTGCCACAAAATACGCCTCTGATTTAATTTTGACAGAATTATTCGACTCGGTGTGGAGCGGCATAAGAAGAAGTTGTTGGAAAGAAGTCGAACAGCAACAACCATCGAAGATGGGTCGACTGTTGAAAAATTACATTAATTTATATTTGTATTTTCTTTATTAATTGTTTTTTTTTTTTAATAAACTTAATTTTATTACCATAAAAATACGTTTGTACTGCTCATGTGTATCGAGTCAATATTCAAAAAGGAATCGTATCATTACGCCTAAATGATGTGTGACAATATTCAGAAGTGGTAGTACAATTCCACTTAACGCTTAAACGTACACGTTCACGTTGTGAAATCGTGATACAGAATGTGGTTGCTGTGAGATCTACGATCGTTAAAAAGTGTTAAATGAAAAAGTGAAGAATCGTTGGCTAACACGTAGCCATCGTATATACCTAACATTTGTTGAGACTCCCGTGAACTTCGGAGCTGGTGACATACGCTTTGTCGCTTTGCTCAAATTGCATTGCACATTTTCGTTTTCCACATTCGCCTTTGTGGCAGCAACTTTGCTGAATGCTATTCGTTTTCAAACGACTAATCGCTGAAATATCCTAATTAGACTAATACGAACCAAGTAATAAAACAAAGAAATGACAACGTTAAAAGAATTAAGAAGCAAGTGCAGGAATGCAGGTTTGCCTACGTCTGGCACCAAAGTCCAACTGGCGCAGAGATTAGATAATCATATAAATAAAGAAAATAAAAGTGAAAGTGCTTATAACGAAATAATGATACAGCGTTTGTCAGCTCTTGAAAAAACGATTGAAAGATTCGTGAATGTGCATGACCTTTAAAATAATGTGCAAAATACTCCGTGTGCGTCGAATTTCCAACCAACGTTTATGTCATCACCCGAACGGACAATATATACAAGCGCGACAAATGTCCAATATACAACAACGCCGGCTACGCGAGTGAATTTCATGCCACAACATATTCCAATTACATCCGATGTACACATTCTAATTGGAAAGAACGTTCCAATAAGTAATTCCTGTCATTATAGCATGAGAGACATTGTCGAGTTGTTGCCAGAATATAACTCAACAAGCGAAACGTCACTAAACTCAGTACAATTTATAAAACGTATCGATACATTGAAGAGCGCATGTACATAACTGCCAAGTACAAATTTTGATTTGGGCGGTGCAACAAAAACTTCGAGGTTCCGCAAATTGTGGATTGATTCACAACAATGTTTTTTTTTTGTAAATTGGCCATAGTTTGTAAGTAATTTTTTAACTGATTTTCCGTGTATGTTAAATGAAGCTGATACGCGTATCAAGCTATCGCGAATGAAACGTTTTCAAACGGAATCACCGGTCGAATATTTTTATAGAATGCTAGCACTCGGCAACAAAGGCGGTATAACTGAAGCTAGCATTGCGCGACATATTGTGAACAGTGTAAACGACAAAGATTTGAAGCGTAAAATATCAAATGAATACAAGCGGTGCCAAGAAGATATCATGAGTTATAGTGTGTATGATGATACCAACTGGTCATCCAAATCGAGAAACGCGTCATCCGCAGTGAAACCTCAAACTCTAAATCCGAAAAGTGTTCCATTGTTGGTAAATAACAGTATTCAACGTTCGTTCAGTGAGATAAAATGTTACTATTGTGCTAAATTCGATCATTACGCGATTAATTGCCCTGAACCACAGAAAAAACCAAGGTGTACTAAATGCCAACGTACGACACATAAAACAGACGAGTGTCTCGAAAAGAAAAACATGAAAGTAAACAAAATTTCGAACAAAAAAGCTCATGAAACTAATGAAAAAAATGTACATGAAGAAAGTGGTAATGAGGGTATAGTAAAAATAATTTGTGTAAATGGACACGATACAA
Source organism: Bactrocera zonata (assembly GCA_037783105.1). Classification (NCBI taxonomy): domain Eukaryota; kingdom Metazoa; phylum Arthropoda; class Insecta; order Diptera; family Tephritidae; genus Bactrocera; species Bactrocera zonata. The sequence goes on along the minus strand of JBAWJQ010000868.1, from coordinate 546,377 downwards.
ATGCTTTTGCCGATACGGGTAGAACTCGCACCCTTGTGCGCAAAACATTCGCTAGAAAAATCGGTAACTTGAAAAACGAATTGACGACCCTATATGGTTTTGGTGGGGGAGAATACCTCTCCACTCATTAAATGAATACAATGCTAAAAATTGATGATAATAAAATCGAAGTAGACATGGTCGTAGTCAATGATGACCTTATTTCTGAAAATGTACTTCTCGGCAAAGATGTACTATGTGTTACAAATACGCGGTTCATAATCGAAAGCGGTGAATGTCGTGTTGAACAAATACGTCAAATTAATTCCATTGAAAGTTTGAATAAAACCGAAAACGAACATTTTGAAAACATAATGTATGAATACCGTGGACTTTTCGCCAACAGTCTCGAAAATATTGGAAAGTGTAAAATCTCGAAAATGAAAATTGTTTTAAATAACGATAATCCAACTCAATTAAAGCCATATCAAATTCCATTCTCAAAACGACCTATCATATCGCAAATCGTAAGTGAATAACTAGAAAATAATATAATCAGACCGAGTGAATCGCCATACTCGTCCCCAGTCGTCCTAGTCGAAAGAATAATAAAGAACATCGTATCTGTGTATATTATCGGTGTTTAAACAAAATTACTGTTAAACAACCATTTCCCATGCCGAACATGGAAGACCAATTCGCACAGCTCGCGGGTAATAAATATTTTAGAATTCTTGACCTTCGGATGGGTTATCACCAAATCGAAACTGAAGAATCATCAAAACAGTATACCGCGTTCGTGACATCCGATGGTCACTTTGAATTCAATCGTATGCCTTTTGGCTTAGTGAATGCACCGACCATATTTCAATCCATAATGAAAAAAATCGCGTCGAAATTCAATACAGGTGAAGTGTTAGTTTACTTGGACGACATAATTATTCCAAGTAAAACTGTGTGCGAAGGGCTTTTACGTCTTGAACGATTTTTCTCACTTCTTAAAGAAGCAGGATTTATATTACGTGCTAATAAATGTAGATTTCTCGACAAAAGAATAGAACACCTCGGGCATATCATCGACAAAAAGGGTATCACACCGGATATGAGGAAGGTAGCCGCTGTAAAGAATTTAAAACACCGACTAATACAACGGAGGGTAGAAGATTTTTAGGTCTTACGGGGTTTTTCAGAAAATTTTTCCCAGAATACTCCTTGATTTCGAAATCAATTCAAAATCGTAACCGATTGCTCTGCGATTGCTCACTTAAAAGAGCATAAAGAGTCTGGTGGCTCAAATTACATGAATACAATTTCGTTATTGTACATCGTCAAGGTAGTCGCTTACAGCATGTCGATGCTTTAAGTCGAGTGGTTTCGTCCTTACAGTATCCAGTAATGACAACGACTGGCTTCTCACGATACAACTCCAAGATGAAAAATTACTCGAAATTATTAACGTCTTAAAGGGTAACGTAACATCACCAAATAATACAACTCTAAAGCCTGAGTACCAGCTACGCAATCGTTAATATTGCATAGAGCCCGATGGACCAAAATTTGTGGTCCCAAAGGGGGTACGCTGGCACATTATACAGTTCTGCCATGACCAAGCAGGACTATTCAATGTATCAGACAGACAGACAGACAGGTTTTCGCAAATGAGGATATACGTTAAAAACTACATATTAGCATGTATTAAGTGTTGTTATCAGAAACAACGCTCAGGCAAACCAGAAGGTATTATGTATTTTGATTGCATGAAGCCAATTCCGTTTCATCGCATTCATCTGGATCATATGGGTCCATCTATATGCAGCAAGCAGAGAAATTCCTACGTATTAGCCATTTCTGACAAATTTGTAATAGTTAAAGCCGTACGTGATACAAATACTAGTCACATTCTCAAACCGCTAAATGAAATGTCGTCCTATTTTGGCCTACCATCCCAAATAATAACTGATAGAGGCACATCTTTTACGTCAAAAGCTTTTGAAGACTTTTGCGGTAACCTTAACATTCACCACACGAAAATGGCGTACCCCATGCGCTAATGGCCAAGTACATCGTGCGAACCAAGACATTTTAACATTCCTCAGATCAACAACTGAAAACCCTAAAGATTGGGATCTCAAATTGAAAGATCTCCAATGGACCATGAACTCTCGACGTAATGCAACGACCGGTTTCAGTCCGAATGAACTTGTTTTCGACTTTCGTCGAGATATAGTCACCAATCTATTTCTAGCAGCCGTACATGATGATATTGACGACGACCACTCTACAATGTCCTCTGAAGAAAAAGGTAAGCAAGTTGCAGTAAACATTTCCAATGAACGTGAAAAATGGAAGCAAAAAAATATATGTTGAAAACGATTTGGTAGTCATCGAAAACGAACCAGCTTGTACAGGTGAATCTAGACAACTTGAGCCTAGGTTTCGAGGGCCATAAGTTGTTCGAAAAGTTCTACGTAACGATCGCTATTTGTTGGAAGATATCCCAGGGTATCAAATAACCAACAAGAAATTTTGTTCCGTTTACGCATCTGACAAAATGAAGCCTTGTTGGAGAAATTGTCTGACGACGAAATCGATGACGAAATCGAAGACGACTTAGGTCAGGAAGGGCCGAGTTGTCACGCCACAAAAATGCGCGTCTGAGTGTATTTGCCACCAAATACGCCTCTGGTTTAATTTTGACAAAATGATTCGACTCGGTGTGGGGTGGCATAAGAAGGGATTGTTGGAAAGGAGTCGAAGAGCAACAACCGTCGAAGACGGGTCGACTGTTGAAAAATTACATTAATTTATGTTCGTTTGATTTATTGTGATAGACTAAAATGAAGTGAGTAAGAGAAAGGATTACAAACTAGTATACAAAGAGATGAGAATAACGGAAAATAGTGATGGAAAGTGTTGCCACGTATATATATTTCCAACACTCCTTCTCAACACTTTACAAAAATTATTTACTTATATCTATTAATATATACCCATCTCTTTTGAGAATTGTAAATGCTTTAACTTTTGCAAATTTTTAGTTAACATGTCTGACATCATATTGTTTGTTGAAATATAATTTAAATCTGTTTCATTGTTAATGTACATCTGCCGGATATGATGAAATTCGATGTCAATGTGCTTGCTCCGTGCATGATAAATTGGATTCTTCACCAGACTTTGGGAACTCAGATTGTCGTTATTTATTACCATAGGTCCGCTCTTGCCAAAACCCATTTCTTTTAAAAGTTTGGTTATGTACGCCGCTTCTTTTGCTGCCGCAGATAATGCTATATACTCGGCTTCTGTACTACTTAGAGCTACGACGCTCTGTTTCTTAGATTCCCAAGAGAATACACCACCAGCTGCTACAAAGGCATACCCCGTATAGGACTTACGGTCAGTTGGATCACTATTCCAATCAGCATCTGCAAAGCCCTCAATATCTTTGCCAGTTTTTACGTAGTGTAATTTAAAATCCTCTGTCTTCTTCAAATACCGTAGTAAATGTTTTACTCCAGCTTCATGCTCTATATGTGGATCTGTATTACGCTGAGATAATTTTCTAACTGAATGGATGATGTCAGGACAAGTTGATATTGCTAAATACATTAGCGCGTCTACTATTGATTGATACTGCACTTTATCGACCTTCTTGCACATTTCGTTACTGCAATGAACCTTAAACCCAGCGTCTCTACAATCTTCCATATTGTACTCTTTAAGCAACCTTAAAATATACTGCTTTTGACACAACGTCATACTGCCCGTTTCACCGCAACGCTCTATTTCCATGCCCAAGAAATGCGTTAACTGACCACCGTCAACGATGTCAAACTTGCTTGATATGTCGGCATTGATCTGGATTAGTTCAGACTTATCCGAACTGGCAATGATTAAATCATCTACGAACACTGCAATTAAATTCGTAACATTTTTCGAATTTCTTACATAAATGCATGACTCGCTGGGACATGGCTTAAGTCCCATATCTTGAAGAACAGAATCTAATTTCGCATTCCATTCACGACCGCTTTGCTTTAAACCGTATAAAGACTTCTTTAGTTTCAATACGCGATCTGGATATCTTCTATCGATGAAACACTCTGGTTGCTGCATATAAACCTCGTCATGCAATTCACTGTTGAGATACACTGATGACACGTCAATTTGGTGTAAGTACAAATTATGTTCAACCGCCAATGCGATTACTATTCGGATATTTGCGTATCTGACGACTGGAGAAAATGTCTCAAAATAATTTACGCCGTATCGCTGACTGCAACCCTTGGCTACCAATCGCGCATTAAATTGCTTAATGTCGCCGAATTTGTCATGTTTAACAGTATATACCCACTTGCATCCAACCACCTTTTGACCTTGTGGCAAATCAGCAAGTATCCACGTGTCATTTTTCACGAGTGCTGCATACTCCTTCTCCATCGCGGCTTTCCATTCAGTAGAATGATCGCTATTTAACGCCTCTGCAACACTGTTTGGTGTCTCTACTGACTCTTCACACATTAAATGAAGTTCATTGTATTATTTTCGCGGACGTCCTCTTTTGCCAGTACGCAACAATTTTGGCCTACCTCGACCAATCACTACTGCATCCCGTACATTATTGGTGTCGTCGTCACTTTGATCACTTTCTACACCTTCGCTGTTTACCATTTGAGTATCTGCTACTTCGCGGTCGTTGTTTTTACTATGTAACTGCACTGTAGGCAACACGATGCCCTGCAGTTCACCTTCGTCGAATTCGATGAGTTTCGTATCTGCCTGTTGAGTATCATTAGGCTTTTCGATGAAGATGACATCGCGGCTGACAAAAACTTTTCTGCTTTCTTGATCATACAGACGATAACCCTTACTTATTTCTGAATAACCGACCATAATGCACTCTTTACCTTTAGTGCGAAACTTTTTTGATTGTTTTTTATCGAGAGCCACTGCCGTCGAACCGAAAATTTTAAAATGCGATACACTGGGTTTCGTACCCACCCACAATTCATGTGGCGTTTTGTTCACGAGAATTTTTGTCACTGTTCGATTACGTATACATGCAGCTGTTTTCACTGCCTCTGCCCATTTCTACCAATGTCACATTTGCACGTTCCGCTACACCGTTTTGCTGCGGAGTATAAGGCACTGTTAATTGTCTCATTATACCGTTTTGTTTTAAATAAGAATCAAACACATTTGATATGTATTCGCGACCGTTATCGCTTCTCAAGTTTTTAATTTTACATCCGGTTTGTTTTTCTGCCATAGCCATGTATTCCTTAAATGCCTCAAAAACAGCATCTTTCGTTTTTAAAAAATATACACTCATGTATCGCGATTTGTCATCAATGAATGTAGCAAAATATCGTGAACCACCAATTGATGTGCAATTTATTGGACCACAAACGTCACTGTGCACTACAGAAAGTAACTGTTTTGCAGGCTTTTCTGAAACTTGAGGAAAGGATTTCACACTTTACCAATCTTTAACACAAACACTGATTGGTTGCTTGACATGTCATTTAAACAATTAAAATTTACGTGTCCATACCGATTATGCCACTTAAATGCATTTCTTTCTGTATCATTTTGTGTAACTGTGCTTAAACATTTGTTATGATCGCTCTTGTATAAGTTATTCAAATGTAATGTTTAATTCAAAATTCCTTTATTTGCCGTCATCTCGGCTTAACTGTCAAGTATGAAGTGAAACTTATAATTATCCCTAACTTAGCTCAAGCCACCAACCCGCATCGCTGACCTTGCGCCTCGTGCATGGTGTTAGTTTACTTTGATGTCTGGCCAATGTTCTCACGCAAAATGTGCTAACTTAGCGACATGTGCAGAGTGGTAGGCTCTTGTTACGACGGGAATTAGGGTGTGTCGTTTCCTCGCGATAACTTTAGGGTGTGTCGTTTTCTCACGATAACTTATATAAAAAGTCCATTGTCCTTGAACGCTTTCAATAACACGTAATTTTTGTTATTTTTAATTTCGACGCAATCACGCTCAAACGAAACTGTATTCCCGCTTTCTACTGCTTTGCTCACAGACACAAAGTTATTTTGTAATGCTGGTACATAAAAAACATTTTTCAATGTAATCAGTGTACCGCCGACGTCAACGTCGCCACGGCCTACTGCGTCAATACACTGTCCACCAGCTAAACAAATTTTTTCACTAGCGTTCGTATATTTTGTAAACAAGCTGCGATCGTAACACAAATGCGAAGTTGCACCGCTATCCACGCACCAAGTATGCGTCGCCGACACCTTTCCGTTATTCGTTTTTGTATGCATCATAAAACAAGACCGTTCAACCAGAGAATGTAAAGTATAGAGAAGGTGCAAATCGAAATCTGTATGATGTTCGATTGGACGGCTAACAGAATTTATAAGATTGTGACACGGAATTTTACCATTCTCGCTGCTATTTAGCAGAATTGAGCAGGTGCAGTGGCAGAAATATATGTAAAATGACTAAGAATAAATAAAGAGAATTGCTTTGTAGAAAAATATACAAAATATACAAAGTCACACAGAGAATGTAAAAAAGCATTCTCTGAGTGACATATGCATGCTTATACTGTGTTATATGAACCATTGTCACATATGCGTGATTATTTTATGTTATTAAAACCATTGCTCTCCGAAAAATGGTAAAAACTTTATGTGATAAAATTTAATAAAAAATAATTTTAAATAAATTATTATTTCAAAAATATATTAATTTCGACTATCATAAAATGAACTTAAATGTGCTTGAAAAAGCTTAAGCGTTTTCAAGATTAAAGTTAAACACGTTGGACTCACTGAGATGCGCAACTAAGAGCTAATTGCCTGTGCTAAATTCGAATTTAAAAAATTCCGATTAAAATTGAAAAACATCCGTTTGCGGGTATAGTCTTTAATACAATATGAATCTTTATTTCAACAGTTCATTAGTTAGCCTAAATCTTAACCTAACGGCTTAGACTAAAGGTAAGTATATATACAAAAAAGGGGTAAGTATGTAGTTCTAATTCAATTCAGCAATCTTAAGTTCATGGTAATAGATTATTCTAATACATAGGTAGTAGATGATGGTTATGGTTATATACTACAAAAATTGTAAGTATTTTACATGATGTAAAACATTTTATAATGTATTCAAATATTTCAACAAATTTATTTCTTGAAAACATATTTTTAGATTTATAAAGTCGCATGACGCAACAGTGCTCATATAAAACACTTCTATTCATTCCTTTTATTTCTTCAAAAAAAATTATTGACCTTCATGAAATATGCATTTTTGCATTATTTCGTTATCATTTCCATATTTATACCAATAGAATTTCTGTGGCATAAACATATGCACATATATTATTTCTTTGGAACATTTGTCTGTATGTTTATGAAAGCAAATGCGAGCCACATACATATGTACATCATAATAACAAGAGTCGCACGCATCTTTCGCATCTCCGTTATCACGATCAACCAATGGCCGAAACTAGCGTTTTGTCGAAGAGTCAAGTGCTGAACACATTGAGCGCGACAGACTGTTCTGTCAAATATTAAAATACACACGTTCTTGTGGACACAGTTATGTAGTTGTGCAGCTGCCTCAATAACTGTGTCCCTAAGAACGTGTGTATTCTAATATTTGACAGATGTCGTTTGCAGTCTGTCGCGCTCATTGTGTTCAGCACTTGTGTGATGATAGATATTTCAAGCTGTGCCGAAAAAAATAAACGAATGGCCGCCGATTGTCACCGCTTTCCTTGCCCTTGTAACAGCTTCACCATCCAACGTGCGTAAATATGTATGCATGTATACGTATGAGCATGAATACATTTCGACGCAGATTTTTGTCACGGAAAAATATTTTAGACAAATATTATAAATCGACAACTCCTATGTTGCCACTTTTCTCACTTCTTTTTTAGAACAAACACCAGAAGATGTTCACTTCAATTATGATTTTTAGCTTTTGCCACAAAATGAAAGGCAAAAATTGAAAGTAAATTCCGTCGGGATTCGAACCAGTGCACTCATTGTGGCTCTTCGAACACTTGCCACCAGCACCACCATTGACACTTATATTGCGTTGTCCTAATTATGGTTTGGTTAGGCATGAAAGAAATATACAATGGATCGCCGATTGTTACCTCTTTCCTTGCTGCTGGAACAGCTTCGCCAACAAACTAGCGTAAATTAGGGATGATCGATATTCAAAAAACATCGATGTTGACATCGATGTCATAATCGAAAGCTCAACATCGATGTTCGATATTTATCAAAACCCGAACATCGATGTTGAATCCATTGATAATTTTCACATTAATAATTGACAAAGAAATAAAACAATCTATAAGTTCGAAATTTATTAAGCAACAGATCAAATTATTACATATACCAATATTTTTTATTAATTGACTGAAGGAAAAGTAATTTTGATAAAGAAGAACCTTTTAATCGGTTTCTTTGTTGATAAAGAGTAGAACCAGCTTTTGAAAACAGTCTTTCGGATGGCGTTGATGTCGCGATAGTACCCAAATATTTTACCGCTATTTTTTTTAATTTCGGGTAAGTGGAACCGATGACATTATTCCAAACTTGGAGGGGATCTTGTTTAAGATCAGACACTGGATTTTTCAAAAAGTAAATCAACTCTGAAGGCATTTCGTGATCACTAGACAAAGGCGTAGAGTTTTTGTCATTTACAAGTTTATAATGTTCGCTCCACAAATTAGATTCTTCTGTTGTATCTGGCGAACAACTAATAACTTCTTCAATTACTTCTGTTTCCGTCGTAGTATTTAATAATTCTTTGACACATTTAATTGCTTTCAAACATGCTATGGGATATTTTTAAATCTTGGGTCTAGCAATGTAGATACAGCAAGTATTTGAACATGTTCAGACGGTAACAAGCGTTTACTGATTTCAGATATTATACTCTGCTTAAGATCCTGACCCAAAGAACTGTTTGTTTTGATGTTATTCATTTTTAAGTTTAGCATTCGTCCTATGGGAATGACTTTGCTGCTAGTAACATAGTCTTCTCCACATATTTCTTTAGTAGCAACTTCTATAGGGCGTAAAATTTCAAAGATTTCAGTTAACTCTTCAATACCTTTTGCAGTTATCATTGGAGGAGCACTTGTATGGCAATTAACAATTTGATTAATCGTTGGCCGCAGATGTAAAAATCTTTCCACCATATGAAAGGTGGAATTCCAGCGAGTGCTGACATCTTGTATTAATTTTAGATCAGAATCCTTTCGTAATTCATCACTCGCCGCTACACTATGCTTGAACCAGGTGACAATCCTTTTAACAGATGCAATCAATTCTGGTAAGTGCTTTGTTTTTGCAGTCGATTTTTGAGCTACTAAATTCAGTAGGTGAGCAAAACAAATAATATGGCATTTTTTTTCCAAATGAGATATCTACAGCTTTAACAACATTTGCTCCCCCATCAGTTACTACAGTGAATACTTTTTCTGGATCTATACACCATTCATGACATGTCTGCAACAGCATTCTTCCAATGTATTCAGCAGTGTGCGATTCGTTTAACTCATAAACTCCTAGAGTCACTGATGTCATGCGATCTTCGTCAAGAAAGTGTATAGTGACACCAAGAAAACTCTTAGTCTGCATAGTATCCGTCCATATGTCGGTTGTCAGGGTTATATTACGCATACCTTTGATTTTATTTTTAATAAGATTCTGTGTAACTTCATATCGGTTCTCTAGCATTCTCTTGAAAGTATGCCTGGATGAAACTTTATACAGAGGAGTAGCTGTTTTCATTAAGTTTAGAAATCCTTCATTTTCAACAATCTGGAACGGCTGTGAATCTTTGCAAATCATATACAAGATAGCATTTGAAAGTCGAACGCCCTTAGTTCCATTTTCAGTAAATTCAGATATGCTCCTGAAACTCTCATTTAGTGTCGGCTGGAATATTTTTTTGCGAAGAGATGCACTTATGTCACTTTCATTACAACTACAATCAGAATCAATTGAACCGTTGTCATATAAAGCAGAGTCAGGTGTAATTCTCTTAGCAGAAGTAGAAGCAGTTGACATTAAAGGTTTTACGAATGTCTCCTTACGTAATTTCTTTGCGTCTATTTTATGAACTGTGTTCTCGTCGTTGCCATGTTTCCCTAATAATGAGCTATGCATTTTTTCAATACGTAACTTTAGATTTGTAGTGTTGCCACAAGTTTTTATGAATTTATGGCAAGACCGACATTTGGCTTCGTTATTTTCAAGTTTTTCAAAAAATTCCCAGAAGCGACATTTTGGGGGCATTTTTAATTCTATTCCTGTATCCCTGAAAACATACAATCAAGTGAAAATAAAATTCAGACATTAACTCGAATAACCAAAACATGCAAAAATATTCATTGAAAAGTTCATAAAATAAAGTGTTATATCACCTTAATATACTACTTCCAATTCAACCAAAACAGCAAGCATTTACACCACAGCCGTAATTCAAAATTCAAAATTTTCAAATTTTGCGCAAAAGAACAAATACATATATGCTCTGTCTATGCTTTCCTTGTCTTTAATACAGCATTTATAACCTTAAAAATAATAATTTCCTTTAGCAAGGGCAAAAAGCAAGCAGATGAATTCAATATTTAGATAGAATTCAATAATTAAAAACTTACATATTGTTGCATTCCATGTAATATGTATACATATATGCACACCAGTAGAATACTAACAAATCAGTTATTTAAATTTACTGACAACACAATTTTTTATCAACAAACAAATAGAAAAGGGAGTGAGCGTAAATTAGCAAGACGACGAATCACGAAGAACGAAGGAATGAAGGGAACGACCGGAATGACGCGTTCACAATAAAAAATTTTATTTGTGGCTGCGTTCATAGACGACATAATTTGTTTCCTAAGTTGCATTGGTTTGGTGGACGTCCGCGTCGTGCGTGAGGCCGTAAGTTAACATCGATGATCGATTCCGTTAACATCGATGTTGCGATATTTTTCGTATGGTAATAATATCGATATTAAAACATCGTTGTTTTTGCTTTCATATCGATGATCATCGAACATCGATGTTCATCGAACATCCCTAGCGTAAATATGTATGCATATACATATATGAGCTTGCATACATATCGACGCAGATTTTTGCGAGCCACGAAAAAATATTTTAGAGTTGACAAATATTGTATATCGGCAAGAGCTATATTGCCATTTTTTTCACTTCCTTCTGTGAAGAAGCATCAGAAAGTTGTTCAATTTATGATTTTTAGCTTTTGCCATCGTCGCGAAAAGACGCTTGTAGGCAAAGGCATGCTCGGGGAGATGTTACGGCGTCTGTTGTTATGAATGAAGCGAGGTCGCTTGTGGCATATGCGCCTGCGTTTATGAATGAAATCGTTTTTGTTGTAAAATTTACTACATTTGGGCTTCACCAATTCGGCTGCCATATTGACTTGTGATGCTTCAGCTATTTGGACAATTGTTGTTTTTGTAGAATAATGCTTAAATTTTTTGTTGGTGATATACACATGTGTACGCATATGTGTGTTTGTATGCTTGTGCATTATTTGTTCGTTGTTCGTATGTTTTTTTTTTTTTTTTTTTTTTTTTTTTTAATAGTAGGAGGAAGCATCGAAAGCCGGAGTGCGGGACTTTAATCCGCTAAACCTAACGTACTCCCACCTCATGTCTCTCCCACGGGACCACTGGACAAAGTATTACTTCATGGGAGAGAAGAAGACGTTTAAGTCTCCTCTAATGCACGGACTGACTGACGCCTAATCTGTTCTAAATGTCTCAACTTTGTCATAATTAGATTTGCCGCTCTGCTGACAGCTTTCCACTTTACAGAGGACTCACACATATGTGCAGTCAAATTTTCCACCGTGATACTACCTCGCAGGGTGGTTTTCAACATTTCCCTTATACTTGAAAACCGTGGGCAATAAAAGAACACGTGTTCAGAGTCTTCTATACACTCTGTACACGTCGGACAGTATTGACTAAAGTCATGACGATATTTGAATAGATAGCTTCTGAAGCATCCATGCCCACTGAGTATTTGCGTAAGGTGGAAATCCAGGTCTCCATGTTTCCTACCTATCCACGAGTGTATGTCCGAAATCAGTCGGTAGGTCCACCGTCCTTTGCATGAAGTTTGCCACCGCTGCTGCCACATTGCAATGCTTTTTATTCTCTCTTCTCTTTTTGCTGTGGTAGACGTCTCTGCTAAGTTATATATTCGCGCGAATTCGTCACCCTGGATGTCAATCGGTGTCATACTGGCTAATACCTCAGCAGCGTCATTTGAAATGGTTCGGAAAGCACTTATCACTCGTATTGCTGAAAGCCTATGCACAGTGTTAATTGGTCTAGCATATGATTTTGTTTCTAGCGCCTGTATCCATATTGGAGCCGCATACAGGATCACTGAGCTTATTGCCTTAGCTATTAAACATCGTCGGCTGGAACGCACACAGCCTTTATTTGCCATCGTTCTGGACAACGCATTATATATTCTATTTGCTCTACTTGTCGCATTTTTCAAGTGTTCTTTGAACTTGAGTCTTGAGTCCAATATTACCCCAAGATACTTCAACTGCGGCTGTGAAGTAATCTCACATTCACCGATGGTCAGCGATATTTTCTCCTCAATTCTCCTTGAGCTTATGAGCAGGACTTCTGTTTTCTGCTCAGCCAGCTCTAGACTCATGGTAGTAAACCATCGGCGCAGACCATTTATGCTGTCATTGCATTTGATCCGGAGGTCATCCAGATGTTTGGCTACAGCTACCACTATGAGGTCATCCGCATAAGCGATTGTTTTCACATTTTTTGATTGCGGTATTCTTAATACCCCGTCGTACATCAGGTTCCATAGCAGCGGGCCTAAAATCGAGCCTTGCGGTACTCCACTTGAGACAGTGTAGCTCTGAGTTCCCTCGTCCGTCTCGTATAGCAATCTCCTATTTTGAAAATAACTCATTATAATATTTATAAGATACTGAGGAGCGTGTATATCGTGTAGAGCTTTTATTATATTTGCCCACTTTGCGGAGTTGAACGCATTCTTCACATCCAGGGTTATTAGCGCGCAGTATTTTTTCCTACCACCTTTCCATCTTTTTCCGCTTATTGCACATTTTGCAGTATCAACTATTTCTCTTAGTGCGTCAATAGTGGACCTCTTTTTAATAAAGCCGTATTGTCTCTCTGATAATCCGCCGGCTTTTTGGATTGCTAACTCCAAGCGGTTTCTTACAATGCTTTCGTACACTTTTCCAATTGTGTCGAGCATGCAAAGAGGTCGATAAGATGAAGGTTCTTCTGGTGGCTTTTTTGGCTTTGGGAGTAGAACCAGACGCTGTATCTTCCACGGATCAGGGAACACCTCTTCTAATATACACGCATTGTACATGTTAACAAATAAGGGTCTTAGAGTTATCGCTTCTTTAAGGGCTCTATTTGGTATACCATCTATTCCGGGCGCTTTAGAGTTTTTGATTTTTTTCGCAACAGCCAAAAGTTCGTCTTCTGTGACTAATAGGGATGGCTCCGTAGCTTCGTTTCGTTTAGTATAGGAAATGGAGGCATGTGTCGGGAATAACGCTTCGACAACATTTTTCATAAAGGATGCGTTCTTAGGTTGCTGGGACTTATGTTTAAACTTTGACATACAGATTTTGCATGCCGCTCCCCAGGGGTCTATGTTCGCTTCTTCACAGAGCTTTTCGAAACAGGATCTCTTACTACGGATAATGGCTGACTTCAGGAGCTTTTTCTGATATTTAAATGATTCTCTGAGGCTGATTTCGTTATCACCTCCCTGGTTACGCTGGTGGCGGCGTCTAGCTGAGTGACAGAGCTTCCTCAGCTTGGCGATTTCGTCGTTCCACCAGTATACCGGCTTCCTATTTATATTGTATCTCGTCCTGCGCATAGTTGCATCGCATGCTGCAACTAGCTCCTTCTGCACAGCGGATACTAAGTGGGCGGCATCTGCGCCTGATGCCTTTAATACACTCCAAACACTCTCAAAAACGCCAGTATCAAAGTCTTTTTGCCGCCAGCTTCGTTTTCGACAAGTATATCTACGACAGAGTTCCGTTTCCTGGGAAAGCGAAACTTCGGCAATTATAGCCATGTGGTCGCTATTTTTATACATGTCTGACACCTTCCACTTTATATGCCTGCTAAGCGCGTCGTTGGCAAACATTAGGTCTATTATTGATCCTTTATTTCCCTTTTGAAAGGTATTTTGTGTCCCACTGTTTATAATCATAAGGTTTGTTTGACTCAAGAATTCTAAAATGAGGCGACCACGATGGTTTGTAATTCTACTACCCCAAGCAGTAGACCATGCGTTGAAATCTCCCGCTATTATTATTGGTGATTTGCTTCTGATTTCTAAAGACAACTCCAGGAGAAAATCTTCAAATTCGCTAATTGTTGCGCTAGGTCGAGCATAGCAGCTTACAAAAAATATTCCTTGTATAATCGCCCATGTAAAGCCATTATGGGTTTCTTTGGAGCGAGATGTGAAGGCTTGTCCTTTGCAGGCCCATATTGCTGCTTTGCCACTTATATCTTTACACCAAGTGCTTTCCGAACGTTGAGAATATTGTTCGCTTAATATGGCGACATCTATGTTTTCTTCAAGCACCGTCTGTTTTAGCAGGTCTTGTGCTGCAGCGCAATGATTGAGATTGAGTTGCAGTATCTTCATTTTCCCGTTGACTTCAACATATCTGCGTATTTAGGACAGGCCGTACTCAGAACAGAGTGTTCCCCTTTGCAGAGCATACAACATGGGGAATTTGTGCATGACTTTGCCACGTGACCTGGGGTTCCGCAACGTGTACAAAGGGAAGACCTATCAATGGGGCTGCAACATTTGTGCGCTATATGTCCTAGTTGGAAGCACCTAAAACAACGAGTAATAGGTGAAAATTCCCGGAGACGACAAATAGACCACCCGATCTTTACTTTACCGCATTTAAGTAAAGTTTTGGCATCCTCAGCCCGTAGGCTTATAAGCGCAATTTGAGTGCCACTTCGAGTTTTCCGCAAATTTTTTATATTTTGGTTCCCCAGGTTTTGGATCCCACACTCCTTTTGTAATGCCTCGCAAATTTCTTCAGGGGTGGTTATCTCATCCAAGTCTTTGCACATAATAGTAATATTATGAGTTTTTGGCTGTATTACGGCCATATCACCAATAACTCCCTCTAGGGCGCTTTCGAACGTATCGGCTCTCTTTTCTGTTTGACTTTTTAATTCGATTAGTAGGTCTCCTTTGAGGGTTTTTCTAATATACCTCACGTTTGAACCCAGTTCTTCAAGGCCGCTGTCGCATTTTATTTTTTTCAGTATATCCGCATACGATGCTCCCTCTTTTTTTGTTAAAATAATAGCGTCTGGTTTCGACCTGATTCTCTTCTCAATCGGTTTCTTCTTTCTGACAACGTCTACCCATTTTTCGCCTGCGGGCTTGTCTCCCAAACTGTCTTTGTGCATGCATTCAGTGACCTCACTATATGTTGCTTGCACTTTATGAATCATGTTTTTCGGCTTCTTCGTTGGTGGCAGATATCCCAATATCTCGCGAGGTCTCTTCGGGGCATTTTTATCACTTTTTATAGGGGATACCTGCGACGCCTTTCCTACCATAACTTTTTTTGACGGGTTTTCTTGCTTTTCAGCCTTGTCATACAAGCTTGTTATACAGCTTAACAGATCACGCATAGCTTGGTTAATATGTCTCTGACCAGACATCATGCTTTCGAGCTCTTTAATTTTTTTACCCAGTTTGCAGAAAATATTGGGATTTTCATTATTTTGAAACTGCTCAGATTTTCCACCTTTGCCTGCTTGGTCGGCATTTTCACATATTTTTGCTGATCCAGCAGCGGTGGCTTCCTCAGGTTTGCCTTTTGGAGGCGTTCTCAAGATTTTTGAGTTCCTCCGAAAAGGATTCTCTGGTGTACATCCCAAACTGTTCTCAGAGGCCATAACTCCGGCAGAGAATAGTTGGGAACACCTGTCAGTGGGTACGTTCAGTCTTTGCCCTAACAAACCTTACCTATATTTTGATGGTTGGCAATGCCGTAACCAAAGCAAAACGAAGAAGGAGAAAAAGGAGAAACAAAACAAAAGACAGCTGCTAGACTAAAACAAAACGGCAAAAAAGAATTAAGTGCACGTTTTGATTCGCTGTTACGTGGGGAAATTCCTATTTAATTTCTACTTTATATATATTTAATTACCAAAAAAAAAGGGGCAGGTAAGTGCCAAATAAATTCTATTGTAACCAAATCAAAGTACTTATCTAATTTTTGGTACCAGTATCCAATGAATCAAAGATCCAGTTCCAGTCTCCCAGTGAGTCTCAAATAAAAACAAGCGTTTTACCACTTTAAAAACTACAAATTCTTGATATTCTATTTTAGACCACTAAAAACACGTCTACTTTCACTGACTTGTAACAGCGTGTATACAAATATATGTACACATATATGAATGTATGAACATGCAGATCAATGCCCGCACATGGTAGGAAAGGCGTCGCAGGTATCCCCTATCAAAAGTGATAAAAATGCCCCAAAGAGACATCGCGAGATACTGGGATATTTGCCACCAACGGAGAAGCCGAAAAACATGAGTCATAAAGTGCAAGCAATATATAGTGAGGTCACTAAATGCATACACAAAGACAGTTTGGAAGACAAGCCCGAAGGCGAGAAATGGGTAGACGTCGTTAGAAAGAAGAAACCGATCGAGAAAAGAATCAGATCGAAACCAGACGCTATAATCTTAACAAAAAAGGAGGGAGCGTCGTATGCGGACATCCTGAAAAAAAATAAAATGCGACAAAGGCCTTGAAGAACTGGGTTCAAACGTGAGGAACATTAGAAAAACCCTCAAAGGAGACCTGCTAATCGAATTAAAAAATCAAGCAGAAAAGAGAGCCGACAAGTTCGAAAGCGCCCTAGAAGGAGTTATTGGTGAGATGGCCGTAATACAGCCAAAAACTCATAATATTACCATAACGTGCAAAGACTTGGATGAGACAACCACACCAGAAGAAATCTGTGAGGCATTACAAAAGGAGTGCGGGATCCAAAACCTTGGGAAGCAAAATATAAAAAATCTGCGGAAAACTCGGAGCGGCCCCCAAATAGCTCATATATGCCAACGAGCTGAGGATGCCAAAACTTTACTTAAGTGCGGTAAAGTAAAGATCTGGTGGTCTATCCGTCGTCTCCGGGAATTTACACCTATTACTCGCTGTTTTAGGTGTTCTGAAACAGACGGTGCTAGATGAAAACATAGATGTCGCCATATTAAGCGAACAATATTCTCTACGTTCGGAAAGCACCTGGTGTAAAGATATAAGTAGCAAAGCAGCAATATGGGCCTGCAAAGGACAAGCTTTCACATCTCGCTCCAAAGAAACCCATAATGGCTTTACATGGGCGAAAATACAAGGAATATTTTTTGTAAGCTGCTATGCTCGTCCTAGTGCAACAATTAGCGAATTTGAAGATTTCCTCCTGGAGCTGTCTCTAGAAATCAGAAGCAAATCGCCAATAATAATAGCGGGAGATTTTAACGCATGGTCCACTGCTTGGGGTAGCAGAATTACAAACCATCGTGGTCGTCTCATTGTAGAATTTCTGAGCCAAACAAACCTTATGATTTTAAACAGTGGCACACAAAATACCTTTCAAAAGGGCAATAAAGGATCAATAATAGACCTTATGTTTGCTAACGACGCGCTTAGCAGGCATACTAAGTGGAAGGTGTCAAACATGTACACAAATAGCGACCATATGGCGATAATTGCTGAAGTTTCGTTCTCCCAGGAAACGGAACGCTGTCCGAGAAATACCTCTCGAAAACGAAGTTGGCGTCAAAAGGAATTTGAAACCGAGGTTTTTCAGAGCGTCTGGAGTACGGCAAATGCATCAGGCGAAAACGCAGCCCACTTAGTATCCGCTGTGCGGAAAGAACTAGTTGCAGCTTGCGATGCAACTATTCGCAGGACGAGATACTATAACAATCGAAAGCCGGTATACTGGTGGAACGACGAAATTGCCAAGCTGAGGAAGCTCTGTCACTCAGCTAGACGCCGCCTTCTGCGTAACCTGGGAAGTGATAACGAAATCAGCCTCAGAGAAGCATTTAAATGCCAAAAAAAGCTTCTGAAGTCAGCCATTGTCCGTTGTAAGAGATCCTGTTTCGAAAAGCTCTGCGAAGAAGCCAACTTAGACCCCTGGGGAACGCCATACAAAAGTTGTATGTCAAAGTTCAAAAATAAGTCGCAGCAACCCAAGAATGCATTATTTATGAAAAATCTTGTCGAAGCGTTATTCCCGACACATGCCTCCATTTCCTATACTAAACGAAACGAAGCTACGGAGCCCCCCCTATTAGTCACAGAAGACGAACTTTTGGCTATTGCGGAAAAGATCAAAAACTCCAAAGCGCCAGGAATAGATGGTAAACCAAATAGAGCCCTTAAAGAAGCCATAACCCTAAGGCCCAGCTTATTTGTTAACATGTACAATGCGTGTATATTAGAAGAGGTATTCCCCGATCCGTGGAAGATACAGCGTCTGGTTCTACTGCCAAAGCCAAAAAAGCCACCAGAAGAACCTTCATCTTATCGACCTCTTTGCATGCTCGACACAATTGGAAAAGTGTACGAAAGCATTGTAAGAAACCGCTTGGAGTTAGCAATCCAAAAAGCCGGCGGATTATCAGAGAGACAATACGGCTTTATTAAAAAGAGGTCCTCTATTGACGCACTAAGGGAAGTAGTTGATACTGCGAAATGTGCAATAAGTGGAAAAAGATGGAAAGGTGGCACAAAAAATTACTGCGCGCCAATAACCCTGGATGTGAAGAATGCGTTCAACTCCGCAAAATGGGCAAATATAATAACAGCTCTGCACGATATATACGCTCCTCATTATCTGATAAATATTATAATGAGTTACTTTCAAAATAGGAGATTGCTATTCGACACGAACGAGGGCACTCAGAGCTACACTATCTCCAGTGGAGTACCGCCAGGGTCGGTTTTAGACCCGCTGCTATGGAACCTGATGTACGACGTGGTGTTGAGAATACCGCAACCAAAAAATGACCTCATAGTGGTATCTGTAGCCAAACATCTGGATGACCTCCGGATCAAATGCAATGATAGCATAAATGGCTTGCACCGATGGTTTACTACCATGAGTCTAGAGCTGGCTGAGCAGAAAACAGAAGTCTTGCTCATAAGCTCTAGGAAAATTGAAGAGAAAATATCGCTGACCATAGGAGAATGTGAGATTACTTCACAGCCGCAGCTAAAGTAGCTTGGGGTAATAGTGGACTCAAGGCTCAAGTTCAAGGAACACTTGGAGAATGTGACACGTAAAGCAAATAAAATATATAATACGTTATCTAGAATGATGGCTAATAAAGGCTGTGTGCGTTCCAGCCGACGATGTTTAATAGCTAAGGTAATAAGTTCAGTTATCCTGTATGCGGCTCCTATATGGATACAGGCGCTAGAAATAAAATCATATGCTAAACCAATTAACCCAGTGCATAGGCTATCAGCAATACGCGTGATAAGTGCTTTCCGAACTATTTCAATTGACGCCGCCGAGGTATTAGCCAGTATGGCACCGATTGACATCCAGGGAGACGAATTCGCGTGAATATATAATTTATCAGAGACGTCTACCACAGCAAAAAGAGAAGAGAGAAATAAAAGCATTGCAATGTGGCAGCAACGGTGGCAAACTTCATGCAAAGGACGGTGGACCTACCGACTGATTTCGGACATACACTCGTGGATAGGTAGACAGCATGGGGATCTGGATTTCCATTTTACCCAAATACTCAGTGGGCATGGTTGCTTCAGAAGCTACCTGTTCAAATATAATCATGACTTTAGTCCATACTGTCCGACGTGTTCAGAGTGTAGAGAAGACTCTGAACACGTGTTCTTTTATTGCCCTCGGTTTTCAAGCTTAAGGGAAAAACTGAAAACCACCCTTGGAGGTAGTATCACTGTGGAAAATTTGACAGCACTTATGTGCGAGTCCTCTGTAAAGTGGAAAGCTGTCAGTGAAGCGGCAAATGAAATTATGACAAAATTGAGACAATTAGAACAGTTTAGGCGTCAGTCAGTCCGTGCAATAGAGGAGACTTAAACGTCTTGTTCTCTTTCATGAAGTAATACTTTGTCCAGTGGTCCCGTGGGAGAGACATAAGGTGGGAGTAGGTTAGGTTTAGCGGATTAAAGTCCCGCTCTCCGGCTTTCGATGCTTTCTCCTACTATAAACTATAAAAAAAAAATAAAAAAAAAATAAAAAAAAAAAAACGTGATCAAATCGTGATTTGAATTTCTGAACGCGCACATGCTACACATGCATTCATATGAGCATGTACAGGTACATAAATTAATATGATAGAAGATATACGTACATACATACATATGAATTTATTTTTGTGATAAATTTAATTTCTATTAGTAAGAAATATAATACAAAATTATTTATAGTAGATATAGTACATTATGTAAAAATCAAATAAAATTATTAAATATGCAAGTCCAAATTGACTATAAATACCTCATATCATAATTAAGTATTTTTACATGCCAATATGAAAATGCCGACGGCAAAACGCAAAAGCATATGTACACTTACATATTTGCATACATTGCGATTCCCAAGTTGAAACCAAAAATTGAAGCATGAAAATATCACAATGCTGTGGCTAGGAGTATCATAAGGAGCATGCATACATACATATATATATTTATGTCTCTTCATATTCTAGAGTATGTGAGAGAGCTGTATTTGTACACATTTTTAGCTGTTAAAAATGAAATATCAAAGACCTTATTTTTCTTCAATGTTCCCCGATTGCCCATACATGCTATGGCATCATATGCCGTACATACTTATATTATTTCTTTTCATACTCACTGGTGGAATATGTGAGAGAACTGTAAAAAATACTAACATTTCAAATCGAGAATTCTGTGGTTGTGAGGTGAAATTCCGTATCACAATTTTATAAAATGTTCGACATCGAACCTGCACCTTCTCTATACTTTACATTCTCTGGTTCAACCCTGTTGCTTTCTTGCTTGCACTCACTCGTTTTCGGCTGTCTACATGCTGCTGCGAAATGTCCACGCCGACCGCAATTGAAACACTTGGCATTTTTACCGTTTTTACTGTTCTTGTTGTTGTTTCCTAAACCGTTTGCTACGCTTGCTTTGTTTTTGTTCTGGAAATTACTAGATACGCATGTCTTAGCTTGCATTAGCACTTCTGTACTTTTTTCTTGTTTTTCTTCAATTGCACATTGCCGCGCACCCTCTTCCAGTAATTTCACTTTTAACGCATTAAATGATGGTAATGTGTCCCGTGTTTCCATTGCAACAACAAAATTTTCATTTTGCGCCGGCAAACTTGATAATAAAATTATCACTAATATTTCCTCTGGAAGTTCAACTTCTATTTCAGAGAGACTCTCGCGAATTCCACAAAATTCGTTTGTATGATTTGCAATAGCAGTCCCTTCAAACATATTTAGTTGTAATAGTTTTTCAAACAACAAAATCTTTCGCGCAGGCCCTTTTGGTTGATGTATTTCGCGGAACTTATTCCATGCTACCAATGCGCTTGTCAAATGCTTCACATGGTTTATTTGTGACGGTTTTACACAAAGTAAAATTGAAGCCAATGCTTTTTCATTTTTAATATCATATGCCGCTTTTTCCGCAATCCTCATAGTGTCTGATTTGACCTCACGGCCACACACAACGCCACACAGATCGGAGTGTACAAGAACACTTTTCATTTGCACCGACTACGACGCGTAATTGGAATCGTCCAATTTACCGATTTGGAACAACGAACTCATTGTCTTTTAACCTATAATACACCGACGGACAGTATAATTATTTGCGTTTACGAATTTAAATACCGACACACAGTCTTTCGCTATATTAACACACAAAAACGCGTGCGCACAAGTCTATCACACAATTTCAAGTTCACGAATGCCGACACACAGCAGTGCCCTGGGCCCATAACCTGTTCGTTTGATTTATTGTGATAGACTAAAATGAAGTGAGTAAGAGAAAGGATTACAAACTAGTATACAAAGAGATGAGAATAACGGAAAATAGTGATGGGAAGTGTTGCCACGTATATATATTTCCAACAATTTATATTTATATTTTCTTCATTAATTGTTTTTTTTTAATAAACTTAATTTTGTTACCATAAAAATACGTTTGTACTGTTCATGTGTATCGCGTCAATATTCAAAAAGGAATCGTATCATTACACCTACATGATGTTGACACCCGTTATGCTTGTATTGGAAAATCTTATGAATGTGTGAGAGCACATCAGTAACAAACTCTTAAGTTCTCAACAAGCTTACATGAAAGGTATGTAGGTTGACACTGCTTTGCACGATGTAATGTCATGGCTGTAGGGAACCCTTAAGTACAAGGAATTTGCCGTAGGTACCTTTATCCCTGGTCGAGACCAACGGTCTGATACACTTAGTCGAGACCAATGGTGCTTGGCTAAGTGTTTACAAACATTTGTTTGGAAATACGTGCTGTATTTACGCTCATATACGTATAATATAGATACATTTTTGAAATTTCTTACCTCTCGATTTGGTTTGGGCATACTCTGAACTACCTGAAAAAGAAAAATGAAACTCGTATGCGGCTTTTAAAATGAAATACAACGCATTCCTTTTCGTTCATTTTTTGATTTATTTAGGAGTATATGAATAATTTTTGAGCGATTTTTCAATTGATTTTATGATGATGGGTCCTGAGGAATACAAAAAAAACCATATGTAATAAATTTTCGAATGCTGTTGACAAACTGGATTTGAACATTTAGAACAGAAAAATCGAGTTTTACGACGCAATTCATAGCTTTCTTGCAAACAAAGTCTGCAATATCCCCTTCCTTTGAGTGTGTCAGCACCTTTTGATGTTACTAATCGTGATGGGATGTTGAGTGAACGACCGAAAAAGAATTCAAAAGCCGTTGCCAATGTTCTCGATAAATTGTAAAGAAAGGTGCGTCGTGCATCCTTTTTATCTAGATGATCGATTTCTTTGCAAACCACGAAAGCAGTAAATCCCATCACATCCAACAAGTTGCAAAAAAAGGCAAATGTCCATCGTTTCGTTGGCCGTTTTGTAGTGTAAAGGGCAACCATCTGATCCATGCAGTCAACGCCAGCCTTTGTTGAATTATAAAATAAAATTGCTTCCGGTTTTTTGGCTTCACCTTCACAATCCTTTGTGTAGTGTAGTGTGACTGCCTTGTTCTTTTTCGGAACATGGCTACAATCGAAATCGACGAAAGCAAGTCCAATGGTAGCCAATCGTTTGGCTCCTGTCAGTGTTGTGAAAAAGTTGTCAGCTACTATTGTTCTGCCCGTGTTTTCGTACCGTTTCACAAGTTTGAGCAATACATTTTCTCCTTGGTTCACTTCACGCTCTCCGCCATCCTTTTGTCCCGTGTACAATATACCTTGCAATGGGTATTTTGTTTGTGAGTCACATGCCCACCAGATTTTCACACCGTATTTGGCTGGTTTTGATGGTATGAATTGCGTAAACTTTGTCTTGCCACGATACGGAAACAATTGCTCATCAATCGTTACACTTTCATGCGGCTCATAGTTTCTGGCGAGGTTTTCATTTAAAAAATTCCATATATCGCGAATTGCGGCAGCCTTATCAGATTGAAGTCGGAATGAACGTGTGCGGCCATCATCGAAACGGATATATCGCGTCAATAACTTGAATCGTTTGAGTGACATCGCCGATCGAAAGATGGCCACCACAAAAGTGGTGTAAACTGCATATTATTGTGCGTTACACCAGAAGCAATAAGAATGCCAATAAATGCATCAAGTTCGGTGCTAGTGAAATCCACCCAAACTTTAGGTTTTGAGGTTAGATTTTCTGCATTCCATTTTGCAAATTGGTCTCTTCCATAACGATTTGTTTGACTGATGATAATGAATAAAATATTGGTAGTAAAAAACTGTTTGAATACCTCAATGGGAACAGAGTTTTGTTGCTTCGGTCCAGGCCTAAAGCGCACAATATTGTGTGCTTCGAATTGCTTCATTAGGCTCTTTTTTTCCATTCTGTCCCATCTTTATCGTAGTAAGAAGTTTCAGTAGCAGCCGGAGTTTCACGCTCTTCTTCTTCTACACCATTAATTACTTCCTCTTCGTCGCTATCTAATATTTCATTCGGCTCGATTTCGATTTCATTTTCAATATCCGATGCATCTTCAAATGGCACATAAACGACGTCTCTATCATCGTCATCGCTTTCGAATGGATCCACTTCTTCACGCACAACATCATTATTTTCATTTTGAATGTCATTTACCAATGTTGATGTTAAGCGATCATAAAATTCTGCACTGATGTTTCTAGAACGTAATCGTGTATTATACACATATTCCACCATCACTCATTATTATAACCAAACCGAACAGAATAATAAAAAACAAGATGAGAACTGGCGCAAAATATGCGTATTTTCATAGTAATATGTTGTGCGTTCAACTATCTGTCATCAACTGACTTGCTTAATACAAAAGTATACAGAAAATGAATTCATTAGAGAGAGAGAGAAGAAGAATACTGTAGCAAAAATAAACACACAAAATCCAAGCACCATTGGTCTCGACTAAGGTGAAATATTATAATATCCTTTTTTCGTCCTTTTTGATACGATATCCTTGAATTTTTTTTTCTGAATTCTATAGACAATAAAATACTAGGAAGCTACCTGGAAGCGCAAGTCGTTTGTTACACTCTAAATATATTTAAATAACATTTAAAAAGAAAATATGCCAGACCCGTTGGTCTCGATGAGGGTTCTCGACATCGATAGGACATTTAATAATTGCGATCGGAATTTAGTACTATTTGCGACAGAACGTTGATAGAGGAGTGCGGTAGTACTAAGAGGTCTAGAAAAACATAAATGTTTTTATTTATGAGAAGGCATCTGGTCACCAACGTGCATCTCCCCTCATTCGGAAATTAACGTCTTCAACTTGTTGAAAGGGCTTATTTATCGAAAAAAGCTATATTGGAGGCCATATATCAGGGAGAGATTTAGAAGACATCGATTGTCTTATATTGCAATAGGGAAAAGGTGCTGTTTTGGTGCTAAAAAACGTTGTCAAGACAGTAATGCTCTATGGAGTATCCGACTTGTAGAAGGCGCTCGAAAAGGCTACACTTGCTAAAAGCCTTGAGCGCGTTCAAAGAGCAGGACTCATTGGAACCTGCGGTGCACTATGGGCTACGCCAACAATAGCACTTAATGCCATTTTAAACATATCACCCGTGGACATAGCTGGCAGCATTAGGGCTACAAAGTGTGATCACAACTGAAGTAATGCGGTAGTTCGCTAACTATCAACACTAACAACCACTTTTAAGAAATTCACTTTGATTTTTGTAATATTATTACCATATATTGGAAATTCAACATAATCTTTGCTCTGCAACCTCACACAAAAAAAAACTTCTTAATAAAAGTATAGAGGGAGAACTTCTATTCCTTTTTACCGTGAAGTCATTATTTTGTGGCAGCACAGGTGTGTCTTTTAAGAAATTTAAAATTTTTGGAAGATAAAAATTAAAACATTTCAGTTAAAAACAAATTTAATTTGCTGATTCGAAGTCAAATGTAACTTCGAAATAAATAAAATTATTCGGTTCGCAGAACAACTTAAATGAAATCATTCGGTTTGTAAATGCGATATCACATCAATTTCTTTCAGCATCTTAACCATGCCTGAATAACATGTTTTAGCTATTAGAGGAAAAGTCATGTGTAGAAGTTCACATCCACTGATTTCCATTCACTTGGGACTTGCTAGAAACGATTCTTTTACTTATGGCTCAAGTAGCTATTAGACCAAGTATCCTCTGGGTAGCCAAAGACCATCTGTTAGAAGACGAGCTAAAGGGTTGTGAACCTGGAATGTCAGGTCCCTTAATTGAGAAGGTGCTAAAGGCTGGCTTGAATTCCAATATTGACAAAATTCCCTTCCACCTCTAATTCTCATATAAAGATATTGTAGGATTTGTTATCATAATAATTTGTTATCATAACATTAATTAACCCATACCTATTAGGAGACCCAGATAATTTTATTCCCGCTAATCCGCCGTCCAGGAAATGCGATGGACAGGACAAGGACTGAGGCGAGAAGATCCTTGCGGAATTTACTACGGTGGCCATATAAAGGAAATTCGGTGTGGGATTCGTGGTGAAACAGGGACTCCGTAAAGTCCGCAAGTACTGGCATTCACCCCGGTGGATGAACGTCTTACCGCAATCCGTATCAAAGTGAAGTTTTAGTTAAGTTTCTACACGACTTTCACTCCTGCTCTCTGAGAGCATTCATTAGGAATTCGATATAAAGGAACTGTGGGGCGGCATTTCAAGCTCCTTACATACAGCTGCAAACGAAACTATTGGTTTTCGGAAAATTAAGAAAACAGCTGGTACTACGAGAAGTGCCATGTGGGATAGATACCGAGATCTGAAGAAAGAAGGGAAACGCTTTTGCAGTCAAAAAACTAGAGAGTGGCCTAAATACCTGAGTATGAATGGCTTGATAAGCTGACCGGCAAAGATAATGCTGTAAAATTCTACGAAAACAGAAGGTTTCAAGAGCGGAGCATACTCTTTTAGAACCCCAATAGGTGATATAGTGCCCAGAGCATACTAAAATTATGGAGCGAAACATCTCCAGCCTGCTGAATGGCAGTGAAAGCATAACATACTCTGTAGCAGCATGTTGCAAGAGTATAAAAACTACTGTGTCGAGTGTGTTGCAATTTCAAATGCAGGGTATGTTTATCATCCCAAAAGATTTTTTCTGTTGCACGAGATTTCGGGGGCATTACAAACCCTCCACTGCTGCAGTGATTTCTGTATTCTCTGTGAATAAAAAATAAAAAACAGAAATGTCATTTAGCAAGCCGACCGATAAAAAAATCCAAATATTGACAAAATGGCGCCATTTAAAAAAGGTTGAATTTTACCCAAAAATTTGGTCGTTTATTGGACCAAATTTCGGATTTCGATCACAACGAAAAACCGTGAATATTTAAAAACAAGAAAAATCGTTAACCTCGCTTGCACCAAAGCTATAATACCATTGATTTAATAGTTAAATTATCTACATATATAAAAGAAAGTTGTGTTAGTTACACCATTTATAACTCAAGAACGGCCGAACCGATTTGGCTGAAAATTGGTAGGGTGGTAGCTTAGAATCAGGGTAAGGACATTTTTAATATCTTTATCTCAAAATTTTATACAACTCATTAATATAAAAATTATATTTCAAATCATAAGCATTTGTTCAAGATTCATGTTTGTAGGAATTATTTGAATATTTCATTTCTTCACAAAACAAAAACAAATAATAATAAAAACAACAAAAAAAACTCACATCTATATGTGTAAAAGAAAATTGTGTTAGTTACACCATTTATAATTCAAGAACGGCTGAACCGTTTTGGCTGAAAATTGGTGGAGAGGTAGTTCAGAACCAGGGTAAGGACAGGATACCTTTTATCTCTTTGTGTTAGAATCCAATACAATTCACAAATACAAAAATTATATTTCAAATCATCAGCATTTGTTCAAGATTCGTGTTTGTAGGAATCATTTGAATTTATGCGTACAATTTTAAACATATTCTTCCTCAAAAATAATACAAATGCTAAGTATTTGGTATAGTAGAAAAGAACTGCAACCAAATACGCAGTGAAATTGATTATGAATGGCACAGTACTCAGTCGTTGAGAATGTTATAATTATACCACGTTCATCCCAAAAGACTGATGTCATAACCTTTCCAGCCGACTTTTTCGTTTTTCTACGCCTGAGAAACGGATCATCATCTGTAGTCTACTAGAATGACTGTCGATTGGATTCCAGTGGGAAATGGTGGAGCTATATTTCCCACTACATGGACGAAAAAATTCGGTTTTATTACAATTAAAGAGCACTCAAACACTTCTCAGAATCAGTTATTCGTTATTTTTGTTGGATTATAAACTTGCAAGGCACCCAATTTGAACAGAGCTTTCGCCTCTTTAAGCTTAGCATATATCTTTTAATCGGTGGATTTCCCTAAGCCCAAATTTTTCCCCAAAAAAGAATGCTTTATTAACACACGAAATACTTTATGATTCATTTTTTGTAAACTAACACAAGTTGCTTCACAAAATATTATATCTCATTAACTAATAGATATAATCCAACTAATAGAAATCATGTAGATGGTAGGAGTAGTATTATCTATGTATCAGCCACAGTGAAGCGTGGACGGGTCCTCTAGTAAAACTATAAAAAGATTTTATCTTGATTTTGATCGGTAAGTGTACATACATATATGTGTGTGACAGCTATACTACTGTGATCAAATTGAAAGCTGAATTTTGTCCATTTCATCTCCTTCTAAATAATCCGCTCCCGCTACAATATTCCGTCATTATGGCTATCAGAGCCTTCTTCGATTCAGGATTTATATCCTGAATTGAGTCAAAACGATGTCCTCGGAGTGGTAATGTGAATTTGCTGAATAATCAAAAGTTACACGACGGTAAACCAGGCGAATGCGATGGTTGCGGCACGATATTAGTTGAAAATGTAGCGAAATGATCACGCACAACCTATGAAGTATGATATGGTGCATTATCGCACTTCTTTGTTCAATAAATTAAGACGTAGTAAAAATCGAGGAATTCCTTTTTAAAGCTTTACAAAACGACTCGTATCTCAAATACTAATTAATATGTTGAAGTGAAGTTTAGCATAAATGTCACTAACAGTACTACCAACTCCAAAAAAAAAAAAAAAAAAAAAATACCGATTCGAAAAACACGCGAAGTATAAATTAAAATATGCATGTTATAGTGGTCCAATTATAACAATTTTTTCGGAAATTGAATTATTGCCTTAAAAAAATTATCCATTCCAAATTTTTGAAAATATTTCTTCAAATGATAGCTATATATACTGTAGTGATCCGTTCAAAACAATTTCTTCGGAGATTATATTATTGTCTCAAAAACGTGACAAACTTAATATACCTTGTACAAAGTATAATAAAAAGTGAAGTGTAGAAAGCGATAAAAGAGTTACGAAAATGCTCTCTCAAAAGTATGTCACATTCTTAGCACTAATTTAAAATGCAATTTTGAGTTTGATCTCCTTTCTTAAACAATGCGGAAGTTATAATGATTCCAAAACCAAACAAACCAGAAAATATTCTCCTCCCGATATAATCCCGGAACATCAGTTTGGAATTAAAAATTGTGTAACTCCAAATTATCTTTCTGTATTCTGCCGCAGTATTTCTTAATCTTTGCAGCAGAACTTTTAATTTAGATTAGATCTGTTTTTAACACTAGATATACCAGACCAGTCAAAATGACTGGTTTCGGTATTTCAATTTAAAATTCCTACTACGTGTAATATTTTTTTTTTCGTGATGATATCATGACTTTTCTAGTTATAACTAAAGAATTTAAAAGTAAATAAAGACTGGAAACCCCATTAAATACTTCCTTTTTTAGAACAGTAATTTTGACTGGTTTGGTATAAATAGGTATACTTCAATCGCTGGTATATCTAGTGTTAACAAACCATCCGTAAGTGTTTTCTAACACCAAGGTAATAAACGATTTCAGATCCGATCTCCGTTGTGGAAACTCTTCTTCACACAAATTTTAGCTGAACAAAAATATATAGATACATACGTATTTAATAATTCCAACTGCGAAAAGTTTAGGAAACTGGTTAATCTGAACTTAAATGGCATTGATCAAGCTGCGATCAGAAATGCAGACGATATTGACAGGTTAATAAATAACTTTAACGAGGCAGTTTGTTGTGCCAAACAGCCAGCATTACAAGCATAAACTCTGTACAACTAGTCAGAAAATGGAATTTAAATAAAGATGACGCAATTGTCAAATTTATGTTACTGCGCAGTTGGACAAAATTATTAATGCGGTAGCTAGAGTAGTCAATTCTTTAATTTGTCATCCGCCAAAAAACGTTTGCAATTAACATCGGTAATATCGGTTCAAGTTTCTAAAGTTAATTGTAGTGAATTCTCTGTACAACCAGTCTGAAAATGGAATTTGAATAAAGATGACGCAATTATCGAATTTATGTTACTGTGTAGTTGGACAAAATTATTAATGCGGTAGCTAGACTAGTCAATTCTTTAATTTATCATCCGCCAAAAACTTTCGCAATTAACATCGGTAATATCGGTTCAAGTTTCTAAAGTTAATTGTAGTGAAAGTTACAAACTAAGTGAAAAATGAAACTTGAAAAATAAATGAATTCGCAAGGCTGTACCAAATTTAAGCAAATACACGACTAATACCCTAACCAACTATAAAACGAATAAACAATGGCAATAGCAGCACTAGAGCCAATAAATAATACCCAATATTATGAAGGCAATAAACTCATTTTTACCAATCAGAAAAAACACATAACCTCCCCATCTATTACAAACTGTACAGTTACCCTAGAGAAACAAATTCAAGACATGCTAGAGCAGGAAATCATACGAGAAAGTATCTCACCATATTGGAGCCCCATTTGGGTTGTAAACAACAAATAAGAATCTTCCGGATAAAAGAAATTTCGCATTGTAATTGACTAAAGGAAATTAAACGAGATAACTGTAAATGACAGATACCCTATACTCAACATGTACGAAACATTAGGCAAACTAGGTAAATTAAATTATTTGACGACAATAGATCTTGCAAAAGGCTTCCACCAAATATAAATGGACTCCAAATCGATACCCAAAACCGCGTTTTTACCCAAGTAGGGTCATTATGAATATTCGCGAATGCCAATTAGGGTTAAAAATGCCCCCGCTACATTCCAACGTTTTATGAACAAATTGCTTCGTTCGCTTCTAAACAAAAGTTGTTTAGTATACCCAGACGATATAAAAGTTTTTTCCACCTCTCTAAAAGAACATCTACAAACCTTACAGCAGGTTTACGAAAAATTATCATAACAAGTCATCAAACCATACTAAAAACACATATACATTACCAAAGAAATCAAAACTTTCTCAAACTTTCACAAAACTCATAGGCTATTAGAGGAAATTTATACCTAACTTTTCTGATGTTGCTTAACTAAATGCTTAAAAGCGGAGCCAACTGCACGCGCACACAACCCTACATATATGCGCAGCACCGACACACCGCATTCATCATTTCACCACACACGTTCCACATCACTTCCTTACACAACATCCACAATGGCACCGCTACTGCAGATCTAGCAGCTGACCGACACCCCACATCAGACGTTAAAAAAGGAATAACGGGTAGCGGGCCGGGCTCTTTTCCGACATCACGCTCAAGGGAGTAACAACGCGCGCTCGACCTCTTTTTTTCATCTTTTTCGATTGTGGTATTTTTCCTAATGAAATCCTATTAAAGCTGTGCGTTTCTTCCAAAAAAAAACTTTTTAATTGAAGATCTGATTTTTCCTTTTCCTAACAAATAAACCGTGTAGTTTATTCGTTGGAAAGAAAAAAAGACGTAGGTTTACTGGTCAAGGTGTTAAACTTCTTTGTAATCTGAATATTGTCCTACACATACATACATACATATTAAAACTGCAGAAAAAACAAAAACGGAATTAAGTTATTATAGAGAGAAAAGAAAACACGAAACAACAGTGAAGTGAAACACATAAATACATATTAAAAAGAAAAAAAGAGAATAAGGTTATTATAGAGTGACAGAACCGAAACAAAAGTGAAGTGACACACACACAAATACATACTAAACGTCCAAAAAAAAAAAGTAAAGTGAAACACCTACACACATATTAAAAGGAGAAAAAAAAATAAGGTGATTAAAGAGTGAGAGCCGAAATAAAAGTGACCCACAAATTCTCTGTTGGTAGTGACATTAAAAAACAACTTGACGAGTTGGCACGGCAAGTCGAAAAGCTGGCTCAGAGGCTCGACAAAGCATCATTCAACGAAAGCAATCACAATAAAAATACACCAAGTGTACGGGTACGAAATTCCTCGTCGACTCTGTCGCGGATATTTCGGTAACTCCACTTTCTCGTAAAAACAAAAAAATGCCAACACTTTTTCGACTGCAAGCTGAGTGCGGGGATAGGGCACTCACCCTCAACATAGGGCTACGACATCCCATCCATTGGATATTCTGTATAGCTAACGTACCGTATCCAATAATCGGTGCAGATCTCATCCATAAATTTGGAATAGTTGTGGACCTCAAAGGTGGTCGCTTGGTAGACCCTAATTCAGACTCGTACAGTGTAGACCATTATGCAACCGCCCCCATTACAGCGGTCACGGCCCTAACCGAGAGCAACAAATTTACGGCTATCCTCAAAGATTTTCCAGAACTATTGAGAAACCTATCGAACCGCCGGACCACCGTGCATGCAACGTGTTCGAACGCTATGTCCTGAACGCCTCAAAGTGGCCAAAAAGGAGTTTGAGCCCTAATCGATTTGGGTCATGCCAGACCGTCAAATAGCCCCTGGGCTAATCCCTTACACGTGGCCAAGAAGAAAAATGGAGACTGGCGACCATGCGGAGACTACCGTAGACTCAACGAAAGAACTATTCCTGACCGGTACCCAATCTCGCTTCTTCATGATTATGCCACAATATTAGCATGAAAGAACATATTTTCTACAATCGACTTCAGGCGTGCGTTTCATCATATTTCGGTGGCCGAGGAAGACATACCAAAAACCGCCATAATAACCCCGTTCGGGTTATTCGAGTTCATCAGCATGCCATTCGGGCTCCGAAACGAGGCACAGCCTTTTCAGCGCTTTATCAACGAAGCACTCACGGGCCTCGATTGCGTTTATGCTTACATCGACGACCTGCTGATAGCATCATCCAGTGGACAACAACACCTCCGGTTAGTACTCCAGCGGCTTAGCCAATACGGACTGTGCATTAATGCGGAAAAATGTGTTTTGGGTGCTTATGAAGTCGATTTCTTGGATACAGAATTTCGAAACTCGTTTCCGTACCACTTCCAAGCCGAGTCCAGACGCTATGGAATTTCCCAAAACCTAAAACAATTTTAGAGCTAAGAAGATTCCTCGGCGCAATAAACTTCTACCGACGACACATCAGAAACGCTGCCGCTGCTCAGGCACCTCTCAACGAGTTCTTAAAAGATTCGAAGAAGAAAAACGATCGCAGACCAGTACCATGGACAGCAGAATCAGAAAAAGCTTTCATCTATGTACATCAAGGAACAACTAGCAGCCGCAACTCTCCTAGCTCATTCATCACCAGCCGCCGAACTTCGGATTACGTGTGACGCATCTTGTAGTGCGCTGGGAGCGGTGCTAGAGCAGAAACATATAAACGTTTGGAGGCCACTTGGATTTTTCTCGAAAAAGTTGTCATCGCTCAGATTAACTACAGAACATATGATAGAGAATTGACAGCTGTATACGAAGCCATCAAGTACTTTAGGCACTGGGTTGAAGGTCGTGAGTTTGTTGTCAGGACAGATCACAAGCCATTGACTTTTGCGTTCCATCAACAATCAGATAAATCCTCATCTCGCCAGATCAGACAGCTAGGATTCATCAGCCAATTCACGACTAACATTGAATACATCTCCGGTTCAGACAACAACGTCGCTGACACCTTTTCACGCGTTGAAACGATACATCTACCAGCAGTTATTGACTACAATGAGCTGACCCGAGCGCAGGCCTCGGACGAAGAGCTGCAGCAACTTCTTGTAAATAACGAAACATCATTAAGGTTACAAACGCTTACCTTTGATCCCACCAGCCAGACTATTTATTGTGACGTTTCAACAAATAACACGAATGGTCTGCCAGCACCGCTACGTCAGAAAATTTTCCAAACTTTACACAACCTCGCACATCCCAGCGGCAGAGTGACAGTGAAACTCATCGTTCAAAGATACGTGTGGCCATCAATGAACAAAGATGTTACGCAATGGGATCGAGAATGTGTCTCATGTCAACGTTCCAAAATAGGTCGCCATGTAAACGCAGCACCCGCCACACTCCCTATTCCGGACGAGAGATTCGATCATGTCCATTTGACCTAGTCGGACCATTGCCGGACTCTCACGGATTCAAGTACTGCCTGACTATGGTCGACCGATTTACGAAATGGCCAGAAGCGGTACCCATTAAGGACATAACGGCAAGCACGGCTGCCAACACGTTCTACTCCCATTGGATCGCCCGCTACGGATGTCCCAAGCTGCTCACTACCGATCAAGGTACCCAATTTGAAAGTGCGCTTTTTACAGCTCTACCACGATTAGTCGGCGGCAGACGTATTCGCACCACGGCATACATAACACCCAGCAGCCAACGGTCTGGTAGAAAGGTGACACCGCACGCTCAAAGTCGCCATCATGTGTCATCAAATCTCTAAGTGGACTCAGGTTATGCCAGCAGTATATTGGACAACACTCCGGGTTCCTGGCGAATTTTTCTCAGATGGAGATCCACCGGGAGATTCCCATCCTTGAAGGTTTTCGCTCATATATGAGGAAAATCAGACCAGTTCCTTCAACCCACCATTGCCGTCAGAAAACGTTCTGCTTCAAAGAACTGTCAACATGCACACGTATTCCTGAGGATCGACGCAACCAAACGACCACTTGACCAGCCATATTCAGGCCCACACAAAGTGTTCAAAAGACTTGATGAACATGTTTTTGCCATCGAGGTTAACGACAAGGTTATAAATGTAAGGGCACAATTCCGATTTCTTTGGCGCCGCGATTTGAAGGTACCGTTGGAAAGAGGAAGTACTCCTGATTAAAAAATATATAGGGTTACAGGTACCGCAAACGCTTACTTTACGAGATATTCGACCTTAAAGTTCAAAACTTCGCAAAATTCGAACATTTCAAGAAGCTATTTCACCACCTTAAACACACTTTATTCACATTTTTCACTTCAAATTAATTAAATTACACTATAAACTTTTAAACAAATGCACATTTTACACTTTTCGCAGGTTTTTTTACCTCATTTGTTTTCCAAAAATTACGCCGAAATGGAGCGCTGCCATGCGATGATAAGGCAATTCGCTGAAATTCCTCTTTTTCGCAAAAATTCCTCTATTAATTCATATGGATATCTTCTTTTTTAAATTTATTCATCAAATAAGTAATATTATATACATGCATTAGTTATATAATATATATACTACATATGTATAAGTAATATTATATAATAATATTACGTAATAAAGTGTAAGGTATATGAGTGCATGAGAACCAAAACATATATCCACTTTAACCACTTCATAAATAAAACTCAATACATTTTTTTATTTTTAACGCAAAAAGGAGTACTACGCGAAAGTACTTCAGTCACCTCGGGTATTCGCTCGGCCAGGGTTATTTTTTTAAAGCGCAGCCGAAGGCCGCCAACGCGGAAAGTACTTCAGTTACTTCGATATGATATAAATTTTACAATGTTATCATAGATTTTTGCTTATTTGTGTTTATGAAACATATTACACATATATGTACATACATATATGGAAAGTGTTCACAAGTGTTCAATATTATAACTTGAAAGTTGTTGGAAAGTAGTTTTTATTATAATTAATATAGAAACAAGAATCACGCAAACAAAAAAAAAAAAAAACAAACAAAAATCGTTAAGAATCCTACAAATTTGGTGTTTAAGATGTGGCAACGCTCGTTTTCCTCATAATTGTAAACAATCAAACCTTTGCAACGAAGAGTGTGCTAAGTGATTTTTAAATTAATAAATATACGGAAAATATTACAAAATTAGGGTCAAATGTGAACTTATATCAATGTTAAGAGTGTATATTTAAATATACCAAGTGAAAAATGTAAAAAAAATTCAGCGAAACATTGAGAAATACCATGTGTTATTAGTGCAAATTTTGAATATTGAATAGTGAATATTTTAAAAAATATTAGTTATTTTTATATTATTTTTGGATATTCCTCCTCTGGAGAAGCTCCTCTATCCGTACATACCCATATATACGGAAATTCGGTTTTTTTTACCCCTCCGCCAAAGTAATCGGAATCGTGCCAATGTAAGCATCGAGCGCCTAAAACCAGCTCATTTGGCCAATGATGAAATATTCGACAGCACGCCACATAGTCGTATTCTCACCGAGCCAATGAAATCGCCACGGACATCAACCAGCCTACCTATGCACCAAAGTACCTGAAACATTTGATCCCGCGCTAGGATATGATATTGAAACTCAACTTCAAAAAGTCCAGCAAGTCTTTATTTGGGGGGAGTACTATGGACACTCACACATGGCAACACTGTTTGTCGGTTATTCATTCTCCGTACATTCTTGGAATTTCAGCTTAAACTGAATTCTTAATTTTTAGCTTTAAGAAGCGTCACTCTTTATCCAGACGTCGACAAGAAAACAAGTGTTCTTCAATAAATAATTTAAATTTTTAAATAATTGTGGTGTTTCATTCGCCACACTTTCAAAACATTTCCGGCAGTACCCCCTTTTTGCTTAATAAAGCAATAAGCAGGACTGCATAAACCAGTAAGCAAAGGCTGGACAACGAATATGATATATACATATGTAAAAAAAAGAGAAGAGAAGAGAAACGAACATACATACATATCTGTTAGGGGCAAACATATTTTCATATATTATATACATACATACATATTACATTTTATAATACATCTCCATTTTAATAAAATCCTTATGTATACAATAAAAGAAGCGAAAGTTTGAAATTTCTTATGGGCAAAAAATTTTTATACTTACATATATACACATGTCCAAGTACAGAGAGTCAATTACCTGTGTTTCACCATTTCTCTTTACCTCCGTACCGCGAAAATTAGGAAATACGCCTACATATGTACATACAAGTATATACTTAAATACAACATACAACCCGCTTATGCTGGTATACCCTACGTACATAGGGAACAATTAATCGGAAAATAATCTAATAATAAATATAATAATTCTTTAAATTGACCGGTGGTAAATTGAAATTACGCCAATTTAATATAATCGATGAAAAAAGGTTTATATACTTATGTTTAATATATATAGTCGAATTACAACAACCATTCAACTAGCTTCAAAGTCCATATCGGCCATCTGTCTTGCAATACCCCTTGGAAAAGGCAAGTAGGATTGCTTACAAAAAATTAAAGCACAAACAACGCATGATTAGACATATACCAAATAGTGCATTAATCTCTTCAGCGAGAGCTTAATAGCTCAAGAACAAATACATACAAGTCCAAGTATTAGGGTGCGCCTGCATACGACATAAGGACATTAACAAAAAAGGAAAAAAAAATTATATTTATTTATATAATATATAATACATATTTATAAATATTATTAACAAAAAGTGTGGTTAACAAGTAAAGTACAACATTTTGAAATAAATGTCAAAATTTACATATCGCTCATTTGCTGCAAGACCGGCATAAATCAAAAAACGTGATTTTTGAGTTAATGCTGCAGAATTGTTCGTTATGAATGCCTCTTATATGCTCCGCTTGAGAAGAGAATATATTTCCTATTTTCCGTGTAAGGTTATAGTCAGTTGAAAACTTTAAACGCGTTTTCTGGCAAATCGATTTTTTTGACTTATGCCGGTCATGCAGCAAATGAGCGATATATATTTCTGGTAAACAAATCGAAAAAAACTCTCAATCACGTAAAAGAGTTTCGGTCTCAATTTTTAATTACAAAGAATCATTATAATCAGTAAACACTGAAAATAATTATTTTGAAAAACTATATTTTCTAAATGAATTCAGATTCAATAGAGTCGAAAAACTTGAAGTATTTACAAATACCAAAAATGATTGCAGACGAAAAAAGTCCATGTACCCCGGCAGAAGCTACACGCTCAAAACAAGGTGCTACAAAGGTAAAGAGGATTTCTTATACAAAATTCATTGCTGAGAGTGACAGTTTGATACGATACTGCACTCGATTTTCATCTTCACCGATTCAAGACAATTCGGAATCGGTCTTAGAAATCAAAAAAGACAATTTAGACAATTTTTGGACTCGTCTCCAAGCTGCTTATGATGCAATCGTAGAATCTGATGATTCAGATCCACCAGAAAATATTAAATCCTCGGCTTACGCCATATATGAAAATTGCTTAGACCAATTTGAAGAAACGAAAGCAATGATTACTGATCAATTGGAACTAATTAAAGCAATTGCACCTACTCCACTTCCGCGAGTAGAGATGCCACAAGTACAATGCAAGTTCAGGCATCCACCTCAAGGTGCCCGCATGTGACACATAAATTTTTCATGGGGGTTATGAACAATGGTCGTCCTTCCCGCACATGTTCACAGCCGTTTATATAAACCACCCAAAATTATCTAATTCACAAAAATTGTATAACCTCCGATACAAAACAAAAGGTCAAGCTGGCGTCATAGTAAAGCATTTCGCATTAAATGACGACAATTTTAATATGGCTTGGGAAACTTTAAAATCGAGATAAGAGAATGAACGAATATTGGTCGATAAGCAAATAACAATTTTAATGAACTTGCCAAAAATTCAAAAGGAAACCAGTGAAGAATTTATCAAACTTCAATCCACTGTTTACAATTGTTTGTCGATTTTATCGACCCAAAACATTCCCACAGACAACTGAGATCCTATATTGGTAAACATATGCACAGCAGCATTACCAGAAAAGTCTTTATTATTGTGGGAGCATTCGCTCTCATCACGGAAAAAGTGCCCAACGTGGCAACAAATGAAAGATTTTCTCACTACCCAGTACGAAATCGCCGAAAGGGTAGACAAAAAACAACCAAACCAAAAGGTATTCAAAACGACCTCAATAGAAGCTTCCACAGACCCCAAGCCAGTAGCAACAACAATTTAAATTGAAGCTTCTTTAAAAATCAAACGTTCACATCCGAACAATACAAACAAACGTCATGCGAACTATGCAAAGGGGGGCATAAACTTAAAGCTTGCGAGAAATTTAAAAAATTAAATATCATTGACCGAAAAAATTTTGTTAAGTCAAAAAGACTGTGCACAAACTGCCTATCACATGCTCACATGCTTAAAGATTGTGAAAGCAAATTTAATTGCGTTTATTGTCACAAACGACACCATTCGATGCTTCACATAAATAATTTTTCCAGCACACCCCAAACAGCGCCAATATCAAAAGAGGCATGGGCTTAGTTACAACAACGAATCCCGAAGTGCCAAGTCCACAAAATTGCT
This sequence comes from Bactrocera zonata, assembly GCA_037783105.1. Classification (NCBI taxonomy): domain Eukaryota; kingdom Metazoa; phylum Arthropoda; class Insecta; order Diptera; family Tephritidae; genus Bactrocera; species Bactrocera zonata. Next base: position 506,944 of record JBAWJQ010000868.1, on the reverse strand, counting down.
ATGAAGCACCGTGCTGCTCAAAGGCATTGAACAGAAACGCTACAGAGCGAAAATCAAAGTAGGGTACTATTACCAACGGCAGTCGTCTCCATCGAACATCGAGGAGAACTGTTTAAGCTCAGGGCTCTAATAGACTAAGGATCACAACGATCTTTTATAGCGTCTAGGGCACAAAACAGGCTCCAGTTGCCAACAAAATTGGCCAATTTTGAAATCACGGGAATGGACAGAAGATTTGTTCGAAACTCAAATAAAATCTGCCCTATTACCCTCTTTTCCCCCAAAGCGGATAAGCGCATACAAGCAGAAGCTATTGTCTTACCGCAATTAACCAACATGCTGCCAAGCTATCATATACATAAACAGCAAGCATTGGCAAAAGGTTTCACACCTAAAGCTAGCAGACCCAAACTGCAACACCCCTCTCAAATAGATCTTCTATTAGGCAGCGATCTCAAACCACAGATAATACTCGAAGGTATTTAGAAAATCACAAATACACTTCTGGCGCAAAATACCATTTTCGGATGGGTCCTAAGTGGACTTGTTGTGGAACCAGTTACAACATTGACAACTCAAGTTGAGGAAGTCTCAAATGAGTACCTCAATTCACAATTGAGAAAATTTTGGGAATTAGAAGAACTCCCCCCCATATCAGTCACAACCCCTGAGAACTTTTACAAAGCCACAACTACTAGATCAGAAAACGGTCGGCACGTCGTACGACTACCACTTAAGCAACAATTTCCTAACACACTCGCCTTAGGTCACTCTCGCACCTCTGCAATACAGCAGTTTCTAGGTATGGAAAGAAACCTACTTAAAAAAGGTGAACTCAAATCGGAATATGATGGTGTCTTAGAAGAATACCTCCATTTAGACCACATGGAGGAAGTAAGCCCATGCGGAAAAACCAAAAAAGGCAAATACTACTCATTCTACTTGCCACATCATGCAGTAGTAAGGCCGGACAAAAAAAAACAACAAAAGTAAGAGTTGTATTTAATGCCTCAAGATCCACTAGCTCGAGGGAATTCCCTAAATGATATTCTATTTACGGGACCCACACTTCAACCAGATTTAATACTTCTCATATTAAATTGCCGTGTATACGAATACGTATTCAATGGGGATGTCCAAAAAATCTATCGACAAATAGTCGTACATAAAGATGATCAAGATTTTTAGAGAATTATTTTCCGGAAATCCCCCAATAGTCCACTAAACGACTTTAAGCTAAAACCAGTTACCTTTGGCGTAAACTGTGCCCCGTACCTAGCTATTCGTACACTCCACGAACTGGCAGAGGACACAAAGTCAGAATTTCCTCTGGCAACACAAGTGTTAAAAACACAAGCGTATGTGGACGATACTCTGTCTGGAAACCACAGTCTTCCTGAAACATACGAGTCACTAGCGCAAGTGACAAAAGCCCTCAAATCCGCAGGATTTCCGTTAAAAAAAGATAACGACCAACCACCCTAATATTTTAAAGGGTGTACCAAGAGAACATATATTAGACACTAATTTCCTTAAATTTGAAAAGAAAAGCACAACAAAAACTTTGGGTATACAATTAATGCGCTATCTGACCAGTTTTCATACACCAATGAGTCCATATCAGCACTATCCGCCATAACAAAGAGGCAAATTTTATCCTCGGTGGTAAAACTTTTCGAGCCCGCAGGATGGTTATCGCCAATTATGATGCAAGCAAAAATTCTAATACAGGAATTGTGTCTAGACGAAAATTACTGGGATGAACAAGTGAAACCACTTCGTTTAGAAAAGTGGTCCCAGTTCGCAGGAAATCTTAGTGGTATCTCACAGATCCAAATCTCACGATGGGTAAATTATGCCCCAGAGCCCAAAGCTGAACTACATGGCTTCTGTGATGCCTCTGAAAAGGTATATTGTGCCACCATTTATGTGCGCACACAATCAGACACAGCGACCACCAGTCACCTACTAGTAACCAAGGCAAAGGTAGCTCCTCTAAAAACAATAAGTCTACCACGACTGGAACTATGTGGTGCGTTACTACTCGCTAAACTAGTATCCATGGTGCAAACACATCTAAGTATGGAAAAGTATAAATTGTATCTCTGGTCTGATTCCGAAATTGTATTAGCCTGGTTAGAAAAAACACCACTTGCATGGAAGTCGTATATTTCCAATCGAACGTCTCAAATCCTTGACCTAGTGGGATCAGCCACCTGGAGACACGTAGCCAGTGCTGACAATCCTGCCGATCTAGGCACAAAAGGGTGAAAACCTTTGCCCCTTACCTCTACCACTCTTTGGTGGAATGGTCCCCGATGGTAAACAGAATCTCCCGATTCTTGGCCAGAATCGCCTATGCGCAATATAATTGCCCCCAAAAGTCGGAAAATCGATTCCTTTCATCAACGATAAATGATGCCGATATCCTTGAGCGATTTTCATCATACCCCCGAGCACTCTGGGTAATCGGCTTGCCAACTCAAGCCTGACATATAACGAACGCCATACCATAATTTTGCCAGAACATTCACAACTTGCCACATTACTTATCCGTTATATACATATATTAATGCTACACGCTGAACATTGCTTGATGAAACATATAATCAGCCAAGAGTTCTATATTCCCCGACTTAAGCCTCAAATAAAAAAGTGCATTTTCATGTGTAAGATCTGCATGATACATAAACAGAAAATGAGGACACAGATTATGGCAGCACTTTCACCGGAACGCTGCAACTTTGCTCTGCCTTTCACTACCACAGATGTCGATTTTGCTGGGCCTTTTCAGATAAAGGCCACACTAATGAAGGCTATGTCTGTTTTACGACAAAAGCAGTCCACCTCGAGCTATGTACTAATCTGAAAAGAGGCTTTCCGCGCGGCATTCTCACGCTTCGTCGGACGACGCGGTTTTCCGTAAAAACTTATGAGCGACAACGGAAAAACATTTATAGGGGCTCAAAGAGACGCAGAAAAACAGTTTGTTGATTTCATTAAGCAAGTTTCCCCTGAGATCGAACAGAAGTACGCTCACCAAGGCATTAATTGGCAATTTATTTTCCCAAGCGCGCCTCATACGGGGGTTTATGGGTGGTTTTTGGGAATCCGCAGTAAAAAGTTTTAAATCCCATTTAAAAAAAGTACATTGCTAATTCGCATTAAAACCGTACTCAATTTACGGCCACTAACAATGCTCTCGCAAGACCCCTCAGATCTTACAGCCCTAATCCCAGGGCACTTTCTCAAAAGAGCACCCATTCTGGCCACACCTCAGCCAGCTGTGGAGTCGCTGTCCTTACTAAATCGATGGGAACGAATTAAAATTCTCCATCATATTGTGGAACAAACTATGAGTGATAAATCTATAATCACTTACTCTTCTTCCACACAGAGTATTATGGATGCTGATATGCCGGTTAAACGCCAACTATACGATCGGCTATCACTATGCCGCGCACTGGGGCTGCCCCCGTAACAGCGCCCCGCACAACCACTGTGACCACTGCACCAACCGTTGCACGAACTGCCACCCGACAAACAACGACCACGGCTTCGCAGCCGCTCCGAACCCGATGGCCGCTTTGTTGCCGCCCACACCGCTTGCAGCACTGGCCTGGTTTTTAAAGGGATAACTCCCAATCAGCGTCAGCAGGTGGCTCAGGCACATAAAACTGCTTGAATTGTCTGGCTCGAACGCATGTCACACACGAGTGCGTGTCTGACACCATGTGCCAGCACTGTGAGCGGTCACATCATACACTACTACACCGTAATCCCAGACGCGCTGTCGTCCGTTCATCTGCTCCCCGTAGCCGCGGTTTAGCCAGACAGGCGCAGCCAAGCCGTGTAGCACGGATCCGTCAAAGAAATGTCCTTGCAGCACCTCGGGGCTGGAGTCCACAGAACGACACTTGGATGCGGCGCCAACCATCAAGGCCACAACCGCCGCATGACAGGCCTCAACAACGTGGTCGCCACCTTGCAGCAGCTACAGCGTCTCCTAGGCTAACCATTCGCCTAGGGGGGCCGGGATGGCCAAATGAGCCTCAGCGTACTACACCCGCATACAACCCTACATAGATTCGCAACACCGACACACCGCATTCATCATTTCCCCACACACGTTCCACATCACTTCCCCACACAACATCCACAATGGCACCGCTACTGCAGATCTAGCAGCTGACCGACACCCCACATCAAACGCTAAAAAAGGAATAACTGGAAGCGGGTCGGGCTCTTTTCCGACATCACACTCAAGGAAGTAACAACGCGCGCTCGACCTCCTTTTTTCATCTTTTTCGATTGTGTAATTTTTCCTAACGAAATCCTATTAATCCTGTGCTTAAAAAAAAAACTTTTTAATTGAAGTTGTGATTTTTCATTCGTTGGAAAGAAAAAAAAGTCGTAGTTTTAGTGGTCAAGGTGTTAAACTTCTTTGTAATCTGAATAATTTTTTATTTTAAATAATTTTAAATAATTAAGTTATATTGTTTGATTATCGTTTATTTCGGCGGTTGTTTTAACGAGTTTTGACACCGTTTCGTTATTATGGGTGGTTGGCAAAAAACGAGCGGTCTAGTTACCGTTCCGGTTTGCGTACGAAGATCGACTACTCGAATACGCCCATCGGAGCCACAGTAAAGCTTTTCTATGCGGCCAAGCCGCCATTCGGTAGGAGGGAGACAATCATCGTTAATTAGGACACAATCTCCAAGCTTAGGCGCATTTTCAGATGTTTTCCATCGATACCTTTTGTGGAGGTCTTCCTTCCATCGGCGACTGAAATTATGATGGAGAATTTTAATTCGTTCCCATCGATTTAATAAGGACAGCGACTCTACGCCTGGCTCAGGTGTGGCCAGAATGGGTGCTGTTTTGAGAAAGTGCGCTGGGGTTAGGGCTGTAAGATCTGAGGGGTCTTGCGATAGCATTGTTCTTCTTCTTTACTGGCGTAGACACCGCTTATGCGATTATAGCCGAGTCAACAACAGCGCGCCAGTCATTTCTTCTCTTCGATACGTGGCGCCAATTGGATATTCCAAGCGAAGCCAGGTCTCTCTCCACTTGGTCCTTCCAACGGAGTGGAGGTCTTCCTCTTCCTCTGTTTCCCGCGGCGGGTACTGCGTCGAATACTTTCAGAGCTGGAGCGTTTTCATCCATCCGGACAACATGACCTAGCCAGCGTAGCCGCTGTCTTTTAATTCGCTGAACTATGTCAATGTCGTCGTATATCTCGTACAGCTCATCGTTCCATCGAATGCGATATTCGCCGTGGCCAACGCGCAAAGGACCATAAATCTTTCGCAGAACTTTTCTCTCGAAAACTCGCAACGTCGACTCATCGGTTGTTGTCATTGTCCAAGCCTCTGCACCATATAGCAGGACGGGAATTATGAGCGACTTATAGAGTTTGGCTTTTGTTCGTCGAGAGAGGACTTTACTTTTCAATTGCCTACTCAGTCTGAAGTAGCACCTGTTTCCAGGCTGACATTGTTGGTGGTGTTAATGCTGGTTCCTAAATAGACGAAATTATCTACAACTTCAAAGTTATGACTGTCAACAGTGACGTGAGAGCCAAGTCGCGAGTGCGACGACTGTTTGTTTGATGACAGGAGATATTTCGTCTTGCTCTCGTTCACTGCCAGACCCATTTGAGTTGCTTCCTTGTTCAGTCTGGAGAAAGCAGAACTAACGGCGCGGGTGTTGAGGCCGATGATATCAATATCAGATTGTACCTGCTCGATTAAGTTCTGCAGCTCGAATAATATATAATAATAGATAGCATTGTTAGTGGCCCTAAATTGAGTACGGCTTCAATGCGAATTAGCAATGTTGTGAATTCCTCGTAATTAAATTTGTAGTTTCCAGCTACTTGTTTTAAATAGGATTTAAGACTTTTTACTGCGGATTCCCAAAAACCACCCACAAACCACCCATAAACCACCCGTATGAGGCGCGCTTGGGGAAATAAATTGCCTTGGTGAGCGTACTTCTATTCGATCTCAGGGGAAACTTGTTTAATAAAATCAACAAACTGTTTTTCTGCGTCTCTTTGAGCCCCTATAAACGTTTTTCCGTTGTCGCTCATAAGTTTTGACGGAAAACCGCGTCGTCCGACGAAGCGTGAGAATGCCGCGCGGAAAGCCTCTTTTCAGATTAGTACATAACTCGCGGTGGACTGCTTTTGTCGTAAGACAGACAAAGACAGCCACATAGCCATTCATTAGTGTGGCCTTTATCTGAAAAGGCCCAGCAAAATCGACATCTGTGGTAATGAAAGGCAGAGCAAAGTTGCAGCGTTCCGGTGAAAGTGCTGCTATAATCTGCGTACTCATTTTCAGAGCATTCCAAAAGCTAAAGTTATTAATTTCTGAAGACCCAATTCTAACATTACCAAATTTTGAAAACAAATTGATATTAACCATTGACGCGAGCAATGTAGCTTTGGCAGCTGTTCTCTCACAAGATGGACATCATGTTAGTTACATCAGTAGAACTTTATGTTGGCCAACATGAAGTAAATTACACTGCCAGAGAAAAGGAATTGTTAGCTATAGTTTGGGCAACTAAAACCTTCCGACTTTATCTGCTAGACAAACAATATTTACTTGACCATTTTTGCTCCAAAAAACAGCGCCCCATATATTTACAGTGATGCAGAATTTGAAATGATTCCAAGCGCATATATAAAAACCATAAATTCAAAATACAACGAAATTGTCTGAAGCCTTATTTACTAAAAAACATACCTAATTATGCAAAATTTAAGAAGTTAGTTCTAACTACAAACAAAAAACTTTTACATCTCGGAATTCAGAAAACTACAAAACTTTTTGGCGAAGCACACTAATTTCCCAATAGCCAACTCCTCATTCAGAATATAATTAACGAATGTCAAACATGCAGATATAGAAAAACTTCACAAATCAATAAATGGATTACCAAAAACTCATTCGACAGTGAACCCAAGCTAAGCAAGATAGAAACAATACTCTATATCTACAATCACAAAACTAAACACGACCCTATTGGACAAACTCATTCTCACATATTTCTTTATGCCGGACAACCGATAGATACACAACGAAACAAAGAAACTAAAACTAACGAGACAAACAAAAAACAACAGAACACGAAGTTGACACTATATGTAGAAAGGGATCGTTACAAAAGGGAAATTAAAAAAACCAAACTAACAAAGAACGTCAAACAAACTGACGACGATCATTATAAAATTACTAACAGAAATAGAGAAACACAATACTATAAGACCCAATTTAAGAAACAAAAAAATATTACCAAAATTCCTAGTCTCTGGTACGTCATAATACTCCACCTCACTTGTATGAAATTATGCCAAACTCAACTATGAATACTCCTATTTTCCGACAAATCAATAAAAATTCCGTCAGAATACCAACATCAATGTCTTCTAATCAACCTTACTGATATTGACAAAATAACCAATTATTTCAACACTAAAGTAATCAACTACACTAATATTCCACAAACTAAACATTGTGGATGAACGACGTAATCCAGATATTCAACAATACTATGGAAACGATTAAAGATTTGAAAATAAACAAATTAACAAGGTAACAGAACTAATCCAATTTACTGAATTTATAGAAGATATTGTAATGGAAATGCAACTTTCCAGACTGAGATTATTCAACCCATAATTACTTAATTACAAGTTCGAAAACGAAACCAAAACATTAACCTGGACTAACACAAAGAATAGTTTATATCATTAATATAATATCTTATCCGCATAGTAATGGTTATCAGCTTGGTAATATAGAAAAAATACCTTAATGAATGTAAAGTATGTGCCCGAAAAAAACCGGTCACATAGATTATTACATTATCTACAAAAATATGGTTGGTGTAAAATTTGCCAGCAATGAATATACACGTTTGCGAATCGGTTTTTCGCAAAAAGCTGGAAAATCCAAGCATGTGTCACAGCGACATCGTCAAAAAATTAAAAACTGCAAAATCTTCGGTATCTTTCGTACTTAACTTCACTCTTTATCATTGAATAGAAAAGCCGGTAGTGGTAGAAAACATGGATTTGAATCTCCACTAATAGCAAACAATGTGTTGACCTATTTGAAACGAAATTCTGGACTTTCAGTAGGAGATGTCGCTAAAAAAGTGCTAATGTCACCTTCATATGTACAGAAAGTATTTTTTGGCAAAACGACGTACTTGACAATTATATGAAAAGTTCATGCCTAATTTTATCTGCGTTGTAATGGACGATGACTCCTATGTAAAAGCGGGCTTTAAACAAACCCTATTCGGACTTACAGATTGGCGAACCGCTTTGTAGCCAATACATAGTTACACAGACGCTTAACTTCAACACCCGCCAGTTCGGTGGGATGTCCAAAGGTATGCGCCCCCAAGTGTCTAAGTCTTGACCTCCCAAACGCGGGACAGTCAAGCAAGAAGTGCTGGCTTGTTTCTACCGCATCCTCTTCCAAACAACTTCTACAGTCAGCATCCGGTAAGATACCCTTTTTTACCGCATGTAAGCCAAAATGACAGTGGCCTGTTAAGAGTTCCACTAATAATGAGAGGTTAGCCTTACTGAGGGCTAAGAGATCATTAGATCTCCTGCGATCTTTCCTGGGCCAGAAGGCCTTTGCAACCGCACGAGTACCGATGCTGGCCCAGCGTTGGACTAGCATCCGCGTGGCCCAGCTCTCTAGTAGTAGAACACACGAAGATACAGGAGCACCGATCCGTTCCCATTTTACCGATAACTATTCTAAGGTGCCTTTGCTTGCTAACTCATTTAATCACAAAAACTCTAGCTGCTAGAGATAGCGACATTAGACATTCTTCGGCCAACCCTGAACGCACTGTGAATGAGTTCAAGGCTAGTATTGCCGCTCTACTGTCTGAGTGAATGGTCACTTCTCTGAAGGTGGATGCACTCCGTACCAGCAAATCTGCTGCTACCTTGATGGCTGCGACCTCAGCCTGGAATACACTACAGTACTCGGGAAGTCTGAAATAGGAGTTGATAGAGAGCTCCCGACAGTAGACCCCTCCACCAACCTTACCCCCAAGCTTTTGACCCATCCATGAAGAAGCTTGCTGCCCCTCTCCTCCAACGGCTTCTAGCCACCCACACCTCCCTCGTCGGTATATGGTCAGAGAAGGAGCCGCTAGAGTTCGGTATGGTGACTCCATGATCCAGATGATCCGGTATGCAGTCAAAGCTTGTGAGGATATCCGAATGTCCAGATACGCGTTCCTTTAAGAATCCAGATTCTCTAAGTCTAATAGCCACCGTCGCGGCAATGTCCACCGGCGTAATGTTCAAAATTGCATTAAATGCCATGGTTGGGGTGGATCTTAATGCACCACATATGCTAATTAGCGCAGCCCGTTGAACGCTTTCGAGTTTCTTGGCCAGTGTGGTCTTCCATAAAGCCCTCCACCACTTGAAGACACCATGGAACAAGATAGGCTTGACTATGGTGTCATAGAGCCAGATGACCACTTTCGGTGAGAGGCCCCATCTTTTGCCAATAGCTCCTCTACACTGCCGCTCAACTGAATAGGTTCATGATCTCAGAGGTAGGAATTTATCTCTAATTCCTAAACCAGTTTTCCGATTTACATAGTTTTTTTTTTGTTTAATTTTTAAATCATATTAATATAAAATGTTGAAAAAGGTTTTTCAAAAACATATTATTTTTCCTTATTTATGAATAGGTTCAACCTAAAAAAATTAAAATTATACAAGTAACTTAAGACAATTTTATTTTTTTTGGAACTTAGCTTATACTTAAGTAAATTTAAAGTAATTTTTAATAAGTTTATTAATGAGTGAATTCTTCGTTTTTCGATATAATGTCATATAAACGATCCGGAAGTGAGCTATACAAATTTTGCAGAATTTGCAGCGAAATTGTTGTCCAGGCCTCTTTAATTGTCGCAACTAAAGTTGTTTTTGAATCAAATTGCCTGCCTCCTTCATATACCTTGCGCAATGGCAACCCTCATACGTTTTCCATTATATTAAGGTCAGGTGAATATGGGGGCCATTCGAGCAAGTCCACATTTTGAGCCTTAATTCACTCTTTTACCACCTTAGCTGTATTAATAGAAGCGTTATCGTGCGGGCAAGTCCATTTGATAATTTTAAAAATATTGAAATATTGAGGAAACGAAGTCTGTGTGATAGATTTCCGCGTTAAATTTTTAAGTAACAAATTGAAGGTCACAAGTGCCAAAGACTGATACCGACTCCCACACCATTCCGTCTCCCTCACTGCTGTGGCGACGGCTCAGGAATTGCCCTTCCTTTCGAAGATCGTGATAATAATAGTTGTATCCATCAGGGTCGTCTATATTACATTTTTTTTCGTCGGAAAAACCGACCTTCTGCCGTTCGCTCGTCCAGCTCATGTGCTTGCGCTCAATGAGCAGTTGTGAATCTTTACGTGCATCATTTAAAAGTGTTTGTTATTTTTAAATTTCATTCGTTGTAGATGTTTAGCCGACGATATCACACGTTTAACTGCAGACACACTGGCTGTAACACAGCAAATTTCTTTATTTTTGGGTGCTAAGAGATGCGAATTGGACGCAGCTCGCACAATATGCCTCCTGACTGCCGGGGAGATGGCGTGTTTGACTCCGCCTTTCATGGTTTTACCATATTCTGCTTTGTTCCTCAAAAAGTTACTCACAACATTTTGGCTTTTTCCAATTTTTTTAGCAATTTCACGAAATTCTTCGATTTTTCCTCTTTCATACTCAGATATTGTTCTCCGCGTCCCATTTTCCATTTAGTTGAAAGAAAGTATATGAAATTAAATATTTGTATCAAAAATATGTCGCTACACCGCCAAGTTTAATCACAAACTAAAAATCTTTCAGCTGAGCCTATTCAGTTCAGCCAAAAAATTGCACAGAAATGAGCGAAAGAAATAGCAAAATAGAATATGAAAATTACCGGTACTTAGCAAACGGACTTTATTAGCGCACACTGATTTTGCCTACGCAATACTGCGACACCAGCCTCTGCACATAGTTTGCGAGCCGGGGTGCCACTCACAACGACTGGCCAACAGAGGACCTCCACAGTCCCAAGGAGCTCAAATAGACAACATAGCTCCCACTCTGAATCTTCTGAGTTGTGCCGGTTTCAACGTAGTACGTAAAGATCGCAAGCGAGATAATGGTGGTGACCTAGCCTTCATATTGTACAACATTGTGCAATATCGTCTAATCGATGAAGACATCGACCGCAGGGATACTACCCTAGAATGTCCGCGTATAGCTATCCGGTCAGGCGATGTCAAGCTCTAAATATTTAATATATACATCCCCCCAGTTACATGTTGTCCTACAGGATATTACCCGAATGTAGGCGCGCTACTTCGTGGTGAAAACCGTCTGGTACTAGACGACTTTAACGCGAACCACGATCTTTGGCAAACCTGTCTGTCAAAAGAACGTAGGGGGATGGAGCTGGCGGAATAGATTGATGTTCGACATTCTGCGCAATGAATGACGAAGGCACCTTCAACACTCTACCCATTCCTACGGACGTATGCGTTGGCGAATGTCAGTTCCGCAAGTTGATCGCAGTAGCTACCGCTCGCATCAGCCCGGCTGGAAAAGAGCGGAAATCCGCCCCAATTTCCCAGCCGAAGCAGCCGTTTTAGCTAATGAGCGCGACACCTTACGCCATGCCGATCCCCGAATATGGGATCTCAATTTGGAGATTCGGCCTTTGGTAAATCATCATAAGTGGACGAAATGGATGGATCACATGAAGTCCTGCAACCTGTCCACTGATGTGAGCAAACTTTGGGCTACTGTCAGTGCTTTGTTTAACCCGAAGAGACATGGCGACCGAGTTGAAGTTCAATGCAATGGTCATGCCTCTTCGGACCCGAAGAAGTGAGCGAGCTATTTTAGCCGGCAGTTTACAACTGCACCCTTCGGTAGATAAAACCAAGCGATGTGATAACCGACGGCTGCGCAAACAGCCAAACGACTGCACGCCACTTACTTTCACCGATGAGGAGGTTCAGAATGTCATCAACAAATCAAAATCTTCTAAATCGATTGGCCCTGAAGGAATCAACATGCTTATGCTAAAGAATCTAGGCTCGACGGGAGTAAGCTATCTCACCAAGGTCCTCAATCTGTCGCTGACCACTTTTCAAATACCCGATGCGTGGAAACCTGGGAAACCCGCCAACAAAGAGTAGTTCCATCGCCCGATCACTCTCCTCTCTTCAGTAGGGAAGACATTTGAGGCTTTGCTACTCCCGACCTTCACTCACCACCTGAGCCTAGCCAGCCACCAGCATGGATTCCGAAAAGTACACAGCACCCCCACAGCACTTAGTATCATAAACGCTCAGAAAGTTCGTGGGCTCAACCAGAAACCACCCTATGAGAGAACTATCCTCGTAGCTTTGGACTTGTCAAAAGATTTTGACACAGTCAACCACACAACGCTAAATATTGAGAAAACTACGCTTCCTCCAGTACTAAAGATTCGGACCATGAACTACCTGAACGGTCGTCAATCATCCGTACTATTTTGAAGTGAAACATCTAAACTGAGAAGAATTAAACAGGGGGTACCGCAGGGTGGTGTCCTCTCCCCGTTATTGTTTAACTTCTACATCTCGAAACTCCCGCAGCCACCAGAGGGGGTTTCCATAACCTCGTACGCAGATGACTGCACGATATTGACGTCGGGCAATGAAATCGATGTCATGTGTTCGAAAGTAAACAACTATCTCTCCGGCTTTTCTCGTTTCCTCACTGCACGGAACCTCACACTTTCCCCCACCAAACCCACAGCGAACATTTTTACAAACTGGATGAAGGAGTATAGACTTGAACTTAATATTGCAGTCGATGGCGTCAAAATTCCGACTGTCAATAACCCTAAGATTTTAGGTGAAACTTTAGATAGTCAATGCTCCTTCACTCCCCATACGACCGCGATTGTTGTCAAGGTATAGAGCCGCAACAAAATTCTCAAGACCCTAGCCGGCAGCACATGGGGAAAAAACATAGAAAAGTTGTTGGCATCATAAAAGGCAATTGGCCGGCCGGTTCGCAGCAGCAATATGGTCGCCTGAATGCAGTAGTACGCAGGTGAGGAAACTACAGACTTGTCAGAATACTACACAGTGGTCGTAGAAATCACCCTTGCAGCCACATGCTTGGAGCGGTACCGCCTCCTAGGATCATCAAGAGGTCTTTCCTTAACTACATTGACGACATCGTACAACTGAAGCAGGACTTTGGACGCAACTAACTTCCGACAGGTACTGACCGCCATTTACAGTGACATCATCACCCGTGAATGGCGTTCTTGGAGTCAAACCACCACCCATCGCAGACGAAGAGCTCGAGTTGCCGCGAGAGACACGAATGACCCTAGCGCAACTTCGTTCTGAATATTGTAGCAGGTTAAATTCCCACTTATCCATAATAGACCCTAGCATATTTAATGTATGTCCTGCATGCGAGTCTCCGCATGACACTGACCTCCTCTTTGCATGCCCTGCCAACCCTACTCATCTAACACCCAATTCTCTTTGGTCCGACCCCGCCGAAACAGCACATTTCCTAGCGATCCCGTCGACGACAACACAGATAACCTTACCATCCTAACGAGGATTGTGAAACCGTTAAAACAACAACAACAATAACAATAAAACAATGTAAAATTAAAATATGAAGAATAATGTTGAACGGACTAGTTGAACACCGAAATCAATTTACTCCATTATATACACCTTTATATATAGCTGAACCTCGCCCGCTTCGTAGAACGTTATGAAATAAAATTACTACTTTTGCAATATAATTCGATTATTGAAAGATTTTATTACTATATAGTTCAAGGCTCTATGGTAAACAACATTTTTTGTTTTTTTACGCTGGTTTTTCAACCCGCGAGCACGCAACATAAAGTTGGTCATGCGAAAAAAACCGTATATTCCAAATTTATGCCGCAATTTCCAAAAGACTGGCCTTGCGCTTTATTTATGGTAATAGCAAAAGCAGGACGAACCGGTAATTGCAGACGCTTAAGCTCGAACGGTAAATCAGATGGAATCATTTGAATCCGAGAATAAATACGTCTTCACCTTTAAATTTCCCGGTCAAAATCGTTGCATCAATAACATTTCCCATTAATTTTTATAACACCTAATCTTGTACCGTGCCGTGGTTGACTTATATTACGAAGCATGATAATTAGTACTTCGACTTTCAATTGAAGATTATGCAGTGATTATCTTGGCAAATCAAGCGAATTTAGAAAAACCGATAGGATAATTCATTACATCTTCTTCATTCGTCATTGTTTAAATGAGTTAAGTATCTGCACTCTCTACTCGGAAAAAAAAAACACACTAATGCAACACATACTCATACATCAACCAACACAACTCACCACACCTATCCACCAACCTCATCAAAAAAAAGGATGGACAGATTTGCAGCATACACATTCGTTTTCCGACACCAATCCCGCGCGTCTTAATTTTCGCTCACAATTCGTCACACACTCCTGCTAATACACTTTCGTTTTATACATACTTTCGATCATACGCGGAGCCACGTAAATCCCTCCTGCGATCCCCCAGCAGTCCGGTATGCAACTTACCCGCTCCGTACATCTACCTACATACTTTCGTCGTTCAAATATAATTTATAATTTTTTATAAATTTAAGTACATTAAATGATTGTAAACCCATTAAATTACATTAAATGATTTTACATATTAAACGACAGCATTTTTAATAAATAACTGTTAAAGTGGTTAATACTTTTGTGTCCAAATTAAGAGCAACAAATTGTTCATGGTCCTTCGAGGGATAGTGACAGGCACTTTGGATTTTTTAACAAAATAAAATAAAACAAAATTAAGTGCAGTGCGGTGAGGAGCAGTGGCAAACATTTGAAACAAAATACATAAATACCCATATACATACATACATATATTCACGACGTGTTACAGGAATGGTGAAGTGACAAAAAACAAACAAAGTGTAACAAAAAAGAAAATTAAAAACCTAATGAAAAGAGCGAAAAATATAAATATACTACTAAATACAAATATATTTACGAAAAATAAATGCAAGTGCAAGAAAACAAAAACAGAAAACACTGTGCTTGAATTCCTGCTGTATAACAAATATGTTACAATATATATACCAACAAATTATACGGGCGCGAATTTAAAACAAAATAAAATAAACAATTTCAACAAGAAAAAAATAACACACGCAACCGGGCGCGAAAACCCAAACTCAAAGTATATCAATACAACAAACACTATTCGGGCGCGAACAGGAAAAAAAAAAAAAACAAACTACAAGCAACAAACACAACAGGTCCAACCAACTGAGGGAAGTGGAGGAGTAAAATTGGCGGAGGAAACATACATACGTATATTACAGGCGCACTTTACTTACAAAGGGAAATCCAAGTGAGCATATCTAGTCCTTTAATAAATAATATGTACACATATATGTACATAATATCAAATACCTAACTATTCGAAGCTTACTTACTAGCCTAACTTACAAAAAACCGTACAAATTCAAACATTTCTTTTCGAAAAATTTCCAGCAGTACCCCTTAAGTTTTATAAAGCATTAAGCACGACTGCATACAACAAGTAAGCAAAGGCAAGAATAGTCGTAAATATAAAATATATAGCAAAACTTATTTACATATAAAGGTGTGGCACTTTTTCGATTCCGTTTAAAATCTCCCTCTCACTTTTTTCAAAAAGATATAATAACAATTATATACAAATATACGACAAAGAATCTGCCAGTGACACTAAACAAAATCTCATATATTACATATTAACACATTAGTACGAACAAAAATTCAAAAACCATATTGGCAACTATCCGGCAATACCCCTTGTTCTTTGGCAGACAAAAACAAGCAGGATTGCATACAAAAAGCAAATTGATCTCTCTAACGAGCTCTCAATTGCTTAAGAACAAAAACAAACCAAACAGAATTACAAAAAAAAAAATCCCAGAACATTACAGCATATTCTTTGTACATAAACATTAGCGCAAAGCACATTGATCTCTTCAACGAGCTCTCAATTGCACAAAAATACGTACATACAAGTCCAAGTATTAGGGTGTACCTAAATAAAGGGTGATTTTTTAAGAGCTTGATAACTTTTTTTTAAAAAAAAACGCATAAAATTTGCAAAATCTCATCGGTTCTTTATTTGAAACGTTAGATTGGTTCATGACATTTACTTTTTGAAGATAATTTCATTTAAATGTTGACCGCGGCTGCGTCTTAGGTGGTCCATTCGGAAAGTCCAATTTTGGGCAACTTTTTCGAGCATTTCGGCCTGAATAGCCCGAATTTCTTCGGAAATGTTGTCTTCCAAAGCTGGAATAGTTGCTGGCTTATTTCTGTAGACTTTAGACTTGACGTAGCCCCACAAAAAATAGTCTAAAGGCGTTAAATCGCATGATCTTGGTGGCCAACTTACGGGTCCATTTCTTGAGATGAATTGTTGTCCGAAGTTTTCCCTCAAAATGGCCATAGAATCGCGAGCTGTGTGGCATGTAGCGCCATCTTGTTGAAACCACATGTCAACCAAGTTCAGTTCTTCCATTTTTGGCAACAAAAAGTTTGTTAGCATCGAACGATAGCGATCGCCATTCACCGTAACGTTGCGTCCAACAGCATCTTTGAAAAAATACGGTCCAATGATTCCACCAGCGTACAAACCACACCAAACAGTGCATTTTTCGGGATGCATGGGCAGTTCTTGAACGGCTTCTGGTTGCTCTTCACCCCAAATGCGGCAATTTTGCTTATTTACGTAGCCATTCAACCAGAAATGAGCCTCATCGCTCATCGGACGTAAAGCGCGAAACACATTTCGAACCGAACACTGATTTTGGTAATAAAATTCAATGATTTGCAAGCGTTGCTCGTTAGCAAGTCTATTCATGATGAAATGTCAAAGCATACTGAGCATCTTTCTCTTTGACACCATGTCTGAAATCCCACGTGATCTGTCAAATACTAATGCATGAAAATCCTAACCTCAAAAAAATCACCCGTTACTAACATAAGGACGGAAAAAGTGTTAATAAATTAAAAGTGCCGATTTGATAAAAATAAATCGTCTAAATAATAAATAAATAAAATCAAAGACATTTTCAAACTTAACATATAAAATATATAAATAAATATTATTATTTGCAAATAAATAGATACGAAAATAATAATATGATAGAACATACTCGTTTTACCAACCTTAATCAAAATTCAAAACTCTATTTACCTAAAAGAGTTTTCGGTTTTAAGCAATATTGCTTATGAAATCAGTCGCACTGAGGAAAAAAAATTTGATTATTTATACAAATATTTAAAGAAAAAAACACCAAAAAAAATGGTTATTAACAAAAATCAAGGTACACCTGGAGCTACACGCTCAAAACAGGTTGTTAGATTTTAACAAGATACTGCACTAGATTTGTGTCTGCAGCGATTCAAGGGAACTCGGAAACGTTATTAGAATAAAAAGCCAAAATCTTAAAAATTTTTGGACACGCCTCCAAGCGGCTCATGACGCCATAGTAGATTCTAACAATTCAGATCTACCACAAAATTTTAAATCATCGGCTTACGATATTTTTGAAAACTACTTAGACCAATAGCTATGATCTCCGATCAATTAAAGCTTATAAAAGCAATTGCACCTACTCCACAACCGAGAGTAGAGTTGCCACAAATAGAGAGTCAAAAAGTAAGTTCAGGCATTCAACTCGAGGTGCCCGCATGTGCCACAGAAACCTTTTACGAAGGTTATGAAGAATGGCCGTCCTTCCGGTACATGTTCACAGCCGTGTACATAAACCATCCTCAATTATCACAAGGGCAAAAATTGTATCACCTCAGATACAAAACTAAAGGTCAATAGTGAAACAGTTCGCTCTTAATGACGATAATTTCAATTTGGCTTGGGAAGCTCTAAAAGCTAGATACGAAAACGAAAGAATACTGGTCGATAAGCAAGTAACGACACTATTAAACTTGCCTAAAATCAAGAAAGAAACAAGTGAAGAATTTGTAATAGTACAATCCACTGTTTCTAATTGTTTGTCGACTCTGTCGGCACAAAACATTCCCATAGACAGCTGAGACCCAATTCTGGTAAACATTTGCACCGCCGCATTACCAGAAAAGTGGTTACTTCTATGGGAGCAATCACTCCCATCACGAAAAAAGTGCCCAACGTGGCAACAAATGAAAGATTTTCTCACCACCCATTATGAAATTGCGGAAAGGTTAGAAGAAAATATAATCAAAACTAAGAACTTTAAACACGACCAAAATGGAAGCTTAAATAGACCCCAAGTTAGTAACAAAAACAATTCAAACAAAAGCTTTTACAAAACGCAATCGTTCACATCCGAACTGAAAAAACAAACGTCATGCGAACAATTAGGCTGTTCACGATAAGGTGGTTATCGGGTTATGTGGTTATGTGATTAAGTGAACAACAACAAAATGCGGTATGACAAAATAACCAAAGTTGACCAACCTATGCCTTTGTTTACAGATTATGTGGTTATTTGCTTATTTCCAGTGTTAGAAAGTCGTTGGAATTTTACTAAATGGCAGCACAAAAAATAAATAAAACTAAGCGAATGGCATTCCTATTTAGATTTTCTTATTGGAAAATCTGCTATTAACAGCTGTTTTTTGTTTACAATCGGCAAATTAAAACCGAAATAAAAAGCATCACAAAGATAAAAAAGAATCAAAAATCAGCAAAAATCAACAAAAATCATCAAAGTAAGTAAAAAGATAAAGTACAAAATAAATATTCATTGTTTGTCATTTATTTATACTCTAATTTTAGTGTCTACAGAAATACGAAAGCTTCATTTTATAAGTTGGAGTTTCACTGAACTTAAATTGTAAACAATGAACAGCTGTTTGTGTAAAAATAAGCAAATAACCATACAACATAGGGTGCTCACGGAGCATAGAGGTTATTTTTAATCTAATAAGCACATAACCCGATAACCACCGTACCGTGAACAGCCTAAATGTAAAAGAGGGCATAGGTTTATATCTTGCGAGAAGTTTAAAAACTTAAAAGTTAACGAACGAAATATTTTTGTCAGGTCAAAAAACATTTGCACAAATTGCCTGTCACATGCGCACACATATAAAAATCGCAAAAGCAAATTCAATTGCATCTATTGTCACAAAAGACATCATTCAATGCTTCATTAGAGCACATTCCCCATCTCACCCCAAATAAGCGCTTATACAAAAAGAACCGCGGGCTTAATTGCAAAAGCAAGTCTCGAAATCCAAAATTCTAAAAATTGTCAGCAGACACCATGTCGCTCAAAGGCACAAAGAGCTCAAACGCTGCACAGTGAAACACAAAGTGGACTTATTACAGAACCAATTACTACTAATGACAACTCAAGTTGAGAAAAAACTAAATCAATACCTTAATTCACAATTAAGGAAATTCCAAGACATAGGTAAACTTCCCCCAATATTAAATAAAACTATGAAATTGGTATAAAAAACAAAGTAAGAGTTATCTCTGACAGTCCAAATTATTAAAAGCACATACAAAATTTTCGGTCCCGCAGGATGGCTTTCGCCAATAACAAGAAAAAAAAACTTTTTGAACAAATCCTAGAGCGGTGACGGGCTAATAAACGTCAAATTAGTGCATACATAAAAACATAAAATATAACACAGTTGTATCAAAAAGTTAAAAAATCGACATTTTTCATAAATTTCCAAAAATTAATAAGATCTCAAAAGGAAATTAAGGGATCACCATATTCTCAATGCGATACAGTGACGCAACTACACTTACAAAAGGCACTGGCCCCTCTTATCCCATGTATCCAAGCGCTGCTCATGTAGGTAGGTTATGGGAATCAGCTGCATAAAGCTTCAAATTAATTATAAAGAATTATCTACTCTCCCCTCTCTTATCACAGTCCTAACTCAAGGGTACTCCTTAACATTCTGGCTACATCTGAACCAGGCGTGGAGTTACAATTCTTCATAAGCCGAGAATAAATAAAATGCAAACAATTACCGATAACTCAGAAAAGGCAAATAATAAACAACCGGTATACCTAACCGATGAAATAAGAAATTGTAAATAAACCGCAAACAAATGTTTTTCCTATAATAATAAGTCATCAAAACACGCAAAAGAAAATTACTACCTCCAGCACCAATACTTACATAAAATACAAATTTATATTAAAACCAAAATCGCTTCTTACAGCTAATATTCTGCGCCATGTACATGTATCATCTTATACGTAACACTAGGCAAAACGTTCGTCTAGGGGGCCCAGGATGTTTAAATGAGTTAAGTATCTGCACTCTCTACTCGGAAAAACAGGCACACACTAATGCAACACATACTCATACATCAACCAACACAACTCACCACACCTATCCACCAACCTCATCAACAAAAAGGACCAACCTCATCAACAAAAGGATGGACAGATTTGCAGTATACACATTCGTTTTCCGACACCAATCCCGCGCGTCGTAATTTTCGCTCACAATTCGTTACACACTCCTGCTAATACACTTTCGTTTTATACATACTTTCGATCATACGCGGAGCCACGTAAATCCCTCCTGCGATTCCCCAGCGGTCCGGTATGCAACTTACCCGCTCCGTACACCTACCTACATACTTTCGTCGTTCAAATATAATTTATAATTTTTTATAAATTTAAGTACATTAAATGATTTTACATATTAAACGGCAACATTTTCGATAAACAACTGTTAAAGTGGTTAATACTTTTGTGTCCAAATTATGAACAACAAATTGTTCAGTCATAGTATCCAAAGGTTTATACGAAACCACATCACCTGGGATATTAAGTTGTAGACTGTATTTAATTCGTTAACATCTTTTTTTTCTGCTGCCAAAATAGCTCTTTCGCTCAATCAAGCATGATTTTTAAATTGCAATGCAATGTTCGGAAAAATAATTAAACGTCAGAAACTCGTTAATAACGTTATTAATCCGGTGTCGTCAACTGGCATTGCACCATCTCCATTTTGCAACAATTGTCTGGAAAACTTATCAGCTGATGAAAATTTGTTGTAAGTTTAAATTTTTTGACGTGTCTCTACAAATATGCTTGCTTTTTAAGCAAGCATTTATCTCAGCAGCAGGCGTACACCGTGGAATAACAGGCAACGTTTGTCTAAAATCACCTGCTAACAATGTCAAAGCACCACCAAAAAAAGTTTGATTTCCTCGTAAATCTTTCAAAGCACTTTCCAAGTCTTCTACTGATCTGTTATGAGCCATGCTGCACTCATCTCACACAATAATACAAATACTGCGTTGCTGTAAAACTTTTGCAGTTCCAGACGTTTTTGATATGTTGCATGTAGGTGTTTCATTAACTTCAGCGCAGACTGTGATGTACGACCACCATCAAACAAAGTGGCTACGATACCAGAAGAAGCGAGTGTCTGTGCAATTTTATTTAGAGAACGTACCGCTGCTAACAGTAATGATATCAAAAAAGTTCTTCCCGGTGCATCCAAAAAATAAAATCCACCGTCCCCACTGCAAATAGCTAGCATAATGGATTCATACACAACTTTTTGCTGAAAATTAAATTTCGCATAATTTAACTGAACATAAGAATTCAATTTATTATGATCATATTGTTCATGTTGTAATTCCTGATTGCAAAGATCATGCATAGATCGATTAGGCGATGTTAAGCCCAACAGCGCCAATGTTTTGTTTGATATAAATAAACATAAATTTTTAATCATCATCAATTTCTCATTATAATTATTGATGCGACGAACTCGATGTAAAATGTCTTCTGAAGGTCTGAAGGTGGTGAAGGGATTCGAAGGAAAACACGTTGCCAATATAATCGATTTTAGTATTCGTATTTTTTGTGGATAAGCAGAAACTGATGCATCTACAAGAAGGGCATTCCAGTGCATATCATCCTCCAACAAATTCAAACGTTGGCATGCCTCAAGATATATTGCACACAATTGTCCATTAATGGTTCTCAATTGTTGGAGTGATGTTGGGCCACGAACATTGATCAGCAACAAACGCAAATAGAAACACTCTGCATTGCTTCGTCCCAACGCATCTGATGAATACAAATTTGTGAAACCCTCGGCTCGGTTTCCTTGCTTGCGTTGTTGAAATTCTTTCTTTGCTACATTCCATGTAAAATATGCTGGTACTTTTGTATACAAAAGCGTTTTTGCAAAATCATCACCTTCGCACAATTTAAAGAAAGCAGTAAAAGTAACGGGTGGGCCATCTAACGTTTTTAATTTGAATTATCCATATTTCGACATTGGAAACGTCAAATACCATTCGGAAAGGGACAGATATTCAGTAGAAGTCTAAAATTTACGAATTGGGTCGATATTTACTAGAAGAAAACTGAGTGGTGAGTCTTCAACCCAAACAGTGAGAAATTTTGCAAAAAAAAAATGGACAGACAAAAAGTGCCATCAGTTCAATTTGTGCAACAATTTGTCAAGCGTGTGCGTGAAACTGGCTCGTTGGTTGATAAACGTTCATTTCTCGCGCGTTCAACCGAAAATATTGCGACTGTGGCTGAAAATGTTAGTGAGAATCCATCCACCTCAACTCGCCGTCGATCGCAAGAATTAAACATTTCACAAACAACTTTGCGACGAATTTTGAAAAAAGACCTCGCTATGAAGCCGTATAAAGTTCAATTGGTTCAACAGCTGAAGCCACTTGACCACCAGAGCAGTCTACAGTTCGCAGATTGAGCAGAGGATCGTTTGACCGAGGATGGTTAATTATACTGAAAAATCATCTTTTCAGACGAGGCTCATTTCCACCTCGATGGTTACGTTAACAAGCAGAATTGTCGCATTTGGGGCACAGAAAAACGGCACGTAATCGTCGAGAGGCCAATGCACCCAGCACGAATCACTGTATAGTGCGGATTTTGGTCTGGTGGAATCATCGGCACATTTTTCTTCGAAAATGAAGAAGGAACCGCCGTATCCATCAATGGTGAGCGATATCGCGCAATGTTAACCGAATTTTTCTTCAAGCAAATTGAAGAGGAAGACTTGGATAACATTTGGTTCCAGCAGGATGGCGCTACGTGCCATACAGCAAACGCTACACTCAATCCTTTATGCCCTTTCTTCGAAAATCGCATAATCAGCAAAATAGGTGATGTGAATTGGCCTCTGTTGGACTATTTTCTGTGGGGAGCTGTTAAAGATAAATGTTACGCCAACCATCTAGAAACACTTCAAGATCTAAAGTACGAGATTCAAGCAGATGTAGCTGCCATAAGGCCTGAAACCATCGAGAAAGTACTCCGAAATTGGGTGAATCGGATAAGCTACTGTAAACTCAGCCATGGTGGTCATTTGTCCGAAATTGTTTTCCACAGATAAATTTCATAAAATAACCTTTTAAATAAATGTTAGACCTTTGAAAAATATCAAGCAGCTTTGAAATCGACAAAGAGGTGGTGTGTGTCGATTCTCCTTTTACGGGTCTTTTCCAAGATTTGGCGCATGGTGAATATCAGGCCGGTTGTTGATTTGCCAGGTTTAAAGCCACACTGATAAGGTCCAATCAGTTTGGTGACGGTGGGTTTTAATCTTTAAGACAATACGCTCGATAGAACCTTATACGCGATGTTGAGGAGGCTTAACCCACGGTAGTTGGCGCAGATTGTGGGGTCTCCTCTTTTATGGATTGGGCATAGCACACTTCAATTCCAATCGTTGGGCATGCTTTCGTCCGACCATACTTTACAAAGAAGCTGATGCATGCTCCTTACCAGCTCTTCGCCGCAGTGTTTGAATAGCTCGGCCAGCAATCCATCGGCCCCGTCGCTTTGTTGTTCTTCAGGCGGGTAATTGCTAATCGAACTTCTTCCTAGTTTGGCAATGGAACGTCTGCTCCATCGTCTTCGATTGGGGAATCGGGTTCGCCTTCTCCTGACGTTGTACGTTCACTGTCATTCAGCAGGCTGGAGAAGTGTTCCCTCCATAATTTAAGTAAGCTCTGGGCATCGGTGACTAGATCACCTTTGGGGGTTCTACAAGAGTATGCTCCGGTATTGAAACCTTATGTAAGCCGCCGCATTTTTTCGTAGAATTTTCGAGCATTACCTCTGTCGGCTAGCTAGCTCTTCATACGCACGCATTCGGCTCTCTTTCTTTTTCTTTCTGCAAATGCGTCTTGCTTCCTTCTTCAACTCTCGATATCTATCCCATCTTGCACGTGTTGTGGTCGATCGTAACTTTGCGAGGTAGGCAGCCTGTTTTCTCTCCGCTGCGACACGGCAATCCTCGTCGTACCACCTATTCTTTTGCACTTTCCGAAAAGCAATAGTTTCGGTGGCAGCTGTACGTAAGGAGTTTGGAATGCCGTCCCACAGTTCCCTTATACCGAGTTGTTGACGAGTGCTCCCAGAGTGCAAGCCGAGTAGAAAATCGTTCTGCTGTCGGTTGTGATTGCAGCTTTTCGACGTCGAACCTTCCTTGTGTTTGATGAGGTGCGTTCTTTGCTGGTTACTTTAATCACTGTTGATTTTTTTGGATTTATTGTTTTGATACTAAAATGATACTCATCCTCTCCTTGCCAAAATATAATCGGACATTGTAAGGCATTATAGTAACGATACGTTTCAGAAACACGTTGTAAATCCGAATTCCAACGATGCAACACAATATCACGCGATTAAAACTCATCTCCGACAATAAGAATGGCAACTTCATCAATCGTAGGATCATTAAAGTTCTTGCGTGCTCCTCAACAGAAATTGTATCAGCTCGAATGACAATTTTATAATCATCCGACGGCATACGATCACGGGCTGTTTGAAACAATCGAACCAATTCATTTTCATGGTAGAAAAAATTTTGTAGGCGTTCAACAAATTCTCTTCTCACACTTGAAGCGATAGAGCAACGACGTTCAATTTCAATATTGGAATTCTCAACAAAATAAATTTGCAAAAATTGATAGATAAAAGGTAGCATGAAATTATCACGTATGACATTGGTCGCACCAAACGAAGTCATTTTGAAACATGAATTATATGTTTGTATATTCCCCAAAAAATGTCTCGACTCTGGTGTAACTCCCAAAATCAAAGAGTTCCAAATCTTTGGAGGGGGATTCAATGCCGGTAATTTCACTTTTCCTTTAGCACAACATAATCTCGGCGTTTCATTTTTGAATTTGAATGCTTTTTAATGTTCACAAACTACAGACATTACTTATTCAAATATTAACTGATGTGCGCAAACTATATTCAAATGTCAGTCAGCGTCTAGCACTCAAAGTGTTTGGTCGTGTTAAGTTCGCTATTATAGTGATTTCAGTGCGGTCTCAGTTCCGTTATTCTCTTTTGCCTCTATTCGTTGATTAGTGTAAAGCTCTGCTTCATATTTATCATTCACTGAATATTTTTTATTCAGGCTTGGTGAGTTTGTTCAAACTGTGAAATGCCCCAAGGGGCAAGTGCTAGTAGGGTGAATCGTTTTGCACTACTTGCAAACGATTACCCACGCAAAAAGAAAAAACTTTCTAATGGTTCGCCTATTAATATTTTTCCCGAACTACCAAACGTCGTTGTGGCAGACCCAAAATTTCTTATTCTAGCATGTGATAATGTTAATAAAAAAATTTCAGACTTCTCATGTTTTGCGGTGCACAAAGCCATACAAATTATCAGCAAGGATATTATTTCCATATCTGAGCTTAGAGACGGAAACCTTCTGCTTCTAGTAAAAGATATAAAAATTGCCCTAAAATTTCTGGCCGCTACGCAACTACATGGTGTATGCTCTATCAAATTTTCATTTCATGCCTCGCTGAACACAACAAAGGGAACAATATATGTTCCTTACCTCAATAAAGTAAGTGATGAGGAAATTGTAAAAGAATTAAGCAGCCAAGGCGTTACTTCAATACATAAATTCAACAAAGTAGTTGACGGTAAGGCAACTCCCAGTGGGGTTGTTCTCCTGTCCTTCGACTCATACAAACTCCCTAGCAAAATAGATATTTCGTGGCACTCCGTAAAGGTTAGGGAGTACATTCCCAACCCTATGAGGTGCAGATCGTGCCAATTGCTAGGGCACACCGCAAACTGGTGCAAAAATAGTCGGACATGTGTAACATGCTCCTTTCCTCCCCATCACCCAAACGACTGCACTCGAGTTAAGTGTGCCAATTGTTCTGAGCCACATCCGTCATCCTCAAGTGAGTGTAAAAGGTTTAAGCAAGCTAAAGAAATTTTAACTATAAAAACCAGAAATAAATGCTCGATGAAGGAAGCCAAAAATATATATCTAAAGCAAGTCACTTTACCCCCAGCTAACCCCATAATCTCCTACGCCACTGTGCTTTCGTCTCCAGCAAACGCACGTGCTAATACTACTGCACCAAGTACCGGTTCCTCACAAACGGTAATTAATGAGAACAAGGAGAATTCTAGCACCAATTCATCAACTATCATTCATAAATCACCTTCAAATCCAAAAGTCTCCAGCGACCAAACACAAATTTTCTCAAGCAATAGTCTTACTAATCAACAGCCCAATAATCAAAATAACTCTCTTCAAAATTCTACTCAAATCACAGCTAACTACCAAAAAACTCTCCACTCTGATCTCAGCCCAACTAAACAGAAATCAGCTAACCAACAATCAAAGCGAATGCTCTCTAATAAGCAAACCACTCTCCACTCAAATAATAGCTCAGATGATGAATGCTATAACCATGCTAGTACTTCTCTCGGAGATACCACCGTAAACTTAAATAGTGCAGCGTCACTCAATGAAGCACAAAAATACTCAACTACTCATACTATGAATAACAACTTTACCAATGATGACAGTTTTTCGGCAATTGCTTTCTCTCCACCTGCATCAATTAACAGAGTTCTTTCTCTTACACAATTACAGAAAATGTCTGATGATTCGGACAGTTAATGCTCTTTAGTTTTCCGTATATATCAATATAATAATCACTTTCAGCTTCTAATTCCAGCCATTAAATATGTTAACTTTTTTACAATGGAATATAAATGGTTTATTTAATAATTATCATGAGCTTCAGTTACTCATTACTGAATTTAAACCAGATCTTATTGCTCTGCAAGAGACCAATATTGGATATGGGAATACATTTTCGGCACCTTCTCCATACGTAGCATATTTCCATAATACGAATCAAACTAATATTCACGGCGTTGGTTTGCTGATTAAAAAAAAGCATTTGCCACAAACGTATTCAGATCGAAACTAACTTCAATATAATTGCCCTCCAAATCAAAGCTATGTTAACTTTCACAGTGATCTCAGTTTATTTTCCGCCAAGCAGTGCTATTGATTTCCACGAGCTGAAAAGTATTTTGATTTCTCTATCTAAACCACTCATCTTTTGTGGGGATTTTAACGCGTGGAGACCGCTTTAGGGCTCCCCTATCCAAAACCGTAGAGGCAAAAGCTTTGAGGAACTCATTTGTTCACTTGACTTATCTGTCCTAAATAATAAAACACCTACGCACTTCTCTACACACAAAACATTTACTCATGTAGATGTTTCATTATCATCAACGAATATTTACCCACTCTTTTCTTGGAAAGTCTTGGATGATCTCTGTGGCAGTGATCATTATCCAATAATTTTTTACTTAAATTGTAACAAAGCAAATATGATCAAGCATGCTCCCAAATTCTTAACTGAAAAGGCCAATTGGAAAAAGTACCATAACTTATGTGAGAAAATTAATAACCTTTATCCCGCCAGCAACAACATCAACAAGGAAGCCGCTCAAGTTAAAAGGTTATCCTTACTGCAGCTTCTTCATCTATACCCCAAAGCAGGCCATATTTCTCGAAAAAATGTGTCCTTTGGTGGAATAAGGAAATCGCTGAATTGCGAGCCATAAAGCAATCTGCCTGGTATATCTACAAACGTGTACGATCTAACCAAAACCTTCTGTCTTATAAAGCAGCAAACGCCAAATTCAAGTTAGCGGCAAAAAAGGCAAAAAAAGAAGCCTTTAGCAATATTACTAGCTCTATTAATCCCACAACTTCACCCAAAGAAATATGGAAAAACCTTAAAAAGTTATCGGGGTCTTATAGTATTTCCAATTTTCCCCACCTTGTGGCAGGCAATAACCCCTCACCATCTGCTAAGGAAGCTGCAAATTTGTTTGCTAAGGACCGATACAAATTTTTCTCAAACTTTTGTAGCTGACAAAACTCGCCTGTTAAGCGAAATATATTTTCCCCCTCCTAATCTCCTTCTATCTGCAAAAGAAATTAATAATCCAATCACGAAGGAGGAATTTAACAATTTCGTTAACAGGGTTAAGGGCTCCTCTCCAGGACACGACCGCATTACTTACGTAATGATCAAAAATCTCCCCGATTCATTTAAAATGAGACTGATAAACCTATATAACAGCATTTTTTCATCTGGTATTTTTCCTCAAAGTTGAAAGTGCGCGTTTGTATCTCCCATCCACAAGCCAAACAAACCAGCGGATAATATATCAAGTTTTCGGCCCATATCCCTACTTGTATGTAATAGTAAAGTTCTGGAGAAAATAATTGCCCACAGGTTGATGTGGTTTGCTTCTAGAAACAAATTGTTAAGCTCTACTCAAGTTGGGTTTAAAAGCGGTCATAGTACCATCGATTCCCTATTAACTTTCGATCATTTCTGTTCGAATGCTTTATCCAGTAAAAAACACATCACAGCTCTTTCCCTTGACTTCCAAAAGGCTTTTGACCGCATTGGAGCACACGTAGTTTTAAGGCAACTAAGAAAGTGGAAAGTGGGTGGCAGAATGTATAACTTTGTCAAAAACTTTCTAACGAATAGAAAATTTATAGTCAGAGTAAATGGCGTTTCATCCGAGATATATGATTTGCAAAATGGGATTCCTCAAAGTTCTCCTCTTTCGGTAGTGTTATTTATTATTGCATTTGACGAAATAAGTCAAATTATAGATAAGTACAAAGTAAGTTACGGGATTTATGCCGATGACGTTTGAATATATACTAAAGAGGACAGCCTTGAAACGGTTCAGGCGATTTTTTGTAAAGTCCTTAATGACATTACTGTCTGTTCGGCTCAGTCAGGAGCGATTATATCACATGAGAAGTGCAATACCTTGCACATCTGTCGGAAAAAATGCTGCCCAAATATAAAACTATGTCATAACAATGTGTATGTAAGCAATGTCAGCAGTTTGAAAATATTAGGTGTTTTATTTGATTGTAAATACACTTTTAGGTTTCACTGTAATTATATTAGAAATAAACTTATCAAACGCCTCAATATTATAAAATATTTTTCGTCTAAAAAATCATTTGTTCATACTACTACACTTTGTAATATTGTTAAAGCATTATTTTTAACTGTAATTGACTACGCGCTGCCAATCTATGGAACCTGTGCCAAAAGCAACTTAAATCTTCCCTGTGCTCCATATTACGCAGCGGTGCGGAAAAGCTTACGGGCCTTCACCACCACCCCCGTCGACAACATGCTAACTGAATCTGGACTCCCTAGCATAAATGAGAGAATCGAATACATGACTGCAAGCCTTATATACAAAATTTTATGCTGCTCTCAGCGATACATCGTGTACTGATCACTGCCAAGAAATTAAATGTATCAGTTAAACCAACTCGGAAAGTGTGCCCAAACTACCCGCCTTGGCTGCTGTCAGACTTATCAATTGAAACCCGTTTACAAACATTTCAGAAGCAAAACACCTGTCCACAACTTTACGCGCAAAATTTTCTGGAATATAAAGCTGAGCTAAGTCAAAAAGCATTCAACTTTATTTTTACCGATGGTTCGAAAACCAAATTTTCAGCCTCATTTGCAGTAGTCTCTGAAAACCTTGATATTTTAAGAAAAGGTATCCTGCCTAATCATTGCTCCATCTACACCAGTGAAATCTTTGCTATCTATCAAGCCGCCTTAATTGCATCGAAAACCATGGGCAATTTCTAGTTCTAGTAACCCACACCAGGGATTTGCTAATTAAACACAAAAACAAAATTAAATTGATGTGGATTCCTGGCCATTGTGGCATCCAAGGCAATGAACTAGCTGACTCTGTTGCGAAGAGTCTTCATAATAACCCAGTTATCTGTTTTGACACTTTAGGAAAGGCCGATTTGTCGAAACATGTACGGCAGTATATTAACAATAAATCCTTACTAAAGTGGAAAGAATATGTTCACCATTATGCAGATATTAATCCAACAAAAATTAGGCCTACTTTTCCTTCCGATGCTAAACAGTCAGACATTCTCGTTTTCACAAGACTTCGTTTGGGCCACACGCAGATCACTTACGGACATCTTCTTAGTCATGGAGTATCATTATGGAACGTTTGCGGGGCAATGAGCACATCTGTGAAGCATATCTTGGACATCTGCCCTCGTTTTTCTATTCAAAGGCAACGGATTTTTGGCTCGACTGTTCCATCACAACTTCTTTCCGACACTACAGCACTTAACATAAGCAAAATATCTAGTTTTATAGCCTCATGCAACCTATCTCATTTAATTTAGTTAACCTTAACTGTATAATATTTGTAATCCATAAACGAAATGTAAATTAGTATTTCTTTTGCAAAACCAGCTGATGGCCTCGAGCTAGTGCTGTTTTTTTTTTTTTCTCTTGTTTCCTGTATATTTATTGTGCATGAAATAAATAAATATCTATCTATCTATATTCAAATGTATTATTATAATTGAACGCTGCTCGGTTCGAATTTCTTAAAACACGTATCCTATTTTGCAAAATTGTTCTATGTGTAGTGCATTGCCGATCAACTAAATTTCTTTGCAAATGCAGCACATCTTTTTACTGTACTCTCCTAACTGCTACCTGTGCAGCTGCACGCGAATGTCTCCCAATATTATTATTGAAATTTCTCAAGCGTTTTTGAGAACTAAAATTGTTCCGGGATGCGTGTTGTTTAATATTTTCAAAATATTCACTTAAAGAAACTTTACCAATTGTACTGGACACTTGACTTGCCGAAAATTGCGACGGCGAAATAGCGAGAAAAAGGGAAACGCGTGTAACGTGGCTTTTACCACCTTACAATAGTTTACATCAACTTACCTCACTACGATGTTGAAAGCTGCTAAAGCTTTCCACCGTACGTCCTAACGCACCATACGCATACTTACCTCGCTACGGTGACGAAAGCTGCGCTGTGCTGCTATAGTACTTCACATCGAATGCGATCATTTCTTCCAGCACTCCGGCGAGGACGGTCGCCATCGGCAGCAACAGGCAGGGTAAGTGTAACAATAGTAGAAATAGGTAGCGCTATATATAAAAGTAGAAGTAGACAGTATGGGGAGGCCTCGCGCAGAAAAGGCATCACCGCCGGGTGATGCCAGTGCTCGCGATGGTCCTGCCCAGTAGTTGGGGGAATGCGCAGACCTCGCGCAGAAAAGGCATCACCGCCGGGTGATGCCAGTGCTCGCGATGGTCCTGCCCAGTAGTTGGGGGAATGCGCAGGCCTCGCGCAGAAAAGGCATCACCACAGGGTGATGCCAGTGCTCGCGATGGCCTTGCCCAGTAGTTGAGGGATCGCAGGCCTCGCGCAGAAAAGGCATCACCGCCGGGTGATGCCAGTGCTCGCGATGGCCCTGCCCAGTAGTTGAGGGATCGCAGGCCTCGCGCAGAAAAGGCATCACCGCCGGGTGATGCCAGTGCTCGCGATGGCGCTGCCCGGTAGTTGGGGGAATGCGTGCCTTGCGCAGCAAAGGCATCACCGCTGGGTGATGCCAATGCTCGCGATGGCACTGCCGTAGCCGCGTCGAAAGCACGTGGCATCAGTACCGCTGCTTACGGACCGTTATAAAAACTAACGTGACTAACAGACGACAGGTAATGTAAGGAGAGTGCAAGACAGTTGCTAGCCGGAGGTCAACCAACACAGTTCGCTGACAATTATATCTGTCCTTCGCAGAGGAGCCCCGGAGAACACTACCCGATTCAACAAACGTCAACGCCTGACAAACTAATTTCATCCGTTTTCATCATCGCCGTTTTCATCACCGCCGTTTTCATCGCCGTGCCAGACTCAACAAGCTTTAACGCCTGGCACGCTTATTTCATCCGTTTTCATCACCGCCGTTTTCATCGCCGTACCCGATTCAACAAACGTCAACGCCTGACAAACTAATTTCATCCGTTTTCATCATCTCCGTTTTCATCACCGCCGTTTTCATCGCCGTGCCAGACTCAACAAGCTTTAACGCCTGGCACGCTAATTTCATCTGTTTTCATCACCGCCGTTTTCTTCATCGTCACTGTATACATCACGCTGGTCTGGCTGTCCACTGAAAAGGGGGGTGTGGACACTTCATCTATTTAATTAGATCTTTTATTTGCTAAGGGTTTGTGGGTCCCAAGGCTGACCCTGGAGCGGCTGAGCATACCTCAGCTATGGAAGAAACCCCATTACAAATGGCGCCCGAGCAGGGACCTGACTTTGTGAGTGATAGTGAAAAACATGAAACGGTCACCAACGCTCATGACTCAGGTTCGCCGCGCCCCCCACACAATCATAAGTATCGCAGTACTCCAGCGATGAAGGCTCTAACGCTTGAGACGGACACGACCAGTTGGATTTACTGGCTGAAGAAGGACCGATTAGTCACCGAGTGCAGACGACACCACATCGCTGTCGAAGGGCGCACCGTAGCAGACCTCCGTAGCGAGCTGAGCGCCTGCATCCGTGCAAAGCGCCACCATAAATCCACGGAGGACCTAGTGCAAGCTTTAGAAAGGGAGATGAAGGAGGAAGGTAACGCCACCATACTCGTTCCAACCACCACGGTAAGAATCCCAAACAAAGCGGTAGCAACACGTGGCGACATAACCTCAGCTGCAAGAGTGCCGGATTTGGAGGTTATAAACTCCGTGCGGCGATGGAATATACGCTACAGCGGTCGCGAAAATTTACACGACTTTCTGGAGCGATGCGAAGAGCTAGCAGAATGCTACTCTATAGCAAACAATCGGCTTCTTGCCACGATGCCGGAAATTCTGCAGGACAAAGCGCTGCAATGGTTTCGGGTAAAACGCAACACCATCAACACGTGGGACGATTTTCGTTACGAGGCTGAGCGTTTCTTTCTACCGAAGCGTCACCTCGCACATCTGGAGGAAACCATCCATCAGCGCAAGCAACTTCCCAGAGAGAAGGCAAAGGATTATGTGCTGGCTATCCAAACACTTATCCGCCAGCACCCGAAACTTCGCGATGAAGACCACACCGAACGCATATATGACGGCTTAAGGGTGGAATATCGCTTATATGTCCGTCGGAGCGATTTCAACAGCGTGGACGAACTACTCGAATTAACGGAAGAATTCGAGTTGCTGAAAGGAGAGGAGACCAGGCAAGCGAGAAACACCAATCATTGTTTGACGGCGGTAAGTAATAAGTATTGCCGCGAGGAAGTTTGTTGGCGATGCAAGCAACCGGGACACCGAAGGCACCAATGTCGCAACCAGCAGCGAATATTTTGCTCTCGCTGTGGACTCGACGGAACCATGTCGCGGGACTGCAATTGCCCTACACATGGGGCAGTGCGAGCCACTCCGCCCGAACCCAGCACAGCAGCACGCAAAGCAACGCTTCCGTACCCAGAATTGAAGCAAGATGGCCGTTATTATCTGCCCATTACTATTGCGGGCATGCAGGTCGAAGCCCTGGTGGACACCGGAGCCACGCTCACATACATCGGTAAGGAACTCCAGCGTCATCTAGACAACCACAGGATTAAAGCCAAACGTATATACCTAGCACGAAAATGTATCCCGTCACCATCGAGCTGGATAAGAAGACGACGCATCTACTCGTATCCGCTTTACCGACGCTGTCGGAACCTGTCATCCTGGGCATGGATTTCCTGAGGAAACGGGACCTGACTATTACCGTCGATGGTCAACCCCTAGACGCTAGACGCCTGAGCACGCAGGCACCTGCCGACCACCTCGCGATGCTAACCGAGAGGCAACATCTTACAGAAAGGGAGAATCACCAATTGAATACGCTCCTCACTGAAAACGCAGCAGTGTTCTCGACGATCACCGGCCCCAGCACAGCCGCCGAACATGTGATTCGACTTAAACATGATCGCCCATTGAAGCAGAGATATTATCCGCGCAACCCAGCGATGCAAGAAGTAATCAATCAGGAGGTGAACGAATTGATTGCAACCGGCCGCATCGAAGTCTCTAACAGCGCTTACAGCTCGCCCATCGTCTTAGTGCGAAAGAAACAAGGAAGTTGGCGAATGTGTATCGACTACCGGCAACTTAACGCAGCAAGTATACCAGACGCATACCCACTCCCCCAAATAAACGCAATCCTAGACCAGTTGAAGGAAGCTCGATTTATCTCGACCATCGACCTGAAGAACGGCTACTGGCAGATTCCGCTACACCACCGCTCACGCCCGTACACCGCATTTACCGTACCGGGAAGAGGTTTATTCCAGTGGCGACTGATGCCTTTTGGGCTGCATTCGGCGCCAGCAACATTCCAGCGAGCCTTAGACACCGTCCTGGGATCAGAACTACAGCCGAAGGTCTTCGCCTATCTGGACGACATCATTGTACTGGGAAACTCTTTCGAAGAGCACTTGGACTACTTGCAGGCAGTGTTCACGCGCCTTCAACAAAACCGCATGCAGATCAACTTTGAGAAGAGCAAGTTCGTGCAGCAACGTCTCCATTACTTGGGCCATGTAGTCAGCAAGGAGGGTATTCACACCGACCCGGCTAAGGTGGCAGCCATTAGCGACATGGCAGCACCTACCACCATTCGAGAACTACGCCGCTTCCTGGGAGCAGCCTCGTGGTACCGACGTTTCGTAGCAGACTTCGCCACAATATCAGCACCACTGAACCGTTTATTGAAAAAGAACCAGCGTTGGTCATGGGATGCCGAACAAGAAGAAGCGTTCCAGGCGCTAAAGGAAAGACTAACTAGTGCACCCATCCTGGGCTGCCCTGACTTCGAGAGGCCTTTCTGTCTGCAGACTGACGCCAGCGGAGAAGGACTAGGCGTGGTACTATTTCAACGCCATTCGGACCAAGAACGGGTTGTAGCATACGCCAGTCGCAGCTTGACAGAGTTGGAGAAGCGATACTCCGCCACCGAACAGGAGTGCCTAGCCGTATTGTGGGGTATAAGGAAAATGCGACCATACCTGGAGGGTTATCATTTCACCGTAATCACCGACCATCATTCGCTTAAATGGCTTCACACCCTGCAGAACCCATCCGGAAGACTCGCAAGGTGGGCCCTAGAGCTACAACAGTTTGACTTCGACATCGAGTATCGCAAAGGTACCCTCAACGTAGTCGCCGACGCGCTATCCAGATGCCCACTGAAAGACCAAGAAGGCAATGCGGAACTTTTGCATGCCGTCCATGATCAACCGGATAGATGGTATGAAAGACGTACGCGCCAGGTACACGATCAACCGAAGAAACATCCCGATTATCAACTTATCGATGGCCGGCTCTTTCGGCACATCGCCCCACGCAATACGTTATCCAGGTCACCACGCTGGAAACTATGCGTACCAGAGCACCGTCGACTCGAAGTCCTGAGAGAAAATCACGACGCTAGCACCGGCGGTCACATGGGTGTACACAAAACACTCAAACGCACACAAGAAGGGTACTATTGGCCTGGGATGCATAGGGATGCACTCAGGTATGTCCGTCAATGCCAACAATGTGCCGAATATAAGATAGACCAGCGCCGACCTGCCGGGATGATGGCCACCATGCAATGCTCACGACCATGGGAAGTTGTAACGGCAGACTTTGTAGGCCCACTACCACGCTCAACAAATGGCAACTCGTGCTTGCTAGTGCTCACGGATAAGTTCTCCAAGTGGGTGGAACTCGTGCCAGTCCGGAATGCAACCACCGCCAGTGTTATAAAGGCGCTACGAGAACGCGTGATATACCGGTTTGGTTGTCCTAACGTATTCCTTACCGACAACGGGAAGCAATTCATCGGCAAGCCGCTTACACAGTTCCTGAAGAGCCACGGAATTCAACATCGTTTCACCGCCATTTACGCTCCACACGAGAACCCAACCGAGCGCACCAACAGAGTCGTGAAAACTATGATCGCCCAACGAGCAAAGGCCGATCATCGGACCTGGGACCACCAACTAGCCGAAATAGCTTTCGCGATAAATACATCACAACACCACTCGACAAAAACATCAGCAGCTGAGATAAACTTCGGGTACACACCAGCTACACCGAAACAAATCCGCAAAGAAGGGAACGTGCCCGACGAAGAAGCCACCACCGTGCCGACACTCACGGAGCTTTGGCAAGAAGTTTCTCGCAACTTGTCTACCGCAGCAACACGCCAGAAGAAATACTACGATTTGCGCAGACAACCATGGAAGCCACTTATCGGCGAGAAAGTACTCAAAAGAGATCATCCGCTCTCTTCCGCAGTAAACAACTTTGCACAGAAGCTTGCTCCGAAATATTCTGGCCCATATATCGTCAGAAAGTTCAAGTCGACCAATACAGTTGAACTCGTGAATCCGAACGCACCGGGTGGGCGTACCATTCATGTGCATCTGCAAGATCTAAAGCAGCTGCCAACCGAATCCTAAACTTGAGTAGCCGCTAACGCGATCTCTACCGAGCCTACGGACTCTAACTCCGAGCCACCTAGCACCAATATAACCAGAATGAAACCGACAACCACAGCCGCCGGACGAGCCGCAAAGGCCGCCACCTTTCCGGCCACCCCCAGAAGCACGACCTCGGGTGAACACCAATGCAACCGAAGTGCATCAATTACACGCAATAAGCGTGGACGTCGCCGGGTCAGCCGCTCGAACTCGCCCGAGGGCATCCAGGCAGCCCCTGGAGCGCAGCGTCAGCAAAGCCACCACCCGAAGTCGGCCGCGCACAAAACCAGCCGAAATGGAAGTGTTGCCGCGACAGACGCCGCTCAGCACCAACGCCCGGAAGCTCCCGACCACCAGGCGAGCCCCAACGCCACGGGAAGCAGACCGTGAAGCTGGTGCCGCGACAGAGCCGCGCGCCGCCCAAACCTCGACGCACCCCGCAGGCCAAGCGAAGGCCCAGGTAGCGCTCTCCGCCAAACAAAGCGACCTGCCGACTGCAGCTTCATTCCAACTCGTCCAGCGAGGCACGGCAACGAGCACCGTCACGGCGGAAGCCAGCACCGAGAAGCAACTCGTGGAGAATGCGCAAGAGACGTCAGCAACAACAGCGACTGCATGCTCGAATGACGATGGGGCGCCTGCCCATGCAACTGCCACGACTCACGTCAAGACGACGCCGCCTCACCCGAAAGCGACGCCAACCCCGACGACGACCCGGCCTCCAACTGCCGAGATCAGCACACAACCGGCCACGCCTGACACATCACCCCCACAAGTAACACCGGTGGCCGAAGTCCCAGAGTTCCTGGAAGGGCTGGTGCTGACCAGACAGAATTTCATCAAGCGATCCAGGCGAACGCTGTTCTTCCGGGGCCGACGTCTAGCCCTCCAGAAGCTAGAAGACGACCGGGTTCTGGTGCGATACGGCGAGGACAAATGCGTGCTGCACTTATATGATTAACACCTCCGAGCAGCCGTTATAATTAAGGCATTAGCATTAAGTATGTATTTGCATTACTTTTAGTTGTAAAATCCATCCCGTAGGCCGGAAATTAAAACTAGTTTTATATACCAGTTACCATAGTTATTCATGTATTTATACGATTAAATGGGTGTCACTAGTTGTAAGCTATAAGACCTAAGACGCCTTGTACTATAGGTTAAGAAATACTATTAAATAAAGGTTTCCACACCCGCTCCCCGTTCACGGCACACGCCAACTAGGACAGCCAGCCAGCCTCCAGCCGAACCATCGTGGGGGATCTCTTTCCACCCGCCGCCAGCGAAGTATCATTGTCCGAAGTGAGGGGGGGACTGTAACGTGGCTTTTACCACCTTACAATAGTTTACGTCAACTTACCTCACTACGATGTTGAAAGCTGCTAAAGCTTTCCACCGTACGTCCTAACGCACCATACGCATACTTACCTCGCTACGGTGACGAAAGCTGCGCTGTGCTGCTATATAAGCAAGCACTTCACATCGAGTGCGATCATTTCTTCCAGCACTCCGGCGAGGACGGTCGCCATCGGCAGCAACAGGCAGGGTAAGTGTAACAATAGTAGAAATAGGTAGCGCTGTATATAAAAGTAGAAGTAGACAGTATGGGGAGGCCTCGCGCAGAAAAGGCATCACCGCCGGGTGATGCCAGTGCTCGAGATGGTCCTGCCCAGTAGTTGGGGGAATGCGCAGGCCTCGCGCAGAAAAGGCATCACCGCCGGGTGATGCCAGTGCTCGCGATGGTCCTGCCCAGTAGTTGGGGGAATGCGCAGGGCTCGCGCAGAAAAGGCATCACCACAGGGTGATGCCAGTGCTCGCGATGGTCCTGCCCAGTAGTTGGGGGAATGCGCAGGCCTCGCGCAGAAAAGGCATCACCGCCGGGTGTTGAGGGATCGCAGACCTCGCGCAGAAAAGGCATCACCGCCGGGTGATGCCAGTGCTCGCGATGGCCCTGCCCAGTAGTTGAGGGATCGCAGGCCTCGCGCAGAAAAGGCATCACCGCCGGGTGATGCCAGTGCTCGCGATGGCACTGCCCGGTAGTTGGGGGAATGCGTGCCTTGCGCAGCAAAGGCATCACCGCTGGGTGATGCCAATGCTCGCGATGGCACTGCCGTAGCCGCGTCGAAGGCACGTGGCATCAGTACCGCTGCTTACGGACCGTTATAAAAACTAACGTGACTAACAGACGACAGGTAATGTAAGGAGAGTGCAAGACAGTTGCTAGCCGGAGGTCAACCAACACAGTTCGCTGACAATTATATCTGTCCTTCGCAGAGGAGCCCCGGAGAACACTACCCGATTCAACAAACGTCAACGCCTGACAAACTAATTTCATCCGTTTTCATCATCGCCGTTTTCATCACCGCCGTTTTCATCGCCGTACCGGATTCAACAAACGTCAACGCCTGACAAACTAATTTCATCCGTTTTCATCATCGCCGTTTTCATCACCGCCGTTTTCATCGCCGTGCCAGACTCAACAAGCTTTAACGCCTGGCACGCTAATTTCATCCGTTTTCATCATCGCCGTTTTCATCACCGCCGTTTTCATCGCCGTACCCGATTCAACAAACGTCAACGCCTGACAAACTAATTTCATCCGTTTTCATCATCGCCGTTTTCATCACCGCCGTTTTCATCGCCGTGCCAGACTCAACAAGCTTTAACGCCTGGCACGCTAATTTCATCCGTTTTCATCACCGCCGTTTTCTTCATCGTCACTGTATACATCACGCTGGTCTGGTTGTCCACTGAAAGGGGGGGTGTGGACACTTCATCTATTTAATTAGATCTTTTATTTGCTAAGGGTTTGTGGGTCCCAAGGCTGACCCTGGAGCGGCTGAGCATACCTCAGCTATGGAAGAAACCCCATTACACGCGTGCGATTTCGATTGCGGTCTAATAACAATTACTTCTTTATTTCAGCAACTAGATGACTTAGCCTAAATCTTAAAACTAACGGGAAAAGCAGTTGGAATGTTAGTATGTATGTATGTACAAAAAGGAGGTAAGTATTAGAGTATGTACAATGAAAGGAAAACTTTATAATTCAAATATGAAATGCATTTCAGAAAAGTAATTAATTTTAACTTCAATTTAGGTTGAACATATACATATACATAAGTCGCTTGACGCAACACCGGCCGCCTTGACAGGATTAGGATCCTTCAACATCCATGGGCAGTAATGCGAGTTTATGAATTGGGCGCTTAACGGTGCCCGCCTTAGTAGCCACGTCTGCCACTCGTATCTTGCCGTCTTGGCCTTCGACGGTTGCGCCGACGCGGTCGATTACCCACTGCTGCGGCGGCACGTTGTCTTCGTGAATGAGGACGAGATCGCCTGGCTGCAGGTTGCGTTTGGGGTGGAGCCATTTGTTGCGCTCCTGAAGGCTCGTTAGATATATTTGGACCACTGTTGCCAAAACTGTTGCTTGAGACAACAAACAAGTTGCCATCTCTCGCAGCAACGAATTGGGTCCGCTGGAGTTAGTGCTTCTCCGTCGTTGGGGTCCTGGCTCAACGGTGTGAGGGGACGCGAGTTCAAAATGGCCTCCACTTCGGCCAGTAGCGTTGAGAGCTCTTCCGTCGTTAGTAGAGCGTTGCCGAGTGCGCGAACGATCAGATGCTTGGCGGACTTCACGACCGCCTCCCATAATCCGCCGAAGTGCGGCGCCCTGGGTGCTATAAGGCCGAAGCTGAATCCTTCTTCGGCTGCGAACCCCATTAGTTCTGGGGCTTGCGCTAGAAAGGCCTCCTTCAGCTCGCGCAGCTTGCGGTCGACGCCGACAAAGTTGGCTGCGTTGTTGCTGAATATTTTCCGTGGCATCCCTCGACGACCAATGAACCTTTTGAGGGCGAAAATAAAAGAATTAGTAGATAGGTCCGAGACGAGTTCTAAATGTACTGCTTTTGAAGTGAAGCAAACGAAAACTGCTATATAAGTCTTTACGGATGGTCGACCACGTATTTTTAACGTTGTATATATGGGACCACAAAAATCTACGCCTCATATCAGAAAGGGCCGTAAAGCTCGAAGTCTTTCAACTGGCAAATTTTCCGTTATT
This sequence comes from Bactrocera zonata, assembly GCA_037783105.1. Lineage (NCBI taxonomy): Eukaryota > Metazoa > Arthropoda > Insecta > Diptera > Tephritidae > Bactrocera > Bactrocera zonata. The sequence continues at coordinate 466,034 of JBAWJQ010000868.1, read as the reverse complement.
TGGGTTTGCAACTTCGGCTTGTAATGAAGCGTGGTGATTTTGAAAGTGCAGGAACCGTAAGTAAGTGATAACGAAATGCGAATTTTTATTCAGTAATAATGGTAATTTGGCATCATATGGGAGAGGTACATTATCATATGGGAGGCGACCTCCTACTCGGATTAATTTAAAGGAAAGCGACATATCCGAGTACTCATGCAAGAACGGGTTGAGTTTTTGCAAGTTTGCGGGTAGCGTCGTGCCTTTAGTCAGTTTTTGAATTTCACTCGCTAACTAAGAATGTTGAATCACCTGGACAATTTTCAAAAAACTCAACTCAAAATTCGTCTGCAGTCAGAGCTCTTCCTACAGTAGGCATTTTTGGTCGTCTGATCCATCGTAATAAATATGCGACCACACGAAGCAACTTTTGATGAGAAGAGAATTTTTCAATCAGCTCCATTATAGTGTTATCCTTCACATTTGCAGAAAATGTGACCATATAGAATTATTCAATTCATCCACGTTACAACCCCGAGTCACTTGATCCGCAGGATTTTGTTTCGTTGGCACATGTCGCCACTGTATATTGTCAGTCATTTCTTGGATTTCGGACACTCTATTTGCGACAAAGGTTTGTAATGAAGATGGATGCGTTTTTACCCAGTGCAATACAATTTCAGGGTCTGTCCAAAATGTAATTTTCTCGAATCGTCGTCTCAACTTTGGTGCAACTCGTGACCATAATTTGGCAAGAAGATGTGCTGCCGAGAGCTCGAGACGCGGAAGAGACTTGGTCTTCAGCGGAGCCACTCTAGACTTTGCAGTAAGCAGCATACATTTGACACCACTAGCAGATTGGCTTCGTATGTATATGCAGCATCCGTACGCTCTTATTGAAGCATCGGAGAAGCCATGGACTTGGCATGTAGCAGTCGACTCTAGGTTTACATACCGAGGAATGCTAGTTGACGAGAGCTAAAGTAGGTTGGCTTTGAAATTCTGCCAGCTAGTGTCGAGGCGCAATGGAATCGACTCATCCCAATCTAGTTTTTGAATCCAAAGCTCTTGCAATAAGATTTTTGCTTTGGTAACTAATGGGGCTAATAATCCAAGAGGATCGAAAAGGCGAGCGGAGACTAACAATATGTTCCGTTTAGTGGCTCGCAGATCATTAAAGTTGACATCCAAAACAAATCGAAACAAATCCTCTTTCGGCAACCAGTGGATTCCTAGTGTTTTAGTTGAATTTTTGTCATTGAAACTTAATGACTTTTCAGTGCAATCACTGTCGAAAAATTTAGGGTGGTTCGAAAACCACTTTGTTAAAGTGAATCCTGCCGAGTTTAGTATTTTAGTTACTTCACTTCTTATAAGATCTAGAGACTCAAAATTTTCAGATCCTGTCAATAAGTCATCGACATAAAAGTCTCTTTTAATGGCCAGTGAACCGAGTGGATATTTCATCGTATTGGCACCTCTGAGCATTTGTAAACACCGTGTTGCGAGAAATGGAGCAGGCGCAGTGCCGTATGTTACGGTGTTAAGACGAAAAATTTGAATATGCTCTGAGGGATGCTCTCTTCACACAATAAGCTGCCAATTTCTGTCTTCTTCGTGCACCATTATTTGGCGGTACATTTTAGTAATGTCTGCCATTAAAGCGTACTTGCGTAGACGAAAACGAAGAAGAGTTGAGTTCAATTCTTCTTGGATGGTTGGGCCTACCATCAAATGCTCATTCAATGAAATTTGAGATTAAGTACGACTCGAAGCGTCAAAAACAACATGTAATTTGGTTGTTGAGAAATAGTGTGGCTCACTCGGGATCTTATTGTTTGTTGGGCTCATGTGACCCAGCGCTCTGCATTCATTCATAAAGTCCAGATACATTCTACGAAGTTCTGGATCTTTCAACGTTCTTCTCTCCAGGGCCTGAAATCGCCGAACTGTGGTTTCATAAGAGTGACCGAGTAACTTGCGGTCAGCTTTAAATGGCATTCTGACTTGAAGCCGTCCTGAAGGCAATACTTGAGTTGTTTTCACGAAAAATTTTTCACACTCTTTTTGCTCTTGTGTGAATTTGATGCCATTTGTTTCTGAAGGTAATTCTTCTAAAGCCCAGAACTTTTGGTTCACCGAATTAATTGACGTTAAGTCATCTTCAGATTGGCATAATGTGCTAGTTGCAGAAGGAAGAGGAGTTAGATTGTTGGCATATTTGCCAGACACAACCCACCCTAAAAGGGGTTTCTGTAGCGCTGGTTGATTAGGGCCACTTTTAATTTGGCCAACCGCTAACAAATCGAAAAAGGTTTCTGCACCCAATAAGATATCAATCTTTTTTGATTTATGGAATTCTGGATCCGCCAATTTAATATTGTGCGGAATTTTCTAGCCGTTAACATTTATGTTATGGTCTGTATGATTAGCCGAAATACAACGCATTATCCAGAACTCCGCCGAAAATTCGTAATTATTTACCCGCGACTAAACAATCGCGCTTAGCTTTGTCTCCGCTTTCGTATTGGAATTTCCAATTCCTATTATGTTTAACGTTTTGTGTTGGCGACGAACCCGCAACTTTTGTACCAAGTCCTCTGTCATAAGGTGGACTTGGGAGCCTGCGTCCAGTAACGCTCTCGCAGGCAGGTATTCACCATAATTGGTCCTAACTTGTATAAGAGATGTCGCCAACATTACCCGACCCGGCATACTCGCTGTATGCATGGCATGTGTGGTTGATGATTGCGGATGAGATGCAGCGGGGAAGGAAACCGGGTACTGGTGCAACAATGATCCGCTTTGCACTTTGATACAGTATGCCCGTTACGCAAGCAATTTATGCATAAGGGCACCGATTTCACAAACTCGAACCTCTGTTGTACCGGAAGCGCCTTGAAAGTGGGGCAGGCAGTTAAAGGGTGTTCCTGTGACTTGCATTTTTCACAAGTTGGCTGCTTTGCATCTGCAGCCACTAAAGCTGATTTTGTCCTGTCCATGTGTGGCTGCTTCATGTGGCTCATGCTGTTTGTCGCTCCGCTGCTGCCATCACTCCGCTGCTGGTATAACTCCCTTGCTGCCATCACTCCAGTACTGGTGCCAAGCCGCTGCTCCTTCGCTGCTCTTATATCTTGATCGTGTTACTCCAGCATAAGGGAAGCTTTTTTTTCGCTCCAGTTTTTGTGTTTCCAATTTTAATTTAATTACACTATGAAGCTAGAAAACGAGGACATGAAATATGGCAATGAACCGAAATCGGCTAAGGATGTCCGAGTTCGGATAATCTTGGTGTTTCTGTTAATAACTACTGTTACTGCTGTGTTATTACAATTTGGGATTCCGGATAGCAGATTATGGAAAACTGAAAAAATCATTGAAGTACAGCGCAAGGTGAATTATTTATGCGGTACAGGGGTGGGCGCAAAATAAGGCTCAAACGTTTTTTGAAATACCACAAAAAAAAATCTTTAAATTTAATTACGTTCTAGTTTCAAAAAAAGCCGTTTGCTTAAAGTGCCAAAAGACTGAAAAACCGGTAAAAACCAAAGTGCCGGTAAAAAAGACAAACCGTTTCCACCGCTATCCATTGAAATCATCACATCGCTGTACTTATCAAGTACCACCTTTTATTTTAATTCTTAGTTTGGTGAATTTCTCACGTTACACTTTGTATACGTATACGCACACACTCCCCATTACTTCCCTTTTCCTCTTTATTAATTTTTTACACTGAGGTAAGTATACGGGTAAGTATTTCAGCAATGCACCTTACACTGTATGTATGTAAATATGTATATTATTTTTTACAGATTTCCACTGGTCACGTTTGTATAGTACATATGTATTTATTCTTTTTACAGGTTTCACTGCACGCAATTCGTATATCTCTATATGCACATATATGCATAATTGTATTTTTAATCCATTTTATAACTTTTTGTGTTATTTTTTGTTTTATAATTCGTTGTTTTTTTTTCACCTTCACTGAACCGTGAATACCGAGACTCTGAAAACCGAACACCGAAAAGGGTACACTTGGCAATTGGTTGCGAAAAAGAAATCTTTGTAGTAATTATTTCACTGAGTGTAAATTTTGATAATTTTTTTTTTTTTTTGCTTAAACACGCATTTGTCCCTGCTCGGGCGCCATGAAATTTCTCAAGTGTTTTTTGAACTAAAATTGTTCCGGGATGCGTGTTGTTTAATATTTTTAAAATATTCACTTAATGAAACTTTACCAATTGCCCATACTGGACACTTGACTTGCGGAAAATTGCGACAGCGAAATAGCGAGAAAAAGGGAAACGCGTGCGATCTCGATTGCGATCTAATAACAATTACTTCTTTATTTCAGCAACTAGATGACTTAGCCTAAATCTTAAAACTAACGGGAAAATCAGTTGGAATGTTAGTATGTATGTATGTACAAAAAGGAGGTAAGTACAATTCATTTCGTTAATTTATGATAATAGATTAAGGTGAGTATATTTAACATTATTAGGGTAAGTACAATGAAAGGAAAACTTTATAATTCAAATATAAAATGCATTTCAGAAAAGTAATTAATTTTAATTTCATTTTAGGTTGAACATATACATATACATAAGTCGCTTGACGCAACAATTATGTTTTGGTGGCATTATTCAAATTTACAATTAAAAACCTGCAAATCTGCGAATAACAACTTAAAATTCACTTAAAATAATAAAAATTATAATTTCAAGAAAGAAAATCCAATCAAACATAAAAATTTGTAAATTTATATTATAAGTATATTTACTTAAATTAATATTTCTAATAATGAAACAACTTCAACTTTTATTTGTAAAAACACACCCAATATATAAGATACAAATAAAACCAATTGAACTTACCCGTAAAGACATTGTAAAATTCATATCAAATAATATTACAATCTGTATAACTGTATTTATCAGAAGTCTTATAACTTGTACTGTTTGCATATATTTAAAGTTAAAACTAAAACAACCATAGAAATGCAAAATACAAATCCAACTGCATTACTCAGATTGCATCCTTTAACTTCAGCAGTAGCATAAGCTTACTTTTAAAGGGGAGGAAAGAGGCATATATGCTGACATAACCATAATTGAACAACACATTCTACATAAAATCTTGCGCATGCATAACTATAAAACGCGCGCATAATTGCTGATGAAACAATTTTGCATTAACTTGGAAAACAAAAAAAAAATCTGTATGATCACTCTTAAGTATTAACAAACAATTTGGCACTCGTTTAGAAAACGAAATAAACTCTTTACAATCAGTCTGAAAATTGAGTTTAAATAAACACACAATAAAGACACAATTAAAATTTTTATGTTACTATATACTTTTATATACTATGTATCTCGATTTACTTTAAAACGAACTCATTGAAACTTCCAAGGTCATTTAAGTAAAAGCTGTAATGACACATTGGGTTTTATTTTTTTTTTTTTTTTAGTTTTGGAAATATATATTAATTATATTAATGGACACCGATTTTCTGGTTGACATTTTACACGTTCCAACAAGACGGGGCTACTGGCAACAACCGAATTATTCCGAGAAAAGAAAGATTCGTTTATTTCATGAGATTGTGATATTAAATGGCTTCCAAGAAGTTGTGATTTAATACCATTTGACTACTTCTTGAGGGGTTATTCGAAATTAACGGTCAATGCTGCACGTACTAAAGTATGGGCGCGAAAAAAACCGGTCACATAGAAATCCGCGCAGCTTACAAATTTCTAACGGTAAAATCAAAATTAAATTTTACACGCAATTACTACATTATCTACAAAAGTATGGTTAGACCGTTCGCGAATCGGTTTTGCGCAAAAAGCTGGTAAATCCAAGTATGTCTCACAGCGACATCACCAAAAAATTTATAATTGCAAAATCTTGGGTATCTTTCGTACATAAAAGATACAGTGAGTTCTTATCATTGAATAGAAAAGCCGGTAGTGGTAGAAAACAGGGATTTGAATCTCCACTTATAGCAAAAAAATGTGTTGATCTATTTGAACCGAAGTCCTGGACTTTCAGTACAAGATGTCGCCAAAAAAGTGCAAATGTCACCTTTATATGTACAGAAAGTAGGCAAACAAAATGTATTACGTTCCTTTAACGTGAATGCAGCACCAAACCTCAATGACAACCAACATGTTTTGGCAAAATGACGTGCTTGACAATTATATGAAAAGTTCATGCCTAATTCTAACTGCGTTGATATGGACGATGAATCCTATGTAAAAGCGGACTTTAAACAAATTCGAGGGCGACACACAGCAAACAAAAGAGGAAATGTTTCTGATAAATTTAAAAATAAAAAGCTTGAAATTTCTAGTATATAGGCTATGGAACAATGAATCAAGAAATTTATGTTAATGAGTGCTTACAGAAACGTCTTTTGCCTTTAGTTACCCTTCATAAGGAGCTAGTACTCTTTTGGCCTGATCTTGCGACATGTCATTACGTAAAACCCGCTTTAAAGTAGTACCAAGACAATAGAGTGATTGCTGTTCCCAAGGAGATGAACCCTCCGAATTGATCAGAGCTCAGACCGATTGAAATTTATTTGGGTCATAATTAAAGCGAAACTGTCAAAGACACAACGCACAGTGAAAAATAAAAGGCAGTTTAGGAATAAGTTCCGAAACGTCACTAAATACATCAATAAGGATTCTGTGCAAGCGCTTATGAAGGATGTTAAGTCTAAATTGCGATTATTCGCTTATAAAAAATATCCTGAATATTATATCTTGATACCATATAAACCTACATATAAACTATAACTTGTATAAATATTTTTGAAATTGAATAATAAACATACATAAGTTTTATAACGTTATACGTTCGACCAATTTTTTCGTGCACATACTTTATTTATCACATACGACTTAATTTAATGGAAAAGGTACTCGAAAATATGGGTTACAGAGTTCGTTCCTGAAAAAGAAATCGTGGAGGACATTCGAACGATGTTGTATTCAGAACTTAATTGTATCGATTGTACTTCGCTTTAAATTTTTTTTTATTTCAATGCCATTGTAACTAGTTAACATAAAATAAACTAACGAACAATTTGTTTTGCTTATTGTATAATACAAAATAACGGGTGATTTTTTTGAGGTTAGGATTTTCATGCAGTAGTATTTGACAGATCACGTGGGATGTCAGACATGGTGTCAAAGAGAAAGATGCTCAGTATGCTTTGACATTTCATCATGAATAGACTTACTAACGAGCAACGCTTGCAAATCATTGAATTTTATTACCAAAATCAGTGTTCGGTTCGAAATGTGTTTCGCGTCCGTGTCCGATGAGCGATGAGGCTCATTTCTGGTTGAATGGCTACGTAAATAAGCAAAATTGCCGCATTTGGGGTGAAGAGCAACCAGAAGCCGTTCAAGAACTGCCCATGCATCCCGAAAAATGCACTGTTTGGTGTGGTTTGTACGCTGGTGGAATCATTGGACCGTATTTTTTCAAAGATGCTGTTGGACGCAACGTTACGGTGAATGGCGATCGCTATCGTTCGATGCTAACAAACTTTTTGTTGCCAAAAATGGAAGAACTGAACTTGGTTGACATGTGGTTTCAACAAGATGGCGCTACATGCCACACAGCTCGCGATTCTATGGCCATTTTGAGGGAAAACTTCGGACAACAATTCATCTCAAGAAATGGACCCGTAAGTTGGCCACCAAGATCATGCGATTTAACGCCTTTAGACTATTTTTTGTGGGGCTACGTCAAGTCTAAAGTCTACAGAAATAAGCCAGCAACTATTCCAGCTTTGGAAGACAACATTTCCGAAGAAATTCGGGCTATTCCGGCCGAAATGCTCGAAAAAGTTGCCCAAAATTGGACTTTCCGAATGGACCACCTAAGACGCAGCCGCGGTCAACATTTAAATGAAATTATCTTCAAAAAGTAAATGTCATGAACCAATCTAACGTTTCAAATAAAGAACCGATGAGATTTTGCAAATTTTATGCGTTTTTTTTTTAAAAAAGTTATCAAGCTCTTAAAAAATCACCCTTTAATTAATGGTGCTCTGCGTACAAATTGCAGAGAATCTGGTTATGGTGATACGGTTTTTTGCGCTTAAGCCTTTCTTTCGATTCAAGTGACTAGAGCCCTGGCTTCAGTGTTCACATGGTCAGAAAGTCTTTCCATATACTGTGGAACATTTTTGGGATTATTGTCTGGGGGGTGAGAAATTCCAAGTCAGGGTGATGGTACTAGGTCAGTATAGTAAAACCCTCAAAGGGTTTGGCGTTCGTATGTGTCAGTTTTTTTTTATGACCTTTTAAATTTTTTCCTTATCTTGATGTTTTTGCGCCTTAAAGTTGGCTTAAGCTAAGAAGATAATATTGTAAAAATTTATCAATCAGACCGTTGATCAGCGGTTCCTTAACACTACACTTTCGTGCAGTGTTAAATATACTGGTGAATGGTCAGAGGTCGTATTTAAACCGCTTTCTATGCACATATAATTTGAGGAGATATGTTTTGTAATGAAAAAATCAATAAGATCTGGTGTTTTAAGTGAATCTGTTGGCCAGTAAGTTGGTGTTCCAGTAGACATGATACTGCACCCAGACAATTGAAGAGCTTTCAATAACTCTCTTCCCTTTTGTGGTTATAAGCCTCGAGCCCCAGTATGTTTCGCATTATAATTACCACCCATTATAAATCGGTTTTTATGGCTATTAATCAGTTCTAGATAGCTACGACATTTTATTTGATGTCTTGGGGGACTGTAAACTACTGTAAGGGACAAATTGTTGTCACTATCTATCGTGACCGTTATTGCTTGAAATTCATCTGTAGATATGCTGTTTTCTTCGTGGTGTTTTATGTTGCTTCTTATTATAATAGCAGCTCCTCCGCATGCACAATTGTTCGGATGTATTGCATCGAAGTTTATAAATTTAATATAAATTTGCTTGCTAAAAGGGGTCTCAGATATTAAGCATACGTAAATTTTTTTCAGTAGTGAAAATTGTTTCTAGCTCATTTTGGTGTTTAGTAAGCCCGTTTGCGTTCCATAGCATAATTTTTAAGAATTTTGTCATATTTATTTATTAAATTGTACTGCTTTTTCGAGCTTCTGAAGCCTCTTCTCAAGTGCAATGGTAAACTCATTTTGTTTTGTAAGCTTTTCTAAGATTTGTTGAATAATGCTAGCTTCATTTGAACAAGTGTTCTCTTTTACAACTTGCGAATAAGTTAGCTCATTTGCTGTTGAAACTTTATTTTCAGCCATTGGTTGGCGTATTGCGTTTTTTGGGAGACTTTTGGTATCTTTTACAACCGAGCTTTTAGGACGTCGGTCGTTTTTCTTTGTACCAGTTCTTTGGTCACGAATCTTTTGCAGTTCTTTCACAACTACGCGTACTCTGTAGTTAGCAGGATGAGCCTCATAACAGTTATAACATTTTGGTTGATTTTGATTAGATTTTTGGTTTTGGTCTTATGCTTTCCCGCACACTTCACTATGATTGACACAATTTGCATTATGGTATGAGCTTTGACTGCTTTACGGCCTCAATGACAACAACCAAATGCAATATGGGTTTTATTGCATATATGTTATTTATATTTTCTGTTGCATCGAAAGTAAGAAGAAACATATCCAACGGCTCTTTCGTTTTCCACTTCAGTTTGTTGACTGCGTTTATGACTATGGATCCCCTCTTATGAAGGTCTGATATTATAGCCTCTGGCTCGTTTGAGTGATGTAAATTTTTAACTATTACCTTAATTGGACGAGATTGCTTATTTTCATAAGAAAACCACGGTAAATTAACGTTCTATAATCATCAGAGTCTGATGTATTGATTTTGTATGTATTATTACTTAGAAGCTAAATAGTAAATGCTTTTTTTGCCTCATCATTCGTAATTTTATATTTTTTTTTGGTATTCACAGTCACCCGATATCATTATTGGAGGAGGTCGTGAGATTTTCACATCTGTTTGATTTCTTCCGACTTCTCTTATGGTATTTGATGTCGCTGGAACCACAAGCTGAGAAGATAGTTCAGCTTTCCCTTTTTTACTGGGCCTTTTTTCAAAATCCAATCTGTTTCGCGGGCAAGCTCTTCCATATCTGTTGCATACAATTCAGCATTTATTTCGTTATTTGCAGGACTTAAATTCTTTGTTTTTAGGTTTTGATTTTCGGCTTTGAGAAACGCTATCTCTTTCTTTAATTCGGCACATAATTGCTCTATTGTTTCCAACTGCCTGGATTGTTGGTTTATAATTGTTTCATAATGATTTAGTTTATTTGCCATAGTTTCTGGGTTTTCAGATGTTTTGCCACTACCAGGTGGAGGCGTTCGGACATTTTTCATAATGAGCCAATATTTAGTAAAAATAACTATGTGGCAACTATTATAAAAAACATTTACCAATTTTGGTGTATACTTCTAAGCGGATCTAATACAGGTAAAAGCTTAACTGTAAATAACGCAAATATAATTGGTTCTTGTATTAGATAAATCAAGCTTATACCAGAGAACGTATATTTATAGCAGAGAACGTCTATCATAGAGAAGGCAGAGAACGTATATTTATAGAGAAGGTTCACGATATCAAAAATTTAGGGATATTTCAATTTTGGGATATTTACTGTTTTGGATGAGTGCATTTCACCACAGAAAATTATTAGCGCATTTCACCACTTGACATCAGGGGACACGAAAATAGCAGATTTGAGCATTTTCAGTGTTAAATGAGAAAAATAATGATAATTCCAATGTTAAGTAATGTACGCTTACAGATTCCCTTTTTTACTATGCGCAAATGATGCTGCATATAATTTATAGATCGGTATACATATACATACATATGTATTTGTTATGAAAGCACATAAGTATGTAGATATGTATATATTTTAAAATTGAGCTATTGTATGATGAATTTCATAAAATCTTTGCAAATATATATACATATATAGTAATTCAATTAAATTTGTGTTACTACCTATATGCATTTTATATAGGTTTGGTACGACATACATATGCATGTATATTTATATATTTAAATAAATATTCGCTTTGGTCAATAAACCTTTCGATATCATGTTAAAAGACCAAGCGGTCGCACATTTGCTCATATACAAATTTGTTTGCATGTAAACAAATATAAAAGAACCATACGCATAATGTTTGTAATTTTGTCTACATGCAACAAATGTATATAAATATGTATATTCAATGCTTCATGCGAAATTTCCATTGGCGCGAACAACCAATGGCGAAGGGCGTTTTTTGCTTTCATGTCAACGAGTCAATCTGTCGACACAGCATTGTGTTGTTGGTATAAAATCCGAGATGTGCCGAAAAAATAAGCAAACGATCGTCTATTGCCACCGCTTCCCTTGCCGCTCTAACAGCTTTGCCAACAAACTTGCGTAAATATGTATGAATATATATGTACGTATGAGTCTGCATACATATCGACGAAGATTTTTGCGAGCCATGGAAAAATATTTTAGAATTGACAAATATTATAAATCGACAACAGTATGTTGCCACTTTTGTCACTTCTTTCCGTGTTTTGCGAGTTTGCGGGGTTGACACTTTTCCTTTCTAGCAAAATATCACAAATTGTTCAATTTATGATTTTTAGCTTTTGCCATCGTCGCGAAAAGACGCTTGTTGGCAAAGGCATGCTCGGGGAGGTGACACCATTTGCTTTTATGAATGAAGCGAGTTTGCGGTTGAAAGGGCGCTTGCTTTCATGAATGAAAATATTGTTGTTAGGTGTTTTTCTACAAATTTGGGCATCGACTGTTTGGCTGCCATATTGACTTGTGACGCTGCTGGGGCTATGTTAAACCATTGTTGTTTTTGTAGAACAATATTTGTAATTTTTGCGGGTGACATATCTACATGTGAACGCATATAAGTATGTATGTTGTGTATGCATTATTTATGTGGAAATGCCACGCACATATTTACATGTGTACGCATATTTGAATGTTGGTTTGTATATAAGTTAATAAAATACTTTTTAATTTTTTATTTTAAAAAAGATTTTATTTTTATAATATATTTTTTATTATTATTTGTTGGGAAGACTATGTCTTCTTAATCCAACTTCTTTTTCTTAACTATTCTTATCGACTACTACTTAACTACTGTTTTGAAACTTCAGTTAACAATTAGTTATATCGGAATTAAAAGTGTGTGAGCAGCGATCATCACATGCAGTGCAACATGACCGTGCATTCAAAGCAGACGCTACGTCAGCACTTTTGGGTCGCGCGTGTACCGATCGGAAACGGGCTAAACAAAATTTGGAACGCAAACAGGAAATGATATTCAGCAAAAGTATAGCAAAAATATGCTTATACGTTTCGTAATAATTATTGAGAAATGTAAATATGTTTGGTGTTAACTTATACATTACTTGTTCAGCAATGTCGTACACATATGCATGTACATACATATAGAGCCCGGTGGGACTTGGCCCGGTGGGACTTTGAATTTCCAGTGGGAATAGTCACCGTCGCTGAGCTTTAAGCGACCGGGGGGGTCGGCAGGTCGCGGATAGCCGGACGGCCTGTAGTAGCAGGTTAGTTGCGAAATAAGTTTAAACGAATAAGCAATCCCCGACGAGAAGCGGCGGGAGTGGAGGTTGCGGTATAAAAACCAGCAAGACCGTTGAAACTCCTGTGACAGTGGGCGAACCGACACCGCCCCCTTTGAAGTATGTGTCCCCCGCAACATGCAAGGGCATGTTGTGTAAAAAAAAAAATCCAGGCGCGACGGACCCATAATGGGCGGCTTCCTGGTCAGCGTCTGTTCACCATGTTAGGTGCGGCTGATTTTATAACTTGACCGATACACAGCGCGGCGCACTGGGAGTCCCTGGATATCCTGACAGCGATGTCTCCGCTGGTGCGATGCAAAGGGTGATGTGAGCTTGCTCTGCCGAGGTGTTAGCCGCGTGGTGTATCAGTAAACAGCCACTTCGGTCCCTGGTCAGGGAGTGTGCATTGGGCGCAGGAGTAGTAGCCTGCGTTGCCCCGGGCGAGCGCCGGTCCGTCCGTGTTTTCCGGGACTGGTAAAGCGAAGGACAGGCCTCAGGGAACTGGGGTAGAAGCATGGTCTCCGAGGGTACACCCGTTCCTGTCTAATTCGGCCCGCCCCCCTACACACGATGCGCTGTAAAAATTTAACATATGGAGAATTATCTGAGAAAATAAAACAAATGTAATAGTAGCAGTGTACATGACTGCTTATCGAGCAACGGCACACAAAGCCCTGGCAGTAGGATCGCAGAATCGCAACCGTCCAGAAGAACGCCGACCTTGAGTGGTCCTTGCGCCGAGGCTGACCCCTTTAGACGTGCGCCAAGACTGATGCGATCACCGAAACAGGGGCTCACCGTGGAAAGGCCTGAAAGAGCGAGATCGTCACCACCAGCGCTGGAAGACAGCACGCCGCGAGAGGAATACCAAGAGGAGATATCATGTCTGAGCTGGGAGATATGATCAATAGGCTAACTGAGGCAATAAAACCGCCTCAACGAACGATCAACAACCAGATACGTGATCTGTTAACCTCTGTGACGAAGCTCCACGAACGCGTCCAAAGCGAGTATAACAATACAATCAAAGCAGCCAAACGAAATGTCCTTTTAAGACACGCAGGAGTGGATTCAACACCGAAAAGGCCACGCGAGGATGAGCAGCCAGCGCGCAAGACTCCACCAAAGAAAAAAGCAATTCAAGAAGAAATGCAAAAGAGGCCTATTGCTAACAAAAGGAATGAAGGCGACATTCCTACAAAAGGAAAGAAAGAGGAAAAAGAAAACGATTGGATTCAGGTGAAGCGAAAAACGCCAAACATGAAGAAGAAGGCCACTCATGTCCCACGTCCGAGACCGGACGCAATCATAATTTCACGCTCTGGAAGCATGACGTACAGCGACATACTCAGGGCTGTCAAGAAGGAGGATACCCTCAAAGAACTTGGGGAGGACGTGTCGCGCATCAGAAAGACGGCAAAAGGCGAGATACTTCTGGAAATGAAGCAGGCGCAAATGACAAACACGAGTACATACGAAAGGGAAATATGTAAGGTGCTAGGCGACCAGGCACAGATAAGAGCCTTAACTCATGAAGTATCTGTAGAGATCCGCGACCTAGATGAGGTAACAACAAAAGAAGACATCGTGAATGCAATCCAAATACAAATTAATGAGCTAAGCTCCTTCAGGGAAAGCTCAATTAAAAGTATGAGACAGGCATACGCGGGTACGCAGACGGCGGTGATCAGCATTCCAGCATCGGACGCAAGAAAACTAATTGATGCACGCAAAATCAAAATAGGATGGGTTATATGCAGAATAAGGGAGAAACCGAACCTTAGGAAGTGCTTCAGATGCCTGGAATATGGGCATCTGGCGAGGGCATGTACCAGCGAGGATGACAGAAGCAAGTGTTGTGCAAAATGTGGTGAAACGGGGCACTTCGCAAAAGAATGCGTCAAAAAACCATTTTGTGCGTCATGCAAATCAAACGGAAAAAAGGATACGGATCACCGAATGGGAAGTTGGAAATGTCCCCTCTACCAAGCGGCATGTAAAAAGGCGAAATGAGGGTCGTACAAATCAACCTAAATCATTGCGAAGCGGCCCAAGAGTTACTGAAACAGACAATCTACGAGAAGAAGATAGATGTGGCGATAGTCTGTGAGCAGTATAAAAACATAAGTGCTGGTACCTGGATTTCCGATAAAGAGAGCAAAGCCGCCATATGGGCCTGTGGGGAAAACGCATTCCAAGACAAGCCGCTCTTGGGGAAATCATATTATACGCGAGCGAAAATAGGCGGAATCTATTTTTACAGTTGTTACCTCCCTCCGAGTATACTACAAGGTGTTTATGAACAGATCCTCGATGAATTAGTTCAGGACGCCCTTACTACTGCACCAAATGTGATAGCAGGCGACTTTAACGCTTGGGCAATCGAATGGGGTAGTAGCAAGACAAACCAGCGGGGTAATGCTTTGCTCAAAACGTTCGCCTTACTAGATGCTGTACTGCTTAACACGGGAGGCAGAAATACCTTCGAGAAAAATGGCCGCGGATCGATTATAGACATCACGTTCGCCAGCAACTCACTGGCTCGATCTGCACATTGGAAAGTGTGTGACTTCTACACACATAGTGATCATCTTGCCATTATGCTTGAAATCGGCAAGAAGCCGCGAAACCAAGGCAGTCTAAAAAAGCCACGGAAAAAAGGATGGAAGGTGGAAACCCTAGATGAGAGCATCTTCGACCTCATGCTGGATGAAAAAATGGGTAGCTCAACCGACTTAGACCGACAAGCTGAAATGCTGGTAAGTCACGTAAGTAAAGCCTGCGACGCGGCTATGTGTAGAAAAAGGCAAAACGCACCCCAAAGGTCCGCATACTGGTGGAACGAGGAGATTAGCGCACTAAGAAGCGAATGTCATAGAGCGAGACGCCTCTCCCAAAGAAGCTTAGGTACGCCAGAACAAACGAGGCTGCGAGAATATTTTAAAAGAAAACGAAATGAGTTTAAAAAGGCTATTAAAAGGAGTAAGACCGCAAGCTTTAAAGAACTATGCGAGAAGGTAGATGAAAATCCATGGGGAGATGCCTATAAAATAGTAATGGCAAAGGTCAAGGGGGGTAAAAACCAAGCACCAACCTGTGCTACACTGCTGGAGAAAGTGGTGAAAACGCTCTTCCCATCGCAAGAGCAGCATACGAGCAGAAGAATACCACCAACGGTCGAAACTTTGACAATCGACGAGGAGGAGATAGTACAAGTGGCAGAAAGATTCGGTAATACAAAGGCGCCAGGACTTGATGGCATCCCAAATAAGGCGCTTAAGATTGCGGTTAAACGCAACAAGAAGGCCTTCGCGGAAATTTTTTCTAGGTGTCTAAACGAAGGCGTCTTCCCAAGAGTATGGAAGAAGCAGCGCCTGGTTCTCCTTCAGAAACCAAACAAACCGGCGGGCGAGCCGAGTGCGTATAGACCACTTTGTATGATCGACACGATGGCCAAAATATTGGAGAAGTTAATCTGTAAACGTCTAGAACGTCACCTAGAAGGAGAGCTGCCTGGCTTGTCTGAAAACCAATTTGGTTTCCGAAGACATCGATCCACTATCGCGGCCAAGGCCATAGAGGGAACCAGGTGGATGCATGGCGATAAAAAGTATTGTGCAGTTGTCACACTTGACGTCAAAAATGCTTTTAATTCTGCATCCTGGCCACATATAATTAGGGCTTTAGAGGCAAGGAACACTCCGGGATATCTACTAAGGATAATCAGTAGCTATCTGTCTGATAGACTGTTACTGTACGACACCGATGCCGGCCCAAAAAGGTACGTGGTGACAGGTGGAGTACCGCAGGGCTCCGTATTGGGTCCGTTACTCTGGAATGTGCTATACGACGGGGTGCTACGCCTACCGCTGCCAAAAGAGACTCAAATAATTGGCTATGCGGACGACATTGCTGTGACGATAGTTGCGAAAGAGCTCTCTCAAATACAAAACTCCTGTAATGCGACCACAGCTAAAATTAAGGACTGGCTCACGGAAACTAAGTTGCAGCTGGCTGGAGAAAAGACGGAAGCGGTGCTTATCACGAGCAGGAAAAAATTAGAAACGGTCACCTTAAATATCGATGGATACAACGTTACAACGCAAAACTCTCTGAGATACCTTGGCGTTATGATTGACGCGAGATTGAATTTCAAAGCACATGTTGAAAAGGCCTGTAGCAAGGCAGCTACTGTTACAGCGGCCCTGTCAAGAATTATGGCTAACACTGGTGGCCCTAGTCAAAGTAGGAGAGCCCTACTAGCTAAAGTGAGTCAGTCAACACTGATGTATGCGGCCCCTATATGGGAAAAAGCACTGCGCCAAAAAACAAATGCCAATAAGGCAAAAGCAGTGACCAGGCTATGCGCCATCAGAGTGGCCTGTGCATTCAGAACGGTCTCACATGAAGCGGCCGGTATCATATCTGGTCTTATGCCTCCGGACCTAATGGCCTCAGAGCTATGTAGAGCATACCTAAAGTCTAAAGAAATGAATAGGCGTTTAACAGCTGAAGAGCGAAAAAAGGAGAGACAGGTTAGCCTCGAAGAGTGGCAAAGACAATGGAACGCGGCAGAAAAAGGAAGATGGACGCACAGGCTCATTAAAAACGTATCAGCTTGGATTGAGAGACAACATGGGGAGACAGACTTTTATCTCACGCAATTCTTGACAGGCCATGGCTGTTTCAGGGAATACCTGTACAGATTCGGCCACGATGATGACACAAAATGTTCGTTCTGCAGCAGTGCCAACGAAAACGCCGAGCATATCTTCTTCTTCTGCTCGAGATACGTAATGGAGAGAACTACCATCGAAGGAATAACAAATCAAAGGATGACGCCTGACAACATTATAAGCCACATGCTGCAATCGAAGGTGGTATGGGCAAAAATGAAAGAGTGGGCCGCAATAGCGATCCATGAACTCAGGATAAGAGAACGACAGCGAAGAAGCCTGAGAGCAGCTGAATAACTACGAAAGGAGTTTTTGAAGAGGCATTCTTGCCCAGCTTGGTCCTGCGAAGTAATACCTAACGGCGGTCCCGCAGGGCCAAATACAAGCTAACGCAGCCGGAGTTAAGGGTTTAGTACGTAGGCGTACTGCTACGCAAGTCCAGTAAAGTTAGATAATACTAACTGGGCGTGATCCCGAAAGAGGTGTATCTTTAGCGGGCAATATGAATCGTACATGCTGCCCGTCTAAGGCAGTATCTTCTGGAAGATTCCCCCTCCGACACAAAAAAAAAAAAAAAAAAAAACATATAGAGCAGTGGGCGCACACTTTTTACTGATAAATGACAACATCACGATTTGAATTTGAATTGTACTTATGTACATATGTATGTAATTATGTGCTAATATGCAGATGCGTATGAAAATTTAAATGAAGAAATGTAATTTACATACAATATTATTGTAATATACATATGTATTAAGTTTTTAGGATCTCGTATACATACATATACATATATATATCGCATATATACAAACATATTCATATATAAAATTATATTATGTTATCAAATATAAGAAATATTTAAAAATTAACTGTTATTCACATATTAACTACGAATATACATATATTTTGAAAATAGCATAAATTAATTAGAATGTTATCAGTTTTGCATGTATTCATAAAAATTCGCATATAAAAATATAAGCAAAAGGCCAACATACATACGTCTGTAATAGCAATGTATGTTTCTGAGCATAATTTTCAATTAATGCTCAGCTCTGTTCACGCTCCACTGTTAAAAATTTCTCCTTCTTAGCTAGCTGTGGTGAAATGCACCCATCGCATTTTGTTAGCTTTTGACAGTTTACACGCTTGTCCGTTGTTGGACCTTCTCTATAAATATACGTTCTCTGATACAACTAATTTGCAATAATATAATATTGCGAGTATAAATTGAGATATAAGCTATGCCAGAGAACGTATATTTATAGAGAAGGTCCAACCAGAGAACTTAAAAGTATAGAGAAGGTGCAGGTTCGACAGCAAACATTCGTTAGATTTATAGTAGGGAATTCACCTCACAAGCACAGAATTTGCGCTGTAAAATGTTAAGATTTTTAACAGTTCTCCACATACTCAACAGAGAATATGAAGAGAATATGTAAATAAATGTATTTTCGGTATATGATGCCATAGAATGTATGCCCAAGCAGAGAATATGAAGAAACTCGTTATGAAGAATTTCGTTTTGCTTGTTTATATTTTGTCTCATTTTTGACACGGAAAAATGTGTACAAAACACATTATGTTCTCTGTCTCACATACATATGAAGAGACATAAATATACGTATGCATGCTCCTTATACCCTTATCACACACGGCAACTTTAGTTGCGGCAACTCTTGGTTTATAGGCGAGGGGGCGACGAGGAGAGGAGAATCGCGCCGAGTTTCCAGTGTTCAGCAACTCGCTTTGTGTTCTTATTCGTAACAGTTCGCTGCGACGTTTTTCGGCATTCGTGTTCTTTCTTTCGTAGTACATGGTTGCATTTGCGTATATTTTTTTGAAATTAATATTTTGAATATATTTAAAAAATTAATATCATCTTTTCGTAAGTAATTTGCAAATATGTATACAGATATACGTAATATAATATAAATATTTTAGAAAACGGAGTATGACAAAAAAATCGAATTAATTAAAGATGTTGTGAAATGTATAGAGAAAGCCATACAAGTTGATTCAGACGATAGTGAGAAGGGTGATATATGTGAAAGTCTGTCATATAATCTTTGTTTTAATTTTGAATTATAAATAAAATGTATTTCTTAATTGACAGAACTGATTAATATATGTGTTAGAGCGGCCCAAATACCTATAAGGAAAAAGAAACGACAATGGGTTAAAGTAAAGAGTAGACAATGGGTTAAAGTAAAGTGAAAGAGAATGAGGAAAACTCGAACAGAGTTGCGCAACACAAGTTGCTCGTGTGAAGGTACTGGGCGACAGCAAAAGAGAATCGCCCGAGAATTAGCAACTAAAGTTGCTTCGTGTGATAGCGCTCTTACGAAACTCCCAACAACAGCATTGTGATATTTTCATGCTTCAATTTTTGCTTTGAACTTGGGAATCGCAATGTATGCAAATATGTACGCTTTTGCGTTTTGCCGTCGGCAATTGAATATTGACATGTAAACATAATTATGATATGATTATAATTTTGTATGAATGCATGCATAGTAATATTTACAGTCAATTTGGACTTGAATATTTAATAATTTTATCTGATTTTTACATAATATACTATACTAATAAACATTTTTGTATTATGTTTCTTAGTAATAGAAATTGCATTGCACATACATACATATATTGTCTATCATATTAATCTTATTATCTACTCATATGATTATATGTACATATGTATACGCATGTGCGCCTTCAGAAAATCAAATCATGATCTTATCACTTATCAATATATTACATGTGCGCGCATTGATCTGCATGTTCATACATTCATATACACTTATATGTACATATATTTGAATACACTTCCGAACAAATAATGCAAAAGCATACAAACATATGCGTAACAATGTGAATAAGTCACCAGCAAAAAATGGAAGCATTGTTCTACAAAAACAACACTTGTCCAAATAACAGAAGCATCACAAGTCAATATGTCAGCCGAATTGACGAAGCCCAAATGTAGTAAATTTTACAACAAAAAAGATTTCATTCATAAACGCAGGCGCATATGCCACAAGCGACCTCGCTTCATTCATATAAACAGACGCCGTAACATCTCCCCGAGCATGCTTTTGCCTACAAGCGTCTTTTCGCGACGATGGCAACATCTAAAAACCACAAATTGAACAACTTTCTGATGCTTCTTCACAGAAA
This sequence comes from Bactrocera zonata, assembly GCA_037783105.1. Classification (NCBI taxonomy): domain Eukaryota; kingdom Metazoa; phylum Arthropoda; class Insecta; order Diptera; family Tephritidae; genus Bactrocera; species Bactrocera zonata. The sequence goes on along the minus strand of JBAWJQ010000868.1, from coordinate 445,573 downwards.
GAAGCGAGAAATGTGGCAATATAGCTCTTGCCAATATTTGTCAATTCTAAAATAAGTATTTTTCCGTGGCTCGCAAAAATCTGCGTCGATATGTATGCAAGCTCATACATATGCATACATATTTACGCTAGTTTTTAGGCGAAGCTGTTCCAGCAGCAAGGAAAGCGGTAACAATCGACGGCCATTCGTTTATTTGTTTCATGCATAACCAAACCATAATTAGGACAACGCAAAGTAAGTTTCAGTGGTGGTGTTGGTGTTAAGCGCCTGAGAAGTTACGATGAGCACGTAGGTTCAAATCTCGGCAGAATTTATTTTAAATTTTTGCCTTTTATTTTATGGCAGAAGCTAAAAATCATAAATTGAACATCTTCTTGTGTTCTGGTGTCTAAGAAAGAAGTGAGAAAAGCGGCAACATAGGAGTTGCCGATTTATAATAGTTGCCTAAAATATTTTTCCGTGACAAAAATCTGCGTCGATATGTCTTCATGCTCATACGTATACATACATACATACTTACGCACGTTGAATGGCGAAGCTGCTACAGGGGCAAGGGAAGCGGTGACAATCGGCCATTTCGTTTATTTTTTTCGGCACAGCTTGGATTTTTTGCCAATGTTGTGACAAAGGAGATGCGAAAAGATGCGTGCGGCACTTGTTATTATGAATGTATGTATGTACATATGTATGTATGTGGCTCGCATTTGCTTTCGTAAACATACAATTTACATACATACATACAATTCTATTGGTACAAATATGGAAATGATAACGAAATAATGCGAATATGCATATTTCATGAAGGTCATCAATTTTCTTTGAAGAAATGAAGATCATTTTGCACATCTTCTCTTTGTAATAGTCGAAATAAATATTATTTTATTTAAAAAATAAAAATAAAGAGAAATAAAATTAAAATAATTTTTCCCAATTTTTCCCGATTTTATAAAAAAATTAAAATTTTTATAATTTTTCGGAAAAAATGGTTCATTTGATACAAAATAATCACGCTTATGTGACAATGGTTCATATAATACAATATAAGCATGCATATGTCACTGAGAGAATGCTTTTTTACATTCTTTGTGTGACTTTGTATATATTGTATATTTTTCTACAAAGCAATTCTCTTTATTTTTCTCAGTCATTTTACATATATTTCTGCCAGAGAACGGGTTCAATTCTGCTAAATAGCAGCGAATGTGGTGAATTCCCTACTATGATTCTATCAACTCTGTTAGCCGCGCAATCAAACCGTCATACAGAATTCGATTTGCACCTTCTCTATACTTTTAAGTTCTATGGTTGCACTGCATGTGATGATCGCTGCTCACACACTTTTAATTCCGATATAACTAATTGTTAACTGAAGTTTCAAAACAGTAGTTAAGTAGTAGTCGATAAGAATAGTTAAGAAAAAGAAGTTGGATTAAGAAGACATAGTCTTCCCAACAAATAATAATAAAAAATATATTATAAAAATAAAATCTTTTTTAAAATAAAAAATTAAAAAGTATTTTATTAACTTATATACAAACCAACATTCAAATATGCGTACACATGTAAATATGTGCCTATGACATTCCCACACAAATAATGCATACACAACATACATACTTATATACGTTCACATGTAGATATGTTACCCGCAAAAATTACGAATATTGTTCTACAAAAACAACAATGGTTTCAAATAGCGTCAGCAGCGTCACAAGTCAATATGGCAGCCAAACAGTCGATGCCCAAATTTGTAGAAAAACACCTAACAACAATATTTTCATTCATGAAAGCAAGCGCCCTTTCAACCGCAAACTCGCTTCATTCATAAAAGCAAATGGTGTCACCTCCCCGAGCATGCCTTTGCCAACAAGCGTCTTTTCGCGACGATGGCAAAAGCTAAAAATCATAAATTGAACAATTTGTGATATTTTGCTAGAAAGGAAAAGTGTCAACCCCGCAAACTCGCAAAACACGGAAAGAAGTGACAAAAGTGGCAACATACTGTTGTCGATTTATAATATTTGTCAATTCTAAAATATTTTTCCATGGCTCGCAAAAATCTTCGTCGATATGTATGCAGACTCATACGTACATATGTATATATTCATACATATTTACGCAAGTTTGTTGGCAAAGCTGTTAGAGCGGCAAGGGAAGCGGTGGCAATAGACGATCGTTTGCTTATTTTTTCGGCACATCTCGGATTTTATACCAACAACACAATGCTGTGTCGACAGATTGACTCGTTGACATGAAAGCAAAAAACGCCCTTCGCCATTGGTTGTTCGCGCCAATGGAAATTTCGCATGAAGCATTGAATATACATATTTATATACATTTGTTGCATGTAGACAAAATTACAAACATTATGCGTATGGTTCTTTTATATTTGTTTACATGCAAACAAATTTGTATATGAGTAAATGTGCGACCGCTTGGTCTTTTAACATGATATCGAAAGGTTTATTGACCAAAGCGAATATTTATTTAAATATATAAATATACATGCATATGTATGTCGTACCAAACCTATATAAAATGCATATAGGTAGTAACACAAATTTAATTGAATTACTATATATGTATATATATTTGCAAAGATTTTATGAAATTCATCATACAATAGCTCAATTTTAAAATATATACATATCTACATACTTATGTGCTTTCATAACAAATACATATGTATGTATATGTATACCGATCTATAAATTATATGCAGCATCATTTGCGCATAGTAAAAAAGGGAATCTGTAAGCGTACATTACTTAACATTGGAATTATCATTATTTTTCTCATTTAACACTGAAAATGCTCAAATCTGCTATTTTCGTGTCCCCTGATGTCAAGTGGTGAAATGCGCTAATAATTTTCTGTGGTGAAATGCACTCATCCAAAACAGTAAATATCCCAAAATTGAAATATCCCTAAATTTTTGATATCGTGAACCTTCTCTATAAATATACGTTCTCTGGTTCACGGCGCGGAGATCGTAAAAATATTTTTGGTTAACTCGGTCGAGATGGAAGAGTTTCACCACTGCCAGCTCGGCAGGAGAAATTTTAACATTTTCGCTTGAACAGAGCTGAGCGTAGAATAAAAATTATGCTCAAAACTATATATTGCTGTTACAGACGTATGTTCGCTCATTTGCTTATATTTTTATACGTTTGTATGCAATCATGTGTATTCGTATGAATTCTTTTTGTGCTTATTAATGAATACATGTGCCATTGAATACATTTGAATAAAATTACTTTATCAAAGCAATATCCATTGTAAATGTGAAAATAAAGCCTATTTTATAATTATTTTTTGAATATATCAAATCATACTTATGTGTATACTTCATAACATACACACATACATATGTAAGTTAAGCTTTCTCTCGTTGAGGAAGCTAAAAAAAAACAAAATTGTTTTCGCGTTTAACAACGGTGCTGCATGGATGGCAGCGCGACCGCGTTACTTTATTGATTGACATAAAATGTGTCTAAAATTAGTGCTTAACATAATTTTATACCTAAATTCCGTCTAGCCTGCAGTGTGGTGGCGGGATGCACTTCCAGGAATTGGCTTGTGAAGGTGCATAAGCATTTCGGGTGCGCGTGCCGGAAGTCAAGTCGTTGTTACTGAAAACTGCTGCGGCGATTTGCTTAAGTCAGCAAGTTATGTAGTAGTTGCGCAAGTTATGTTGTCGAATTGTTGTTAGGTGTTGTATTAACTCTTCCCCTCTTAGTTCGATCGTCCGCGATCGGTGTTATTGTTGGGCTGCGATGTTGTAATTTGCAGGAACGGGCCTCTCTGCACGTTTGCAATAAATTCTGCTTCTGGGCTAGGCGAAATGTACATTTTTTGTTTTTCTTTGATAATAAAAAATAAAATTGCAGTAGTGACTACTATAATTAAAACAATTGAAATATCAGAACTTAAGCTAATTATTGAGGATACACTGTTTCCATTCTTTAGTAATTTAAAATTATTTTCATGCTGAAGCTGTTTTATGTACAATGCTTCCATCTTTACTTCTTTATTAATTTCGTTTGTATCATTTATTTTTGTTATTACATTTGGTAATACGAATGTTTCAAATATCCTCAAGTTTACATTGAAATATGTTCTATTAGAAATATTTATCTTACAATTTTCGAACCTTAATAAAAATGTGCCTTTTTGGCTTATCTTTTGTTTCTTACAATTTTGGGTTATATTTGAATTAAAATTCTTAAATACAAAGGTGCCTGGTAGTACTTCTATTACATCAGGTTTATTAAAATTTTCAAGCTTACAGCTCGCTTCTTTAAACATTAATATATTGCCTATACATGTGTCTTCAATTCTTATAATATTCTTTTCTAAATTATCCTTAATTTCTAATTGGTACATTTTATTGTCCTCGTCTACAAGGATTTCTAAATGGCTTAGTATTACTGATTTATTATTAATGTTTGGGATGGGTTCAAACTTTATTTTGGATAATGTATTCTGGGAATATTGAGGTATGAGGAGGGATAGGATGATTGTATTTTCCTGGAATAGTACGACTGTTCTAATGTGGCTGTAACTTTCAAAATTGTTAATATGATTCAGTTCAGTAGGAGTTAGAATGTCCGTTGGCAAGATACCTAATTTAGTTGAAAAAATGATTTGTCCGATGTCATCTACGTGATTGCATAAAAGCGATATGTCGTTGTTAATTTGGTAAGTATGCATGATGAATTGAATTTCGTCCTCTATTGTCTTTATTTTATTTTGTGCTAATTCAGTAAATTCGTTTATGTAACTACTAATAACAGTTTGTTGTTTGTTTATGTGGTCTGTAATGTTCGTTATCTGTCCAGAAAGAAAGTCGCTAATTTGCATTAAATTATTAACATTATTCGTGGTAATTTCTTCGTTATTATGAATTTGTGTGAGAGCGTCCCTAATTTCTTTTTCATCGTCACTGTCCATGGAGCCTGCTATAAATTTTAGTCCTTTTCCTACGATATTGAGTAAGCCTCGTTTGACTTTAAAGTGCGGATGCAAACCGTCTAACTTAGCTTCTAATAAAACAGAATTTTTATGGATTGATTCAAGAAATTGTCTGTCCTCAAAAGTGATTGCTTTTAGAGTGTTAATGTTGCCTGAAATAAGCGATAGCGTTTCTTCATATTTTGTTAAATTGATGAAATGTAAAATTTTGTAGTAATGGTTGATTGTCCTTACTTCTCCTGTCTTAATGGGTAGGTACCCGTTGTTATTGGTAAGATCCTGTATGTCGATTTGTTGTGTGATCACGGTCAATGTCATCGTTAGTTGAATCAGAAAGGTATAGTAGCGGGTAATTATGACTAACTGGAAAAATAATTTTAACATTGTTTAATATTTTTTTTTGTGAACGATTTTACCTGACTTAGTTTTAATTGTGGAATTGTAGTTCTGCTCTACAATTTCCTTTCTGTATTTAGAAGATAACTTTGTTCCTATTCTCTTGTCTACTTTTACGAAAATCTCGTCTCCTCTGACGTATTGTTTTAACGGGGTTCGATCTTTATTATGGTACAAAAGGTCGATATTCTGTTTAGTTAATAATTTCCTAGCAGTTTCCTCTCTATCCTTATCTAGTAATTTTGGGTCACTACAAACTCTTCTGTCAAAGAAAGCTTCTACGGGTTTCTTTGCGGTAGTGGAATGAATTGAATAATTGTATTCTTTTACCGATTTCTCCAGTAATTCGTTAAAAGAATTATGCGTTTTTTCGCTTTGCAAGCAACGCATGATCTCCTGTAGAGTTGAATGAAACCGTTCAACCTGTCCATTTGAGGAGCTGGTGTAAGGGGCTGTTCGAAATATTTGTATGCCGAACTCATTCTCTATCATAAAATTTATTGACTCAGATTTAAATGATCTTTCATTGTCAAATACTACCGTTTCCGGTATGAGGGAAAGTAATATATCTCTCAGAGGTTGCCTGATATCCTCTGCGGCTTTAGATTGTATGGGTTTTGTGACAGCGATTTTTGAAAATTTATCTACGGCTGTCAAAATCAACTGTTTTCCTATTATGAGGATATCTAAGTGAACTATTTGACCAGAAAACCGTGGAATTGGAGTGGTCTGTATTTGCGGCTTTGGCGCATCCAGGAAAATAGTATTTTTCTAGGATCTGCATTATATTTTCCCTGCAATTCCTATGTGCTCTATAATGGGTGCTAACTATTATTTCTTCTTGCTCTTGTTCATTCGTTATGTCCTTTACCATTATTTGGGTAAACCTAACTTTATATTTGTTAAAGTGTAAGGGATATAATAACTGAATTTTTCCCATAATATGCTCATCCGTTTTTATGCAATTTATGACGGACGGATTGAGGTATCTTTTTAAAATATCTATCAAATTTTCATCAGTATATTCGGGTTCTGTAATTAGATGGCGATGATACGTTGGAAATATAATTTTGAATTGGTAACTCGAGATTACGTCTTTATTTAAGAATATTTGATTTTTGATTGCGTTAATAGGTGCTTCAACGCTATGTATTAAATTGTGGGATGAACTTCTATCCGAATGAGTCGCTGTAGAGAGCGAATTCAATGGTGTATCATGAGGTATTCTAGACAAGGCGTCAGCTACGACGTTACCCTTGCCAGGCCTGTAGTATAACTCATAGTTATATTCTTCAAGGATCGCCTTCCACCGCTTCATTTTACTATTGCTATTCTTGTTGCTTAGCGCATAGGTTAAAGATTGGTGGTGGGTCGTGATTTTTACCTTGCGTGAACCGTATAGGTAATTTCTAAAGGAGTTTAATGCCCATATTATTGCAAGCATCTCCTTTTCGTTTGTTGCGTAGCGCTCTTCGGCTCTACTCAACGTTCGCAATATAAAAGCTATCGGCTTATCGTTTTGCGACAAAACTGCGCCTATGGTGAAGTTTGAGGCATCAGTAGCCAGTTCAAATTCCTTTTCGAAATCTGGGAAAGCAAGGATAATGTCCTTGGACATTAGGGAATTTTTAATTTTGATAAAAGACTCGATTGCATTTTTATCGAGGTCAATCTTAATGTTGGCCGATTTGTTTTTAGACGTTCGGCCCTCTTCCCCTCTTAAAAGAGATGTCAAGGGTTTGGCGATTTTTGCGTAATCTCTAACAAATCGCTTGTAATATCCTGCATACCTAGAAAGCTACGGAGTTCTTTTAAATTTTTGAGCTGTGGAAAATTGGAAATTGCCTCCACTTTTGCCGGATTGGTTTTTATGCCATTTGGTGTAATGATGTAACCTAAAAATTCCGTTTCCCTTTTAAAAAAGTTGCATTTATCCAACTGCACCTTCATGTTGGCTTCATCTAGGGTCCTAAAAATTGTTTTAATTTGTCCGAGATGTTCCTCCTCGGTTTTACTAAAGATTATTATGTCATCAATATAGACATAACAACATTTCCCGATATATTCTCGCAATATATCGTCTAATGTGCGCTGGAATATTGATGGCGCATTTTTCAGGCCAAAAGGTAAACGCGTGAATTCGTATTTTCCATTGTTTATGGAAAATGCGGTTTTTTCAATGTCAGATTTTTTTAGTGGAATCTGGTGAAAACCACTTTTTAGATCAAGTACAGAAAAAAAATTGCTGTTGCTCAGCTGGGAGATAACTTCTGTTATCTCGGGGATAGAGTACCTATCCGCAGTCGTGACTGCATTGAGCTTTCTGTAGTCGATGACCATGCGGTACTGTTTGTTTCCCGCTGAATCCGCCTTTTTGTGTACAATCCAATCTGGGGAGTTGTACGGCGACCTTGACGGCCTTATTATACCATCATTCAGAAGCTTTTTTACTTGGTTTTCTACCTCGCCTTTTAGAGCTGCGGGGTATGGGTAGAATTTCGTGTAAACTGGTGAATCACTCGTTGTCCTAATTTGGGCAACAACTTTGGTTGTATATGTAAGTTTCTCATCGGGTTCTGAGAAAAGATTTCTGTAGGAGTTGACAACGTGATTCAATTTTGTTTTCGTTTGAGGAGCCAACGTTTCCTCTTTTATATTTACTGCATTGACTGCTTTAGAAGGCAGCTGCTTTAATCTTATTGCCTTACCATTTCTTATTTTCATGTAGTTTTTGTTTGTGTAAATTACGGCCTCTAACTCCTTTAGAGTGTCGTTACCTAGTATGCCATCAAAAGTTACTAAAGAAGGCATGAGGTAGAATTTTATCTCCTCATTCATATCAAACAACTTTGCTTTTGTATGCTCGCATATTTTTATGCAGCCTACAACGGATTCTGCATAGAAGGGCACCTCGTTTGGTATACGCTTCCTTGCAAGTTCGGGTTTTACGTAATTCTTGCTTGAACCCGTATCTATTAAAAATTTAAGGATTTTTCCGCTCTCCGCTTTTACTTCAAAATAGGGTAGCGTAGAGCCCATCATGCTAAAAAATTAATGCTCGTTTGTTCAACGATGTTCTCATCTTCCGCCTGTTCTGTGGCTAGATGAAAAGTTCATTGATATTTATTTGGTTGATGATGAGCAGTCGGCTGAGGTCTTTTGCCATAAGCCTGGTTTTGGGTGGGATGCTTGGGTATACATCCATCGGTTCTGGCCGCTGTTGGGGTTTGGGTGGTCTAGGGGGGTAATTGCCGTTATGCTGCCCTATTTGACTAAGAAGTTGTGGCCGTGGTTGCCAAGTAGGTTGGTTTGGCTTGGGAAAATGAGCCAGTTGGGGGTAAAATTGTTGTGTTTGCTGCTGCACAAAGTTTTTCCTTGGTGGCAGCTGAGGGGGTTGTCCTTTCCTTGCGTTAGTCGCATGATTTGTGCGAAAAGTTTGGTTCTCAAGTTTCATACACAGATGAAGAGCCTGTGGCAAGTCCGCCGGTTCCCGTATTCCTAAGAGTCTGGGTAAGTCCCCATTTAGTCCTCTTATAAATGTGTCTAATGCCTTGTCCCTGTATGCCTGTGTCAGGAAGCACAAGGATTCCTTACCCATTTCGAGGCATCCTAACTTGTTTAAAATCAGCGAAAGGTGAGTATACACCTGCTGGTAGAATTCAGGGACGGGTCTGCTCCCTTGTATCAATGTCGTCATTTGGTACTCGAGAGTGGACAAGTCTCTCTTGCCACCATAATGCACCGTTAGACATTTTGATATGGCCTGCCAATCAAGCGGCGTGTTGTAAGATTCTAAGGCGATGTCGGCGTTGCCGACTATTTTATTTCTTATCACACTTAATATGCCAAAATACTTTGGTTGTCCTTTCAATGGCTCGTATATGGCCAAAATTCGATCAACACCTTTCTTCCAGGAGTTGTATTCTCCTGGCTGTCCCGAAAAATCCTTAAGGGATTTAACTATATCAGGAATTTTATCTAATTCCCCTAAATTGTTCCTATGTCTATCCTCGATTTGTTGGTCTACTACTTGCGAAGGAGGGGGGTTAAGTACTGACTGTACTACCTGTGGTCCTTGTTGTCTAAGTATGTCTGTGGCAATTGTCGATATTAGCCTAGTCAAATCATCTACTGATAACTGAGCAGATTGTGGGGGGGGCGACAGAAGTTTGGGATGAGGAAAGAATTGGTGGACGAACTAGGTTATTGGGATTTGCCATTTTTACAAAATACTATGTATATAATTATAAATATATTTAGAAATAATAAAAAATATAGCACCGACTCACTGCTTGTAGTGCTGGTTTTGTGCTTGTATTTTCTTCCTTCGTTACGGATTCTGTAGTTAAAGCTGTTGATGCTGTTGTAACTTCTGTTGATGGAGTTGATACTGTGATTATAATGCTCAATAGGATTTGGTAGCAGCACTATTTTAATGTAGAATTTCACGCTGCTTATTGAAAGTCAAATATTTTTACTATCTTTTGTTCGTTTAAGGATAGATTTTTCTCACAGTTTTTTTTGCACATTCACTTCTTATTTTATCCTTGATCGTTTAAGGATATCGTTTATGTAGATTTTTCTTCTTTATTGTCCAACACTTTATTACAGTATTTTTCGTTATTATTCTAGTTAAAAATTTTTTTTTTATATCCGCGACCTTAGGCCGACACGTAATGTCTCCTTTTTGCCTAAGCTACTAAGGAACCGACCGATCGACGCTTTTTGTTTTTAGCAAAGTAGCTTTACGCCTAACTTTTTAGCTAACTTTTTACACTTTTACACGGCACGTGATACGCTCCTTTGCATCTAAGTTGTCCTTGCACTTTACGTGACTTTTGGTATATTTTTACGCGGCGCGTGATACAGGTGGCTTTACGCTCCTTTGTATCTTAGTTTTTTTTTTTTTGCCTTTTACGCAACTTTTAGTACAAATAGCTTTACGCTCGCTTGCAATTCGCTCGGGCGCCAGTTAAGCTTTCTCTCGTTGAGGAAGCTAAAAAAAACAAAATTGTTTTCGCGTTTAACAACGGTGCTGCATGGATGGCAGCGCAACCGTGTTACTTTATTGACTGACATAAAATGTGTCTAAAATTAGTGCTTAACATAATTTTATACCTAAATTCCGTCTCGTCTGCAGTGTGGTGGCGTCATGCACTTCCAGGAATTGGCTTGTGAAGGTGCATAAGCATTTCGGGTGCGCGTGCCGGAAGTCAAGTCGTTGTTACTGCAAACTGCTGCGGCGATTTGCTTAAGTCAGCAAGTTACAGTTGTCCACAAAATAATAGGAGTGCCACTATGAAAAATTTGTTTAGCTGCATAACTTTTTTAATTCACAAGTAAAGGACGCGAAACAATAACGGTACACATAAAGGGATAATAGCATTAAAATACAAAACAAATTTTTATTCTGATGATTGCTGTTCTACTTCTGCTTTGCTAGTTTTCGGAGACACTTGTTATTGCTTTCCACAAAATAATAGGAGTGTTAGATATTTCGTTTTCAAAATAGTCCTTAACATAAAAAATATTCACAAAATTAGAAAAATAAGTATAGGTCCATAATCTAGCAGCAATTTAAATTAGTTATTATTTTATTTAATCATTGGGTTTTTCTCCAGTGGGTAGAGGAAATCATTGTACAGAGGAAAAGCGGAAAACGACAAAAAAAAAATTGAGAAAAAGGAAGCCCACATAGAATTTTCAAATGAGCATGGCTCTTGACCCGCGTCTACATGGCGAAACATATTGTGGTCAGACGAATCCAAAGTTGTTGAGTTATTTGGTAGTATAGAATCTAGGAACTTTGTTTCACGTTTCCCTAACTCAGAATATAATCCCCGGTTTACCACAAAAACCGTTATACTTGACGATGTCAAATCATGGTATGCGGTTGTTTTTCAACATTATAGTGTTGGTCCAATACACTTAATTGAAGGCATCATGGACCAAAGGGTATATGTCAAAATATTCGATGAGGTAATGGTATGTGGTACCTCGTGGAATATGTCATTGATATGGGTATATTAATAGAATAATTACCCTAAACGTACCAGCAAGTGCGCAAAAGAAATTGTTTAGGGCCAATGAAGTTAAGGTTATGTGGTGACCTGCTCAGTCTCCTGACCTCAACCCCTTTGAAAACCTATGGACAGAAGACAACAAGAAAGTAGCTGAAGAAAAACCAACCAATTCGAGAGATTTATGGCAAGTAGTGAAAGAGGCTTGGAAAAGAATACCAATAAAACGTTGCCAGGATCTCATAGACTCCAAGCCTCGGAGATGTGATACTGTATTAAAAAAAATGGAGGTTATTCAACGAAATATTAATTATTTTAATATTCTGTGAATTTTTGGAAGCAATATATATTAAAATTATAGAACGGCCTTTTATTATATAAAATACTCCTATTTTTTTGTGGAACTAGTTTTTTAGTTTACTTGATATAAACTGCGATATAAATTTTTGTTTATGTTTAATTGAAATATATAGAATCTGGAAATATTAATAGGTCTTTAGCAAATTACATTATGCAAAAATTTTGAAAAAATAAAACATTTTTGTTAATGAAAATTAACAATTCGTTTTTTCCATGTGGTCACTCCTATTTTTTTGTGGACAACTGTATGTAGTAGTTGCGCAAGTTATGTTGTCTAATTGTTGATAGGTGTTGTATTAACTTGTATGTATATAACAAACTATCATAATATTATTAAGAAAATGAAATATATTACAATAGTGATAAATGTACATTAATCGTACATTTTATCATTCAAAAATTATATTCACATGTATCATGACCATGCATACATATGTGTTTATGTTCGCTTTCGCGAATTCAAATCATATTATCACTTATCAATAATAACATGCGCGCGCTGCTCATATGTACATACATACATAAATATGTGCGTATGACATTGGCACACAAATAACGCATACACAACATACATACTTCTATGCGTTCACATGTAGATATGTCACCCGCAAAAATTACAAATATTGTTCTACAAAAACAACGATCGTTTGAAATAGCATCATACATGCTTATATGCCCACACATGTAAATACAGTGAAAGCTTGCTAATCCGAATTAATGATTGCACACCCCAATTCGGATTAGCGAAATATTCGGATTAGTGGATAAGCTATATTTATGTATTTTATTTCACATAAGATGACGCCATTTGAAAATAAAACTCGGGATAGTATTTCAGAACTAATTTTATTTATTATTATATTTTTAAGAAAGAATATTGCTTACACCTTATTTATTATGATGTTTTTTTAATGAAATTTGTGATGCAAGTTTGTTTCTGTTTCAGCACACATGCTTCTAAAGCTTTATTACGCATTTCCTTGAGTACTAATATTTGATCAGTGTCTATGCTTCGTTGCTTTGCCCAATCTATACTTATATTTAAAGCTTGTACAGCTTCATGATTTTTAACGCGCTTAATCATATTATATTCTGCTTCTTCGTCTTCTGTAACCAATTCTGAGCTACTACATGCAACCACACTACTGCCAGAGTCATTAATCCAGGCAAGAACTTCATCTTCAGAAAGTTCCACGTCAGTATTGCGGCGAAATAAATTTTTGATTGCACAAAATTATTCAATTTCTTCAAAACGAGCCGAAAGGTCACTCTCCGGTAATTCTTGTTGTAAAACTGACAATGGAATGTTATCTTCTGAAGCCCATCTCTGGGTACGAATATTTTTCCAACAGGACTTTAGAGTGAAATCCGATACCCTGTTCCAAGATCGCTTAAGCAATTCACAAGCGTCGTACATACTGAATTGTTTAAAAAAAATGTCAGTACTGTCTGATTCAGAATTGACCAATTCACACAAGAGGTCTTTTTTGTAATAAAGTTTAGTCAGGCGTATCGCATTTTGATCCATAGGTTGGATAATGCTAGTACAATTTGAAGGGAGAAACATAGTTTTATATTGACCACATTCAGATGCCAACGGCTCCCCATGACATGTTGCAACGTGAGAACACGTTGAAGCAGGCTTTCTACGTTGTTTGCACTTATGTATGTCAAAACAAATATGCGCACCTACGCTACAAAAGGATAAAAAAATTAAAATTCGGATTAGAGAGCGGCAATCAATGCGGACTATAGAGTATGCAACACGTACTTTATTCAATTCGGATTACTGGATAATTCGGATTACACATCGTTCGGATTAGCGAGCTTGCACTGTATGTGACATTCTCACACAAATAATCCATACACAACATATATACTTATATGCGTTCAAATGCAAATACATATGTCACCCCCAAAAATTACAAACATTGCTTTACAAAAACAACAAACGTTCAAGTAGCATCAGCAGCGTCACAAGCCAATAGGCATGGCAGCCAAATAATCCATGGCCAAATTTGTAGAAAAACACACAACAACAACTTTTTCATTCATGAACGCAAGCGCATTTTCAACCGGCAAACTCGCTTCATTCATAAAAGAAAATGGTGTCATCTCCCCGAGCATGCCTTTGCCTACAAGCGTCTTTTCGCGACGACGGCAAAAGCAAAAAATCATAAATTGAACAATTTCTGATATTTTGCTAGAAGGGAAAAGTGTCAACCCTTCAAACTCGTAAAACACAGAAAGAAGTGACAAAAGTGGCAACATAATGTTGTCGATTTATACATATGTATTTGTCAATTCTAAAATATTTTTCCATGGCTCGCAAAAATCTTCGTCGATATGTATGCAGACTCATACGTATATACTCATACATATTTACGCAAGTTTGTAGGCGAAGCTGTTAGAGCGGCAAGGGAAACGGTGACAATAGGCACAGCTCGGATTTTCTACCAACAACACAATGCTGTGTCGACAGATTGACTCGTTGACATGAAAGCAAAAAACGCGCTTCGCCATTGGTTGTCCCTGTCAACGGAGCTTTTGCATGAAGCATTGAGTGTACATATTTACATACATACATATGTCTAGAGTCTATGTATATGTGTACACACAGAACGTCTATCATAGAGAAGGTTCACGTTTCAAATATCGTAACTTTTCGATGGGGTACTCGGCAGAGATGGAAGAGTCTCACCACAGACAAATTGTAAGCGTGTTTCACCACGAAAATAGCAGAATTGAGCATTTTCAGTGTTAAATGAGAAAAATAATGCTAATTCCAATGTAAACAAATTTATGCCTACAGATTCGTTTATTTCCTATGCATAACCGACCGACCGATCCGTATACATTTGGTATCAAAGCTATACTGAGTACATAAGTAAGTACATAGTTATGTTAAAATTTACCATTTTTATGGTGATTTCCATAAAAACTTTGCAAATATTTGTATTACTACCTAAATATGCATTTTATATACTTAGGTTTGATACGACATATATTTATATACATACATAAATATGTACATATGTATATATTTGCTTTGGTCATTCATCGTTTCGATATCATGGTAAAAGACCAAGCGGTCGCTCATTTGCTCATATAAGTTATCGGGCTTTTTGTTATAGCACCGAAAAAAAGGGTTTTTATTTTAGTTGGGTCCGTATGACCTTCTTTATTAAGTTTTTAATTGCAACTAATTTACATTTTCTGTCTTAAGCTAAAAGTAACCTTAGTCTACCTGTCCCGTAACTTGCAATTCTGTGGAATTGCACCTTTGCGGCTCGTGGCGGATGTTCGCTTCCTGTTGTTGACGAAAATATTATTGTCAGCTATAACTTTATTGCGAAATATTAGCTCAGCTATATTTGTTATTAAAATATTAGCGTCAGCTATAATTATGAACATGTTTCGTGTTAACTCCTCCGCCGTCAAAAACAAACGTCCCCGTTTGTTCGCTGCATTTGATCTGTCAGAGTTATTGACCCTTCTAGTGTTGGTATTTCAGGTGTTTTGACTTCATTATGATCGTTCAGATTAACATTTACATGGTAATTTGATAGCTCTGTTATACTTGCTTTGCGTTTATTTTTTAGACTCAAAATGGTGATAATTACGATTATGCACATCATGCAGATGATTATGGGCGAAAAATTGGTAATTAAAGCTGCAGTGTGGGCTACTTTTAATTTTTCCAGATGACGTGTGTTGTTCAGATGAAGCTCCTTCATCATCTCCAAACTTAAAATTTCTTCTTCTTGAAATGATGGTTTATTTGGTTGTAAAATTGCTGCTAACGGTTTGCTGGTAAATTTTTCGTTAAATGCGTATGTTTGGTTTTCTATCCACACCGTGGAATTATGCTATTCTACTGCATATGATCCGGAAAGATGTGTACTTTGGCTGTCAATTTTTACTGTACCGTCATATTGGTTTAGTAATACAATACCAGGTGATACATTTTCTACCGATGGTATGTGCTGATTATTTATTAAAATGCATTCTGCCGGTTTGCTCTTTAGTAGACGAGGGATACAGGTAGTGTTGCTTATGTCTATAATATTTTTGTTATTACATATTTTTATACTATTATATTCTTTACATTTGTTCCTTATACCAAATATTTTATTATTCTTACACGCTATTACATTTTCAAATGGAGTCTTATTTATATTCCTTTTTATTTTTATTGGTTTTATCATAATTGATTCACAAAGATCTTTATTAGATAACGGTATTCCAATAATGTATAGTAACATAGTTTCATTTGATGCAAGTTTAACATTTGCTAATTCGATAGATTCTTCAATATTATTTAGTGTAAAGTTATTTTTCCCTAGTGTATATTTTAATATATTTAATTCTTCATTTGACAATATATAAGAATTAACTATGCCGGCTTTTGCCCAATATATTGCATAGTCTATATTAATTATCTCATCTTTTATTATATTTAACTTATATTTAATTTCAATAGCAATATTTTGTTGTACAACTTCATTTGTTTGTACTTCTTTTAAAATTGTATTTGATATTGTAGAAATATTATTTATTCTGTCGAAAATTAATTTATTGATTGTTATTTGTTTATTATTATTTTCAATTATATTATTAATATGATTTTCTAGTATTATTAAGTCGTCGTGGTCAGGATTTCCCGCAATCCATTTCCAGACTGTTCCTAATTCGTTTACTGACTTCCTAAATCTCTTTGGTTTTAGTCTATTTAAGTATGTCTGTGTCAGTTTTAGTTCATTAATGAGGATAGGAAGGAGTGGGTTTTCTTCTTTAACTTTAGTTCTAATTGAATTACTTAAATTGTTTAGTGCGTTCTGGTATTCGTCTATGTCCACTTTGTGTATCAGTCGGAATGTTCCTGTTTGAATTTTTACTGGTCCTGTACTAAATGTGGCTAGTTGTGAGTTTGTATAGTCTATTATCCTAAAGTCAGCGTACACCAAATGTACGAAAAATCTGAAAAATTAAAATAAAGAATGATATGTAGCTAGGTCCTGATATTGCTTTTGTGTACTGTTCGTCCTTTTTCTGTGATTACGACACTGGATTTGTCTTCTTTTACAATTTCTTTTCTATATCTTGCTGTTAGTTTCGAGCCTGTTCGTTTATTTATTTTAACATATATTATTTCTCCTGGGACGTAGGTTTTTATTGGATTTCTAGTTTTATTGTGAATTTCTAAGTCTTTCATCTGTTGTTTTCTTAGTGTCTCGATATTTTCTCGTCTTGAGTTTTCATATTGCTGTGGGTCTATTGAAACGCGTCTTCCAAAAAAGTTTCTATTGGTCTTTTTCTGGTTGTAGAATGTATTGAGTAATTATATTCGTAGGTGCAACGATCTAAAAGTTCTTGAAATGAGCGGTGGGTGCGTTCGGTTTGAAGACAACGCATAATTTCAGAAAGTGTGGAGTGAAATCTTTCGACTTGTCCATTGACTTTGCTAGCGTATGGAGGTGTTTTGAAAATGTTAATACCAAGTTGGTCTTCGACCATAAATTGTATTGAGGCTGAGTTTAAAGATTTTTCATTATCTATAACTATAGTTTTCGGTACACCGAAGGAAAAAGGTATTTGTCGCAAGGGTTCTCTGATATCCTCTATTGCTTTTGATTCTATTAATCTAACTTGGGCGTATTTCAAAAATTTGTCTACTGCGGTAAGTACAAGATTTTTCTCTGTACTGTATATATCAATATGAACTATTTCTCCGGGATATTGTGGAATAGGGGTTTCAAGTAAATGTGGTTTATTAGGGTGACGGTCGTATTTGTTTTCTTTACATATTTTGCATTGTTTAATTATTGCTTCTATTTTTGCTTTCATTTTTGGAAAATAATATTTTTGTATCAGTTGTTTTGAATTTTCGTCTCGGTTTCTATGTGCGCGTTTATCTTCTTTTAATATTATTTCGTTTTGAATGTCCTCGTTCGTAATGTCATCAACTTTCATCTGAGTATATCGAATTTTATAATTAGAAAATGGATTGGGTATATTTGTTGAATTATTCCCATTATTTCTTCGGAAGTAAATATGCCATTTATCACCGAAGGGTTTAAGTAACGTTTAAAAAGTGAAATAAGGTTTTCTGAGGAAAATGTTTGTTTAATTATTACATGTCTATGGTATGTAGGGAATGGTATTTTAAATAGGTAACTATCTTCGTCTCCTAAAGAGATCCAAAGTTGGTTTTTGAAAACATTTATGGGTACTTCTACGGCTGGAATTAGATTGTGAGATGAGCTGTCATCTGAATGTGTGGCTACTGATAAAGAATTTATTTCGCATGGTCTTGAAAGTGTATCTGCTACTATGTTGGCTTTACCAGGTTTATATCTTAATTCGTAGTTATATTCTTCGAGTATGGCTTTCCACCGTTTTAATTTAGAATTACTGTTTTTATTGCTTAAGGCGTATGTAAGAGGTTGATGGTCTGTATGGATTACTACTTTTGCTGTTCCATAGAGATAATTTCTAAAAGTATTTAATGCCCAAATAATAGCAAGCATTTCTTTCTCATTAACTGCATAGTTTTCTTCAGTTTTACTTAATGTCCTAGATATGAAGGTTATGGGTTTTCCATTCTGTTCTAAGACAGCGCCTATGGCATATTTGGAAGCATCTGTTGTTAAGTCGAACTCTTTTTTATAATCCGGATAATGTAAAATGACGTCTTTCGATGTCAATGTGGATTTTATTTTATTAAATGCTGCTTTAGCGTCATTGTTTAATTGGATTTGGATTTTTTTGGAAACATTTTTTGACATTCTACCTTCTTCACCACGAAGTAGAGTTGTGAGGGGTTTAGCTAACTTTGCATAATCTTTTATGAAACGTCTATAGTATCGTGAAAGTCCTAGAAATGATCTAAGGTCTTTAAGTGTTTTGGGGTATGGAAAATCTACAATACTTTTTACTTTAGATAGGTTTGTGGAAATACCAGCAGAAGAAATTATGAATCCTAAAAATTCTACTTGTTTTTTATAAAATTCGCATTTGTCTGCTTGTACTTTCATATTAGCTTTACGGAGTGTATCAAAAATTTTGTCAATATGCTCTGAATGAGATTTTTCATCTTTGCTAAATATTATTAAGTCGTCTATATAGACATAACATATTTTTCCTATATATTGTCTCAGAATGTCGTCTAATGTACGTTGAAATATGGATGGGGCGTTCTTCAGTCCAAAAGGTAATCTTGTGAACTCATACTTTCCGTTGTTCACTGAAAAGGCTGTTTTCTCCACGTCAGATTCCTTAAGAGGAATTTGATGGAAACCGCTTTTTAAGTCGATTACTGAAAATATTCGATTTTTTTATCTCTGGTATTGGGTATCTGTCAGCAGTTGTAACTGTGTTTAGTTTTCTGTAATCAATAACTAATCTGAATTTTTTTTCGCCTGATGCATCGTCTTTTTTGGGTACAACCCATATTGGTGAATTGTATGGTGATCTTGATTTTCTGATAATACCGTCCTCTAATAGTTTATTTATTTGTTTTTCTACTTCTTGTTTTAAACTGGCAGGATATGGGTATGATTTTGAGTAAATAGGTGTATCTGAATTTGTTCTAATTTCCGCTACTACTTTTGTTGTGTACGTTAGTTTTTCATTAGGTTCTGAAAATAAGTTTCGGTGTTTTTGTACAAGTTGTTTAATTTCATTTTTTTCTGAAGTATTCATATGTTCGTCACGGATTTGAATGGAATGAACATCTTGGGCTCTATATTGATGGAGTTGAATTTTACGTTTGTTTGCTACGATCATGAAGTTTTCTTTAGTATGTATTATTGCTGATAGTTCCTTTAAACTATCATTTCCAAGAATTGCGTGAAAAGTTGTAAGAGTGGGTAACAAAAAAAATTTTAATTTGCATTCTTCAATATTAAAAAGATTTAGAAAAGTGTGATGGGTAATATGTATTTTTCCACCGATTGAATTTGCGTAAAAAGGGTTATTGTTTTCTTTGGGATTTGGTACTAAATTTGATTGAATATAGTTTTTATTGGAACCTGTATCGACTAGGATTTTTAAAATTTCTCCACTCTTCGTTTTGCAGTTGAAATAAGGTAACGAAGAGCTGTTTAATCTAAAAAATGTACATCTGTCAGGTCTAGTGATTGTTCGTTTTCGTCGGTTTGTGTTGTATCGGAAAAGTCATAGTTGTGTTCGTTGTTTTGGTAGTCATTGTTGTATTGATAATTTTGTTCGCTGTAAGGTTCAAAGTCTGAGTTTACATGAAAATTCCTTTGAACTTTTGGTTGCAGATCATTTTTGTTTGAAAAATTTGATGGTTGTTTGACAGTGAATTTGGGATTTGGTCTATTGGCGTAATTGATAGCGTTTGTTCTTAAGCTAACGTCTACGTCTATTGGTTGAGGTGGTTTTGGTGGTCTTGGAGCGGGATTATTTGGTGGTTGATTAAATGGGTTTTGATTATGAAAACCATGATGTTGGTTTACTGGATTTTGGGGATACCGTTGTTGACCATAAAGATTAAATATTTGATTTGGTTTTGGTATAAAAGCTAACTCGGGATGGAATTTGGTTTGAGGAAATTGTCGATTAAGATTTGGAAAAAAATTCTGTTGTTGAAATTGTTGTCTAGGAAATTGATTGTTAGCGTGATTTGCTCTAAAGTTTTGATTTTCTAACTTCAGGCAAAGGTGAAGAGCTTCTGGTAGGCTTTTTGGTTCTCTGATGCCGAGAAGCCTAGGAAGGTCACCGGAAAGTCCTCTGACAAACGTGTCAAGGGCTTTAGCACGGGAGTTTTCCGTAAGAAGATGTATTGCTTCCTCTCCTACTTCTATACAACCAATTTTGTTGAGGATTAATGATAGGTGCGAATACACTTTCTGGTAAAATTCGTTAATCGTTAGTCTTCCCTGAATAAGACAAGTCATTTGATACTCTAAAGTACCAATGTCTCTTTTGTTTTCTTTATTAATCTCTGGAGGGTCCCTTTTACAGGAAAGTCGCAGAGTTATTTTACTTTTATTAGAACCGGAGGGTCCCCCGTTAGGTGGTGAATCGCGGCCCTTTTTAACTTTATATGTTATTGGCTGTACAAACCCTTTTTTATTTTTCTTTGTGGTTTATAATTCTCTGGAGGGTCCCCCCGTAGGTGGTGAATCGCAGCTTTGTATTATTATTTATTATTGGCTGTACGAGCCCGTTTATTATTTGTAAAAGAAATAATTTTCTTATTGGAACTCTTAAAACTTTCTTTAAATTATTTACTTTGTTTTCCAAAAAATTTTTTTTAATATTTTTAAATTATTAATATTTCTCTTATAAGTTTCTTTTTTTTCAAAAAATTTGTTTATATATTTCTTAATTATTAATTTTCAAAAAATGTTCTTTTCCTTTTTTTTATATTCTTAATTATTAAATTTAAATAGCTTAACTTATTCTTTACATAGATATCAGCTTCCCTTCCATGGCCGGTGACCGTGCAGTTGTCCTTTTTCCTTTCGGTACTTGGGCGCACTCTTTCACTCCTTCGATGCCAGAAAGTCAGTTCCGCTGCTTGCTTTTTGTACTGCTTATGGTACTTTTGTTGAGTGGTTTGTCACTTTTTAGTACTACATATGGTACTTTTTTGAGTTGTTTGCCACTTTTCAGTACTACATATGGTACTTTTGTTGAGTGGTTTGTCACTTTTCAGTACTACATATGGTACTTTTTTGAGTTGTTTGTCACTTTTCAGTACTACATATGGTACTGTTTTGTTGAGTTACTTAACACATTGCTCGGGCGCCAGTTATCGGGCTTTTTGTTATAGCACCGAAAAAAGGGTTTTTATTTTAGTTGGGTCCGTATGACCTTCTTTATTAAGTTTTTAATTGCAACTAATTTACATTTTCTATCTTAAGCTAAAAGTAACCTTAGTCTACCTGTCCCGTAACTTGCAATTCTGTGGAATTGCACCTTTGCGGCTCGTGGCGGATGTTCGCTTCCTGTTGTTGACGAAAATATTATTGTCAGCTATAACTTTATTGCGAAATATTAGCTCAGCTATATTTGTTATTAAAATATTAGCGTCAGCTATAATTATGAACATGTTTCGTGTTAACTTATATAATTATGTGTGCATGTAAACAAATACGACAGAGCATAGGGACAATTTGTCTAGAGTCTAGTCTACATATGTAAGTGTACATAATAATAGAAGTGTTTTAAATTCATTAGGTATGATTCAACTACTATTTATAAATAAGAATAAATATTTTTCTAGATATGTATATGAAGAATATGCTAATGTTTTCAAAATTCGAAAAAAGGAAAAACTTAAGAAAAAAATTCATGAAATGTCAAATGAAAAAAATTCTGTTTGAATTGTAATATCAAACTGTTTGATTTGTATGATCAAACTTTAAACTTAAATCAGATTATTTAGATTCTTACCACTGGCTCGTTTCTAAGCTGAGAAATATTTCATTCTAATTTTATTTTCAAATTTCAAAGCTTTAAATACTATTTTTCAAAATATCCTAAATAACTAAATTTATGTACATGTGTCCAGGGCCGAATCCAGAGTAGAATTTTGGGAAGGGAACTACATACTTATATAATTTTGTACTTGCAACTCAAAGTCTTTTTCTTCGCGGAGTGTCACTTTTGATTGAAATAATGTATTACTTTTAACTTTACCCCGTTGATCGGCGCATGTGTGTATGTTTATGTTGCCTATTGTTTTAACATGTACATATGTACATACGTTGTGTTCATGTGCGTACGTTTACAAACATTGTTTTGCATGACAATGCATTTCATATTCAATATGTGTATGTAATGTATGTACTTATGTTCAATATATTTGAACATAGATATTTAATATTAGTGGACTGTATGTTTTTATATTTTCTTATCTTATTATATTGCTGCACTCCGTCCTTTAGTAGCAACACACATTTTCAATTTTGAACAATTCTATTAACCAATTTTCCCAATTAAAAAAAATTTTGACAGATATATTATAAAATTGTTTAAAATTTATCAAAGTAGAAACAGTGGGTTGAATTTGATTTAAAATTATATTTTAATTTTAATTAATTTTATATATTATATATACGTACATATTGGAATTTCCTTAAAAATTTTTTATGTACATAAATAGGATACGACGAACCCCCTAAGCATTTGTGGACGATTCAGGCGGAAAACGCTCTACAAATTTCCTAAAGAGAAAGATGTTCGAGAAAGTTGAACAAAGGCTTGCAACATAGTTGTGTCGCCTTCCGATAGTCTTTTTATTTGTCGAAACCATTTCGATTCGCAGTACGTTACCAAGTTCAAACTATTGCCTGGGGCTTTTCCCTGTTTCAGATTAGGTTCAGCACTAAGTCGTAGCTCATCTAGTGCTGACTCTATTTGGGTGTGCCCGCCCATTTCTAAAACTTATGGTCGTCCTGAGGTAGCTGTAGGAAGTAAAGAAGAGAAGGACGACATAACTTTAAGGGAATTCGAAACATATTCAATTTTAGAAGAGAAGAGATTACAATTAGAACCCCAAAATGACGACGTAGGCTATGCATTAGATAGTCGTGAACGATTTGCTCAATCGGCACGTTACTATCAAAGTAATGCGCTTAAATTGAATAAGAAGATCAAGGAATAGAGGGTATTATTAAAGACTTGGAAAAAAGGTATCAAGACCTTAGTAAATGTGCAATAGTTGCGGATGTAAATTCAAGCAAAGATGCTTTAACATTCGCTAGGATGATCGTCACCAAGCGTACTATTTTCAGTGACGATGAAAGGGCATTGGCACAAAACATTAGTTACAAGTCCAATAAATCCTATAATTTCGATGCCAATGTCTTGGGAAATTTAGAGAAAATTTCAAAAAAAATGTCCGTTTTAGAACGAAACTGCGTTCTATTATTTGATGAAATATCAATTAAGACCGACCTAACATACAATAGAGTTAGGGATGTTATTGATAGGTTTGTGGATTATGGGGAAGGCCATCGTGAAATGAAATTAGGAAGTAAGTGTTGTTTTTTCATGATAAAAGGGTTGAGTTCCAATTGGAAATATGTGTTTTCATATTATACATATTTCCAAAAATGGACTTTCTACATTCAAATTAGAAGAAATTTTGAATAAGAACATCACAGCACTAAAGTCAATTGGTCTAAACGGAAAAGCTTTAGTCTGTGATCAAGGGCCCGTTAATATTTCAGTTATGAATTATTTAAATATTTCTGAAGAAAAAGCCTTTTATTTGCACGAAGGTTCCAAGATATATTGTTTATATGACTATTGCCATCTAATTAAGTCCGTCCGAAACACATTTATGAAATATGATATTTCAATACATGTTTCAAGATATGTCCAAAACTCACAAAGGCCCACGTATATCCTAGCGTTTTTGAAAAAATGTCTGTAAAACGTGCAACTCAAGTTCTGAGCAATTCGGTTGCGGCTGGCATAGAAATGGCCGATAGCCAAAATTTATTCGGCTCCGACGAATATATATTAAAATGTGCAAAGCCTACGCAGTTATTTGTTAATAAAATGAATGATCTGTTCGATGATCTAGACTGCAAAAATTTTGTTTCAAAAAATCCCTTAAAATATCCGCTATTGAAAAACGACTCCGGGAAGGTCCAACGCCTCTTTGATTACATTAAGTATTTGAAATCAATAAAACTTCCGAACATGGTTCACAGTAGGTGTACAGGTGGGTTCCGTTCGACAATTGTTGGAATGATTCAAATGAGCCAAGAATTATTCAGGGAACAAAAGGAATTAAGTTATATATTCCTTAGGAAACTGAATCAAGACGCGTTGGAAATTTTTTTTTATAGAGTCCGAGCTAGCCAGGGTATCAATACCCATCCCTCCGCCAATGAGATACAGTATATTGTAGGTAGATTAATTTCGATGCAAATTTTACTGCAAAATTTTCAAGATAAGGGGGCTAATTGTGAGGATGATGACGACATAAATTTAGATTGGAACCTAGGCCCCGAAGATCGTCTCCTAGATGTACAGGGAAACGAACAGGAATCTGAGCAACTCGACCTGGAATCTTTCACTATTCCAGACGAAAATTTTGTTGAAGAGGACGACAAAGCTGACGTCCAGATCAAGCGGTATTACACTTACTATGGTATTTACCAAAAAATTCTGTGTAAAATCCATTGCGAAAAATGCACCAAAGCAATGACGAAGACACAAAGTGATTTATCGCTTTATTCGGAGGCCTTAATCAAAGCGAAAAATTATAAGGATGACGCGGATTTAAGGCTAGTCAATCCAAGTGATAGGGTCTTCGAAGTGTGTCGACTGCAGATGATGTGTTACGTCCACCTCTTCAACAAATATGCTCACTGTTCAAATGTTCGTAGTCTGATGTTGTCCGCAATTAAAGAAAAAACGGAAAATGTTTTTCCTGAGTGGTTTGACCCAACCGATGAGTGTTTTACTCATAAAATTAAGTTGCTAGAATACTTGGTAATAATGAA
This sequence comes from Bactrocera zonata, assembly GCA_037783105.1. Classification (NCBI taxonomy): domain Eukaryota; kingdom Metazoa; phylum Arthropoda; class Insecta; order Diptera; family Tephritidae; genus Bactrocera; species Bactrocera zonata. The sequence goes on along the minus strand of JBAWJQ010000868.1, from coordinate 420,327 downwards.
CGACATCGGAAGCGCGATGCTAAACTAAATAAACAAAAGTAAGTTGCAAGTCAAGACCGTTTGATTTAAGAACATCTTACTTTTGGGTGAGTAATGAATTCATTGAAAATACATATTTACTTTTTTTAATATTTAGCATTTTATTCTATTTACAGGTTTTTTTTTTATTTTCAGCTTTTTCTTCTATTTTCAGGTTTATTTTGTTATATTTTCAGGTACTTTTTTCTTCTTCTAATTTTTTTCCTTTTTTAGCTTTGCAACTGAGCTTAGCTTTTTTAAACACAAATGTTTCCATCTTGTTTAAGTGCAACATTTGTTTTTAAAAAAGCAAGTGAAATTCAATGACTTTTTTATATATTAAGTCGTGTGAGAAATTTCCATTTCAAATGGACAATTTCGTAATTCTGCATTATAATTTTTTTAATATTTTAAACTTGCTTATACATTTTATAAAAAATTTTTAAATTGTTAATTTTAAATAATAGTAAATCAATAAAATATGCATATAAGTATATTCAGAAAACAATAACCTTGACTTTGATTTGTTTAAACTTATGTAGATGCATACATGCATCGCATATGGGCAAGTGCGAAATTAACATATGTGTATGTAAGTATATTCTGAAAACAATAACCTTGACATTGATTTGTTTAAACCTTTATGCATAGATACATACAGACATCGCATATGGGCAAGTGCGAAATCAACCCTTATTCATATACAACGTGGCATGCGTAAATAGAAAAAAGCCAACAGATCATATACTTATGAAAGTGCACATGCGTGTACAAAAACATATTGGAATATGCATACATACATATATACAGTGTGCGACAAAACTAAAGCACGGAATCTACCTTGTCGGTATTTAACTGAATAAAATCATAAAGTAGGTATTAAATGATTGATGTTCATTCATTCTTCTTCTTGAATTACTAAAAATTAAACAAATTAACTTATTATAAAAAAATATATAATACCACATATGAAAAACTCCAAAAATCTGGTGCGACAAAACTAAAGCACATAACTAAGAATTCACATTAATTGCACATTAATTTTTTGTTTAACGGTTTTTTCTGATCAGAAAATGTTGAATATGTGTAGTTATGAGCTAAATAGAAAAATATTAGTGCATATTCAGTTTCAATTCGTTATTCAATGCGGTGGGTTGTATATTAAAGTAAAGGGTATATTAATGGCACGAAATAAGTATTCAGCTCATTTTATAGAAAAAATTGTTAAGGATTTTAAGAAAAGAGAATCGGTTATGACTATTGCAAAAAAGGTTGGAGTAAATCACATTTTGTTTCCCGAACATTAAGCCGATTTCGCAAATCAGGCTCTTTAGTTACAATGCATAGTGGTGAAAGGCCGAGGAAAACAACCGAACCAGAAGAGAAGGCAGTCATTCGAGCAATAAAAAATTACCCGTTTATATCTGCAACATTAACTGTAAGACAATTACGGTTAAATATATTACAGAGATCCATACGACGTTGAGCTGTCCATGGGGGATTTTCATGCTACCTGTAGCAAGTTAGTGCAAAAAAGCCATATATTTCTTTAAAGAACAGACTGGCGCTACTGAAATTTGCGAAGATGCACATCAATTGGACGATTACAAAATGGCGAACTGTACTTTTTTCTGACAAATCGAAGTTTAATATAAAAGATTCAGATGGGTTGAAGCTGATAGGCAAAACGAAAGCACAACGCCTAAATTCACGTTAAATAACAGGCACAGTGAAACACCGTGGAGGTAATGTGCTAGTGTGCGGTTATGTTTCAGCGCATGGAATAGAGCAATTCATTACATAAATAGTATAATGGACAAATTTAAGTATAAAAATATTTTTTGGAATATTTTGCTGTGGCATGCTGCAGAAGAAATGCCTTTAAATAGGAGTTATCAATATGACAACGACCAGAAACTGCTGCCATTTGTGTAAAATAGTGGTTTGATGTAAACAGTATTGAAGTTTTGAAGGGACCCGCCCAATCACCAGATCTCAATCCTATAGAGAACCAATGGAAAACTGTAGATCGAAAAATCATACCTGAGAATTGTAAAAATAGGGCCGCTTTATTCATACAATTTAAGGAAGCATGGAAAAGCTTTTCCTGGGACAAGTTAAATAAATTAATTGGGTCCATGCCTCGTCAATGTGTAGCTGTATTAAAAAATTAGGTATACGCAACCAAATATTGAAAGACATAAATTTTTCAATCATAAAACTATTTCGTGCTTTAGTTTTGTCGCACCAGATTTTTGGAAATTTTCATATGTGGAATTTTATATATTTTTTTAATAAGTTAATTTGTTTAATTTTTACTAGTTCAAGAAGAAGAATGAATGAACTATTTATAAAAATAAAAATAAAATCATTTAATACCTACTTTATGATTTTATTCAGTTAAATACTGGCAAGGTAAATTCCGTGCTTTAGTTTTGTCGCACACTGTATATACCAAGCAGACGCTCATTTATATATAATTATGCGTGCAAGTAAAAAGTATATAAGAAGGCATGCTCGCCATATTTGTAAATTTGTTTACATGCAGCATATTTATATAAATATGTATGTACATGCAACTTTTTCTTGCGCATAGACCGACAAGCAAAATAAGCAAATGTTTACACAGGACATACATACATATATTATTTCTTGCCGCATTTGTCTGTATATTTACCAAAGCAAATACGAGCTACATATGTACAAACATGGATGCGGGAATAACAAGTGCCGCACGCATCTTTCCGCATCTCCGTTGTCTCGACAATCAATTGCCGAAGCTCATGTTTTGTCGAAGAGTCAATGTGTCGAGGGTTGACGTGACGACCAAGCGTCACAACATTATGTTGGTAGAAAATCCAAGCTGTGCCGAACAAACGATGGATAGAAGCATAAGTTCACAATACACAGAGAGATACGATTGTTTTAACTTTGCCTTGGTATGTGACAGATTTGGTGTGCCTGACAGAGTAGCATCAGCATTGGGAACCGCTCTTTTGCAAGCTTTTAAAATTAAAGATAAGCATGGGAAACCTCTCATCATGCATAAATCGAAAGTTCGCAGAGAAAAAGAGAAATGCAGACAAGAAGTGCTTCGCAAACGGTTAGATGATACCAATTTGTTAGCGTTTTCATTCGATGGCAGAAAAGATGATACTTTAACGATAGATAAAATTGATGAGAAGTATCATACTAGGATGGTAAAAGAACCTCATCTTGTTATTTTGAGAGACCCCAATTCTGATTTGATTGTTTACGTAAGACTGGAACATGAAACCGCTGAATACAAAACAACCACATTAAATGGTTTTTTCAACGATAAAAGTATATCACTGGATACATTAATTGGAATATGCACTGACGGTGAGCCAACAAACACTGGCCCACACGGTGGAATTATACGACGATTCTAATTGCTGTTAAAAAGACCATTGCATTGGTTTGTTTGCCTTCTACACTTCAACGAACTTCCGTTTCGGCATTTGTTTGAAGATTTGGATAAATCAACCAGCACTGGACCAAGATCGGCAACCGGAAAACTGAGCCGTCAAATCGAAACTTGTGAAACTCTTCCGGTAAGTTATTGCTATCACTCATTTATTATAATTGTCAAGCATTTTTAATTATTTTATTATTATATATTTTTAGGTGGTGGACGGCTTCCAGAAAATTGAGTTGCAAAATATGCCCCCTGCTCCAGAAAAAAAAGAATTTTCAACCGATTCGAAGTACTTATACGACATGGCCCATGCAATTTCTAGCGGCGTGATTCCGGTGGATCTGGCTAACATCAAACCAGGGAAAATTGTACATTCTCGGTGGCTAACCAAGGTCGCTAGATTATTGCGATTATATGTGACAACGGAAAATCCAGATGCAAATTTAAGAATTCTGGTTGAATTTATAATTAAATGTTATGTGCCAATGTACTTCAATATTAAGTATTACAGCTCTGTCGTGTACGGCAGTGCATTATTTTTCAAGTTCATTGGTTGGTCACGATTTCTATAACCTCGCTTACGCACAATTGTCAATCAAGTAATTAATAATAATTTATATTATGCGTATTCGGAAAATATCTTGTTATCAATGTTGTTTGATGATAGGAAAGAGAAGCGCGACTGTGCCATCAAGAAAATTCTACGCTACCGAACCGATGTTGACGAGCCAATGGAACTTAGAGTTTATTAAAAACCAGATATAAACTTTAATTGCACAAGTTATACGGAAATGATCAATTTGAATGATATAAATATCGTATTTGAACCACCATTCACGCAAAGCCGTGCGTACGATACATTGAAAGAATATTTAAATCAAGATGATCCACCGTTTAATGATCCAAAAATTCCATCACACATACAAGGAACGGAACGACATGTTCAATTGCTAGCTAGCGTTTCCAAACGGGTTATACCGGAAAATGTAGAAGCTGTTATGGCGACGACATTAGAGAGCCGTGCGAAATTACCCAGACTTGAAAGTAAAAAAGACTTCAAGCAATAATTTTTTTTAATTTCTTTTCTATAACTCACTTAAATTAATTTTTTTCATTTACATATGTTCTGACTAAATAAATTTCTTAAGAGAAAAAATAGATATTATTAAAAATAAATAAATAAAAATAAAAAAAAACATAGCAATTTAGCTGATTTTTTCATGTAAATCACCAAAAATGGTGATTTTTTGAAATGATTGTATGGGGAACCCCCCAGGGGAGTTCCAGGGGGTGTGCCACTGGCATGGGTGAATCGGCCGTCCAAAGTTAGTGGGGGTCGGTCATACATTTGGACTCGATTGGAGCACTCTAAATGGGTCAAAGTGGGATTTTTCACAATTTGCCTCTACCCAAAAGTTCGACCCAAATTGGGGGACATCAGAATTCGTTTCAGAGGTATGGTTCCTTCGGCAAAGTATCTTATTTTGATCCCTAGAATATGATTTTCATAGAGCAATGGGCGATTTCTAAATCGACCCGCCCTGGTATGGATGTATGTGTGTAGTAACATAAATATTTTCCTTGTTCCTTAAGGAACGTTTTTGATGATTGGTAAGTTTTATAACACATTTCAAAATGAAATATACTTCATAATAATTATTTTAACTAATTTAAGATGAATTTAAGGGGGTATTCTACTCTAGAATTTTGAAAAACTCGTTTTTTTTATATGTTTGAAGTTAGACGCTTAAAAACATATCCTCCAAAGGATTTTTAAAAAATAAATTATTTTAAGAGCTACAGTTACTTTAGTGACACAGTACCTAGTCCGGTAGGTACATAGGTAGACTCACTTTTTTAAACGGGTTTTTCTCGAAACCACTTTTTCCACACGGTACCGGCATTATCTCAAATTCAATACAACCGATTTACTTGAAATTTTGTGTCAACCTTCTTTATATATGTAATCCTTTATCGTTCCTACCAGCATCGTGTCAAAAGTTTTGTTTTTAATATTTAAAAAAAAATCAGGAATTTCAAAAAAAAGCGTAAAAAATGATTTTTATTTTCAGGCAGTCGCCATTTTTCAAAAAAAAAAAAATTTTTTCGTGTTCCCGGACTATAACAGCATCCTTACTGATTAAGAATTTCTTTTGATTTGTATTCTTAAGATATCAATAAAAACACCATAAAAATGGATAGTAAAAAAATTTTTGGTTTTTTTTAAATAAAATTCAAAAAACTGCCCAAAATTTGATTTCTAGAGTGGAATACCTCCTTAACGATTACTTGGAATTTTCTTCCAGAAATAATTGTTAATTTGATGTTTGTTCACAAAACCAGGTTTGCCATATTCGCATTTTATTGAAAAAAAGTATTAAAAATTAGTACTAAATATATTACTTTAGAGCTGCATACTAGCACAAGTAAATTTATCGCAGGAAAGTTTCTTTACCGTTTCTTTAGCGTTTTTTATATGAAGTTTTTACATTTCTTGAGAGCTGGATACTAAGCTTTACCCGCGACTATAAGTAGATGTTTCACATCAAAAATCATATCACCCTTATTGGAAAACCAAAGATCTTGATTTAGTTTGAATGGCAGTTATATGCCGTAGATCAGCGGTTTCGACCAATGAGCAGCTACTCCGGGATAAAGGGCAACATTTCAGATCAATTTCTAAAAACAGGTATATATGTAGATACGTATAAAGATGTAAACAGGATCAGTGTTAAATTTTGTAATAGTATACATAGTACATATGAGCTTGCATTTATTTTTTCGAACTAGTATTACTTACCTGAATATTCCGTACTTGTGTAAAGTGTTCGCTCAATTATCTCACCCTCTTCGATAATTAAAGACTTGATTGAAACTGTGGCAACATAACTATTGCATGGCATAAGGTCATAGCTATAATAAATGTAAATAATATATATTGTAACTGTAAAAAATAAAAACAAAGTTTTAATACAGCGATAAATAAACACATATTTATTTAAAACATATATTGCGGCGTTCTAATAGTAAGTTTAGATTATGATGTATATGTGTCGGCGCATCCTAGTAGTGTGTGGATTTGGTATGAGTGTGTGAGTGTATGTATATACAGTTCAGGGAATTTCATTAGAAGACTAAGTTCCTCATTATTGCATCAGCAGTTGATTATGCTGTGATTGGTTGTCTGCATGTTATCACTTCAAGAAGTACCGTTTTAGCGGCGCGACAGCGTGGCGTCGCTATCGTCGAGTGTGGTTCAGTGGTAAGCACAAAAGGAAGAAAACGACGTAGAGACAGTCGTGTTTAGGACTTGATATTGTGAAGTGTGAAACTTGATATTGAGAAGTGTGAAGCCGAAACTCGCTGCGCTACAACGATGTTTATCGAAAACAACTTTATTCCGATATCAGGAGTGGAATCTGCTCATCTGCCTCAAGCATTGGATGGACCATGGCGTACTATGATGGAGTTGCAGAACAAAAATTTAATTGAACTTGTGCGGGCCATAAAAATAACGGTACCTGATGCGGGTCAGAGTAAATCTATGCAACTACCCAAATTCAATCCAGACAAAGCAGGCGCCAACGTTTCATCGTGGTGTTCAACTGTTGAAATAATCTTACAAGAAAATGTATTGAAAAGCAGTGTGTTGGTTGTGGCTTTAAGTTCAGTAATAGAGAGGAGCGCTTCGCAATGGCTTTCGCAAGTGTGCTACGCTGATATTAATTGGCTTGAGTTCAAATGATTGTTTATAGAACGCTTCGACACCATAGAAACACCAGCCGCCATGTTTTTTAATATGCTATCAAATCGACCGACTGATAGCGAAAGTCTGGCAATCTATGCAATCCGCATGGTTACTGAATAAGAATGACATGGCACCAAATGGGAACTGAAGAGATTGCTGTGTCTGTGACCCTTGCGTTGTTGGCTAGCTTCGATAGCCGATTGCAGCGTTTAAGATTCACATCAAATATTCGAACCAGAGCGACTTACAGTCCGAATTAAAAGCGTTCACTTTCAATAAAAGGAAAAGTGGTGTTATGGAGCAAAGGTCAGAAACTTATCCTAACCGGCAAAAGCAATCATCAATAGAGTGTCATTTTTGCGGAAAATTGGGCCATAAAATGTTTGAATGCAGATTACGAAAACAACAGAACACGACATGACAAGCACGATGGTCACCGTGAAAAAGCAAATGTAACTTGTGCGGAGAATCAAATGTAACAAGTAACATATCTACCCAATGTACAAAGAATGAAGTTGATATGAACAAGGCATTCAACCGGGAAAAGCGGGTGCAACAGTGCAGCGTTGCAGTACCTAAAGGATGCCTGAACCACAGAGACCAAATTTTTGAATTCACCTTTGATTCTGGATCGGAATGTTCGTTAATGAAAGAAAATCTAAGTATAAAATTTTCTGGTAAAAGGTTCAATAATATTGTTATGCTGAAAGGTATAGGCAGTAATGGAATATGTAGTACTGTACAAATATTAAGTAACGAAAAAATTGACGATAATTGTATTGACATTTTGTTTTATGTAATAGGAGATGATGATATGCAAAATGACATTGTCATTGGCCGTGAAATACTTAATCAGGGTTATAATATTGTTATTTCATCAAAACCAAACAAAGAAGGCCATATCGATTAAATCCATGTGAGCGAGATTTAGTTCGAGAAAAAATTAATGAATTACTAAGATGGTTAAGAAAAAAATGGTTCAGGCAGACTTTGTGCTGACTATAGAGAGCTATATTCAAATACAGTCGCTGATTAATACCCATTACCACTTATACAAGATCAAATAAATAGACTTGGAAAAGTTTTACTTTACATGTCTAGAGATGGCCAGTGGATATTATCAAATTCCTTTACATTCAGCGTCTATTGAGTACACGGCGTTTGTAACGCCAGACGTTAGAAAGATTACAGATTGTTCTAAATGTTTTAACAGAGGCTGGGTTTTCATTCAACCTTACAAAATGTTCCTTTCTGAAAACATCGGTTCAATATTTGGGTTACAATGCAAGTGCTGGTGAAATTCGACCAAACCCACAGAAATTTTAGCGTTGACTGCTCTTCCGCCTCCACAGTCAATCATTTCACTCAGACAATTTTTGGATTAGCGTCTTATTTCCGACAGTTTATTAACGGATTTTCACAATTAATGAAACCGTTATACTTCTTAACTGCAGACAAAAATAAATTTATTTGGAAAACAGAACATGGGCAGATTGGAAAAGGTCATTGCCATTCCTACTGAAAAACCAGTTCTTGTTATCTTTAACCCAATTTATGCCATCGAATTGCATACAGACGCAAGTTGTACTGCCTACAGCGTAATTTTATTACATATGTAGAATTAAAAACAAACCTCAAGTAATAGAATACTATAGCAAAACTACTTCACCCGCAGAATCAAGATATCACTCCTCTGAGTTGGAAACCTTGGCTGTTGTAAACTCCATTAAACATTTTCGACATTATTTGTTGGGCAGGAACTTTATTGTTTATTCTGACTGCAACTCACTAAAAGATTTAACCCCCAGAGCAAAGCGTTGGTGGGCTTATTTGCAGTCATTCACATTCGATATTCAGTATAGAGAAGGGAAAAGAATGGCACATGTTGACTTTTTATCGAGAAATCCTCTTTTAACAAAGTCTACTTCGGCCACAAAATTAGTCGATGAGAAAAGAGTAAATTTAGCTGAAATTTCAAGCAACTGGCTTATTGCCGAATAGCGTCGAGATTCGGACATAGTCGAAATTATAAAAAAATGAAGATGTTGCGAAAACCTATGAATTGAGGGCGGGAGCTCTTCATCGGAAAATACAGAGAAATGGCAGAACACAATGTGTACCACTGGTGCCACGAGCTTTCCGATAGTCTGTTATAAACCAAAATCATGAGTCAGTAATGCATTTAGGTTTTGATAAGACATAGGATAAAACTTACGACTTTTACTGGTTTGACAATATGTCAAAATATCTTAAAAAATTTGTTGACAACTGCATCACTTGCAAAATGTCAAAATCTACCTCTGGGAAAATACGGGCTGAATTGCATCCAATACCAAAAATCAATACTCCTTGGCACACTATCCACATCAATATAACAGAAAAATTAAGTGGCAAGATTGATCAAAAGGAGTATGTTATTGTTCAGGTAGACGCGTTTACCAAATACGTCTATCTTAGTCATAGCCTTAAATTAGACAGTGAGAGTTGCATAAAAGCCGTTCAATCCGCTGTTTCATTGCTTGGAGTACCAAACCGAATAATAGCTGACAAGGGAAGGTGTTTTACAGGCGCAAAGTTGCATTTGATAGCCACTGGTGCAAGTCGAGTTAATGGTCAAGTGGAGCGAACCATGAGCACGTTAAAAAATATGTTAACGGCGATTGAAACTGGAACTCAGTTTTAGCAAGATGTGTTAGGAGAGGTGCAGTTGGCAATCAATTGTACAACCAACCGCATTACGAAAGCAATTCCTTTAGAAATGTTGTTGGGAAAGGTAGCACGCCCATTAGGATTACTTCCACCTAGTGATGAAGAAAATGTTGTTGATGCAGTTTTGATAAAAAACGATTTGATAAAAATAAGACAAAAGTAGTTAGACACAAAGTTGGAGATTTTGTATTACTTAAAAGTGAAGAAAGACATCGGACCAAGTTAAGTCCGAAATTCAAGGGGCCTTTTGAAATAGGAGAGGTTCTAAAAGGTGATGGGTACATGTTAAAATCTTTAACCAATAAAAGAAATTATAAATATGCACACGAAGATTTAAAAAGGTTACCAGAGGCGCAAGTGTCCGAGAAACTGAATGTGTATGATGATGATGATGAGCATGTTGTTGCAAGTAGAAAATCCGTTGCGAACGGTGAAGGGAGCGAAAATGACAATATTAAGAGTATTGAGAGTGTTGAAGTCATTAAAGAAAGTGATAATAAAAATTTTGAGAATGTTGAAATCACTAAAGAGAGTAAAGTAAACGAATAAGAATGACAAAATATGTAAATGGCTGGCCAAAGGAAATGGCAGCTTACTCAGATCATAATGCAAGCACAAGTGCAAAACAGACTAATGGTTGTTTTGATCATGGCGTGTGGTAATGATGTTTGTAATAATAATGTGGGCACAAGTGCAAAACAATTGTTTTGATCATGGTGTGCAGCGCATTGGCTATGTAAAACCTGTGTGGTTAATGATAATGTAAAAATGAGCTGTGCTAAATAAAAAGATTTCGTATTAGTTAATAAGGAAACTGAAATATGAAGATGTAATTTGTCAATGGAAATTTTAAGTTTAGATGAAAAATTAGAAGTTACATTTGAATAAAATTTTATAAGTTGGTTGAATAATAACATAGCATTTCTGGTAAAATTGCACGAGGTCGTGGAATGGTCAGGATGGCCGTGTTGGTGCACCCTAATAAAGTGTGGATAAATATTTTTCACATGTTGAAAGCTCACCTCGAGAGTATTTCCTCAAAAATATTCAGAAAGGTTTTCGGTTCACACCCTACCCAACTTGACGATTCGAATGGTTGGCTGTTGGTCCGTCTGTCTGTTTGTGCTGTTAAAAGTAGCCATATGTAAAACATTTGAGTTTTCGATTGGTATGGAATCGTTTCGTCACACACAACATATAAATACAATTGCGAGAATTAAACGGGCAATGTAATTGTAATTTTATCATTGTCGTTTAGTCAAAGGATCTACATTTTTACCGAATATTTTTAAAACTGATAGGAATTACAGAAGAACTTCCAGCTGGCTTTATACTCATTGTTCTCATAATTTTAAAATAAAGTTGGGATCTCATCTTATTTGGTTTGCGTTTTCCTCATATCCCCCATACATTCAATTAAGCTTTGATTGAGTTTATATCACATATGTTCATAACTAATTTCAGTTAATTTGATTTTAATTTAATAAGTTGTAAAAGTTGAAATATATCTTAAAGAAAATTGCTACGCGGGCTAAGTTCGGATGCAACCGAACATATAACGTAGTGCGCGCATATCGTTAAGACAATGGCAAGCTGTTCCTATTATTTAACGTTATTCTATAGCTCTTTACGCTGGCTGCAATTATATTGCATTTTGCAAACGCAACCATTTATTATACTCTCGCAACCAGTTGGACCACTGTCAAAACAAAGTGTGTACACTCCGAGGTCCGAACATCAACTTGGACTTATCTTGTTGCAGGCAAGATATGCAGAAGCCTGTGTATAGCAAAAACAGACAGCCGAACGATTTTTTACTCGACTTGCATTTCGTCAACCATTTAGTATTAGGGAACTATGTGACGGCATTTCAAACTCCATACGTACAGCTGCAACCGAAACCATTGGTTTTCGGAAAAAGCACAAGAACAGCTAATACGACGGGGAGAGCCGTGTCGCAGCGGAGAGAGGAGAGACACGCGAGTTACCTCTGTTTAACGACTCCTTTATTAAAATCCAAACTTAAGTCTACTTAAGCTACATATTATTCTATACCTATTATTGTTTACATTAAAAAATGCTGACTCGTGACATTCCGTCACGTTCAGCTTCTGATCCATGCCTCTGTGGCATGGTTGGTTTCAACTTGCAACTATTAGGGAGGACATACATACTTAACTCCCCCTTCGTTGCTTTTAGGATTCTCCTGAATCCTTGTATTTAAAATTTTAATTTTTACGTTATTTCTTTTGATCCATATGGTTAGCCATATAACTGCTATTATTATAATGACTATTACAATAGTATTTACACCGTATGAAATCTTTTTGTGATATTTTAGTTCTTTGATTTCATTTAAATTTTCGATATGGCTTAATATCATTTTTTCAAAAATTTCTTTTACATCATATGTCTGATTTAATACAGGATATATGTATTTGTCAAACAATTATTTTTTACAAATTTCCTACGATTTATTTTTTATTTCGATTACTAAAATGTATTATAACATTTTTTTGAAATGTAAATTTTCGTTTATCGCAGTTTTGGATCATTTCAGTGTTAGTGGCATTTTTAACTAGCGGAGTATCATCAGACAACTCTTGCACATAAGTTATAGTATTATATTTAAATTTCCAACTATCATTAAAAATACAATTTTCACTTAATTTTAATTTTCTTAACGATGTATTAGCTTTGTATTGATAATGTTTAGATTCTAACGTTATTATATCCTCATCTAGTTGATCAATTTCTAAATTACTCCTGTTTGGCAATGGTGTAATTCATTTGAAATCTGAAGAAAAATATGTTTTTGGTATTTGAATAGCGAACACAAATGCTTCATTTTTGAAGGGTACTACTCCACTTTGGCTAGTTTGAGCTTATAAAAATCGATGTCAAAACTATCTATCCCCGAATGTATTAGATTGTTTTTAGCGGCGGCTATGTAATTTTGAATTTTATGTATCTTTCCTTCAAACATGTCTTAATTTATTCATTTTATCATTGTAAAGAACCAATTTCGCAAGCTCTCTATCCTCCTTTTGTATCTGAATTAATTCTTTTAAAATTTTACTTCTGTCATTTTTATACCCTGAACAGGGTATATTAAGTTTGTCACGAAGTTTGTAACATCCGGAAGGAATCGTCGGAGACCCTATAAAGTATATATATACATAAATGATCAGTATGTCGAGCTGAGTCGATTTAGCCATGTCCGTCTGTCTGTATATATACGAACTAGTCCCTCAGTTTTTAAGATATCATTTTGAAATTTTGCAAACGTCATTTTCTCTTCAAGAAGCTGCTCATTTGTCGGAACGGCCGATATCGGACCACTATAACATATATCTGCCATATAAACTGAACTTTTGGCAAGATATATTCACGAAATTTGGTATATATTATTTTCTAAGGCAACAATGTAATCTCCGAAGAAATTGTTCAGATCGGTTAACTATAGCATATAGCTTCCATGCAAACTGAACACATAGTTACTAACAGAAATGCACCTGTGAAGGGTATTTTGCTTCGGTGCAACCGAAGTTAACGTTTTTCTTGTTTACTATTGTTTTAATAAAATTAATTGAATCCTTAAAATGCTCATTTATGATAATCTGCTTATTGATATTTGTTATTGCATTGTGCGAATTTCCCTCTATTACTTCTAAATGATTAATTATATCCTGTCGGTCCTCCTCGTTCATTACCCCGAACAACCATTTATACATTGTCCCTCCTAAATTAATTAAATCTCTCTCTTTCTTCCCTCTTCCTTGGGAGGAATCGATCTAATTTTTGTTTTAATTACTTTAATATCGTTAAAAAGAAGTGCCTAATTACTTAGGTCTTCTTGTTTTATGTTTTCTTCCATTTCCTCCACCAAACTTGCAAGCTCTTTCGAATGTATGGTATAACATGTATATAGTATTGTATTTACTTCGTCAACGATTTCTACTTCGCCGAGTTGGATCATGGTATATCCTGGTTCTTCAACTATCGGTGACACTTGTAAGAATGCGCCAATTTCATGGCGGTCATCAGAAACATTATTATCCACATCATCTGAAAATGTGTTGACTCGTGATTAACACTTTCAAATACATCGCAATTACGTACTATTGTGCCAAACCTATCATCTTCATTTTCCATGCTAGTTTATCTAATTTAGGTGGTCTTTTTATGTTTGCTACATGAATGTTTTGCAAGGGGGTGGTTTGGAAATATGGTTCATCCTTGTATCTTACTTTTTATAATTTTTTGTCGACCCCGTCGTTCTCAGTTCTTCGAAGTCCTCTCTGTACCTATTTTTATTGTGTATTATGAGTTGTTTCTTCTGGTCTATTGTGTTTTTTAAAATGGTTGGATCTATACTATTTCTTGCATTATTGGGTGTACATTTTATGTTTGAGTGATAGCGGTAATTATAGTTACCTATAACGATCTGTATCCTCATTTCTGTTGAGAGGATTGGATCCTCAATTCCTGTTAGTTTTTTTAACAAGGTTGAGTGCAGCCTCTCAACGTGAGTTTGGTTTTGTTAAGTGTGCTTCGACTCCTTCTGTATTTAAGAGCTGAATCAACTGTTCGGCCCTGAATTCGTTGTCCATGATGACATTCTTTGGTTTTCCAAATTTCGTGAGATGTTCAATTATGATGGCATTCTTTGTTCCCCAATTTCTGTCAGTTATATTGTATGCTGCTTCAAATTTTGTCAGTTTATCAATTACTGTGACAAATAACTGCGTTTTAAAATGAAAATTGTCCACATGTATTATTTCATTTTTATCTGAAGGTGTCTCTGTTAGTTTAAACTTTGGCTTTATCGGTTTTCTATCACATTTAGTTTGTTTGCATTTTTCGCAATTATCTATAACATGTTCCCTTAATTTTGGATAGTATATTTTATCCTTAAGTGTATTGTAAGTCTCGTTTAATCCGCTATGCATTGACTCATTACTGTGGTAAAGTGAAATTTATTTATTTATTTATAATTTCTGTTGCTCTTTTTGTACATTTTATGAATTGCAGCTTGCTATTGCAGGAAAACATGCTTAAAAGTAATAGTTGAATTTTGTGATAATCGGCCTCCTCCACTTCGAAAAAATACCCACTTTGCCCCTGTCAGTATGTCTTCGGAAAATATTTTTCAATATGTTCTCCGTGTCAAAAGGGTTGATCTCGATTACTTTCCTTCCATGTGTTATTTGAACTTCAGTTTGGGGACTATATGTTATTATAATTTGGGTCTTATACTTGTTGACAGTTTCTTCTTTTATGAAGAAATGTTCTAGCAGCTCCTCTTTTGCGGAATATATTGTATCTGACATTTCTAAATTGGATTCCTTATCATTGCTTTCGTCGTTTTTGGAGAGTTTTCAATCCATCTTAAAAATTTGCTACTGCTTTATTTTTTCCTTTCTGATATTCCATTTCTTAATTGAACTCTTGCAGTTTCAACAGCCACCTTTGGTGACGTTGTGAAAAGTCCCTTTCTTTATATTTATTATTTAAAAACACTATCGGGATATGATCAGTTATAACTTAAAATTTTGTGCCATATATGTACGGCCTGAAATAGGTTATTGAATATACATATAATGGCTAGAAATTCCTTATCTGTTGTAACATATTTTTGTTCATGGTTATTTAAAGTTCTGCTAATGCAGCACACTGGCTGACTTAATAGTAAATTCCTTATCATATTCAGAAAATTTTAAAATTGGATGCGATGAAATTAGTGTTTTCAAATTTTCGAAACCATCTATGTACTGCGGATCTCTTGAATATATTTTATAGCCTTTTTTAAATATCTAATCATTGGATATGCAATTTTTGAGTAGTTCCTAATGAATTTCCAACAATAACCAGTGGCTCCCAAGAAACTTTTTAATTGTTTTTCAGTTCTTGGTATTTTTAAATTTTGTATTGCTGCTATCTTGTCCTGATTTGGCTTAACCCCTTATTTGTTAAGGTAAGCCCCAAAAATTTTGTTTTCCTTTTTAGAAAACTTCATTTATCGACTTGAGTTTTTAAATTATGTTCCTTTAGCTTTGAAAAAATGTTCTCTAATGAGTTTAAATGTTCCTCTAATGACGTTGAGAAGATTAATACGTCGTCCAAATAAACGACACATATCTTATTTATGTATTCTCCTAATATGTCATTCATTAGTCGTTGAAAGGTAGCCGGAGCATTTTTTAGTCCGAAAGGCATTCTTATATATTCGTATAATCCAACCGGAGATACAAAAGCAGTATTTTCAATATTTTTTATCCATTAAAATTTAATGGTAACCTTTGGCTAGATCTGGCACTATTTAGTACTGCGCCTTGTCCAACTTGTCTAAGATTCCATCAATGTTGCCAAAGGATATTTATCATCCACAGTTATTTGATTTAATCTACTGTAATCGATTACTAACCGATTTTTTTTATTTCCCACGCTATCCATTTTTATGGTACTATGATAATAGGTGAACTATATTTACTCCTACTTTTCCGAATTGTCTTTCTAGTTCCTTAATTTGTCTTCTGGCTTCTTCCTCATGTTTCGGAGGTAACCTACATATTTTTGAATTGATTTGGTGGTTCTTATTTCGTGGACCACCATGTTTTTGTTTGTCAAGGCATCTCCTTTATATATTAATTTTTCATACTTCTTTAGCAATTTTTCAACCTCCTTTCGTTCATTTGATTTTAAATAATCCAATTGAATGTTTTGCATTTTACTTTCTTCCAATGCATATACTTGCTCTTGAATAGTTTTTGAATAAAACGGAATTTTTCGTTTTCAATATGGATTATATTGTAATTACTACATATAAAATCGTTTCCTAGTAGAAGATCGTACGGTTTCTCAAAGTCTATTTTTAACCTTCTCATCCTAGCATTGTGAGGGTATTTAAATTCTAGCGGACATGGTGTCTTAACTCTCTCGTTAGAAGCTCTTATATCATCATTCATTGTACTAATTATTGTTTTATTTTTTTTCTAGAACCGGTACCATTTTTTATTAAACAAAGTAAGTGAAATTAATATTTTATAATGATTTTCCGAGACTAATTGGTAAAAAATTCCTCGTTGTTATTCATTTCTTCTATCCTGCTCACAGCATCAACATCCATGGGTGTTGGGCCATTTGAATGTTTTGTTTGCCGAGTGCCGTTCTGTATATTTTGTCTTACTGAATTACCATAGCCGTTATTATTATGAGAATGTGAACAAATCGTAAATAACAAAGCATACGTCCCACCCATTACGATACTTAAGTGCACAGTGGAGCAATTACAGAATATTTTTAAAGATTGTTCAAGGAATGAGGCCTAATAACTCCATATTAATTTCATATGTGGTATACTTTACCAACAAGTCTACATCTCCGAAAAAATCATGTTTTAAACTACGTGAGAGTAAAATGGGAATACCAAAGCGAAATAGTAATCAACTAACGCAATGCTATAACTGTCAAATGTTTGGCCGCGGACCCAGTTGCTGTGCAGTAGAGGCGTATTGTTCATTATGTGCGGGAAACCACAAAACTACGGACTGTAAAGAGGAGTCAGCTATTAAATGTGCAAATTGTAACGGGCCCCACAAGTCTAACTTCTACGAATGCCCAAGCAGATTAAGTTATATAAATTTAAGATCTCAAAAACAGCAGAAACGTTCTAAACTTAAGGCAAACAACATTATTAAAGCTCCTCGTTTAAATGGAACTTGTTTCCAAACTCACTTAGCCAAACAATCCCACCAGCAAACCCTACTTGGGTAACTCCGCAACAATTAAATTCACCAAATAGCAATGAAGAATTCTTCAGTATTGAAGATATTAAGTCACTCACTTTCGATTTAATTAAAAATCTAAGAAATTGTAAATCAAAATCTGATCAGTTTGAAGTTATAACCTCACTAGCTTGCAAATTTCTTAAATAATGTTGAACCACTTAGTAACTGTCACCTGGAATGCCAGAGGTATTCGAAGTAAAATAGAGCTTTTCAATTTCATCATTAATAGAAACATTGGTATTTGTTTACTAACTGAAACGTGGCTAAATAACAAAAATTCTATAAAAAACAATTCATATTATATATACAGAAATGATAGAACTAACAATAAGGGGGAGGGGTAGCCATAATCATTAAAAAATCTATTCGCCATACCCTTTTGCCTCTCCTAAACACGAAAGATATAGAATGCATTGGCATTAATGTACTTTGACCCACAGGGAATTCTGTTTCAATCCACGGCTGCTATTTTCCTGGAGGCCAATTAAGCGATATTTTGAAACGATATTTTGAAAATGACTTAAAGCTGCTAAAGCGAGTTACAGGAAAGTACCTATTGGGAGGAGATTTTAATTGTCACCATAGCTGTTGGGGCTGCTACCGTGCAAATAATTGGGGTTGCATTCTGCATGATCATTCGTCATTAAGAGGTGTCAGTGTGTGATATCAACAGTACACTCATAGGTGGTTGCTAATAGTCGCAGCAGAACTTCTAATCTAAATCTGTTCTTAACAAACTACCCCCAAGTATTTTCTAACACTAAGGCAATAAACGATTTAGGATCCGATCACCTACCTGTGCAAACTCTTTTTCGCACAAATTTTAGCTCAGTAAAAATATTTAGATATGTATTTCCAACTGGGCAAAATTTGGTAAACTGGTTAATCTGCACCTAAATTGCACTGATCAAGCTGCGGTCAGAAATACAGACGACATTGATAGGTTAATAAACAACTTCAACGAGGCAATTTGTTGTGCCAAAGCAGGTAGTATTCCAAAAAAGAGTGTATACTGTCACACATAGCCACTTCCTCAAAATATCATTGCACTTATAAAACGTAGAAATCGACACCGGCGGAAGTGGTTAAGATACAGAAATACGGCCGATCTCGTCCTAGTTAGATGGCTTAGTCATGTTATTGTCAATAAGATTTTTGTTCTCAGAAACGAAAATTGGAACAACCTTTTAGCAACATTAGAAGATAATTCTTCCCCATTCTACAGTGATCAAGAAGAAACATTCTAGCATACCAACATTAAGACAAAATGCTTGCTGTTTTTCCACACTAGCACAAAAGGCGGACATTTTAGCAGATACATTTAAAATGAATCAGTGTCCCTCTAACAACCTCAGCGATCATGCAACCATATCAGAAGTCAACAACTTTGTGTGCGATTTAGACTCTGAAATAATAACCTCCGAACAGACATTTTCAACATCTCTGAGATCTCCTCAATTATCATAAATCTTAAAACATCTAAATCGCCTGGATTAGGTAATATACAAAATCTATGCCTGAATGCCCTGCCTAGAAGTGGATTAAAGTATCTCACAAGAATTATAAACGAATGTCTTCGTTTATGCTACTTTCCGTCCCAGTAGAAGCTTTCAAAGATAATACCAATATTAAAGCCCAACAAACCTGCAAAATGCCCAACGTCATATCCCCCAATAAGTTTGTTGTCATCAGTAAGTAAAATTTTTGAAAAAGTTATAAAAGAAAGACTGTGGATCTTCATGGAAGACAATGAAGTGCTCCGCCAGTGCAATATGGTTTCCGACGTAAACATAATACCTTACACCCACTGCTAAGAATAAAAAGAATCATAAAAACAAATTTTACAAACTCTAAATCCGCTGGTGTGATTTTACTAGATATCAAAGCTGCATTTGACTCTATTTGGCACAACGGGCTCTTGTACAAAATGATGCTCTTGAAATTTCCCTTAGTTTATATTAAAATTATACAAAGCTTTTTGATCAACCGATCATTTACAGTCCACCTTGGCGAAAAGCAGTCTCGCAAAATTGACATCAATGCAGGTTGTCCCCAAGGTTCGTGTCTGTCTCCATTGTTGTATAACATTTTTACTTCGGATTTGCCACCTCTAAGTAAGAGCACAGCTTCTATTTTCGCGGACGACACCGAATACTCTGCTCAGGCTTCATTGCAGCTGATATCACAAGTTAACTCCAAGAGGACTTTAATATCCTTGTCTCTTACTTTAACAAATGGAAAATACTTGTTAATACTGACAAGACTCAAGCAATTTTTTTCACAAGGAAGCGTAAAATCATCTTTCTCCCAACAAGTCATATTTCACTTAACTCTTTCGATGTCAACTGGGAAAAGACTGTTAGATATTTAGGACTAGGCCCTAGAATGACCTTTAAAGACCCAGTGCTTTACATCATCAAAAAAACTAACATAATAATACGGTTGTTATACCCATTTATAAATAGAAGATCAGAACTTAGTATAACCAACAAAATGTATCTATTCAGGCCTATTTTCTAGGCCGTGGTTTTTTATGGGGCACCAATATGGGCCGATATCGGGCCCACAACCACAAACTTCAAGTAGCCCTTAATAAAATATTAAAAATAATTTTCAACCTACCATGGCATTTTTATACCTCGGAATTACATGACAGAGTTAATGTTGAATTAGTCGCAGATATATTTTCCCGACTAAATAGAAGGTTTAACGATCGCTGTGAGTATTCCATGTACTCTCATAATAATGAAATAATTAATTAACTGATGTAAAATATTTTCTTAGTTATAACATAGAAATAAGTACAAGTAGGTTAAGACAATATTCTTCAAGGTTGTTTTTCCCCTACAAAAAATATATTATTAATAGTAACATATCACAGCTCATTCTCAAATAATTTTTAAGTAGAAAAGGCAAAATCGCCAGTACTCTTAACTTATATACATTAGTCACTGTAAATACATATATTATAAGAAGATGTGAAATAAATTTGAATTTGAATATTATTATTACTACATTGATTTGTATATTGGCCTGCATTTCCTGTCCGGTAACTAGTTTGTCTCTGTGGATTATTTGGGTGATAATTATTTTGCCCTGAAAAGTTGGTAGTTCTTTGGGAGTATCGTCCCGAATTATTTTGTGCATAAAAATGATCATTGTTTTTATCGCCAATATTTTGTCTCCTAAAGTTGTTTATTTTGATTTTGGTTACTATCAAAATTTCTTGCCTTCTGAGCAAATTGCTTTGAATTTCAGTTTCTTGCTAAATATATAGGATTTAAATTTCCATCGTAAAGCCCTATGAAATTGTGGATCGTATTTGTCATGTCTGCCCATTTCGTTATATTCCGTATCACATAGGCGAAAGTCCCTGCAACAAGTTGTTTTACCCCCTGTATAAGCATTCCTGAAAATATTTCTTTCATAGTGTCACCATTTTCACTTAGTGCAATATATTCTCTTGTATTATATATTATTTCTTTTATTCTTCTATTTAATTCCGCTATGCTGTGTACCCTAAGTTCCGAAAATTCTTTCGTGATCGTCATTTGATCTTTTGTGGGTCTATAATGCTGCCTTCGCTTATCTTTGCAACTAACCCAATCTTGAGATGATTTTGTTTGCAAAAAGTGTTTTGCTGAACCACCGATTTTTAGATCATAGATCACCCTAAAAAATATTTCCTCCTTCGTACTCTGTCAACTGCCTCAATGAAGGATGGCAAATTTTTTACATTCCCTTCGAAGGAAGCTAAACATTGTAAATCTTTTTCTATTCTTTGCGTAATGGACAATTGGTTATTGGCTGCATGCGTTTTGAAGTGGGATGTAAATCACTACATACCACACAAACACTGCATAGAGTGCACTATGATTTGGTATGCCCATATTTTTGGCAGTTAGTACATTGTACCGGACCGTTTCTTTTATGTGGTTCTTCAACAGTTACTCTACGATGCAGCAAATATTTAAAATTATATATTGGATGTGTTTCATTTTTTTAAGTTGATTTGAGTTCGAAAACAAATCAATTTTAAACATTGGCTGTGGTTCTTTATTTCTATTAATTATATTTACTACTGTTTTAATACCAAAACCGCATTCTTCCAAATGCTTCTTTAACTTCACTAGAGTCTACGGCGGACTCTATACCCTTAATTACAACAACTAGGCACTTAG
Source organism: Bactrocera zonata (assembly GCA_037783105.1). Taxonomy (NCBI): domain Eukaryota; kingdom Metazoa; phylum Arthropoda; class Insecta; order Diptera; family Tephritidae; genus Bactrocera; species Bactrocera zonata. The sequence goes on along the minus strand of JBAWJQ010000868.1, from coordinate 398,442 downwards.
AGCTCTTCAATTGATACGAATAATAATTCTTGGTTTTGTTTGACAAAAATTTAACGATTTCCATAAAACTTTTTTCAGTCTAGTACTGAATTTTTGTTTCATCTATATTGCATTTTTTCAAAGGCACGATATGAAAATTGTTAGTATCTACAATTTCACTTAATTTCGTAACAAGAGTATTACTGCTACGCTTGCGCAAATATACCAAGGTACCCTTCGCATCGTCGTCTGAACCATTGCTTAGTATGGCAAATCTGTTGCCATGTAAAACTTCCGTTTTATTTTTATTTGGTGTGCCGCCTTGAAATTTTTTAGGATTGATCGCTGACTTTGAAGGACTTAATTTCCTTTTTTTATTGACGTAGCTGTTAATGCCTGTTTGTACAGGCGGTCCTTTTTTATTACGTTCTCACCTTGCGTTGTGATTTTCTTCGTTGCCTGCGCGAGTTAACAACCTGTGGTTGTCGTGAGTAAAAGAAATTGTATTTATTTGGGCAGTACACTTATTTTCGTGTTGCCTGTTTTATTGATAATTTCTTACTGACTACATTTTATAATTTTAGTGCTATTTATACTTATGCGAATGTTTGCTTACTTGCTAGAACTGAGATAGTTTTATTATGCTTATCGGTTTTTCGTTATGGAATTCTGTCTGTTGTGTTTATAATGCGGGAATTTTATTATTTGTTTAAGTTAAGTGTGAAATTTACTTAGGCTATCTTCAGCGTCGCTAACTCCCCTCCTAAATAAATCGTCCTCTTTTCTGTGCTGCTAATTGCTGTTGTTGTAACTACACAGTTCTGTTGAGTATCCTAACATTTTGGCAATATTTGCAGAGGTGAACTATACCGTAAATTTATGCTATTATGATTATTAATGTGTACTGCACTGGATTTTCTTGGACAGGAACTAAAAATGTTGAAAGTTCTTGTATGTTACTGAACTTGTAGCTTGATTTTGAGGGAAGAGTACGGAGTACTTCGAGATTTTCGCTGTGCTGTTTGTGTACGATTTCTCTGATTTGTTGTTAATGGTTGTAATATTTAGATATCGGCATATTACTCCAAGAATGCTCATAATCCTGTCAAAATGTGACCGTTTTCTAAATTTTCGTGAATTATTTCACATTGTGCTGGATTATCATTTAGTATTTTTGATAGTGCAATTATTTACAAGCAAAATTGCTTAGAAAATTCTTGCATTTTGAAACTCTTTGATAATTATTACATTTTACTATCTTAGGATCTGGAATAATTTTACCATGCTTATGAGCTACAGGGTATACATTAAATAATCTACATTTAGTTTCGAGTATTGGGTATTTGTAAATTGTAATTATAGCCTGTTCTAAATAACAAATATGGATATCAGAATATTCCAATATATTGATTAGTGGAAGATCCAACTCCTCATGGTTTATTAATTCATGCACATCATTCAAATTAAGTGTGCCAGAGTAAAAATTTTTATTCCTCGTGAAATTAATAGTATTAGTTATTGTTTGTAATTCGTTATAAATTTCACCTCTTATTAAATTCTCATTTATTGCTCTAGGTTCGAGTGTTTCAAGAATTCTTTCAAACTGTGAATTAATGATCTTTTGTGTTATTATTTTTTATTAAGTAGCGTATTAATTGTTATGTTTTTATTTCGATAAAGTCGTCATGATCTGGTGTACCAGTTATAAATTTAAGTACAGAACCAAGAAAGTTCAGAGATATTTTGGGCCTATAGATATTTGGAATAAGTTGGTTTTTTAATGTTTCTATTTTATTAATTAATATTTTTGTTTCGCGCTGTTTTTCTTAATTATAAGAAGATCTTATTATGTCTTCATAGGGCGCAAGTATTTTTGATAAATTTGAAATATTATATAGAAAAGAACTATTTTTATATATAATATGTATACGGGGTCAGTTTCTACGAGAACATATGGTTTGTTACCTAAATCTATTATATTGTAGCATAATGCGATAGAGAAAAGTAAAAAGAAAATTACTCCGTCCTAGCTCGTATGTCATCCTTATGGATTATCCGTCCTTTATTAGTCGTTACAATCTTTATGTTATCTTTTTTTACAACGTGCTTCGCATATTTTCTTACGTTCTTATTACGCCTGTACGTCTTCGAAAATATTACGTCACCTGGATTATAGTTCGATTGCAATTATGATGACGCAAGACTCTTTCCTTGTTTTGTTGTATTCGTTCTTGGATGTCGGGATACCCTCTTTGGTTAAAAAACACGTCCTCGGGTTTCTCGTTGGTAACGGAATGTATGGTTTTGTTGCAATTTAATGGTTGTTTTACACGTTTGATTTTTTGTATAGGGGAACTTTGTGTTGAATGTTGGCAATTATCAGAATTAGATGTGTTATTAATTTGTTGGCGGGAAAGTGCATCGGCAACAACGTTCTGATGTCCAGGTTTGTAAGTGATTTTATTTTATTTAATTCTTCTTCTTTACTGGCGTAGACACCGCTTATGCGATTATAGCCGAGTCAACAACAGCGCGCCAGTCGTTTCTTCTCTTCGCTACGTGGCGCCAATTGGATATTCCAAGCGAAGCCAGGTCCCTCTCCACTTGGTCCTTCCAACGGAGTGGAGGTCTTCCTCTTCCTCTGCTTCCCGCGGCGGGTACTGCGTCGAATACTTTCAGAGCTGGAGTGTTTTCATCCATCCGGACAACATGACCTAGCCAGCGTAGCCGCTGTCTTTTAATTCGCTGAACTATGTCAATGTCGTCGTATATCTCGTACAGCTCATCGTTCCATCGAACGCGATATTCGCCGTGGCCAACGCGCAAAGGACCATAAATCTTTCGCAGAACTTTTCTCTCGAAAACTCTTAAGGTCGACTCATCGGTTGTTGTCATCGTCCAAGCCTCTGCACCGTATAGCAGGACGGGAATTATGAGCGACTTATAGAGTTTGGCTTTTGTTCGTCGAGAGAGGACTTTACTTTTCAATTGCCTACTCAGTCCAAAGTAGCACCTGTTGGCAAGAGTAATCCTGCGTTGGATTTAATTATATGCCCCAAATATTCAACTGAGTATTTAGCTTGATGAAGTGCATTTATAATAATGCGTATGTGTCCGACATGGTCTTCTGGAGAAGAAGAGTAAATGAGAACATCGTCTATACAAACATAAACAAATTTGCCAATATAGGGTCTCAGGATATCATCGATACACCTTTGAAAAATTGACGGAGCATTTTCCAGTCCAAAAGGCATGCAAAGAAATTCATATTTGGCTCCATTTACACTAAAAGCTGTTTACTCTCTGTCAGATTCATTAATAAGAATCTGGTGAAATCCAGATTCCAAATGTAAAGTTGTTAATATTTTTGCATTACCAAGACTTTGTATTGCCATAGCTACAACGGGTATGAGAAATCTACCTGTAATAGTTTGAGCGTTTAGCTTTTGAAAGTCTACAACCATTCTGCGTTTAGGTTTCCTTTGTACGTCGGTACCTTTTTTAGCAACTGTTCAAATGGGTGAATTGTACGGACTTTTACTTGGTTGAATTATTTCACTTTCTAAAAGTTTATTTATTTCTTTGTTAATAAAATCATTATCAAGTATAGGGTTCGGATATTGTTATGTCCAGATTGGATCTTTGGATTTCGTCCTAATTGTGGCTTGTACAGTGGTAGTAAATGGTAATATTGAGTTAGTACCTTCATTTTGTTGCGTTATTTTTTCAATTTCAAATCTATATTTTTAACTGCTTGCTGTATAATTAATTTTTTTGCAAAATTACACTTTCTTTATTGGCCCTATATTTATAACTGAGCTTATACTCGAAAAGGTTAATCTCTGCTTTGGCTGTTCTGAGTCCCTGTTTTCCCAGAAGCATATCAAATTCTTCTACTGCATCAGTTTCAAAAAATGTAAGTAGATTATCTAATACTGATACTATTTTTTGTGGATTTTGTTATTGAGAAACCATGAAGAGTTTTCACTTTAATAGGTTTAATCGGAATGGACTCACCGATATTACTTTTGCTACTTATGTAATTGTTTGTTGCTCCATTGTCGATGAGGATACTAACTGCTTTGCCTGTATCCCTGCAGTGGCGTTGAACACACGGCAATTAATTTACTCGCTGGAGAAAAACAAAGCCTGTCTTATATTCATAGTCATCGTCACCTCTTCTGTGGATCTCCTCAAATTGAGTTATTTGGAGGTAATCCTTGCATTTGACGGTTATAGTTGTTTTGTAAAGGTGCAGCGTTGAAGTTGGTGGGTCTTCTGTACTGCTGTGAGGAATCTACGTCCATTGGTTGGCCCTGTGGGGTGGGTGCATTCTGTGTATATTGCACATGTACGTTTGGTCTATATCTTCGTTGATCATCGCGGTATCTTCTGTTTTGAAAGGGTTGATGTTGTTGCTTGGGTGCACGTGTTTCCTCATGATCTCTTCTGCTTTGAAGGTGTTGATGTGGCATATTGTATTTCCTGTAGTTTTCGTACTGAGGAATGTCGAATATATATCCTACTTGCGATGGTGTAGGCGGTTTCTAAGTTTTTTGGATTGTGGCTGTAGAGGGTGTCGCTTGTATACTTGCTGTTCAAGCCATGAATAAACGTTCTGACGGCTTCTTGATTCGCATACTTTTGCATTTCTGATGGCTCACCTGGGCTTCCCATTTCAATTTTTGTTAGGACAAGTTTCAATGCCCCGCTGACTTCGCAATGAAATTCCGCTAGCGTAAGTTTGTTTTGCGTAATCCTTTTCATTTCGTCCAATAAGACGGAAGGACTGTTCCGCATGCGTGTAAACGAGGCGATTTATGATCGAGTAGAAGTTGAACTTCGTGTTGTGGTTGATCAAACTATCGGCTGCTTCTTCTTGAATTTTTGAATGCAATATCGAAAGTGCGGTATAACATGTTGGCGTTGTGGCATATTCCTTTATGTTTCCCACGCATGTTTTCTCCAGGTTCTGTATTGATTTATTATTTATTTGGTTTGCAGTCTTCGAGCAGATCCGTAATTGTCACTTTTGACGGCAGACTGTTCTGCAGGCTTCTCAGTTAGTGATGTAGTTAAAGCAGCAATTTGAGCCCTGAGATTTGCAATCTCTTGTGCAGACATCTCGAAGTTGGCGTTCACTAAGGGACGACGCAAATTGAACAGTTTGTGTCTCTTGTTATGAGATTCCAGCGTGATTCCAATATTTATCGGTGCTGCTTCCAATTTTTCAGGAACTTATTTTTACCTTTTTCAGAAACGTGGATTTTAGTTTTTTCCCTTTATGTCAGGATATGGCAAGTTCAGTTCAATCAAAAAGAACGGCTGAGCCCCAGTTAAAAACTGTTGTTTGTCGCGAGAAAAATAAATTATATTTATTTGGGCAGTACAGTTATTTTCGTGTTGCCTGTTTTATTGATAATTTCTTACTGACTACATTTTATAATCTTAGTGCTATTTATACTTATGCGAATGTTTGCTTACTTGCTAGAACCAATATAGTTCTATTATGCTTATCTGTTTTTTGATATGGAATTTTGTCTGTTGTGTTTATAATACGGGAATTTAATGTTGGTTTAGGTTAAGTGTGAAATTTACTTAGGCTATCTTCAGCATCGCTAACTCGCGCTTGCTGGTACCTGCAGACTGGTTGCTGTCAGCGCATTTTTTGTTGCCCGATTGTTGTTTTCTGCTACTTCTGCTTTCTGCTGACTGCGTTTTTTGCAGCATTCCCTTTTCTGCTGATTGCCGCGATGATTCATCATCGCCGTTACCCTTTTTATTGCCAGTAGTTGTTATTGTTGTTGGGTCGACAAAGCTGAAGTAAGCATTTAACCCTCATCGAGACCAACGGGTCTGGCCAGACTACTTGCTAGAACCAATATAGTTTTATTATGCTTATCGGTTTTTCGTTATGGAATTCTGTCTGTTGTGTTTATAATGCGGGTATTTTAATGTTTGTTTAGGTTAAGTGTGAAATTTACTTAGGCTATCTTCAGCATCGCTAACGTGCGCTTGCTGGTACCTGCAGACTGATGGCTGTCAGCGCATTTGTTGTTGCCCGATTGTTGTTTTCTGCTGCTTCTGCTTTCTGCTAACTGTGTTTTTTTGCTGCGTTCCCTTTTCTGCTGATCGCCGCGATGATTCATCATCGCTGTTACCCTTTTTATTGCCAGTAGTTGTTATTGTTGTTGGGTCGACAAAGCTGAAGTAGGCATTTAAAGAATGCCCACGACCTTGTTGGTGAGACTGCAAAGTATTCATTATTGGTTTTATTATTTTTGTTTTGTTTTTATCAATTTATTTCTCGCACTGTTTGCTTATGTTTATAAATAATAATTTGTGAGTACTGATTTTTATTGATTGTTTGTTTTTATTTTATTATTATTAATTGGTTACTTTTTGCACAATGTGAATACACGGAGCGAGTTAAGAAGCACGCCAAAATACTTAAATTATCAAATCAAAACTTAACGAAAAATATGAATATGATCGAAATAAACCAAAAGAGTTTAAACCACAAAATAATGAAAAAGTTGTGTTAAGAGCTGTTTTAAGTAATATACACATGTAGATGCAAACTTAGCATCGGTAGTGTTCAATAAAAATGCAATAAGTATCAGAGAATAAGTATTTGGAAGCTGAGAGATTAATTCGCGAAAATTTTCATAACTCAAATATGCCATCGCAAAGATATTCTGGACAACATCTGCAGCAAGCTAAAAGATTTTCTAATTCTAATAATAGTCAAATTCAACAACGACAAAATTATCCTCAATGGCAGGAAAATTATGCAAAATATTCAAGACAAACACGGAGTTTCGGCCATCTTTTAGTCAAAATAATAATAATAATTTTTATGGTCAAAATACAGTTCGAGCAAATGTTCGTACTAATCAATCATATTCTCGCCCAGAACCAATGGACTCCAATTACAATGAAGAAGCAAATTTTCACATGGAGTCAGGTCGGAAAATATACCCATAGTCATTAAGTCGTTACGAAACGAAATAATAGTGGAAAAGGTAATAATTACAAACCTTCCTCATGAATTTAATGCGGACATGGTTTTAAATTAGCTAAATTCGATAATAAAATATTTTATGCAAATAAAGGCCAGAATTTATTAAAACCATTGTGAGCTAAAATAAATATAAAGAAGAATACTTATATAAAGCTATTCCTAGCCTAATAAAAGAACCAGGAAACTAAAACACATAACACAGGTTATTCTATGTTTTATAGGTAGCCACAATTCATAAGAAAGAAATCATTAAACAAATTCAAGATATGTTAAAATTAGGTATCATTACTGAAAGCCATTCTCCGATATAATAGCCCTTTGTGGATAGCTCCAAAAAGTTCGGGTAAAAGAAATGGAGAGTTGTGATAGATTATCGTAGATCAAATGAAAATATGATTGACGACAAGTTTTCTATTCTTAGTATACATAGAAGATATTTTAGATAAATTGGGAAGGTCGACTGATTTGGCTAAAGGATTCTATCAAATCTTCGTGAAAAAAGTAGACCGGCCTAAAACAGCATTTCCTATGTCATTCGGTAACTATAAATTCGTACAAATGCATTTTGGTTTGAAAAATGCACCGGCAACCTTCCAAATAATGATGAATTTTGTCCTAAAGGATTTCATCAATAAAATATGTATGTGTCGTTTATACGGAAAAGTTCTCGCCTTTAGCACATCTTTGCAGGAGCATATTAATAATTTACATACAATTTTCAATATACTGAAAAAACACAATTTAAAAATCCACTTAGATAAATGCAATTTTTGTTGTAAACGTACACATTTTTGGGACATACATATATTTACACCCCTAGATGTTAATGTAAACCCTGAAAAATTTAAAAGTTACCGAAAACAAAAAAGCAAATTAAAGCATTTTTAGGAGTTACCGGTATTTACAGGAAATTTGTGAAAGATTATGCCAAAGTTACACAACCTATGACCTCATATTTGAAAAAAGATATGAAAGTTAATAAAAAAGCTATTAATTATGTAAATTCATTTGAAAAATTTAAACAATTATTGACAGGAGCACCAATTTTGAAGTATCCTGATTTTAATAAGCAATTTAAATTAATAACTGATGCAAGTAATTTTGCTGTCGAAGCTACAAGAGGATAATCACACTGTGTGATTAGCAGAACTTCATGATAAAAATTACTCTACAACAGAAAAAGAGCTTTTACCCATTGTCGTGATGTACAATTTGACTTACAAACTGATCACCAGCTACTTAAATGGCTTCATGCAAAAACACAATGTAATGGTATGAACCAAAGATTACAAAGACGTATGTTATAGTTAGAAGAATGTAATATGAGCATACAAAATATCCAAGGTAAAGATAATAAAGTGGCCCATGTTTTGAGCCGCTTGAATTCAGATATTTATGAAATAAATACAATTGAGAATCAAGAAATCATAGAAAACAGTTTTGAGGGATCTTTGGATAATAATATAGTTGGAAATGATATTGATACCATATGTTCACAACATGATAGCATTAATGATCATATACCCATACTCAAAACAGTGGTTAACCGTTTTAAAACATTAGTTATTTTTTCGAACTCAAAGAAAACTGAATTCGAAACAAAATTTGGCAATAAGGTGGTACGTATAACTCTATAAGACTTGGAAAACGAATTAGTGCCAGATATTTTGAGAAGACATATCAAATCGGGCAAAGTAGGAATTTACTCAGATCTAAATGGACATGACTAGTCAAAGAGAAAATGCAAAATTTGCTAAATTTAGTTTTCTGGCAAAGGATATGGTTAGAGAATATGAAACAGGCACAATGGAATTAATGGGTGTTATGATGAAATTAAAAAATTAATTTACTTTCCAAAATTGAAAGTTATTATTCAAAAATATATTAATAATTGTGACACACGTAATAGGGCAAAATATGAAAGAAATCCATTGAAGCCAAAATTTCAATTGACCGAAACCCCAAAAGAAGTAGATGAAATAATATACACTGATATATTAATAAAAAGCATAATTTCCTCACAGCTATAGATAGATTTTCTAAAAATGTAATTGGTTTTAACCTAGAAGATAGAAATAGCAAAAATAAAAAAAATTGCGATAAGAGGTAAACCTAAACTTATGATTTTGGATAATGAGTTTAATTCAGTAAATGTAAAGAATTTTTTAAGAGAAAAGGAAATAGATATTTATTTATTAAACCTAATAGTCATACGGGGAATGCTGATATAGAAAGACTACAAAGCACAATTAACGAAAAAGTAAGAGTTTTAGAAATATAAAATTCTCAAATGTCTATACAGGAAAGAGTATTTCAAGCTGTAGAATGGTATAATAACTCTATTTCAAAAGCACGACCGATAGATGTAATGGAAGGAAAAGAAGATAAAAACAAAATATACAATGGAATGTTAGAGGCAAAACTTCATTGAATTCAGAAATTAAATGAAAAAAGGGAAATTTTTATTAATAATAAGGAGGAGGGATATTTAAAGAATTATAAAGCAGTTAGGCACAGATAACAACCCAGATACAGAAAAAATTGAACTCGATAATATACATCCAATAAATATTAAAAGAATAACGAAATTTGAAGATCAATTTGATATTAGCGATATTGGCAATAATGGTCATCCCGACGACGAACAGTCTGATGAACATTGAAAAAATTGGAAGTCAATCGGATACTTTGAAATTACGGTTGAAAATATCGATTTTGCGGAAGATTATGATACTGTACCACATATGATAAATCCTCAAGAAATGTTAACTATCATTAACGAACTACAACTAAATATACAACGGACAGGACATAATGCAGATTCACTAGATCCACTAAAAATGCAACTGGAAATCATACGGAAAAAGGCAAAAACATGAATACCACACAGACATAAAAGAGGTTTAATTAATTTCATAGGCAAAGCGGAAAAATGGGAATAGGAGAGAAATCAAAGAACATTTAAAAGTAATTAATAAAAAATCTTAATAAACAAATTAACATAAATTCTCATTTCAATGAATCTTTCTCTAAATTGAGAAATGTTATTTTACATGGTAGGGAAATTATGGCGAAAAAGTAAATGGTATTAAAAAAGATATGAGTGAAACACATATACAACTTCTTAAAACTGATTTTAAAATTAAATAAAAAATTATGCAAGATAACATGGAACATATTCAAGATAATATTGAATCATTACAATATAGATATGTATAAATAAATTAGAAAACATTAAATAAGGGAACACTAGTTACAAGTAATGAAAACATCATTATAGCGATTATTAATTGTTTAATTGAAATAGAAAAGTATGGAAAAATTATAATAACATTTTCAAACAAACTATACAAAATATCTATAATGTTAAAGACATAGAGAATTAAAATGAAAAATTAAAGTTTGATGATATTTGATTATCAAAATTTGAAAATATTGAACAAATTAACGAATTAAACTTTATCAAGAAACAACACTACATATATTTACCAACATTTTTTATATTTTTAATAATTATTATTGTACTTATTGTCTCACTCATTCACTGTAAAAGAAATCATAATATTAATATTACAGTTACAAATTCTTCGACTCAGGAGAGTCTTACAACAAAGGGGGGCGAAGTTCGGTCAGAGACTCCACAAATTATAACAATTATAACAAGCCACTGGAAGTTATTTTCAATACGAAATTTGAGTTTCTGTTCAATTAGCTTTTTTAATGTATAAAGTGATTATTAAGCTTAATAATCAAACGAAATAATAATCAATCCACCATAATTGATATTTTTCATTGACGTTTGCTTTGTTGAAACTTTGTCGAAATTTACACTATTATTTATTATTCTTTGCCACAACAATGTTAAAAACCAATAAACATATGTTGCAACATTGTTGCTACCATTATTTTATTGCTTACAAACAAATTTGAAGTGGTCGAACCCGAAAATTATTTTGATGTGTACGTATAACACGTGATGGGATAGATACCGAGAGCTGAAGAGGAAAACGATACGAATTTTCTGATAAAAAACAGGCCGAAAAATGTGGCAAATAAAAAAATATTTCAAGACCGGAGCATACTCTTGTAGAACTCCCAGAGGTGATCTAGTGATTGATGCCCAGAGATGCTCCCACGTCATTGTTGACAGTTATAACTTGGAAGTCGTAGATAATTTCATCTATCTTGGAACAAGTATTAACATCAACAACAACGTCAGCCTCGAAATGCAACGCAGAATAACTTTTGCAAACAGGTGAAGCACTTCGCACTGAGTAGGCAATTGAGAAGTAAAGTCCGATCTCGACGAACAAAAAGAAAACTCTATTAATCACTCATTATACTCGCTCTGCTATATGGTGCAGAGGTTACGGCCCTTTACGCGTTTGCCACGGCGAAAATCGTATTCGATGAAACGATGAGCTGTATGAGATATACGATGACGTTTACATAGTTCAGCGAATTAAAGACAGCGGCTACGCTGGCTAGGTCACGTCGTCCAGCTCTAAAAGTACTCGACGCAGTACCGGTCAGAGATATCAGAGGAAGAGGAGGACCTCCACTCCGTTGCAACGACCAGGTGAAGAACGACCTGGCTTCTCTTGGAGTCTCCAATTGGCGCAACATTGCAAAAAAGAGAAACTATTGACGCGCTGCTGTTATCAAAAAGAACACGTACATAGGAAAATGAGCGGAATGATCCCTAGATATCAGCTTTCTGGTCATCCTGCTCATTTATAGAAATTCAAATCCAGTTCTATCTCGATTAGTTTTAAGTGCTAAATACAACCGTTAGGGCAACAAACCTAATTAATTAGTTGCAATAGGTTTGTTTTTTTGTTTGTACTTTTAGTTATAAAAATTAAAAAAAAAAAATGCATTCGGTTAAACGAAAGGTACGTGCTGGACTCTTGCAACTTGCAAGAATCAAAGCCAGGGATATACCTTAAGATATAACACGTCAACCAGAAGATCAGAAGCTTAGCAACACTATATATATGTACATTTACTATACTGAACAATACCATGAACCTCGCCCGCTTCGTATAGCGTTATGAAATGAAATTACTACTTTTGCAATAGAATTTGTTTATTGAAAGATTTTATTACTATATAGTTCAACGCTATATGGTAAATAACATTTTTAGTTTTTTGTTCTCGCAATAAATAAATAAAAAAGGCTGGATTTCCAACCCGCGAGCAAGCAACATAAAGTTGACCATACAAAAAAACAGGATATTCCAAATTTATGCCGCAACTTTCCCAAAGACTGCCCTTGCGCTTTACTTATGGTAATGGCAGAAGCAGGACGAACTGGAAATTGCAGACGCTTAAGCTAGAACGGAAAATCAGATGGAATCATTTGAATCCGAGAATAAATACGTCTTCACCTTTAAATTTCCCGGTCAAAATCGTTGTTTCACTAACATTTCCCATTAATTTTTATAACACCTAATCTTGTACCGTGCCGTGGTTGACTTATATTACGAAGCATGATAATTAGAACTTCGACTTTCAATTGAAGATTATGCAGTGATAATACCGGCAAATCAAGCGAATTCAGAAAGTCGATAGGATAATTCATCACATCTTCTTCATTCGTCATTGTTTAAATGAGTTAAGTATCTGCCCTCTCTCCTCGGAAAAAAGGCACACACTAATGCAACACATACTCATACATCAACCAACACAACTTACCACACCTATCCACCAACCTCATCAACAAAAAGGATGGACAGATTTACAGCATACACATTCGTTTTCCGACACCAATTCCGCGCGTCGTAATTTTCGCTCACAATTCATTACACACTCCTGCTAATACACTTTCGTTTTATACATACTTTCGATCATACGCGGAGCCACGTAAATCCCTCCTGCGATTCCCCAGCGGTCCGGTATGCAACTTACCCGCTCCGTACACCTACCTACATACTTTCGTCGTTCAAATATAATTTATAATTTTTTATACATTTAAGTACATTAAATGATTTTACATATTAAACGGCAACATTTTCGATAAACAACTGTTAAAGTGGTTAATACTTTTGTGTCCAAATTATGAACAACAAATTGTTCAGTCATAGTATCCAAAGGTTTATACGAAACCACATCACCTGGGATATTAAGTTGTAGACTGTATTTAATTCGTTAACATCTTTTTTTTCTGCTGCCAAAATAGCTCTTTCGCTCAATCAAGCATGATTTTTAAATTGCAATGCAATGTTCGGAAAAATAATTAAACGTCAAAAACTCGTTAATAACGTTATTAATCCGGTGTCGTCAACTGGCATTGCACCATCTCCATTTTGCAACAATTGTCTGGAAAACTTATCAGCTGATGAAAATTTGTTGTAAGTTTAAATTTTTTGACGTGTCTCTACAAATATGCTTGCTTTTTAAGCAAGCATTTATCTCAGCAGCAGGCGTACACCGTGGAATAACAGGCAACGTTTGTCTAAAATCACCTGCTAACAATGTCAAAGCACCACCAAAAAAAGTTTGATTTCCTCGTAAATCTTTCAAAGCACTTTCCAAGTCTTCTACTGATCTGTTATGAGCCATGCTGCACTCATCTCACACAATAATACAAATACTGCGTTGCTGTAAAACTTTTGCAGTTCCAGACGTTTTTGATATGTTGCATGTAGGTGTTTCATTAACTTCAGCGCAGACTGTGATGTACGACCACCATCAAACAAAGTGGCTACGATACCAGAAGAAGCGAGTGTCTGTGCAATTTTATTTAGAGAACGTACCGCTGCTAACAGTAATGATATCAAAAAAGTTCTTCCCGGTGCATCCAAAAAATAAAATCCACCGTCCCCACTGCAAATAGCTAGCATAATGGATTCATACACAACTTTTTGCTGAAAATTAAATTTCGCATAATTTAACTGAACATAAGAATTCAATTTATTATGATCATATTGTTCATGTTGTAATTCCTGATTGCAAAGATCATGCATAGGTCGATTAGGCGATGTTAAGCCCAACAGCGCCAATGTTTTGTTTGATATAAATAAACATAAATTTTTAATCATCATCAATTTCTCATTATAATTATTGATGCGACGAACTCGATGTAAAATGTCTTCTGAAGGTCTGAAGGTGGTGAAGGGATTCGAAGGAAAACACGTTGCCAATATAATCGATTTTAGTATTCGTATTTTTTGTGGATAAGCAGAAACTGATGCATCTACAAGAAGGGCATTCCAGTGCATATCATCCTCCAACAAATTCAAACGTTGGCATGCCTCAAGATATATTGCACACAATTGTCCATTAATGGTTCTCAATTGTTGGAGTGATGTTGGGTCACGAACCTTGATCAGCAACAAACGCAAATAGAACCACTCTGCATTGCTTCGTCCCAACGCATCTGATGAATACACATTTGTGAAACCCTCGGCTCGGTTTCCTTGCTTGCGTCGTTGAAATTCTTTCTTTGCTACATTCCATGTAAAATATGCTGGTACTTTTGTATACAAAAGCGTTTTTGCAAAATCATCACCTTCGCACAATTTAAAGAAAGCAGTAAAAGTAACGGGTGGGCCATCTAACGTTTTTAATTTGAATTATCCATATTTCGACATTGGAAACGTCAAATACCATTCGGAAAGGGACAGATATTCAGTAGAAGTCTAAAATTTATGAATTGGGTCGATATTTACTAGAAGAAAACTGAGTGGTGAGTCTTCAACCCAAACAGTGAGAAATTGTGCAAAAAAAAAAAAAATGGACAGACAAAAAGTGCCATCAGTTCAATTTGTGCAACAATTTGTCAAGCGTGTGCGTGAAACTGGCTCGTTGGTTGATAAACGTTCATTTCTCGCGCGTTCAACCGAAAATATTGCGACTGTGGCTGAAAATGTTAGTGAGAATCCATCCACCTCAACTCGCCGTCGATTGCAAGAATTAAACATTTCACAAACAACTTTGCGACGAATTTTGAAAAAAGACCTCGCTATGAAGCCGTATAAAGTTCAATTGGTTCAACAGCTGAAGCCACTTGACCACCAGAGCAGTCTACAGTTCGCAGATTGAGCAGAGGATCGTTTGACCGAGGATGGTTAATTATACTGAAAAATCATCTTTTCAGACGAGGCTCATTTCCACCTCGATGGTTACGTTAACAAGCAGAATTGTCGCATTTGGGGCACAGAAAAACGGCACGTAATCGTCGAGAGGCCAATGCACCCAGCACGAATCACTGTATAGTGCGGATTTTGGTCTGGTGGAATCATCGGCACATTTTTCTTCGAAAATGAAGAAGGAACCGCCGTATCCATCAATGGTGAGCGATATCGCGCAATGTTAATCGAATTTTTCTTCAAGCAAATTGAAGAGGAAGACTTGGATAACATTTGGTTCCAGCAGGATGGCGCTACGTGCCATACAGCAAACGCTACACTCAATCGTTTATGCCCTTTCTTCGAAAATCGCACAATCAGCAAAAGAGGTGATGTGAATTGGCCTCTGTTGGACTATTTTCTGTGGGGAGCTGTTAAAGATAAATGTTACGCCAACCATCTAGAAACACTTCAAGATCTAAAGTACGAGATTCAAGCAGATGTAGCTGCCATAAGGCCTGAAACCATCGAGAAAGTACTCCGAAATTGGGTGAATCGGATAAGCTACTGTAAACTCAGCCGTGGTGGTCATTTGTCCGAAATTATTTTCCACAGATAAATTTCATAAAATATCCTTTTAAATAAATGTTAGACCTTTGAAAAATATCAAGCAGCTTTGAAATCGACAAAGAGGTGGTGTGTGTCGATTCTCCTTTTACGGGTCTTTTCCAAGATTTGGCGCATGGTGAATATCAGGCCGGTTGTTGATTTGCCAGGTTTAAAGCCACACTGATAAGGTCCAATCAGTTTGGTGACGGTGGGTTTTAATCTTTAAGACAATACGCTCGATAGAACCTTATACGCGATGTTGAGGAGGCTTAACCCACGGTAGTTGGCGCAGATTGTGGGGTCTCCTCTTTTATGGATTGGGCATAGCACACTTCAATTCCAATCGTTGGGCATGCTTTCGTCCGACCATACTTTACAAAGAAGCTGATGCATGCTCCTTACCAGCTCTTCGCCGCAGTGTTTGAATAGCTCGGCCAGCAATCCATCGGCCCCGTCGCTTTGTTGTTCTTCAGGCGGGTAATTGCTAATCGAACTTCTTCCTAGTTTGGCAATGGAACGTCTGCTCCATCGTCTTCGATTGGGGAATCGGGTTCGCCTTCTCCTGACGTTGTACGTTCACTGTCATTCAGCAGGCTGGAGAAGTGTTCCCTCCATAATTTAAGTAAGCTCTGGGCATCGGTGACTAGATCACCTTTGGGGGTTCTACAAGAGTATGCTCCGGTATTGAAACCTTATGTAAGCCGCCGCATTTTTTCGTAGAATTTTCGAGCATTACCTCTGTCGGCTAGCTAGCTCTTCATACGCACGCATTCGGCTCTCTTTCTTTTTCTTTCTGCAAATGCGTCTTGCTTCCTTCTTCAACTCTCGATATCTATCCCATCTTGCACGTGTTGTGGTCGATCGTAACTTTGCGAGGTAGGCAGCCTGTTTTCTCTCCGCTGCGACACGGCAATCCTCGTCGTACCACCTATTCTTTTGCACTTTCCGAAAAGCAATAGTTTCGGTGGCAGCTGTACGTAAGGAGTTTGAAATGCCGTCCCACAGTTCCCTTATACCGAGTTGTTGACGAGTGCTCCCAGAGTGCAAGCCGAGTAGAAAATCGGTCTGCTGTCGGTTGTGATTGCAGCTTTTCGACGTCGAACCTTCCTTGTGTTTGATGAGGTGCGTTCTTTGCTGCTTACTTTAATCACTGTTGATTTTTTTGGATTTATTGTTTTGATACTAAAATGATACTCATCCTCTCCTTGCCAAAATATAATCGGACATTGTAAAGCATTATAGTAACGATACGTTTCAGAAACACGTTGTAAATCCGAATTCCAACGATGCAACACAATATCACGCGATTAAAACTCATCTCCGACAATAAGAATGGCAACTTCATCAATCGTAGGATCATTAAAGTTCTTGCGTGCTCCTCAACAGAAATTGTATCAGCTCGAATGACAATTTTATAATCATCCGACGGCATACGATCACGGGCTGTTTGAAACAATCGAACCAATTCATTTTCATTGTAGAAAAAATTTTGTAGGCGTTCAACAAATTCTCTTCTCACACTTGAAGCGATAGAGCAACGACGTTCAATTTCAATATTGGAATTCCCAACAAAATAAATTTGCAAAAATTGATAGCTAAAAGGTAGCATGAAGTTATCACGAATGACATTGGTCGCACCAAACGAAGTCATTTTGAAACTTGATTTATACTGGTGGAACTCCCAAAATCAAAGGGTTCAAAGTCTTTGGAGGTGAGTTTTACTTTTCCTTTGGCATAACATAGTCCCGGCGTTTCATTTTTGAATTTGAATGCTTTGTAATGTTCACAAACTACAGACATTACTTATTCAAATATTAACTGATGTTTGCAAACTATATTCAAATGTATTATTATAATTGAACGCTGCTCGGTTCGAATTTCTTAAAACACGTATCCTATTTTGCAAAATTGTTCTATGTGTAGTGCATTGCCGATCAACTAAATTTCTTTGCAAATGCAGCACATCATTTTACTGTACTCTCCTAACTGCTACCTGTGAAGCTGGACACGAATGCCTCCCAATATTATTATGTTTTGGTGGCATTATTCAAATTTACAATTAAATATCTGCAAATCTGTGAATAACAACTTAAAATTCACTTAAAACAATAATTATTATAATTTCAAGAAACAAAATCCATTTAAACACAAAAATTGATAAATTTGATAAATATTCACTCATTCGACACGACAATATTCCGTTAAATTCTTTCTTTTGTTGCCGTCCTATATTAAAAGTATACTTGTATGTACTTAAATTAATAATAATGCAACTATTTCAAATTATTTGTAAAATTTATTGGATCTATTCTAGACGCCAAATATGTACGAACTGTTGTTCAAAAAATGTAAGCAAAGAGAGACATGTTTCACTTGGTATTGTATATTTTCTTCAAAAATTCTGAAAATTTTCTTGCCCTTATCAGTGTCTTACAGTTTGGCTTAATGTTAAATAACATTCTTTTGTTTTAGCATGTAATGATCTTTTTTTGAATTTACTCTCGTAAGTCGGTTAAAAATCAATATTTTATAATTTTTTTTTAAACCATTTTTATTGGATTTCCTTCAAAGTGGTTCAGGTCCTTTTTCATTTCATGCAACGGTTTAGTATATAATATATATAATATAATTTATACACTGACCAACAATTTCGTGGTTTGATTTGTTAGAAAAACGAAAATCGTTATATGTCTGAAGTAGTGGGTTTTATCTGTTAATAGTTTAATATTCCCTGGATTTCAATTAGGTTCCACACATATAATCACCAATGATATGGAGCAAAACTTGAAAGCCGGAGGTTTGAAACCCCTCGTAATATTTATATGGGAGAAGTTTAAGTTTTCGCTCGGTTGTATCTATTTTAGGCTCAAAGATATATTATTATGAGTAAATCATAATCTGTAATTCTTATTGAGATATTTCGAATATTGGCCGACATATGCCGTATAAAGTCTCCTGGAAGTTTGAAAATCTTTTTAGGTATACCATCAGGTCCAGATCCGCGTGGTAGTGGTTTCGATCTCACCCAGCTTCTCATAACAGCGTGTCTGTATGCCCAAAATATATGCGTTTGACCCAAAACTTGACCTAGCCTCCATAAAACTAATGTCTGGATTTTCGAACATCCAGCTGATCTTCCTCAATATGATTGGTGATTCTACTTGTATGTGAGGTGCATTAATGAAACCGAGGGGACATATTTTCAGTATGTGGCATGATAATAGTTAATACATAAAATCGGGTCGATGCTACCCCAACTCCCAATTACTACGTATAATGTTTTTCGGTTTTTTAACAAAACTTATTCGTCTGCTTCCACCGGCGGATAGTGCGTCGAATACTTTCAGAGCTGGATCGCTTGTGTCCATTCGGGCGACATGACCTAGCCAGCGTTACCGCTGTCTTTTAATAGTAAACTAATTTTCTTCTGCTTTGTCCATGGTCTTGAGCTGTTAGTAATTTGTTTACCTTTCCCAATTTCGTCCTGTGTAAAAACAGCTTCAATGGCTAAATTGGACACATCTGTTGTTAAATTAGAGTTTTAGATGACATAAGTAATTCTTTTAAGACAAGAATTTATGAATTCATCATTTAGTGAAATATTCAGTTTTTGATTGACTTGCTTATGTCTGAGCATGAAGACCCCTCGTTTGATTGGAGAGGGCTTTAGCAATTGTTGCGAAATCGGTAATAAACTTTCAGTAATATGAAGATAATTTTGGGAAGCTTTTTAATATCTTCGGGTTTTTAGGCAGCATATGTGTTCGATGGTTGTACTATCACCTAAAACTAAGCGATATAGGATTATATATGTACATATAAATGATCAGAATGACGAGAACAGTTGAAATTCGGGTGACTGTCTGTCTGTCTACTGCCACGCCCCTTATAAACAAACAAAACTGAGCAATAAATAAAGATATAAAATTATAGTTTGGTAAAGTAGATTGCAGTAGAAAGAGGCACTTGCTGGCAAAAAATTAAAAAAAAAGTGCGTGGCCCCGCCCTCTAATAAATTTAATGCACATATTTACTAAAGCTACGATAATCAAATTTGCTTAGCGCAAATATGATGAGAAGTGTTACCGACAATGTGAAAATGGACGAAATAGGAAGATAGCCGCGCCCACTCTCCACATAACGATACTGTTAAAAACTACGAAAAAGCAATAAATCACTAAATACGCCAGATACATTAAATTTTACTTCCGAGATGGCTTTATAGGAACCGGTGTGAAAATTGGACAACGGGCGTGACACCGCCCACTTTTTGGTGAAATCACATGTCCTGACCATACCAACCGATTCCGACTAATAATAGTACCGGGTATTATTTTCATATTCCTAAGTCACGTTTTGAAAATGACCAGAAATTGTCAAAAGCCAAGAAAATCTGTTCAAGTCCTTAGGTATCGAATATATGGACCCCAGTATCTATAGTTGACTTTACACCGAAAATATCGATCAATGCGTGAGATATAGTACAATTGAAGTCAGGAGAGAGAATCTCTTTTTGACAACAGTACTTCGGTTTATGAAAAATGTGTTGCATCAGGTTCCCTGAGCCCCCATATACCTAATATAAAGATTTTCGAACTTCAATGTGGCTTTATGCTGGATATATCGGCTAATATTTGAATCAGTTCAATGAAAATTACAGAACGTGTTTTACTCATAACAGTATATCTTTGCACCTAAAATAGATATAATTGGGCGAAAACTTGGTCTAGCCCCCTTATAACTATTACTAGGCTTTTCGATTTTGCTCCATATAATTGGTGAATGTAACGGGGTTTTCAATAGGGGCGGTAATTAGCAAAAGTGCACAAGGCAAACGCAAGCAAACACAATGTAAATGCAATTATTAACTGCATAGGGGTTTTTTTTTAAAGAAGGAGGAAGCTACTTTGTTGGCAGCTTTCGCGCGAATCCGTCTCCCTGCATGTCAGTGGTGCCATATTGGCTAATATGTACCTTAGCAGCGTCATTTGATATGGTTGGGAAAGCACTTATCACGCGTATTGCAGAAAGCCTATGCACTGCGTTGATTGAATAGATGCATTATAGATTTTATTTGCTTTACATGTCGTATGTATCCAAGTCAAGAGTCTAGCGTCCACTATTAAACCTTCAACTGCGGCTGTAAAATAATCTGACATTCTCCTATGGTGACCAGTCGCAGTACCTTCCACGGATCGGGGATCACCTTTTCTAATATACATACATTGCACATGTTAAAAAACATACTGGGTCTTAGAGACTTGGCTTCTTTAAGGGCTCTATTTGGTATACCATCTACTCCAGGCATTTTAGTGTTTTTGATTTTTTTGCAATAGTTCTTTTTCTGTGACTAATAAGGGTGGCTCTGAAGCGTCGTTTCTTTTAACATAGGAAATGGGGCATCTGTCGGGAATAATGCTTCGACAACATTTCTCATGAAGAATGCATTCTTAGGTTGCGACGACTTATTTTTAAAATACGACATTCAAATTTTGTATGCCGCTTCGCAGGGGTCTATGTTTTCTTCTTCGCAGAGCTTTTGAAACAGGATCTTTTACTTTGGATAATGGTTTCAGGAGTTGTTTTGGCATTTAAATGTTTCTCTGAGGTGGATTTCGTTTTCACCTCCCTGGTTACGCTATACGCGGCGTCTAGCTGAGTGACAGAGCTTCATCAGCTTGACAATTTCGTCGTTCCACCTGCATACCGGCTTTCGATTGTCATTGTATCTGATCCTGTGCATAGTTGCATCGTATGCTGCAACGAGTTCCTTCTACACAGCGCATACTCAGTGGCGGATTAAGAGTATCCGATGCCCTAAGCACAGAGCCTGTGTAGGCTCTCTATTACTTAAATGGAAATGGAAGGAATGGAATGGAAGGTAGAAAGTATAAAATGAAATTTCATCAAAATAGAAAGTGTAGTAGGTATAATTTAAAACCTAAAACATTTTTTTCCTTGCCTTAATCAGAGCAAACTCCAGAATTCTTCTTCTTCTTCTTTACTGGCGTAGACACCGCTTACGCGATTATAGCCGAGTCAACAACAGCGCGCCAGTCGTTTCTTCTCTTCGCTACGTGGCGCCAATTGGATATTCCAAGCGAAGCCAGGTCCTTCTCCACTTGGTCCTTCCAACGGAGTGGAGCTCTTCCTCTTCCTCTGCTTCCCGCGGCCGGGTACTGCGTCGAATACTTTCAGAGCTGGAGCGTTCTCATCCATCCGGACAACATGACCTAGCCAGCGTAGCCGCTGTCTTTTAATTCGCTGAACTATGTCAATGTCGTCGTATATCTCGTACAGCTCATCGTTCCATCGAATGCGATATTCGCCGTGGCCAACGCGCAAGGGGCCATAAATCTTTCGCAGAACTTTTCTCTCGAAAACTCGCAACGTCGACTCATCGGTTGTTGTCATCGTCCAAGCCTCTGCACCATATAGCAGGACGGGAATAATGAGCGACTTATAGAGTTTGGTTTTTGTTCGTCGAGAGAGGACTTCACTTTTCAATTGCCTACCCAGTCCGAAGTAGCACCTGTTGACAAAAGTAATCCTGCGTTGGATTTCCAGGCTGACATTGTTGATGGTGTTAATGCTGGTTCCTAAATAGACGTAATTATCTACAACTTCAAAGTTATGACTGTCAACAGTGACAGTCCCCTGCGGGGAGGGGGATAAGAATATTCCCGCGGTAAGGCATGCCTGTCGTAAGAGGCGACTAAAATCCAAATGCACTATGTCTGACATTCGTATGTCTGGTTAATTAGAATGTCAGCTTAGTCAGAGATGTCGGAAAAGTGCTATATTGAAGTGATATCATATGCTTTAGATGGGTTTGCAATTGTATAACAAACACAAAATAAAAATAATATGACACATAACACATCATACAGCCGGGTCCTTAGGAATTCCTAGGAGTTCTTAGGGTCCCCGACTGGCAGTAGGTCACAGGTAACACATGTGATCTACAGGTCACACCAAAGACTAAAACATGGTACCACGGGGAGCAGTTTGCCCTTGGAGGTAACTCCAATCTGCTCATTGGGTCTTGGCCCTTTGGGGAGATTCGTGGTAGCTGTGGTTGAAACCTATATGCAGGAAGGGCTCTTGTCCAATGTGGAGTCGCACTGCGGCCGGGTGCCAGACCCAGAGTACGGCAGAGGTTTTAGATGGGCCTCGAACCCGACCAAGGTGGCTAGGGTGTTTCCTTTGGTTTTCACCCGAACCGATTGGTACCAAGGCATAAGTGACGGGGCGGCACTCATGTTTTGGTACTCTCATGGTATAGTGTTGTGCATGCACTTATGCCTTGGGGCGTTGATCGGCGCATTATACTGATCTACGTGTTTCTAGAAAACACCGTGAGATTGGGCCTTCGCAGGCAGGTGCTCACGTAAACCACATTGGATTCTGTCAACAGTGACGTGGGAGCCAAGTCGCGAGTGCGACGACTGTTCGTTTGATGACAGGAGATATTTCGTCTTGCCCTTGTTCACTGCCAGACCCATTTGAGTTGCTTCCTTATTTAGTCTGGAGAAAGCAGAACTAACGGCGCGGGTGTTGAGGCCGACGATATCAATATCATCGGCATACGCCAGCAGCTGTACACTCTTGTAAAAGATTGTACCTGCTCGATTAAGTTCTGCAGCTCGAATAATTTTCTCCAGCAGCAGATTGAAGAAGTCGCACGATAGGGAGTCGCCTTGTCTGAAACGTCGTTTGGTATCGAACGGCTCGGAGAGGTCCTTCCCGATCCTGACGGAGCTTTTGGTGCTGCTCAACGTCAGTTTACACAGCCGTATTAGTTTTGAGGGGATACCAAATTCAGACATCGCGGCATAAAGGCAGCTCCTTTTCGTGCTGTCGAAAGCAGCTTTGAAATCGACGAAGAAGTGGTGTGTGTCGATTCTTCTTTCACGGGTCTTTTCCAAGATTTGGCGCATGGTGAATATCTAGTCGGTTGTTGATTTACCAGGTCTAAAGCCACACTGATAAGGTCCAATCAGTTTGGTGACGGTGGGTTTTAATCTTTAACACAATACGCTCGATAGAACCTTATACGCGATGTTGAGGAGGCTTAACCCACGGTAGTTGGCGCAGATTGTGGGGTCTCCTTTTTTATGGATTGGGCATAGCACACTTCAATTCCAATCGTTGGGCATACTTTCGTCCGACCATAATTTGCAAAGAAGCTGATGCATGCACCTTATCAGCTCTTCGCCGCCGTGTTTGAATAGCTCGGCCGGCAATCCATCGGCCCCTGCCGCTTTGTTGTTTTTCAGGCGGGCAATTGCTATTCGAACTTCTTCATGGTCGGGCAATGGAACGTCTGTTCCATCGTCATCGATAGGGGTATCGGGTTCGTTTTCTCCTGGTGTTGTGCGTTCACTGCCATTCAGCAGGCTGGAGAAGTGTTCCCTCCATAATTTAAGTATTCTCTGGGCATACCAGCATACATCTAGCATCGGTGGCTAGATCACCTTGGGGGGTTCTACAAGAGTATGTCCCGGTCTTGAAACCTTCTGTAAGCCGCCGCATCTTTTCGTAGAATTTTCGAGCATTACCCCTGTCGGCCAGCTTATCAAACTCTTCGTACTCACGCATTTCGGCCTCTTTCTTTTTCTGTCTACAAATGCGTCTCGCTTCCCTTTTCAACTCTCGGTATCTATCCCATCCCGCACGTGTTGTGGTCGATCGTAACGTTGCGAGGTAGACAGCCTGTTTTCTCTCCGCTGCGACACGGCACTCCTCGTCGAACCAGCTGTTCTTTTGCACTTTCCGAAAAGCAATAGTTTCTGTCTGTTGTGATTGCAGCTTCTTGACGTCGAACCTTCCTAGTGTTTGTTGGCGTGCGTTTTTTGCTGCACAGAGACGGGTGCGAATTTTGGCTGCAACAATATAGTGGTCCGAGTCGATGTTAGGACCTCGGAGCGCACGCACATATAAAACACTGGAGACGTGTCTTCCGTCTATCACAACATGATCGATCTGGTTGGTGGTTTTTCGATCCGGAGACAGCCAGGTAGCTTGATGTATCTTCTTATGCTGGAATCTAGTACTACAGATAACCATATTTCGGGCCCCGGCGAAGTCGATCAGCCTCAACCCATTTGAGGATGTTTCCTCGTGGAGGCTGAATTTACCGACCGTAGTGCCAAAGATACCTTCTTTGCCCACCCTTGCGTTGAAGTCGCCAAGCACGATTTTGACATCGTGGCGGGGGCATATCTCATAAGTGCGTTCCAAGCACTCATAAAAGGTATCTTTGGTCACATCGTCCTTCTCTTCCGTCGGGGCGTGGGCGCAAATATGCGATATGTTGAAGAACCTCGCTTTGATGCGGATTGTGCCTAGACGTTCATTCTCCGGAGTGAATGATAGTACTCGGCGACGGAGTCTCTCTCCCACCACGAATCCAACACCAAACTTGCGCTCCTTTATATGGCCACTGTAGTAAATGTTACAAGGACCTACTCGTCTCTGTCCTTGTCCCGTCCATCGCATTTCTTGGACGGCTGTGATGTCAGCCTTTATTTTCACGAGGACATCAACCAGCTGCGCAGCGGCACCTTCCCAATTAAAGGACCGGACATTTCAGGTGCATGCCCTTAATTCGTAGTCCTTATTTTGCTTGCCATGGTCGTTATCAAAAGGGGGGTCTCTCATCCGAGGCTGATTTTTGGTTCTCATTGGGGGTGTTTTTTTACGTGGCGGGTTCCAAACCCAGCGCACAACCCTAAGTAGGATATATTTCGCCTTCTCACTTTAGCTCGCCTTCAAACGGATGTTCTTAGGCTACCCAGAGGATACTTGGTCAAAGACCGGAAGTCGTGAGCTACTTGAGTCATATGTAAAAGAGTCGTTTCTGGCCACTCCCAAGTGAATGGCGATCAGAAAACTTTCCTCACTTGCGTGAACTTCTACACACGACTCCATCCTCCAAACTCCAAAATTACGTCGTCGAAATTTATCTGACGAAGTATGTCTGCCTCAATACGCATTACTGCTAAAGAATTAAGCTTGTCTGGAGGAATTTTTGTTCTTTGCGGGTTTTTTTAATCTTTTTAGTTGTGAGAAGGATCATTCAGCAGAGCAGTTAGTAATCATTAAGCTGTGGAAGGTTCTAAACGCCACTTCTATATTTGGAAAAACTCACTTTACTTTATCTTAATAATCATTTCATAAAGATCGGAATGGGTGACATTGGTTTCTGAAAATTCATATTTTATTCGAATATATTTATGAAAATGATTAAATTCGCCGAGGAAGTTTTCATTGAAGTCTTCTGGGTAAGATTCTAAGAGCAATTGGATATCTTTTTCATATTCTGAACATGACTTATTTAGATCCGCAAGAAATGAAAACTTTTGTGAAACTTCGTGGAATACATCACCTCTTCTTTGCATTTGAGCATTAAGTGTGCCAATTATTACATTGAAAGTCTCAATGCGGAATTTGTCTCTAGGATTCAAATCAAGTTCCTTTCCGTTCCATCATTTACTTGTTTCTTCCTAATTCGTCTTCGAGTTTCCTTATGTTCCCCATTAGGAAAAAATTTTCTTGCCTTGCCTTCAAATGTTTCAAATTGATTCCTCATTTCAACGGATAACCCGATAAAGAATGATACAAATTGGAACACGTTTTAAGATCTAATCCTTCTTCTTGCAGTCCTTTACTGGTGCGATGAAAAACTTGTAGAATATCATTCCACAAAGTGAGCATAAATATAAACTCAAAACCTTGCATTTTGTTTGAAATATTTTGTTATTCTAACCTGGTCTCACCATATTGGTTTGTGTCTTCAGCAATTCAGCTATCGTTGCCTATTAAATCTTTTAAAACTGCCCAACGATGAGTAGAAGCCAAAACAAATTGCATAACAAATGCACAATTGAAAAAAAAAATCACTGCGATCGTACAACAATCAACAGCACTACGACCAATCAAGTTTAGAGTATCTGCAGCGCATGGCATACGAGTATTTATTATGCTCTAAAATATTTTGCTGCATCGCTTTGTATCATCCTGACATACATATTAGCAGCATTGCCATATGATTGTCCTCTGCACTTTGCAATATCTATTTTGCAACCTCTAGATAACTGAGTACTATGTATATTTGCCGTCTCATCTCCGGCATGACTTGTTAAATTTAAAAACGTCAGAAATCGTTCCACGGGCATACCATCAGACGACGATACGTATCTCAAAATGAAACATAAAGTTGCAGGAGGCAGGGCTCTGCGGGGGTGTATGAAAGGTCACTCACGGACTGCTCGCACCTTGTGATTTCGGACACATTTATTTTGGATGAATCTCGATAAAATGTAGGTATAAAATGAAACGCCAGCAGAGGATGGAGGCCCCTGGAGGACAGAGGCCCCAAGCACGTGCTTGTAGTGCTTATACGTTAATCCGCCACTGCGGATACTAATTGGGTGGCGTCTTCACTTGGTGTCTTTGCTGCACTCCAGACGCTCTCAAAAACGTTAGTATCAAATTCCTTTTCCCGCAAAGTTCGTTTTCGAGAGAAATTTCTCCAACACAGTTCCCTTTCTTTGGAGAACGACACTTCAGCAATTATGGCCATATGGTCGCTATTTGTGTACATATCTGACACCTTCCACTTAGTATGTCTGTTAAGCTATTTATAATAAACCTTTTTTACCCTTTTGAAACGTATTTTGTGTGCCATTGTTTAAAACATCTATGTTCTTTTTTTGAGCTGTTTTTTTTTAGCAGATCTTGTGCTGCAGCGATTAAGGTTTAGCTTTAGAAACCTAATTTTTTATTGTTTTCATCATTTCTACGTGCTTCGGATACGCCATACTTAAGACGGAGTGCTCTTATTTGCAAAGCATACAGCTCGGTGCATTTTTGCATACCTTTGCCACGTGCTCTGTAGCTCCGCAACGTGTACAGAGGGTGACATGACAGTCTGACTAACACATTTTTGATTTGCCCAATTATAACTCAGACAAAACAGAGCTATTTTTGTGCCATCACGGTTTTTTTTCATCCTTTTGACGATCCAGGTTTTCTGGTCAATTGGTCAATTGTTGCACCTTTTCTATAGCTTTTTTCGGTTTTTTCGTGGGTGGTAATTCTTTAATAATAATAATAATTTATCTCTTTAAAAATGTGATATAGTTTTGTTGCTTTCTCAACCATAACTGCATTGGCATATTTTAGGGTCCATCCTGGAATACAGTTTATAACTCTTCCAATATGCCATTTTTGTTGTGGTAAGTTATCTTCGTGGATGATAACCATTGAGATGTTGTAGATGTTTAGTTGTTCCGAAAAACCAATTTGATCGTACTTGAAATTCGTTAATATAATCTTATGACCACCTGTTCCAAAATGTCTGATTAATGCTTGTGACTTGATTCCATCTGTGTAAGCTGCTTATTTCGGCTGATAGCCCTCAACCTTAGTGCACTACTAATAATAAAATGCTCTGGAGTTAATGCTTCATAATCGTTTGGATCCGATGACAATGGTGTTAGTGCCCGAGAATTTGACACAGCTTCTATCTCCACTAGAACTGCTGTTAGTTCCTCAGATGTGAGTCTTGCGTTTTTAATGGTACGGTTGAGATGACCCTTAGCCGATTTGACTGCGGCCTCCCAAACACCGGCGAAATGAGGTGCTTTAGGAGGAATGAAATCAAAATTTACAAGTGCATATTCATTAGCACAGTATTTTTCAATTGCATCTTTTTTGAAGATCGCTATGTACTATATAGTGTAGCTCTGGATTTAGCAGTGAGTAAGTGATTAGTAGTAGTGCCTCATTTGTTGATAATAAGAGTATATACTGCTCAGCCATATACACGAATCGATGCGTCACAGAATCATGTATCTGAAGAGACTCTAAATCCGTCGAAAAACAAGACTTAGGCTTCTTAATTAATGAAAGATCCGATAAGCAGTTCAGAAAGATATTCCAAGCCCATTCAATGTTCATCCCAATCCAACTTTAGTAGCCATATTTCTTTCAACAAAATTTTGAAGTTACAACAACAGGAATCAAAATACCGGGTGGGTTGTGAATTGACGATGCAACAGAGAGACATTAGTGATAGATGAATTTACGTTTAGATCCTTTATGGAGTCGTCTTCTCTGAATCGAATACGACTCTGTTAGTTTAAACCCTCATAATTCTAACAGTTGTCTTGCCTTATCTGTGAGAGTTCGACTAAACTGTAAGCACAGTAAGTCGTTTACGTAAAATGATTATTTCAGGATCTTTACTCCATAAAGCAAGATATAGTGCAGCAGCCATTCCATACGTAACAGTATTTAGTTGATAGGTGCGACTACCTTTAGTCGGTGAACTTCTCCACAGAATGTTCTGTAACTTTCGATCATCTTCGTGCATTTCGTACATCTTGACTATGTCCGCAGTGAGTGCAAACCTATCTATCTGAATATCATTCAGTAATTTTTTGGATGTAGTTCGACAGGTGGCGTCAAATACGACTCGAAGCTTTGGTAACTTGTACTTATTGGTTTAAGAACACTATGATGAGGTACAAAATAACGCAATTTGCTGGATTCTTTACAATGCTCATATGACCCAGGGGTATTGTGCTCTCAGTTATGGTGATTTGACTAATCGACGTTCTCGTACATTGAATCGTCGCAATGCTGTAGTGTATGACTCTCCTAAACACGTCGGATCATCCTTGAATGGTTGTTTGACAACTATTCTGCCGCAAGGTTTTCTTGACACGGTTGAATTGTACAAAAGACCGCAAATATGTTGTTCACAAGTTCAAGCCTCTGGGATGGTAGTAACTAAAAATTCATTGGCTAAAAATAAATAATATGGTTTAAGTGTGTTACTGCCGGTTTTATAGCGTCCCGAAATGGTCCAGCCTAAGATGCAAGATGGGTAAATTGGAACCAAAATGAATTTGACTTACAGATAGAAGACTGAGAAGAACGTTTCCGTACCCAGTAACATGTCGATTTTCTTTGGTATATAAAATTCAACATCAGCGAGTACTACATATATTATTTGGAAGATGATTATAGTATCTGATTGATAAGCAATGTGCGAATACAAAAAGGCAATGGTAGCTCGAACGCGGTGGCTCGCGACTTGATATTAGTTTATATTTTTAATTCAATATTTGTTGTTCTATGTTTTGTTTGCTTCTAGACAGCAGCAACTTTTGCGAAAAATCATCTGTGATGAAATTGAAATACGAACAGGAACCTAGCAGTGCTCTTCCCAATTTTTAGCTCCCTGTTGAATCAAGAGCAAAAATTTTTGCTATTGCAAGGATTACGTTATCCAACGTCCCTTTGATAAGCAAGTGGTGCAAAGTCCAATTTTCCTTGCATGACCGAAACGTTGAGCGATGTTTAGCGACTTAAAACGTTTGGCTATTATTAAAACAAAATTGACACGATATGATAGAGCAGGAAAATGTGTAACCTTTTAGCTGGCGAAGTACTACCATGCGTGTTGTCGAGTAACCCCAGATTTTGACAGTGTCTTTCAAAAACTGCGATGCAATTTTCCCATGACGGTAGCGTTCACAATTAAAAATCGTTTGGCTCTTATTAAAACAAAATTGACACGATACGATAGAGCAGGAAAATGTGTAACCTTTTAGCTGGCGAAGTACTACCATGCGTGTTGTCGAGTAACCCCAGATTTTGACAGTGTCTTTCCAAAACTGCGATGCAATTTTCCCATGACGGTAGCGTTCTGAAATCTAGCGACTCTTTCCACCTTTTGTTGGTCTGTTCATCAGACTTCTACAAGATTGGATAAATTGGCATAGCTTAAGAAATTTGCCTGTCACTACCTAGTGGTGTCAAAAAAGCAGAAGCTTTGTCAATCAAACTTCTTAGCCGAATGCCTTTTGGTTTCATATCTGTTGGTAAATTAAATAGTGAATTTATTTCTTCCAAGAAAATTCGTGTTTAGTGGTTATACCGTACCTTCAATCGTTCGAACGCCTTTGAATAGTTTTCATTTGTTACCTAAAACACATTTACAGTTTCTAAGGCAAGACTTTGCAGGCAATTTCAAAAATCGTTGAATTTTTCAATATTTGTTAAATTGAACTCGTGATCAATTATTTGCTTGAACGAGGTAATATGGTTTTGATAATTCGGGGAAGAAAGTTTAAGTGGTGGAAGTTTTTAACTTGATTGTACCACGCAAGTTGTATCCGAAAATGAAACGTTGTTATCTTCTGCCAGTTGCGATTGGATAACCAATTTAGTTGTTATGTAAAGTTCTTCCAGGTCCGGGGTAAGTACAAGTATAATTCATTTATAGCACTTAACTAACTTATAGAAGTAGATTAAAGTTTTTCTAATATTTTAAAAAAATATTTTATTTTATTAGGTCTACAACTTTGCTTCCGCCGTTTTCCAATAGATGTCTCTAGGGTCAAGCACTGGTCAATTAAATCGAAGTGACTGAAAATGTCACTTCTTGAGCCGAATTCTCCGAATTTTGCTTTTCTTTTTTAATTCCAAGAAAAGTGCGGCTGAGGACCCGTCCACGCTTTACTGAGGCTGACACATACATAGATAATACTATTACTCTACTACTACCATCTACATGATTTCTATTATGAATTAAAAAAATATAGAATTTTTGTAAAGCAACTTGTGTTAGTTTACAAAGAAATGGATCATAAAGCATTTCGTGTGTTAATTAAGCATTGCTTTTTAAATTTACAAAGTTGTAGACCAATACTTCATTATTTTTAGTTTCAGCGTGAAACATATGACACTTGATGCAATTGGTTGAATTCCGATGACTTTATTTAAGTCACTTCTATTTAAATTGCTCGTTAGGATCTTTTAACTTTTATACTCTTCCAAAATATTGTTACAGAGTAAAACAGTTTTGAAGAAGTGGACGTGGCCCCTCTCTCCAATATGTTTATTGTACATACATATATATTTTTCTTAACACGTTCTACCCGGCGCATTTTATCTAAGTATGTTTCTATACATTGTGTGCACAAGATTGTTAAGTTGTTTTGTATAACGACAATTTTCTAATTGTTTTGTTTTAGAAAGAACTGTAAAAATAAATTTTATTTATGTTGAAAACGCCTACAACAAATATAAATTTATAATTCCCCAATCTATTTTATTTCCACGGTTCACGCCGCCAGATAAATGAATTTGCCTGTGAACCACCGGTGGTCCACCCCGGCAGATAAGCACAGTGCCTGTGGACCACCAGCTACCATCATAAGAACTCCAACCGATTGTGTGGGATGAAATCAGATGATAACCCGGTTCACTTCTCATATAACGGTACTGTTAAAAACTACTTAAAGTGCGATTAATCAATAATTAAATACGTCACAGGCATTAAATTATACCGGCGAGATGGCATGGGAGAGCTTCAGTGGAATCCGTGTCCAAATTGGACGACAGGCGTGGCGCCGACCAATTATAAGTGAAGTTACATGTCTGGAGACCCGCCCGATCGATTCCAACAAAATTACGTACGTGATATTTTTGTTACTGTGTGAAAATGGGAGAAATCGGACTACAGCTACGTCTACTTCCCATGTAAAACGGTTTTTAATTCCATCTGATTGTTTTCTTTCGAGTGTACAGAAGAAAGCGTCGGAGACCCTATAAAGAATATATATAAATGATGAGTATGTTGAGCTGAGTCGATTTAACCGTGCTCGTTTGTCTGTCTGTCCGTCCGTCTGTCTGTCTGTATATATACGAACTAGTCTCTCAGTTTTTAAGACATCGTTTTAAAATTTTGCAAACGTCATTTTCTCTTCAAGAACTGTCGATATCGGATCACTATAACATAGAGCTGCCATACAAACCGAACGATCGGAATCAAGGGCTTGTATGAAAAACTTTCGCATTTGACGTGGTGTCTTCACGAAAGTTGACATGGATTACTGCTTAAGGTAATAATGTAATATACGAAGAAATTGTTCAGATCAGCTTACTATAGCATATATCTTGTATGGAAATTTTTTACATTTGACAAGATATATTTACGAAAATTGGTATAGATTATTTTCTAAGGTAACAATATAATCTCCGAAAAAATTGTTCAGATCAGATTACAGGAGCATATAGATTCCATAGAAACTGAACTCATAGTTAGTAAAATAAATGCACCTGTGAATGGTATATTAGCTTCGGTGCAGCCGAAGTTAACGCGTTTCTTTGTTTTATTTAATTTACCAAGACCACTTCCGCTCATACAGACGTAAGTTTTTTGTACTTGTCTAATGCCACCTCGAGTCTTCTAATTGTCAAAATCGAGTCAAAACTGTTCATGCACCCAGATATGCCTATTGCAAAGATTTTCAAACTTCCGGTTGACGTTATACCGTTAACTATATATCGGCCAATATGTGAGTCTTAATGCATGTTTTTCTGGCAACAGTGTATTTTTGTGTCTAAATCAGTGGTTCCCAAACTCATTTTGTCTACCGCCCACTTTGAAAATAAATATTTTTTCACCTATTTAAAAACCACTATAATTTTAAATTAATTATTGTGACCTATATATGTATATTAACGGAGAATTCTAAACGAAACTTTTACTATAACCAGCATCTTGAAACCCGAGCGCAGTAGGTAACATACAACGGCGCTTAGGTCTCAAGTTAACTCTTATGGGCTCCACCTGCTAATAAGAATGATTATTGAAACTCAACTTTATAGTATTAAAACAGAGAATCTTTTATTAAAAATAAAACTAAAATAATCGATTCATATATAAAAACTAATGTGAAGTATGAATCTGATGCTGTTTAATAAGTTGGTTAATATCAGGTTCCAATTTACTTAAGAACAGTCGCAAGTCGCCACGTTCGGTAACAAGCAAACGATTTCTATTTTTAGTAAGCAGTGTTGTCACAGCACTAAATCCACGTTCACACAAATATGAAGATGGGAATTCTATCAAGAATCGTTGAACGATTGACCACAATCCAGGGTACAATTGCGAGATCGGTTTTTGTAGCCAAGTTTCTTGGTAACCATTTTTGAACTTGATTTTTATTTCCTCGTTTGTTGTCAATTCTATAAGTTCTTCTTCCAGCTGAGGTGACATTGCTGTGTTGATATTTGAAAACGGATCCAACACTCAGTCTGCTATTTCCAAGTTCAAAATGTCCTGGTATTGTTCGGTGAAGTCAATGTGGAGGTTTTCCAAATGTTGGTAGTAGGCAAACAATTCGTCGTTACTGCATGATACTGATAAATTCGGAAAATTGTGAAACTCACGTCTGCCGGATTCTTTTTGTGTAGAAGCAGTTTGGCTGCGAAAGTAGCAACAACGTTTTTTGTTTTAATTAAATTTAGTTTATCGCCTTGCAGTTGGAGATTCATGTCGTTGAACAATTTATACAGATCTGTCATGTAAGCTATATCATTCTTTGATGTTATGAGCTTGTCTTAAAATTCTGTACCTTTAGTTTCCAAGAACTCTTTAACAGAGTCAAACATGTTGTAGAATCGAGTCAGACAATTGCCTCTTGATAGCCAAGGAACTTCAGTATGAAACAACAAACGATTGAAATCCTCGTCATTAGTAACAGAAAGCTGATGAAATAATCTATCATTCAAAAAGCTGTTGCGGATTTTATTAACTGCTTTGATGACATATTGCAGTGATTGAAATAGTTTTTCACTTAAGTTTCTAGCAACTAAATGTTGTCTATGTATAACGCAATGTACACCAAGGACATCTGGAATTTTATCTTTTAAGTGAGCTATTAAGCCTTTATGGCACCCTATCATAGCCGGAGCGCCAACCGTTGCAATTGAAATAATATTTTTCAAAGGAATCTCTTTCTCATCGCAAAACTTTTCCAATATATTGAATATGGTTTCGCCTTGAGAATTGGCTTGTCCTCAGGTGATCGCACAATGATTCTTCAATGTTTTCAGCCATTTCATCAATTCGTCTTTGCACAGAATTATTACTCAAAGGAATTTTTCGGATAATATCTGCGGCCGGTTTATGAACCACGGTAGTTATTACTTCATTTATTGCTGGCAATATTAACTTTTCTCCGATGTTATGTGGTTTGCCTTTTTGAGCAATTAACAAAGAGATATTTTACGAAGCTCGAAGTCCGTCGCCATCTTGCTTAGCAGCCGACGAAAATAGTTTTGCTACACTTGGCTGAGTTTTATGCTTCTTCTCTAGGTCTTGAAAATATGCTACATTCTTGTCTCTTTTATATGGATGCATTTTATTCAAATGTTCTTACAGTTTTTAAGGCTTCATTGCTTCATTCGAAAATGTTTTTAGACTTAGAAGACACAAAGGCGAGGATGGGTTTGTGGGATTTTCAATGAATCCGAATTTAATGTATTCCGCACAGTATTGCCGTCTCTTCTTTTTTACTTCCGACATTGTTTTGCTTTGAGAAATACGTTTAACTTCGCGAGTAGTGTAAAGGAGGCGTAAGTAATGCTCCTCTATTGCGCGCAAAACCACAATTGAATATAAAATAAATATTACATTGTTTATATAGGAATGCTTAAGCACAATTATTATATAGTAGTCCAAACATATGAATTCTTATTTTTCGTAGAAGTGCATTTGTATAAAAAGGATCTTTCTCCTTTTCGTATTATCCTATTTTTCCCAGAAATACATTTGTAAAAAAAGGATCTTTATCCAGAAATACATTTGTAGGAAAGGGTAAAGATCCTTTTTTTTATTTTCCACATAAAAGATTTAAGGAGTTCAAAAGCTCAAAACGTGCGCTACATCAGCTACCTACCCGACGGCATTTCGCAAATGATAAAATAAATTTTTCAAGAGCTCAAAGCATGCGCTACATCAGCTCGAACCTACCTACCCTACACCTTTGCGCAAATGATTATATTGTGATAGCAAATGCCCACATACAGATTTGGCAATGGCAATAGCAATACGTTTGACAGTTAGTATTCTATAAATTCTATCCTGTCGAGATGCCCCGTTATGAAACGGAGCGACCGATTGACATGATTTCACATTTTCAATAAAATAGGACAGATATGTATATGGACTACGAGAAGAGAAATATAGAACCGAGTTTGAGCAATCTTTTAATGCATATTAGGAGCCATCCATAAATTACGCCACACGAATTTAAGGACTTTTTAACTCCTCCCCCCGTCCTTGTCACAAGTTGTCACATTTTGAACTCCCCCTCCCCCTGTCGTGACGTCACTCGTTTTCCAATTTTATGGATTTATCAAAAAATAAAAAAAACAGGCTATTCTATATATTCTTATATTTATTGAATAATGTTCAATCAAATAAACATTTAGTTAAATATTAAAGTGCAGAGAAAACGAATGACTAGTCAAGAAATAATAGATACCTAATTATACTAATTAAAAATTCAAAACTTAATCATCTTGTGTCCATGGACTTTTGACCCACTCCTTTATATCATTTATTACTGGTAAATCAGGCGCTTCATTTTCGTTCTGAATTTGGATGTCAGGAATATTTTTCGTACCAACATCGTCTTTTTCCATCCATAAAGCATCGTCATCATTTATTAAACAGAGAATCTCTCGGGCACTTCTAGCTGCAATTCTTTGCGGACGAATTTTCGCAATAGGTAACATCTCTTGTTTTTTATGTGATTGTTTGTGTTGATTGGTGGCTTAATGAAGAATATGAAGAAAAATATAGGCCACAATGCTACACGATCTTTTAAATAAGTATGACTCGACACTAGGGCAATAACTATCATATGGAACTTGTTTCAGATGGGATGATGCTTGGAGATTTAAACAGAGCGGGAAACGGTATTGCCCTAACGGACTACCCTGAACCGTTACCCTGACAGCACTTTCCTGGGCGACGACATTATAACGCGAGAGACAATTTTGTAACCTTAATTAAAATTACAATATAAAATAAAATAAAGTACGATTCGCAGAAAAGCCCCAATGTTTACAAATTTATTGAAACGAACCCTGGACACGGCGAGTATACCTCAGCAAGTTATACTTGTAAGAAGTAGGGACAGTAAAAAGCTTCGTTACAACTTAAGTATTAAAAAACAAAGATTGTGTTTATAAAGGTTTATTTTTTTTTGTTTACCTATAAATTTCACATTTGTACATCAAAAATTTTGAAAGGTGATGTCACAAAGCATATTTATATGGATGTAAGAATTGATGCGCATATGCATAAGCGGTGCTCTCACAAAGGTGAATAGCCTAATTCATGGTCACGGTCATCCGATTTGCACAGTGACATACTTCTGACCAAACATTGGTTATGATAGGTTAGAATCCTTAATGAAACTCATGGAGCATTGTATTTAATAATAATATGTTGCTAAAGATATATAAAATTCGGTCAATACTACCCCTACCTGCCATATACTTCATATAAAATTTTCAAACTCTATACCGTATATATCGGTCAATATGTAAGATTTCTTACCAAAACTTTATATTTTATATGCTTTAATTAAAGGCCAAGAACAGCTGAATCTATACATGTCAATGATTTGGGGTCTGGATGACCCTATATAGTTAATTCTGACTTTCTGCCTGATCTTAAGGGACAATACCAGTGTGACACTTTCAAAAAAATTTTTTTTTTTTTTAACTTTTTCGATAGTCTATATATTCAAAAATATCCTGTGAAATCGGCAGGGTTGTATCTTGAATATTTTTTGAATGCCAGCGTTCTAAACAGCGACAGCTCAGAGGTGTATAAGTGAAACTTTAAACGCGTTTTTCTCGAAACGACATTTTTCAAAATTGCTGACATCATAACTCAACGAGAAGTTTACCGATCGACTTAAAATTAAAACTGGGTATAGGTAAATACATTTGCTTTACATTTTACTTATGCTTACGATTTTTTTGATTGGTTGTCAATTTGGCATTAAAAAAACTTCCATTTTTTTCGTAAAAAAACGATTTTTTTTGTCAAAATTACGCCATTTTCTTAATTTTTGATATTTTTCAAATATCGTAGTTCATTGTTTAGAAAAGATATTTATGTTTAATAAACATTTTGAATTTTTTTGTTCCAGCTACTCATTCAACCGGAATCATGCCAGCAGTTGAAGCACTTTTTTTCAGTATTTTCGTTAAAAAAAAAATTTTAATATAGCTAAAAATATACTTTATTACGTTCATAGAACGCTGAAACATTCAATCTAGTACTTTGTTTTAAAAAAATTCACGAAAATCGCCTAAATTTTCATGCGTCCCACTGGTATAGCCCCTTAAACCTTTTAGTTTGGTCAAAATGTTAGATACTTTAATGAAATCAAGTGAACAAGGTTTCTTAAAAATTATGTGGTTTTACGCTGAATATGAATGAAATTGGTTAAGGCCCTGGTCCAAACCTTATCCTTAATATACTCAGTTCCGATTCGATGGTTGAAGTTTTCCACGTCAACTCAATATATTAAATTAAGGTTCTCGCGCGCCAGTATAAGACATGTAATTTAACTAAATAAAATACCAAATTTCCTTTTCATCTACTTATGCATGATTTACTTGAATACTCAATGCTGAACTCTTACGCAAATTTTTATACTCTTGCAACATGTTGCTACAGAATTATAGTTTTGTTCTCATAATGGTCGTATGAATCACCTAAATCTGAGAAAGATAAATATATGTATATGTAATTGATCAGATTGACGAGACGAGTTGAAGTCCGGTGACTATATTTCTGTCCTTCCATCCGCCCCTGAAAGCTATAACTTGAGTAAGAATTAAGATATCTTGATGAAACTTGGTAAGACGGTGTAGTAGAGGTAGACCCTGCCACGTCCACAAAACGCCATTAACCAAAATCGTATAAACTAACATAACTAACCACTAAATTAATATATAAAACCTTTTTTAGCACAGGGGATCCCAGAAAAAAGAGGCCCTTGTGAGCAACAAATTTTGAAAAAGAGTGACTCAAATAAGTTTAATATATGTACATATGACCTAAACTACTAAAGATACAACAACCAAGTTCGCTTATGGCAATTATTATCCGCATTTTTATATTACAGTGTGAAATTGGGCAAAATCGGATTACAGCCAATTTTAATTCCCATATAAAAAAATTTCGGTTATATTTTAAAATTTTCACCTTCCAGTACACAAATCAATAATGAATTAATATATCAGGATATAGTTCTGTACGATTGCATAAATCGAACACCAAAACTGTTTGAGTCCCTAAATACAGAATATGTAAGCCCCAGTTCTTATAGTTGACTTTTTAACGTAGGTACTGATTATGTGACTTGATATTTTTTATTCGGTAGTTCCAATCACTAATCAAAATCATGCTAATTTCTATAACAAAGCCCATGACTCCTGCAAAGATTTTCAATACATCAAGAAGACCTCGTGTTTTCTTCATATCATTAGACATTTCAGAAAATAACCACCTAAATTTCGTGTAGCATCAATGAGATTATCTTGTGGTTTTAATTGTACAAATAGTAGTTTCATTATTCTCAAAACTCTGGAAAATTTTTTCTTTATGTTTAGCAACGTAGTCATTCGCTAGCTAAATTCTTAAAGCTTTATCAATTGAAAATTGTTCAGTAGTATCTGTTGACACTTTTTTAAGAAAGGCTTCAATAAGCTTAGACGCCAATTAATACAAGCCTAAAAGCGTTAAGTATTTGATCACCACTTTATGCCATCTTAAGCGTCCAGACTCTTTAGTTAACTCAAATAAAAGTCAATCAACCAAAGCATGTCTCCAGGTATATAAAATTTCAACTGTGAACAGAATCGGCGCATGCGTCGTAAATACTAACCAGTAAGAACTGAAGCATCAATTTTCTCGATAAATTTTCGACAATGTCGGTTAACTTGACTTTTTAACTTCTTCACCCCATAGCGTCGAATAGTTTCAGAGGTAGAGAGCTTTGATCTCTCCGGATGACATGACCTAGTCAGCGTAGCCGTTGGCTCTTAATTCGGTGAAATACTCAAGTATTCGTCGTAGCCATTGCGCAAAGGACAATAAATGTTCCGCAGAAACTATCTCTCAAAACTCATAAAGTATGTTGTCATCGTCCATGCCTCTGCGCCACGTAGTAAGACGGGAATAATTAGCGACTTATGGAGTTTAAATTTTTATTGTACGATTTCGAAGTTATCACTGTGAACAGTGACGTGGGAGCCAAGTCGCAAATGCGATGACTGTTTGTTTGATGACAGAAGATATATCGTCTTGCCTTCGTTCACTACCAAACCCATTAGCATCGCTGCTTTGTTCAAGCTTGTTTGAGAAACCAGAACTGACGTCGCGATTGTTGAGGTCAATGATATCAATATCATTGGCGTACGCCTACAGCTGGACACTCTTACAGAATATTGTATCTTTTCTATTCAGATCTGCAGCTGGAATTATTTATTTTATTTATTTATTTTAATATGACCTGTAAATAAATTTACAGACATACAAGAAAAAAAAGAACTGGTTGCTTAGGCCTTCGTCCCATTTTTTATAGGTACATGTTAATTTACTTATATAAACATTTCAACTCTAAATTAATTTTAATAGTATAGGAGGTAGATGTTTTCTAATATTTTCGTAATCCAGTGTTGCTAAAGCGGTATGCAAATCAACATTTTAAGATGTGTAGCAGTTTATTAGGTGTTGCATGGTCAGGGTATCATTACAGTTCATGCGGAGTGGTGGTGATTCTTTTGAAAGTAGATATCCGTGCGTTAGTTTTGTATGGCCGAGTTTAAGTCTCATCAAAACAAGTTGCTGGTGTTTTGTCTTAAAATTCGATTTGCTGCCATGTTGTTGAGATAACCGATGCATAGTTTTATAATGAGCATTACTTTTGTTTTCATAATTTGAGACACGTTGTTTTTTGGATGAGTGTGTGCGTCTTTTGCTAATTGATTGGCATTTTCATTACCCGTAATGTTTACATGTGCTGGCGTATTATATATTTTTGCCTCGTATGAGAGTCTTTTTGACCCTACGTGTGAGAATATCGCTAATATTTGCCGATTTTAAAGCTTTTATTGATGAGAGACTATCGGTGCATATTATTAGATTAAAGCCTTTGGGTTTTAATTTTGCAGCTTCTTCAATTGCTGTAATTTCCGAGGTGAATATAGCGGTGTAGCTAGGCAAAATTCCATTTTTGATTAGTTCTTTAGATTCTGTAGTAATAGCAAAAGTGTTTTCAACTTTCTTTGAACCATCACAATACCAAATTAGCCAGTTCTTTTGCTTCCATTTTTGCACTTCTTCAGCATGTAGTTGCCTTAAAGCAAGTGGATTCGTGCTATTTTCGGTAAAATCACTGGAAATGAAAAGAGATTCTGCAGATTTTCAGGGAGGACTGAATACTTTGTAAGTCTTAGCCATTTTGAAGATTTCTGTTAATGTAAACTTAATTTTTAGGTATCTTTTCGAATGAGCTAGAGCCTTAAAATCTGTGTACAGGATGTTATCTGAGTTTTGTTAATGCAGTTAATTTAAAAATGCAGTCTTCGATAGTAAGGAGTTTTAGTTCATAGAGTATGTTTGCAATTGGAGTCGTTCGAAGCGCGAGACTAATTATGTGCGCTGCCATGTGGTAATATTTTTTGATTTTCTGCAGACAGCGTTTGGATGTTTTGCCATATATAATGAGGCCATAGTAGATTTTCCCCAATATCAAGGCTTTCATAATAATTAATAGAGACTTTGTATGTGCACCACTTTTCATGCTGCATATGATTTTGAGTAGATTTATTCGTTTTGAAAAGCCTGACATAGGTCTTCAATTTGGTATTTCCAAGTCAGTTTTTGATCGAAGGCTATTCCTAGGATTTTAAGATAGCGCACACTTTCTATTTTATGATTTTGAAATATTGGATATCGAAGGTTGCAGTTCCGCTTCTTGCATATATGTGTGTATGTATGTGCTTACACTTTTCAAAATTAACAGATGCACCCGATGTTAATGACCAATTTGTAAATAAAGTAGACAACTTTTCCAAATCATTAATGTAAGTGTTTACATCATTAATCTTCGAAACAAAATAGAGGCCATCTGCGTATAAATAGTGGGATATGTTATTAACTTTTACCATTAAAGCATTTATTTTTTCTATTGCAACCGATAGGGGAGAACCCTGTGGTACTTCATTTTCTAATTTTTTTTAAGTTTGATTTACAACTGTGTCATTGGTGACATTTAAAATTTAAACTGCGGGCGTCGAAGGATTTGGAAAATTAGTTTTTTTTTAGGTTGGTAGTACTGTCAGTCATATTTATGTCAAATTTCATGTCAAAATATTCATTAGTGTTTTAGATACGTGTCGTTTTGTGAGCTGCTAAAAGTGAGTTTTTCGTTTTTTGCGATGTCGAAATTTGTTGAGCAAAGAATTTGCATTAAATTTTGTTTACGGAATCAATTTTCTGCTGCGGATACGTTGAGGATGGTGCAGAAAGCCTTTGGTGATGAGGCTATGTCTAAAAAAAATGTTTACAAGTGGTATAGTGAGTTCCAAGTCGGCCGTGAACGTGTCGAAGACGAAGAGCGTCCAGGGCGACCATCAACCTCGACCGATGAAGCTCACGTTCAACAAATCAAAGATTTGGTGTTGAAAAACCGTCGATTAACAATTAGAGACCTTGTTGACGAAGTTGGCATATCGAAAGGCTTAGCCAATTCCATTTTGAAGGATGTTTTGGGCCTCAAGCGCGTCAAATCTCGACTGGTACCGAAAACATTGAATTTTTTGGAAAAAAGGCGTCGCGTTGAAGTGTGTGAAACGATGCTTTCCGACTACCAGGGTGTAATGAAATGCATTATAACTGGCGATGAGACTTCGATCTATGCTTACGACCCCGAAACAACCGATCAGTCGAGCGAATATCGTGCCAAAATAGAGCCGAGACCAAAAAAATCGCGCCAATGTCGTTCAAAA
Organism: Bactrocera zonata; assembly: GCA_037783105.1. Classification (NCBI taxonomy): domain Eukaryota; kingdom Metazoa; phylum Arthropoda; class Insecta; order Diptera; family Tephritidae; genus Bactrocera; species Bactrocera zonata. The sequence continues at coordinate 355,848 of JBAWJQ010000868.1, read as the reverse complement.
ATAAAGATCTTGTTGACTGTTTTCTTCGATTATCGTGGTGTATTGCGTTATGAATTCCTTCCAACCGGTCAACCAGTCAACAAGGAATATTATTTGCGTTATGCGCCGTTTGCGTAACGCTATCCACCTAAAAAGGCCGGAATTGTGGAAAGACAATTATTGGTTTTTACACCACGATAATGCACCATCCCATACTGCCCTCGTAATTCGTGATCATTTCAAAAACTCAACCCATATCGTTCCGCAACCACCGTATTCACCTGATCTGGTGCCGTGCGACTTCTGGCTGTTCACCAAGCTCAAAAGACCGCTCCGGGGACACCGTTTTTATTCGATAGAGGAGATTCAGGCCGCAGCGAAGACGGAACTGAAGGCCATCCCGGAAAGTGACTACAACCAGTGTTTGAAGATTGAAAAATCCGTTGACATAAGTGCATTGCATCGGGAGGTGATTACTTTGAAGGGGATGAAATTGATTTGGAATAATAATTAAAGAATTTTCAAAATAAATACAATGTCACCTTATTTTTTGGGCGCATCTGTTTACGTTGACCATAAATGTTGTGGTTGATTAAAAAGGTTTTGTATAGTTGTAGATTTTTGGACCAACTTTCCACTGATCAAGTAGATTGAGTATAGAGTGAACACATATACGGTCAAAGGCTTTTAAAAAATCAACACTTATAACAGAGCAGTGATTTCGAGTTGATAAATTACTAGCTAGAAAGTGGTTTGTTTTCTACTTATCAGATTATTTTGAAATAAAAAAGTTGTATACGTTTTGATATTATTTTTTCCAACAGTTTGCTTAAACATGATAGACGCGAAATAGGACGCTAATTTTTGTAGTCATCTTTCTTATTCATATTTTTTGGAATACAAATAACGTTTGATTTTTTCCAGAAGCTGATGCAAAATAAGTGCAAAATATTTCTGCAATTTGGAGTACATCTGTTATAATTCCAGTAGAAGATTTAATTGAGTGAATGTAACAAGAGGTGGGATTATCCTTAAATGCTCTTACTATTCGCCAAACCTTTTGTGTTGGAGTGTTTGGGCTGATATGAGCCGCAAATTGTTCAAAAGAATTGTTTTTGTCTCTTTTACTTTTTTGCGAAAACATTTCTTATAATTGAGCAGATTCTGTAAGGTTAAGTTAATTTTAGAGCATGCCAGTATTTCATTTTCTCGTTTCTAAGTTCTTGTAGCCCTTTTGTCCACCAACAGGTATTACGTCTCTTCTTGTATGGTTTAGATTGCGGAATACTTACATTGGCTGCTCGCCTAATAGTTTTTGTTATGTTAGCCGCCTCTTTATTAAGGTTATCAGTATAAGGGTATCTCTTAGAAAAAAGAGGCCAGGTTGCGTTTGACGTTTTGTATCTAGGGTTATGGATAGTACTCGCATAATTTTCCCTATAACTGAGTATTATTGGACTATGATCACTACCGGACATATCGTCCACCATGCTGATATGAGATGAGGATGGAGTCATGTGTAGAAGTTCACGCAAGTGAGGAAAGTTCTCTGATCGCCATTCACTTGGGAGTGGCCAGAAACGATTCTTTTACATATGACTCAAGCAGCTCACGACTTCCGGTCTTTGACCAAGTATCCTCTGGGTAGCCTAAGAACATCCGTTTGAAGGAGAGCTAAAGTGAGAAGGCGAAATATCCCCTACTTAGGGTTGTGCGCTGGGTTTGGGACCCGCCACGTAAAAAAACATCCCCAATGAAAACCAACAATCAGCCTCGGATGAGAGACCCCCCTTTTGATGACGACCATGGCAAACGAAATAAGGACTACGAATTGAGGGCATGCACCTAGAATGTCCGGTCCCTTAATTGGGAAGGTGCCGCTGCCCAGCTGGTTGATGTCCTCGTGAAAATAAAGGCTGACATCACCGCCGTCCAAGAAATGCGATGGACGGGACAAGGACAGAGACGAGTAGGTCCTTGTGACATTTACTACAGTGGCCATATAAAGGAGCGCAAGTTTGGTATTGGATTCGTGGTGGGAGAGAGACTCCGTCGCCGAGTACTATCATTCACTCCTATGAATGAACGTCTAGCCACAATCCGCATCAAAGCGAGGTTCTTCAACATATCGCTGATTTGCGCCCACGCCCCGACGGAAGAGAAGGACGATGTGACCAAAGATACCTTTTATGAGTGCTTGGAACGCACTTATGAGAGATGCCCCCGCCACGATGTCAAAATCGTGCTTGGCGACTTCAACGCAAGGGTGGGCAAAGAAGGTATCTTTGGCACTACGGTCGGTAAATTCAGCCTCCACGAGGAAACATCCTCAAATGGGTTGAGGCTGATCTACTTCGCCGGGGCCCGAAATATGGTTATCTGTAGTACTAGATTCCAGCATAAGAAGATACATCAAGCTACCTGGCTGTCTCCGGATCGAAAAACCACCAACCAGATCGCTCATGTTGTGATAGACGGAAGACACGTCTCCAGTGTTTTATATGTGTGTGCGCTCCGAGGTCCTAACATCGACTCGGACCACTATATTGTTGCAGCCAAAATTCGCACCCGCCTCTGTGCAGCAAAAAACGCACGCCAACAAACACAAGGAAGGTTCGACGTCGAGAGGCTGCAATCACAACAGACAGCCGAACGATTTTCTACTCGGCTTGCACTCCTGCTCTCTGAGAGCACTCGTCAACAACTCGGTATAAGGGAACTGTGGGACGGATTTTCAAACTCCTTACGTACAGCTGCAACCGAATGGTTTTCGGAAAGTGCAAAGGAACAGCTGGTACGACGAGGAGTGCCATGTCGCCGCGGAGAGAAAACAGGCTGCCTACCTCGCAACGTTACGATCGACCACAACACGTGCGGGATGGGATAGATACCGAGCGTTGAAGACGGAAGCGAGACGCATTTGTAGACAGAAAAAGAAAGAGGCCGAAATGCGTGAGTACGAAGAGCTTGATAAGCTGGCCGATAGGGGTAATGCTCGAAAATTTTACGAAAAGATGCGGCGGCTTACCGAAGGATTCAAGACCAGAGCATATTCTTGTAGAACCCCCCAAGGTGATCTAGCCACCGATGCCCAGAGCATACTTAAATTATGGAGGGAACACTTCTCCAGCCTTCTGAATGGCTGTGTACACAGAACACCAGGAGAAAACGAATCCGATACCCCAATCGATGACGATGGAGCAGACGTTCCATTGCCCGACCATGAAGAAGCTCGAATAGCAATTGCCCGCCTGAAAAACAACAAAGCGGCAGGGGCCGACGGATTGCCGACCGAGCTATTCAAACACGGCGGCGAAGAGCTGATAAGGTACATGCATCAGCTTCTTTGTAAAACATGGTCGGACGAAAGTATGCCCAACGATTGGAATTTAAGTGTGCTATGCCCAATCCATAAAAAAGGAGACCCCACAATCTGCGCCAACTACCGTGAGATTAGCCTCCTCAACATCGCATATAAGGTTCTGTCAAGCATATTGTGTGAAAGATTAAAACCCACCATCAACAAACTGATTGGACCTTATCAGTGTGGTTTTAGACCAGGTAAATCAACAACCGACCAGATATTCACCATGCGCCAAATCTTGGAAAAGACCCGTGAAAGAAGAATCGACACACACCACCTCTTCGACGATTTCAAAGCTGCTTTCGACAGCACGAAAAGGAGCTGCCTTTATGCCGCTATGTCTGAATTTGGTATCCTCGCAAAACTAATACGGCTGTGTAAACTGACGTTGAGCAGCAGCAAAAGCTCCGTCAGGATCGGGAAGGACCTCTCTGAGCCGTTCGATACCAAACGAGGTTTCAGACAAGGCGACTCCCTATCGTGTGACTTCTTCAATCTGCTGCTGGAGAAAATTATTCGAGCTGCAGAGCTTAATCGAGCAGGTACAATCTTTTACAAGAGTGTACAGCTGCTGGCGTATGCCGATGATATTGATATCATCGGCCTCAACACCCGCGCCGTTAGTTCTGCTTTCTCCAGACTGAATAAGGAAGCAACTCAAATGGGTCTGGCAGTGAACAAGGGCAAGACGAAATATCTCCTGTCATCAAGCAAACAGTCGTCGCATTCGCGACTTGGCTCCCACGTCACTGTTGACAGTCATAACTTTGAAGTTGTAGATAATTTCGTCTATTTAGGAACCAGCATTAACACCACCAGCAATGTCAGCCTGGAAATCCAACGCAGGATTACTCTTGCCAACAGGTGCTACTTCGGACTGAGTAGGCAATTGAAAATTAAAGTCCTCTCTCGACGAACAAAAACCAAACCCTATAAGTCGCTCATTATTCCCGTCCTGCTATATGGTGCAGAGGCTTGGACGATGACAACAACCGATGAGTCGACCTTAAGAGTTTTCGAGAGAAAAGTTCTGCGAAAGATTTATGGTCCTTTGCGCGTTGGCCACGGCGAATATCGCATTCGATGGAACGATGGGCTGTACGAGATATACGACGACATTGACATAGTTCAGCGAATTAAAAGACAGCGGCTACGCTGGCTAGGTCATGTTGTCCGGATGGATGAGAACGCTCCAGCTCTGAAAGTATTCGACGCAGTATCCGCCGCGGGAAGCAGAGGAAGAGGAAGACCTCCACTCCGTTGGAAGGACCAAGTGGAGAAGGACCTGGCTTCGCTTGGAATATCCAATTGGCGCCACGTAGAGAAGAAACGACTGGCGCGCTGTTATTGACTCGGCTATAATCGCATAAGTGGTGTCTACGCCAGTAAAGAAGAAGTAGTGAGTATATTTGCCATTGCTAAGAATACACAGATTATTTTGTAGTATAAAAATTTCAAACATATTCCTCTGGAGTTGGTATTATGAGAGCCCAATAGTGGATGCCACCCATTTATATCGCCCAGTTTAAAAATAAATTAAAAAAATAAATTATTTTCTCCAGGAGTAGGTTGAAAAAGTCGCACATTAAGAAGTCGCCTTGTATGAAACCTTTTGGTAAAGCTCAACGGCAGTTTACACATATTAGTTTTGTAGGAAATCAAATTCAAACATAACGGCATTAGGGCAGCCCCTTTTCGCGCTGTCAAAAGCAGCTTTGAAATCGACGAAGAAGTGGTATATGTCATCTTTTTTCCACGGGTGTTTCACAAGATTTGGCGCATGGTGAATATCTGGTCAGTTGTTGGTTTTCCAGGCCTGAAGTTACACTGGATAAGATCCAATAAATTTGTTGTCAGTGGGCTTTAATATTTCACACAATATGATAGATCCTTTTATGCGATATTCAGCAGACTTAATCCACGGTAGTTGGATCAATTGTGAGGTCTCCCTGTTCATGGATTGGGCAGAGCGTATTTAAATTCCAATCGTTGGGCAACCTTTCGTCCCACCATATTCTAAAGAAATCTGATTAATGCTCCTTGTCAGGTTTTCGATGCCGCATTTGAAAAGCTCGGCCCGGAAATTATTCGAACTTTTTCATGGTCGCCTCCATCGTCATCCATTAGAGAATCAGGTTCACCATCTCCTGGTGTTATGCGTTCACTGCCATCCAGCGGACTGGAAAGTCTTGCCTCCATAACTTCAATATGCTCCGGATATCAGTCATTAGATGACCTCCGGAGATTCTAACCTTATGTAACCTTCTTTTAGTTGCCACATCTTTTCGTAGAAATTTCGAGCATTACCCTTGTCGGTTAGCTTGTCAAGCTCTTCGAACTCACGCATTACGGTCTCTCCCGCTTTTGTCTGTTATTGCGTCTTTTGAAGAGAAAAGCGTTCAACTCTCGGTATCAATCCCATAACGTTTGCTCGTTCTTCCAATAAGAAAACGAGAAGTACAAGGCAAATAATTCTGCTCTAAATTCTTGTGATAAATTAAGGATTTTGCGGTGTTTAAATGACTTAAGTCCCTTTATAACTCTCCTCTACATCAAAATGGCATACCCTAATATAAATCACTGTAATCACTACATCCGGAAACAAATGGATTAACTCCATAGTCGACGACACCACACTCGTACGCAACCCAAGTCACCACACCTGTACACCAGCCCAACCGACAAAATGGATGGAGAAGAGGATAGCGAACACATTAGTTTATTTACATTCCGTTCTACACTGCTCTGGGTCAACATAAAAGTCAATTGGATACAACAAAGATATTTATCACTACTTTTATTTCGAAAAACAAACTTCATCTCAACCCAATTCTTGCGAGCAGCTTTCGTTCGATTTAACTAGTGATGGGAACTGTCGAATGAAAACTATTTAGTTATTCCATAGTTCACCAGTTTTTATTCATTCGATAGTTTTCCAGCAGTCATTCATTACTAAATTCTTATTCATTCATTTTCATTTGTTCATTACATATTTTTCGTTCGTTACTAGTTTTTTCATTCATTATTATTCATTATTTTTTCGAATTTGAATGATTTTTCGAATTAATGATTTTTTGTGCATTCAAGGGATGGTATATGCAGTGTTTTGCTAGAAAAGCTGTTTTGTGCGAAGTAATTTATTCGTTTTCAAGGGCTTCCTGACATATAATTATATTATATTCCGCAAATGTACGAATAATGCTTAAATTGTGTGTGTTTCAAAATTACGTTGAATGATTTATGATAAACTACCTGATCCCACTGGCGTTGTCCTGCGTGAAATTATGTGTTTTGAAATGAAAGGAAAGTTAAATTTATATTGTGTTAAAAATCATTTATTTGCGATTGTTTTTACATTTTTTTCAAATGTCGGATTCCATTAAACAGCATCAGCGCATGAAGATTGCGAAATATAATAATGGCACACCCAATTTTGAGACGCAAATGATGCGGCGGAAATTTCACTGGATAATTCACGGCTTCGTCTTCATTGTCAAGATGATCGATCGGTTTGTATGAGCGCAAATGTAAAATGTCTTTGGCAATGCCATTTTTGTTCGTATCCCATAATTGATGCTGATATGTTAAAATGATCATGTGCGAGCTTCAGTGGCATGATGATGGACCACATCGTCCATCATTTGATTAGAGTGATCATCATGTTACAGCAATTGTACTTGCTGACATGCTTCTCAAAAAGTTGCTCACACCGTACCATTCAGAATACACAATGACTCAAATGAAGTTGAACCGCGTACATTAATCAAAAGTAAACATCTTACAAAACGCTTGCTGATCTCGTCTCGTTCAAGGCCAATAACCGCCATGTTGTTTTCCTTGGTGGCGTACTTGCAAACATATTTGATCGATTTCACCAAACTGCAATACTCAACATTGATATGAGTTTTGAATGTGAGTTAAACAATAATGGCGAATATGGAACGATCCATGGTGAGCGACGCCTATACTTTGGATATCCATCATTTCTAGTTTGCGTTTCCGAAAGAAAAGCACTTGGATAGTGTTTCGCACCATATTGGCTTTCACCACTTCATATAATTGTGGATATATTTCTGCACAAGGAATTTCTGCAGAAATGATTTTATCAATTTGATCAAACATCAAAGCTGCTGTTGGAAAAGTCGTGCTGTGACATCGTGACGATCTTGCTGATTGATCGCAAATCGATAATTCCGTAATCTATGACCATTTTGCATTGGATGTGAATGTAACACACAAGTCCTCCCGTCCATAAATCCGCACGTATGCTGCATGTGCTTTGGGCTGCCAATGTATGTTGATGGCTTTTTGGCATCGTAACAAATTTCAATCTGTAAGTGATCACTTTGTATGAAACACACGTAAAGTTTTCACTGAATAATTTTCAATAATTTACCTTTTGAATAGCCGAAATAAAGAAAGCAAACGACCAAAATTGAACGATTCAATATAAATCAATTGAAAAAAAACCAAAAAAAAATATATATATATGGAAAAGTCACTTTTTGGAAATTTACGTTTGTAAGTCAGTTAAAAATTCATATTTTCTGAATTTTATTTTTTGTAAACCATCCGGATTGGATTCTCTACAAAGTAGTTCAGACCATTTTTCATTTCACGCAACGGTTACGTCAGCTATAGAGAACAGACCTAACTTATTTTTATATATAAGAATATTGGTCCGATGTTAACCGTCTATGGCGCCAAGGCACACTGGTACAAAAAAAGATACTCATAGAATTTTATTAAGATATCTCATAAATGGACCGATATTTTCGGTATTAACATTTTTTGTTCGTTGGAAACGTGAGTAAATTACAATTACATTTGGTACGTTCTACACTTATAAACACACATAAGCTTGGATTTAGTTTTGTTGCTATATTTAAGCTTACGTCAGCTAAAATTATATTAAAAAACATCTTCAAATAAGATATATGTGATATTAACTCGACCAAAGAGGAAAAATTGAATACATTACGTAAGCCCAAATGTTCTTTCAAAATGCGATAAATCGATGTTTTGGAGATGTTCAATTCAATTTCAATGAATTTGAATTATGATACTGATAATTGATTTTTGATGAATTCATGAACCGTTTCGATGGAATTTCCGATGATCACGGATTTTGGTTGGCCCACATGTTGATCGTCATTTATGTCCTCACGACCACTTTGAAAACGTTTAAACCACTCGTGCACTTTGCTACGAGATAGGCAATCATAGCCATAAGCTTCACCAATTGATATGTTTTGGTAAAAGTTTTACCAATTTGAAAACAAAATTGAATGTTGGCTCTTTGTTGGAAGCTCATTTTCGCACCGATAACACAAAAGTACTGACACTTAAAACGCAATAACTTCACTTCAAATCCATGAAATGTCATGAAGTTCTCACTGGACAATCGATAAAGATAGCTGATGCTTTCGCACCAGTCGACATATAGATGACGCCACCAGGGAGTGCTAGATTCAAAAAGGCCTGTTTACTTTGGAACGCAACTTGTATAATTGAAAACATATTTTGAAGTAATTTTATTAGAAAATCCTGATATTACTTATATGGGAGCTAGGTCAAGTTTTCTCCGAATTGTATCTATTTTAGGCACAAAGATTTACTATTATGAGCAAAACACGCTCTCCTGATTTTATTAGGATACCTGACATAACAAACCTATTTTTGGCATACAGACAAACCATTATAAAAGAAGGATTATTCCTTAATTTCAGTTGAATATTTCACACATTGACCGACATTTTCGATCAAAAGTTAACCTGGGATACCGGGGCTTAAATATAGCAAAGTTTTTATTTAATTTAAACAACTTTTGATCATAAGGTGGCATATACTAAAGACAGTATTCGTGCAAAGCTTTATCCCGTTATATTAATGGCTTCTTGATTTGTGTACCGGAAGCTGAACGAATCAAGTGGAGTTTAAAATTGTGTTATATGGGAAGTGGGCGTGTTTGTTGTTCCGATTTTTACACTGTGACATAAGTATGTAAAAGCAATGCCACATACTAAATTTTGTCGAAAACGGTTAATCAAGTCTCAAGATATGGGATTTCACCAACACATGGGCGGTGACACACCCATCGTCCAATTTTTACACCGGCTTCAATAAAGCTCTCTCATACTTCCTAGGTGGTGAAATGGCATGTCTCTGCCGTATTTAGTTATTGATTTATCCTGTTTAGTAGTTTTTAACCATATCGTTATATGGGGAGTGAGCGGGGTTAAGTGGTTTAGAAGTTATGTACATTAAACTTTTAAGCGGGCGGGACCACGTCCACTCTTTCAAAATATGTTGCCTACAGGTGCTCCTTGCTGCTGTGATCCTCTGTATCAAATTACAGCTTTATACCTTAATTTAGTGCTTAGTTGTTATGTTATATTTTTGTAACTGGTGATTTGTGGGCGTGGCAGTGGTTCGATTAGGCCCATCTACGAATTAAAAATTTCTTTGTACTTTCAGAATTTTCGAGGAAAATATACAATACCAAGTGAAACATGTCTCTCTTTGTTTACATTTTTTGAACAACAGTTCGTACAGATTTGGATCCAATAAATTTTACAAATAAAAGTTTAAATTGTTTAATTATTAGAAATATTAAAGTAAGTACATGTACTTATAATATAAGACGACAACAAAACAAAGAATTTAACGGAATATTGTCGTGTCAAATGAGTAAATATTTATCAAATTTATCCATTTTTATGCTTGATTGGATTTTGTTTCTTGAAATTATTATTATTATTGTTTTAAGTGAATTTTAAGTTGTTATTCACAGATTTTCAGATTTTTAATTGTAAATTTGAATAATGCCACCAAAACATAATAATATTGCGAGACATTCGCGTGCAGCTTCACAGGTAACAGTTAGGAGAGTACAGGAAAATGATGTGCAGTATTTGCTAAGAAATTTAGTTGATCGGCAATGTTCTACACATAGAACAATTTTGCAAAATAGGATACGTGTTTTAAGAAATTCGAACCGAGCAGCGTTCAATTATAATAATACATTTGAATATAGTTTGCAAACATCAGTTAATATTTGAATAAGTAATGTCTGTAGTTTGTGAACATTACAAAGCATTCAAATTCAAAAATGAAACGCCGGGACTATGTTATGCCAAAGGAAAAGTGAAACTCACCTCCAAAGACTTTGAACCCTTTGATTTTGGGAGTTACACCAGTATAAATCATGTTTCAAAATGACTTCGTTTGGTGCGACCAATGTCATTCGTGATAACTTCATGCTACCTTTTAGCTATCAATTTTTGCAAATTTATTTTGTTGGGAATTCCAATATTGAAATTGAACGTCGTTGCTCTATCGCTTCAAGTGTGAGAAGAGAAATTGTTGAACGCCTACAAAATTTTGTCCACGATGAAAATGAATTGGATCGATTGTTTCAAACAGCCCTTGATCGTATGCCGTCGGATGATTATAAAATTGTCATTCCAGCTGATAAAACTCATGTTGGGGAGCACGCAAGAAGATTTAATGCTCCTGCGATTGATTACGATTGTCCGATGAGTATCATTTTAGTATAAAAATAATCAATCCAAAAAAATTAACAGTGATTAAAGTAAGGAATCAGGATATTGAAGTAAACAATCGTTGAATCGCGCCATATTCTCCGTTGTTGTCGAAGGTGTTGCCCACATAAGGTTTGAGTATTGCAATTCGCTGAAATCCATAAAGTTTATTTGTAAATATGTCAAAAGAGGTAGCGATATGGCAGTATCTGAAGTTGCAGATCCAAATAGAAACGATGAAATTATTCAGTATCAAATAGGACGATATGTGAGCAGTAATGAAGCTTTTTGGCGCATATTTTCGTTTCAAATACACGAAAGGTATCCAACTGTTGTTCACTTGGCTGTTCATCTAGAACAAGGAAGGAAATGCAGCGCAACGAGCGGCGTCACCGCCTAATACTACTTTGACTGCTTTCTTTAAATTGTGTGAAGGTGATGATTTTGTAAAAACATTTTGTATACACAGGTACCATTGCTGATGATTGAAAATTTATGTTTTTCTATATCAAACAAAACATTAGCGCTATTGGGCTTAAGATTGCTTAATCGACCTTGCATGATCTTTTTAATCAGCAATTACAAGGTGACCAACGGTATGATCGCAATAAATTAAATTCATATGTTGAATTAAACCTTCCAAAAGTGAATGTTCAGGAGAAAGTAGTGCATGAATCCATTATGCAAGCTTTTTGCAGTGGGGATGGTGGATTTTATTTTTTGGATGGGCCAGGAGGCACCGGAAAACCCGTTTTGTTATTACTATTGTCAGCAGCGGTTAGGGATGGCAAAACTTTTTTTTTATTGATTAAATAATCAAATGATTAATTGCAAGATATAAAAAAATAATTGCAATTAATGTAAAAAAAAATCGATTAATCGATTAATTCTAATATTTTCAAATAATACTAAATTGCACAAAGACCTCTATCACAGAGTCCCAGACATATCCTAAAAGCGAGAATGGCCTATATTTGAAGTTAAGTAGCACAATGACATTAAATTTTTCAAAATATGTACAGCAATCTTAAAGTAAAAGAATTGCCTCTTGCTTGAAAGAATATGCTTTGCAATTTTGCGTAAAAATAAAACCAATAAAATATAGGGGACTATATTCTTATTTCAGAAATTCAAATTATGTTGGTATATACACAAAAACAAAAACGGTAATAAAATTAAAATATCGTATAAAAATTCATTTGTCTTAGCATAAATGAAAATATGTACATATATTCATTGAAGGCAAGACAATTTATTCTCTGTTCAACCAAGTTTGAAGAAAAAGCAATTTCGATAAACGTTTTGTTGTCAAACGATTGCGTTTTTCGGTCGCAGTTGCACCCGCTTTTGAGAAAAATCAGCTGATACTGAAGTAACAAGTAGATGACAATACTTTTTGAAAGTCCGTACAGTTTTGGGTAAACGGTTTTCATTTCTTCCCAAGCACCAATACTGTTTCGACTGAGTTCTAATACCTGACAATTCAAATAAAAGCTCAGTTCATCTTGTAGAGATGTAAAATCGTTGTCCTTCCTCCTTCTTTTGTGCACTAGAGTTTTGTGAGGAGCCCAGAGGTCAAATTCATTCTTTACTGATTCCACTGACGACTCGCTGCCCGTTTCCATAGTATCATCTGCAACTGTTATTTCAGTACGTAAAACTTTATAACTGGGGACAACGCTAATGGGTCTTTGAAATGAATTATTTTGAATCTCGGGCCGAGAAATGTTGATGCAGCTAGCAAAAAAGAATGTTCGATGTAGCCAAATCTACGATCAAACTGTTTTAACACGACATCTTTTAGTTTTTCAGCGACTGGCTGTTTAGCTGTTATTCTCACTATTTAACGTTGCTCGTTGTTTACCACTTAGTTGTACAATCATTGCCTCTATGGTCTCAATATACTGATTATTTCCATGATATCATCTTTTTCCTTAGATATTATCATTACCGGTGCGTCAGAATAGTTGAGGAGTATTTGGTTAATATATGAACATAGTTTAATGAACCGTTCAAGTCGAATTCCAACGTGTTTTCACGTTCAAAATTGACTTTAGCGTTTTGCCTTCAGCTACTCCAGCAGCAGCTTGCATATTTCGAAGATCATCATTAGCTTTAACACTTCTTTTTAGCCACTTAACAATTTCTTTGCATTTTACAACAACTGCATTTACTTCAGGATTGGTCAGTGAGTTTTCACATACCAAATTGAGGGTGTGTGCAAAACAAGGAATATGGCGTTTTTTGCCAAATGAATTATGTACTGCTTTTACGATGTTTGCACCATTGTCGGTCACTACAGCCATTACTTGTTTTTCGTCAATAGAAAAGTCTTTCAAAGCAGTAACCAATTGTTCCATTAAGTTGCTTACACCATGAATGGTCACACCAAGCATGCTATTCATTTCTACATCAGTCCAGATATCTGTCGTTAAACTCAAATATGAAAAAGTTTTTGGCATCGCTACACATTTTTCTTTTTTTCATCGTATATTTTTTCAATGTGAGCCTTGATGGTATTTCTTGTTGGGACTTTGCAAAGAGGAAAATGTTGCTTCATGAAACTTAAGAAACCTTTACCTTTAAAAAAATAAATGAACAAAAGCGTCATTAATTATTAATTTGTTTTGTAATGTATTTTATTATACTTTTAACAAAGTCAAAAGGTAGATTATTCTTGATAACCATATCCACTATTTCATGCTGTAGCTTTTGGTTCTTTGAGCCATGAAGCGAAATGTTTTCAATATTTTGGAAGACTTAAGAAATGAGGCGTTGAGGATTTTTACTGCTACAGCTGGGTAGCTCTCTCATGCTGCTTTCATTCGGTTTCTTGCTGCTGAAGCTTGGCCCCTCACTCAAAGGGCTTTCATTAATTGGTTTGCTGCTGCAACTCGGCATTTCAATTATGGTGTCAGTGTCATCATCACTTAGGGAAAAATTGTCTTTACTCCTAGATTGCAGAGTCTAATTTATACATATAACTAGAAGAAATTTAAAATGTAGTACCGATTGCTCCAACTTATCACCATATGCAGGCTGCAGTTACATGCTTTAATTTTAAATGCTGCAACATATTTGATGTGTTATTAGAAAATTTTAAATTTTTGCAGTAAAGTTGACATTTAACGTAGTCACTGCTTATTTTATTGAAAAATTTCCACACTTCGCTTTTAGCTGGCGCCATTGCTCTTCACACAACAGAATGTAAAATGCGTTTGACTTAACTGTAAATGCAGTGTTACCAGACATTCATTTGTTGATATTAAACTACGTTGACATATTAGAATTTAACTATGTTTACACCGTTTCCAGTTATTAATGACTGATGCGACCAATTTCTACCATTGTACGCTAACTTAGATTAACATTAAATGTATTAAATTTCAAAATGCTGTTTGCGATTATTTTGCAATTACTCGAGTAATAGTCGAGTAATTAGAAAAGGTGTTTCGATGCAATTAAATCGTAAATTTAATGAAAATAATCGATTAGGTTAATCAAATGATTAATTGTTGCCATCCCTAGCAGCGGTACGTTTTCTAAATAAAATTCCACAGGCACTGGCTTCTTCTGGTATCGTAGCCACCTTGTTGAGTGGTGGTCGTACAGCTAATTCTGCACTGAAGCTTTTTTAAATAAACATGTTAAAAGAACACCTATATTGCATCATAAACGTCTGGAACTGCAAAAGTTTTACCGCAATGCAGTATTATTGTGGGGGATGGGTGTACCATGGCTCACAAAAAGTTAGTAGAAGCTTTGAAAAGAATTTGAAAGATTTTCGAGGAAATCAAGCTTTGTTTGGTGGTGTTTTGATATTGCTAGAAGGTGATTTTAGACAAACACTACTTGTTTTTCCAGACCGTGGATGAGATAAACGTTTGCTTAAAAACTTACATATTTGTGGAGATACGTCAAAAAATTTAAGCTTACAACAAATGTTCAACTCTAAAACGATGCATCAGCTGATGAATTTTCCAGACAATTGTTGCAAATTGGAGATGGCGTAATGCTAATTGACGACACCGGATTAACTACGTTACCAACGAGTTTTTGCCGTTTCACTCAATCAAAAAAAGAAAATATTGAAAGTGTTTTTCCGAGCATTGCATTGCAATTTAAAAATCATGCCTGGTTTAGCGAAAAAGTTATATTGGCAGTAAAAAATAAAGGTGTTAATTAAGTAATGGCCATACTACTTAATATACCAGGTAATGTGGTTTCGTATAAGTCCTTGGATACTGTGACGAATGAAGAAGATGTGGAATTATCCTATCGCATTTCTGAATTCGCTTGATTTGCCGGGATTACGACTGCACAATCTTCAATTGAAAGTAGGAGTAACAATGGGAGTGTTTGATTTAAAAGTTGTCATACAAACGTTGGTAGCATACGATGTTTGAAGTTTAAGTAATGAGACTGATTTTATTGCCGCGGTTTTGGTAAACCTGTGACCATGCGTCGCGATAAAATTTTGCGCCAGATTGGGCGAAACAGCTTCGGAAACGTACGCTAAAATTGTTAGAGTGTATGGTGATAGTGCTCTTAGTCGTGCGTTAAGCTCACAATGGTTGTCTCTGCGCGCTCCCCGCCCGAAAAAAGCTCGCATGAGCAAGTCGAAGGTGAAAACGATGATTATTGCCTTTTTTGATAGCCATGGAATCGTCCACAAAGAATTCGTTCCACCGGGGAAAACTGGGAATCAAGTCTACTATTGCCAAGTGCTCGAAAGATTGCGAAGACAACAGAGTGCGCCAAGACATTGCTCGTAACTGGATCCTTCATCACGACAACGGGCCGTGCCACTCCGCCCTCAGCGTGCCCCAGTATTTGGCCTCTAAAGGGATCGCTGTGTTACAACAGCCGCTTTGTTCGCCCAACATGTCACCCTGTAACTTTTTTGTTTCCTAAAATAAAATCGGTGGTCAAAGGAACCCATTTTGAGTCGATTACGGACATCCAGGCGGCCGTGACGAGAGCACTCACGGACATCCCAGTCGAAGCGTTCCAGAAATGTTACGAAACATGGAAAACGCGCTGGAAACGCTGTATAGCTGGCCAAGGGGATTCGTACATAAGCTTATAGAAAAAATATCCAACAAACAAGGAGGCATTGAAGGCGAAAGCTAGGTAAAAGACCGCGGTTGGAATAAGAAACAGTCTCGAAGGCAAGTCTGGCCTTAAGGAAGAAGAGGTAAAATCAGCTGGCTTGGCTAGAGACGAGGAGAAGAACGGCCGGGCTCACTTCGCCACTCGAATTTGGTGTAATGCTCCAGATCCAGTGTATGTTAATCGCATTGAGAAGCATGTCCATGAAAAGAGGCAGCATTCGACGGGGGCGAACCGAAGGCACCCTCGAAAAGAGGAAGATCCGGGAAGCTTAACATCAAGCACGCGGACGACAAACCGACAACGTCCAAGTCAGCGGCAGCAGCTAATGGGATCGCGAAACGGCCTTTGACCGTCGCATTCATAGACCGCGGTAACCCGTTGGCAAAAATGTCACAGGAACGATGAAGAAAAGTGGAAATGAAGCTATTGGAAGCCTTCTTCTCAAAATTGGATGCCGAACCGAGCGCACGCATATGGATTAGTGGAGTCAAAATGTTAAAATGTACCAACAACTCGACGCTAACATGGGTAAGGCAAGGGAAGGAGCGAAAGTGTAGGTGGTGGATCGCAGCAGTTTTTCATCAGTGCCCAAAGTGAAGGTAACATTGTGTGGTGAATCCGTAAAATCCCTTGAAGATGTGTGAAGTAGAAAAAGTCACAAAATTACATAAATACATAAATACACCCCGAGCGTAATTAGCAAGGTAAGATCAGCAATATTTGTGAAATTCTATTTTCCCATATTAATTTCATTCTGTCCACAGATAATCTAACGGTTATGGCAGTGACGGGTACCAAGGACGAGTCTCATTGTATCTAGCTAAATACCACACGACTGCTAGGTATCAAAGGCAATGCTCCAAATAATGGCGGCTACATCCAGTAAAAGGAAGCAGGCGGTGGACTCTGATGTTAACGTCCGGTAGCCTCGACATCAATCAGAGAGGTGAGTATATATTTTTCAAAGTAGACTAGAGGTAGCTAATCGAGGTGAGGACCCACTTTCAGCGACGTTCTAGACATAACACTATACACAAGTAGAGATGCATTGGAGGATACTAAGCACACCATCGTTCTCTGACCGTAGGTACATCTACTTCTCCATTATATCTAAAACAAAGAACAGAAACGAAGCTAAGAAAAAATTCCAGAAATACAAACTGGGATCTCAACAGGCAGATACTATTAGTCAAAACTTTTATATATGCCCTACGATGCGACTCAAGCACAAAACGAAGTAACCTTGGAAGTACGTAAAACACGAGAATAATTCAACTGGGCCAAGCTAGCAGAAATCGTGGATTGTTTGAACGAATATAAAGATCTTCTAAGAATCCAGGAAAAAAGTTTGTAGTTCATTTGAAAAGGCCTACGATGTGGCGGGACTTGGGAAACTAGAAACTCATTATCCAAAGGCCACGCCACGCTCGGTCTAATTCGCAAAAGTAGCGGAGGGTGGACGGAAACCTGGCAGGACTAATTGGAAGACTTAGTCAGTGTAGACTTTCCAGGCTGTAAGGACACATAAAAATCTCCCGGAACGGACGGAACCATTCGAGCAATGCTACAAAATGCGCTTAGTCTATCCGTACCATGACTATAGGCAGTTTTTAGAGGATGCATGAAGTTATGTGCCACATTGATAGAGAGAGGTAGGGTAGTTTTCATACCGAAGGCACGTAGAAACAACTCAACCTATTCAAAAGAGTTTTGACCTGTTAGCTTAAATTCTTCCTGCTGAAAACGTTAGAGAATATCTGAGCTGGCATCCTATACTGCAGGAGGCTAGTCGGAGCCTTCTTAGCTGCGCCGGGGGAGAAACTGAACATAACAGTTCAAGTGTGATCCCTCCGCTTTGCTCAGAAATAATCCATTGAATCTAACGTATACTATCTCCGCAATCATTTGGATACATTTTCGAATAATTTTGGAAATTATTGTATGGAACAGAGAAATCGATTCAACCAGGACCTAAAAGTGATGAAAGAAAGATGGACAAGTGATGGCATATTATGGCTGGACCTTAAACAGATATTATTATAAGAGAAAATATCATATAAAGCGTTTTAGTGGAATATTAATTTTTCAAAAAAAAAAAAAAAAGAGAATAGAAATGATATTTGGTTCCTTGTTTTCTGATATTTCTAGTGTAAATTAGAAATAAATATTTAAAAATAAACGTGTAATATGTAGTTGAAAATCCGTTCGAGTTATATGGTACTAGAGGACCCGTCCACGCTTCATTATGGCTGATACATAGATAATAATATTACAACCATCTATATGGTTTCTATTAGTTGGATTATAACTATTAGTTAATGTGTTAGTTTAAAAAAAATTGGATCGTAAAGCATTTCGTGTGTCAATAAAGCATTGCTTTTTTGGGGAAAATACTGTTGAATTTAGGCTCAGGGAAATCCACCGTTGAGTTGCAAAGTAGGTGCTCGCAAGTTCATAATCCAACAAAAACAACTAATTCTGAGAAGTGTTTAAGTACTCTCTTATCGCAATAAAGCCGAATTTTTGCGTCGGTGATAGAAATATAGCTCCATCATTTCCCACTGGAGTCCAATCGACAGTCATTCTAAATTTCAATCTGTAATTGATCACTTCGTTTGAAACACACATAAAGTTTTCACTGAATAATTTTCAAAATTTTTTTTTTTTAATAGCCGGAATAAAAGAGCAACCTACCGAAATTGAACGAAAGAAAAAAGAATTGTATGAAAAAAGTCAATTTTTGGAAATTTCCAATTTTTCGACTTTTTCTTATTTTTACGAACCAACCATATCAACATACATACATATGTGCGTGCGGCAATCCTCTCTTTTGCCATTCGATTGAATACATATAACACCGCACTTCTCCAAATACGCGCAATTTCACAATTACATCCATCAGCGCTTTTAACTTTTGCCGAAAAACACCTGCATTTATATCGTGATGATCTGTTGTTGATTGACCCTCAAACAAATTATTTTAAATATCGCTCCACTTCGGATTACATGTGAATGTAATAAATAAATCTGGTCGGCCGTATTTTCTCACGTATGACATCGCATCTCGAGCATATTCGTGCATATGGCGAGGACTTCCAATATAAGATGCTAGTAATATCGTCAGACGTCCAATATCATTCAAATTCCCATCATTTGTTATTGCATCACGCAAATGTATGTATTCTTCTGATCGCAATTTACTTTGATTGAACCGGTAGTAATTGAGACGTTCAGTCTATATTTTCGCATAAATGTCCACAATGTATTGATGAAACAGTTTTCCACATCTCAAACTGTAATTTGAACTTCCTTCGCGAATCATTAATCTGTATGAATAATAATTCATGGCGCTGACCTTCTTTTGAACATCAAGACCTGTAAAAAATACGTTTCAAAACGTATTTAGAAGTTTTCAATTCAAAATCGAAATCTTTTATTTAAACGAAATATTTATGAGCACGATGTATATTATGTACCTGTGCTTGGATTAATCATTGGGATATTTATATGGTATCCATCATAGCCATTCCAGTGCAATATAGGATACTGTAATGCATCGTAACAACGATGAAGCTCCGAAACACGTTGTAATTGTTTATTTCTACGGTGAAGAATAATATCTCGAGATTGAAACTGATCGCCAACAATCACAATGGCCACTTCATCAATGGTTGGTGTATTGAACCTTTTTGAATGCTCTCCAGTTGGAGTTTTATCGGCTCTTATAACGATTCTGTGATTATCAGATGGCAACCGATCCATAGCAGTTTTGAACAATTGGACTAATTTATTGTGCTGATGAAAAATATCTTGTAGTTCGCAAGAATTTCTCTTTTTGTGTGAGAACCAATCGTGCAGCGTTGATTTAATTCACGATTTTTATCTTCGATGAAATATATTTGTAAAAATTGATGGTTGGCGTCGGGGAGCGGTAACAATGAACCCGCTAGGTGATAAATTTGACCTTGGATCTGTAATATGTATGCAATGTTATAACCATCAAATATTCCATGCAATCACCTTAAATGTCGGCATAAATTGATCTCTTTTATTTTTTGTAGCGCCGAAAGAAGTCATTTGAAATGACGAATTGTACTCTTGTATATGATTTAAAAAATGTTTCGATTCTGGTGATGTCTCAAAATTAATGATTGTAATGGTTCAGGAGGCGGTTCAAATTCCGGCAATTTTACTTTCCCGTTAGCGCAACACATTCCAGCCGTTTCACCTGAGAATTTAGCCGCTTCACAATGTGGGGATATAACATCCATCATTCCAATATATCCATGTACATTATAGTCGATTGAAGGGTCGTAATCAAATGCAGCACGGAACATATCTTCCAAAACACGACGTCGTATTCGCGTAGGTCTTGCTGGCTTTCTTGCATGATGAGCTTCTTCAAATCTATTTCACTGCGCTCTGTGATACTCTTTGTGACAACACGCCCCGAGCATTTCGAGTACGTCGACCTATGTTTGATTTTGGACGTGCCGGAATTTTCTTTAAAATATTTTCTTATATGATTACTTCGTTTGAAACACACATAAAGTTTTCACTGAATAGTTATCAATAATTATTATTTTAAATAGCCGGAATAAAAGAGCAAGCGACCGAAATTGAACGATTCAAATATGTAATTTACAAATGAAAATATTGAAAAACAAAACCAAAAAGAATTGTTTGAAAAGCCCATTTTTGGAAATTTCCAATTTTTCGACTTTTCCTTATGAAAAGTATATGGTTTTTTTTATATCTAACCCTTTCCAGATCCACAGCGAACAACTTCTGATTTCATGAAGATTGGTTCCGCCGTTCTCGAGCGTTAGCGTTACTAACAAACAATCAATCATTTTTACTTATGTACATATGTACATATGTATGTAGGTACATATGTATGTATATACATACAAAATAAAACGTTTGTATGGGAAAAAGAAAAGGGCTGTTTCTAGGGGTTTTCCGGCAACTTTCGTCATTTTTTCTTACATAAGAACCTTCTCCTAATAATAACAAATACAACACAAAAAAAAAAAAATCAGCCAAAACGGTTCAGCCCTTCACGCGTGATGCCGTGACAACGAAAACGGTTTAATTTTTATATATAAGAGAAGATATATTGTTTATTGATAATAGACTGATTATCAACAATTTATATCGAAATATTTGTACATTATCCATTATTGATCCAATCATAGAAAAAAAGGTAAGGTAGGAGGTGTGTAAATTTTATGAAGTTTATCCCTAAATTTATAAATTTATTTCATTTAACATTTTTAGCCGAACTGTTAAAAATGACAATGTATGGCTATAAACCATCCTTAAGCTAAGACGAATACATATGTATGCAAAGTTTCATCAAATTCGGTTCAGCCGTTTATGAGTGATGAAATTACAAAGAAAATGGCATTGATTTTTGTATATACAGATATCTAAATTTTCACGATTGTGCTCTACTACGCAAAAGAAATATGTATATAATTTCAATCAGTAGCTCCTAAAATACATGTTCTTATAGTCTCATTGAAGACCATTAAAAAAGATAACTTACTGCAATTTAAAAGAATATTAAGTCGACCAAACCGATATGGAGTTTACAATTGAATTTAGGACATGTGGATGAAGGCCCAAAAAGCAAGCGTATTAGAAAAGATCTCCAGTCAAAATGGACAAACCCAAAAGTCGATTCGTTCCGTTAAAAATGCAGCCAATTTTATACAAATGGCAAAATCAACAAATGTTTTCCAATTGCTGAAAAGTATCTAAATAATTTTCCGCCGGCACAAAACATTGCGGAAGTTGCGAATTCCGAGCAATACTATTTCATAATGATGAAAGCTTTCAGGATTTCCTGGAATGCGTCGCTGCTAGAACACTTGGCGGAAGTTCAGAAAATCTATCGTATCTAATCATAAAAATGCCACAACTTTAAGTACGTACTTTTTATACTCTTGCAACTGCTACTGGCGTAGACACCGCTTACGCGATTATAGCCGTATGAACAACAGCGCGCCAGTCGTTTCTTCTTTTCGCTACGTGGCGCCAATTGGATATTCCAAGCGAAGCCAGGTCCTTCTCCACTTGGTCCTTCCAACGGAGTGGAGGTCTTCCTCTTTACTTTCAGAGCTGGAGTGTTTTCGTCCATCTGGACAACATGACCTAGCCAGCGAGTTATGTTAGTATAATATATATAGTTAGTATAATATATATATAACATTTATTTGTGAAATGAATCTTAAGACTGGTTACAATATTCTTATTATGCTTATAAGAGACCTTAATATCGTACATATGTATTATATATCGTAATGAAGTTAGTGGAGGGATCGTTGCCAGACTGTTATGTTAGGCTACGTAACTTCCCCCCGTTAAAATTAAAGTTTACAAGAATTGTGATATAATATCATAAGTAATCAGTAATAGAAATAATACAATTAAATTTTTTAATAATTAAATAAATCAAATATTTTCATATATCCATAACATTTTTAATTTTTTTTCTCTACAATTTTTTTGTTTGTGTTTGTAATCCATTTATTGATTTTTTGTTTTTGTTGTTTTAAGCAATTTCTTGTATGTTAAATTTGTCATGAAATTTATATTTTCTTTTAATATTTTTTGCATGTATATTATTCAATTCATTAAATATAAACTTCGGTTGTTCTTTATGGCGAACATTTTTATAATTTTTAATCTAACCCTTATTCCTGTATTCTTGGTAATTTTCTCTATGCAGATTTCTTTTATTCAAATATCTATTCTTTTTATTAATCATTTTTGTGTATATATTTGTTTTATTACAATTTCCTGATTCTACATTAATTGGTTTTTCTTTTGTAATGGAATGGTATGAATTATTGTAGTACTCAATGGATTTGCTTACTTTTTCTTTAATGCCTAACAAGTTATTTTCTATGTTTAACATCCTAATTTTTTCAGTTAGTGTATTATGTAACCTCTCAATGTCGGCGTTTCCAGTATGATTATTTGGTTTTGTTAGATGTAAATTTATATTTTCTGTTCTGAGGTAATCCCTAATGTTTACGCTTTTAAATTCGTTGTCTGTTATCAACGTTTCAAAATGTCCTTTCTGTGATTGGTATTGTCTTAGTTTCTCAATTATTGTTTGGTGATTTCTGTCCTCAAGGTAGTAGGCAGTAGCAAATTTTGAAAAGCGATCTATAAATGTAACCTCTCAATGTCGGCGTTTCCAGTATGATTATTTGGTTTTGTTAGATGTAAATTTATATTTTCTGTTCTGAGATAATCCCTAATGTTTACGCTTTTAAATTCGTTGTCTGTTATCAACGTTTCAAAATGTCCTTTCTGTGATTGGTATTGTCTTAGTTTCTCAATTATTGTTTGGTGATTTCTGTCCTCAAGGTAGTAGGCAGTAGCAAATTTTGAAAAGCGATCTATAAATAAAAAAATTGATTTTGAATTCGTGTAAATGTCCATATGTATGATCTGATTCTTATCCTTTGGGGTTTCGGTCATTGCGAACTTAGGTTTCACTGGTTTGCGATCGTATTTTATTCTATTGCATGTATCGCAATTATTAACATACTTCTGTATCAAAGTTTTTAAATTTGGATAATGTATACATTTTTTCAATCCTTCATAGTTTTTATTAATACCAGTGTTTCGTTTTTATGGTACATGTGAATCTGTTTAAAGGTTTCGTTTACTGAAGCCATATCTTTTGCGTTGTAAGAACATCTGAAAAATTTGAAATTTGGTTTATTTTTGTATATATCAAAAAATTTTTGTTGTAAAATATTGTATTTTTCATCGTCGAGATCTGTATAAATTCCAATTCTTGAACCTGAAATGTTGCGTTCTAAAATTTGTTCTAAATTATTACTGAGATCTTCTAAACTGATGTAAATCTTTTTTTTTTTATTATTTATAATTTCGAGTTCTTTACTTTTAGTGCTTGTAAATATAATTTGAACAGGAAATCTATTTGCTACTGCGTCTAAAATGCCAATGAAATTGCTTCTATCATCAGCTTGTGGATGCATTGTAATTGTATCCTCACTTGCATTATTATTTAAAGAGCTTGAACTGTCGTCATTACCTACGTTTATTTCATGAGTATCAGAATTGATTCTGCTTAGAAAATCTGCTACGTTGTTACCTCTTCCTTTAATGTAATCGATGTTTAGATTTTAGTCGCTTAGTTTTACTAACCATCGGTAAAGCCTTGGATTAGCATCCTTTCCTTGCGTTTTTGTATACAACATTTTAACGGCTGGTGATCGGACGTAATATTAAATTTAACGCCATATAAATATGGACGGAAATATCCAACAGCCCAGACAATAGCCAAAAGCTCTTTTTCAGTGACCGAATAATTACGCTCATGGTCGTTTAAAGTTCGACTGGCAAAGCAAACGGGATGTTTGTCCTGCTGCAACACTGCTCCGATTGCGAAGGAGCTGGCATCGGTTGCCAACTCAAAACGTTTGCTAAAATCCGGATATTTAAGTACTGGAATTTCTGTAATTATTTTCTTTAGTTTTTCAAACGAATTGATAAAATTTGGATCATTTATATTTATTTTGGCGTCTTTCTTTAGAAACTTTACCATCGGGTACGCTACATTTGCGAAATCCTTAATAAATTTGCGATAATAGCCGCACATACTAAGAAATGATTTTATTTGCTTAACGGATTTTGGAATCTTTAGCTCTAAAATAGTTTTTATTTTATTCGCATTAGGCTTAACGCCTTCAGGTGTTAAAATGTGACCTAGGTATAGGGTTTCTTTTGAGAAAAATTTACATTTATTGATTTGGATTATTAGTTTTGCTTCTCTCAACTTCGCCAAAACGTGTTTTATACTTGTAACATGTTCGTCAAAACTGGTAGAAAAAATAAGTATATCGTCCAGATACACAACACAAAATTTTTTAATAAAATCTTTCAAAATACTGTTAATAAGTCTTTGAAACGTTGCTGGAGCATTTTTTAAACCAAACGGCATCCGAACGTATTCATAATGTCCGTAGGGGATAGAAAAAGTTTTCAACTGGTCTTCTTCTTTGACAAGGATTTGGTGAAATCCTTTTGCTAAATCTATCGTCGAGAAGTACTGTGCTCGTCCAAGTTTGTCTAGTATACTGTCGATGTTCGGTATAGGAAATTTGTCGTCCGTTGTAATTTCGTTTAATTTGCGATAGTCTACTACTACTCTCCATTTCTTCTCGCCTGTCTTCTGTCTTCTTAGGTACGATCCATAAGGGGCTATTATAAGGAGAGTTACTTTCTTTTATAATGCCTTGCTTCAGCATATCTGTAATTTGTGCAGTTACTTCTTTTTCGTGTATTTGAGAATATCTATAAGTTTTTGTATAAATTGGTTTGTCGGTAGTTGTTTTTATTTCATGTTTTGTTATGTTAGTGTAACTTAACTGCTGGCCTTCTGTGTAAATTAAATCGTGATAATTATTGAGAATTTTGTTTAAAACGCTCTTTTCTTCTGTATTTAAATTCTTATACAAATTTTGTAAAACTTTATCATTTATATTCATTGTATTTAAATAATAAAACTCATTTATTTTACTGTACTGATAATCTTTCATAAATTTAATTTCGATGTTATTTATAGTAATACTTTCTTTGTCCATATTAATAATTGCCTTAAGTGGCTTTAAAATATTTTGTCCTAGAATTGCGTCAAAAGTTTTTCCCTCAAAGCTGGTTAACTTCCATGACATTGTTGCATCTTTTTTAAATTCTTTTGGTAAATTGGTAATAATCTCAAAATTAATTTTAGTTTCACTATTTAAAGATTTAAATTTTAATGGAACTTGAATTGTAATTCTTTTGTAGTAAGGTAGTATTTTTTCATTTAAAAGTGAAGTAGTTGAGTCAGTGTCTACTAAACATAAAACAGTATTATTTTCTATGTGTAGCTCTATTATGGGTAATGTTCCCTTGAGGCTATAACATGAAAATTTGAAACTTGGTTTTTATCAATTTCATCAACTTGTGCGTAATCTGTATTCATTAGTTGACTTCTTCTAAAATTTGGACTATTATATTGATTATTATTTTGCAACCGAAATTTGTTATTAATTTGACTTGAATAATTCTGCCTTGGCAAAAACTTTCTATTTTGATCAGGATAGAATTTCTGAAAATTTTTATTATAATTTCTCAAATATTGCTGATTTATTTTATATTCTTGTTGATCTCTGTTATAGTTGTAACTTGAATCTGTATGTCTACTTTGTTTTGCATGGTTATAGTAATCATCATTGAAATTTATACTATTACACTTATTCTGATTACGAATTAAACCTTCGCTTTCTAATAAATTATAAGCATCTGATAAGCAATTTATATTCCTATTTATAATTATTGAAGCCAAATTAGGGTCTATATTATTCAAAAATGTTCTTAAAATAATTTTTTCATTATTTAGAGGACTAAATTCTATTGGTTTATTTACATCGTATTCAAATTTTTCGTTTAATTTGTATAATATATTAATTAACAATTCGAAATAAATTCTAATGCTAGGATGTCGAAGTGCAAACGCTTGCTGGTAAAGTTGTTGGTATGTCTCCTTAATGCCGAAAGTGCCTGATTAGGGTTGCTTTGATTTCGATCCAATTTGCATCTGACGATATAGTACGAATTGCATGTAATGCCTTACCTTGAATTTTATTTAGGATTACCCTTCGGTATACATATTCGCATGCTGTTGGATCTGTATACAGCATTGCCAGTACGGCGTCGACTTCTCGTAAAAATGAAGAGAGGGCATACATATCGTCTCCGCGGAATTCGTGAACTCTGTGTGCATCTTTCACAATGTCGCTCACTGACAGCTGCAGTGCTGGTCGGTTCTCACAGGAACTATTTGGATGAGTTGCCATTGCCGGTTGGTTCTCACTGGAACTATTTGGATTAGTTGATATTGCCAAGTACCGCTTAGTCGAAGTTAGTAATTGAATTGTTGGAGCTGATCATCCGATCGCAAAATTGTTGTTATATACTTCTTTTTAAAGGTGACCTTATTGTTTGCTACCATGTGGTGACAAGAAGGTTATGTTACAACGTGGCGTGTATTATATGTTATATTTTATTTTGCACATTAGCGATGATAATTAATTTTTTTTTTTTTTAATATTTTTATCTTTTTTATATCAGAAAAGTATTTGTGGTGTATTTTTAATAGTTCATTTTTTAATAGTTCAGAGCATATAGTTTTTGCATACACATGTACATATATAACTATGGATTGCCGTGATTAATTTGCAGGTTACCGAATTGTCAATTTTGGGCTTGTATATCTTGTTGATTTTACCTTCATTAGTTTACAGATTCTGCGTTTTGCCTCGTATTTTATTTCAATATGGTATTTGTTTTTTGAATTGTAGTATAAAAAATGTGAATTGCCGAATTATGTCATTTAGAAGCTGCTTTTATTTATTTTATTTTATTTTAATTTCTGGAATTTCGAAGTACGGTACTGAACTATGAATATTAAACACAGTTTTGCACTTCAAAAAAAAGTTATAATTTGTAGATTTCCACCTTATGTAGTTCTTGTAGGTTATGTAGTTAAGTTATTAGTTAACAAAGTTTCGATTTAATGAAATTTAGCTTTCCTTTTTATTTTGAATTTATTTTTTTGCTTTGGTTCAATTATTTTAGATTTTTATTTAACTTCACAAAAGTATTATTTTTGATAGTTCCACCAATTAACTTATTCACTTTTGGGTATAGGTAGGTTCTCTTTCTTTTTTTTTTGTGACCGACTGCGCCAGTTATGTTAGTATAATATATATAGTTAGTATAATATATATATAACATTTATTTGTGAAATGAATCTTAAGACTGGTTACAATATTCTTATTATGCTTATAAGAGACCTTAATATCGTACATATGTATTATATATCGTAATGAAGTTAGTGGAGGGATCGTTGCCAGACTGTTATGTTAGGCTACGTAACTGTCTTTTAATTCGCTGAAGCCTATGCGCAAAGAACCATAAATCTTTCGCAGAACCTTCCTCTCGAAAACTCGTAACGGTGACTCATCGGTTGTTGTCATCGTCCCCACCCCTGCACCACATAGTCGGACGGGACTAATGAGTGACTTATTGAGTTTTGTTTTTGTTCGTCGAGATCGGATTTTACTTCTCAATTTCCTACTTAGTCCGAAGAAGCACCTGCGGGCTAGGGATATATGGCTTTTGGATTTCGAGGCTAACGTTGTGGTTGGTGTTGATGCTGGTTCCTAAATAGACAAAACTATCAACAACTTCGAAGTTATGACTGTCAACAGTGACGACTGTTTGTTTGATGACAGGAGATATTTCGTTTAGCCCTCGTTTACTGAGCATATTTAAATTCCAATCATCCATCATGATCCTTATCAGTTCTTCGCCACGACCGGCAATTCATCGGCCCCCGCCGCATTGTATTCGAACTTCTTCATGGTCGGGCAATGGAACATCTGCTCCATCGTCATCGATAAAAAAAAATACCTATCCCGCACGTGTTGTGGTCGATCGTAACGTTGCTAGGTAAGCAATATGTTTTCTCTCCGCTGCGACACGGCACTCCTCGTAGTACCAGCTTTTCTTCTACATTTCCCAAAAACCAATGGTTTCGGTTGCAGTTATACGTAAGAAGCTTGAAATGCCGACCCACAGTTCTCTTATACCGAGTTGTTGATGAGTGCTTTCTGAAGCCGAAATGCAAATCTTGGCTGTAACAAGATAGTGAGTACGAGTCAATATTAGGACCTTGGAGCGTACGCACATTTTAAACACTGGTTGGTGATATTTCGATTCGGAGACAGCAAGGTAGCTTGATGAAGGAGAACACCAACCAGCTGAGCAACGGCACTTTCCCAATTAAGGGACCGGACATTGCAAGTGCATGCCCTTAAATCGTTATCTATATAACGTTTGCCTGGTCGTCATCAAAAGGGGGGTTTCTCTTCCGAGGCTTTTTGTTTCTTTTTATTGGTAGTGTTTTTTACGTGGCGGGTCCCAAATTCAAGGCACAACTCTGTGAAGAAGATGTTTCGCCTTATCATTTTAACTTGCCTTTAAAGGGATGTTTTCTGGCAAACCAGAGGATACTTTGTCAAAGTCCGGATGTTGCAAGTTGCTTGAGCCATATGTAAAATAATCATTTCTGGCTCCTCCCAAGTGAATGGCAATCAGAGAGCTTTCCTTACTTGCGTGAACTTCTACACATGACCCCATCCTCCTTGCAACCAGTTGCTACAGAGTACTATAGGTTTGTTCACCTAACGGTTGGATATATCACCTAAAACTAAGATATAGCGTTGTTTATATATAAATGATCAGAATCACGAGAAGCTGTAACATGCAAGCTGTAACTTCAGTAAAAATTAAGATATCTCGATGAAACTTGGTATGCGGTTTCCTTAGTAGAAAAAAAATCGAGTTTGTAGAAGGGCGTAATGCCACGCTCACAAATCGCTATGAACCGAAAGATATAAAGTGCCATAACTAAGCAGCAAATTAAGATATAAAACTGTACTTTAGTACAGAGGATTACAATAGTAAGGGGAACATGAGGAAAGTTTTTTGTTTTAAGTGGGCATGGCCCCGCCGTCTAACAAGTTTAATGTACATATCTCTTAAATCACTTAAGCTATACCAACCAAATTTAGTGAGTGCAAATTTTATAGGAACGTGTCTACGTGCAGTGTGAAAATGGATGAACTCGGAGGATAAACCCACTCACTCTCCATATAACGGTACTGATAAAAAGTTCTAAAAGGCAAGCATTAGCCAATGGATTTAGGTAATCTCGGAGTTTAGATATATATTAGATTCTGATATAGAGATATATTTGAGTCTTCTATCCAGGTGAATACCGAGATAAGTTACTTCATTTGCTTGGGGTATTAAAATATTATTACTGCCGGGCACTTTGGTCTAAGCGAAAATGTAACATGATTAAACTTTTGTTCGTTCACATTTATACGCCAGTTGGCTAGCCATTTTTCGACAGAGCATAAGTGTTTCGATAATACAATATTTTTGATGCATTTGTTACGGCTCACGAGAGCTGTCATCGGCAAAAGTTGATGTCAATACATTATTAGCTGTTGGAAGATCTGCTGTATATAGATATATAGAGTTAAGTGTAAATCACTGCCCTGGGATATACGAGCCCTTATCGGTCGTTCATCAGATATGAAACCTTCTACTCTAACCAATTACATACAATTTTTAATCTTATTTAAAAGGTATTCATGCCACACCTTATCAAACAACTGAGCCACGTTTAGAAATATAGCTGAACAGGGTAGAAGACTGATTGGTCTGTATGAAGACGGCTGTGTTAAATCTTTCCTAGATTTATCTATCAGCTAAACTGCGACTTCTTCCACGAAATTGGATAGTATCCGTAACTTAGAATTACATTGAAGAGCAAAGAGAGCACTTTTACAACAATACTTGTAAACTTATCATGTCCTGGTGGCTTTTAGGGCTAAGTTCTTTTCTTATTCTAATAATCTTATTCTAATACATTCTCGTTAGCTGTGCTTGACAGCTTAAAGTTGTTATATGGGCAATTTGGTTCCTCGTCACTTCGACCAAGTCTCCTATAGGCATATTGGAATCAATTGGTGGCTTTATGGATTTTTGGGCCTTCCAAACCAAATTTTGTTTAGTTGAATTTGGACACAGCTTCTTTATATACAAGCTGAGTTGAAGACGGGCGATTTCTCTGCCATTTTCGTCTTGCTCGCCATTTTTCATTTGCCAGTTTTCCCATTTAAAAATTTGTGATTTTTCTGAAACCAATCGGTTTGTAACTTTTGTTTTGTGTTGCTAAGACAGTTGTTATATCACTGAATTCTGTAATGCTTTCGTTAATATCTCTTCCTGTACTTATTTTGTACTCAATATTAATGTATCTACTCAAGTATTATTTATATTTTAGCCAATTCGTTTTATAAGATGTTAAACCCACTTTTTTAGTAAATTTTTTTTTTGAAAAAGTAGGCGTAGTCCCGCCCTCTAATTAGGTTAATGTACATATTTCCTAAACTTTTTCTTTTTTATTCTTTTGTAACATTGTTAAAATGGAAGAAATCGGACAACAATCACGCCTACTTTTTAAATTCCTCTTGATTCGTTCAGTTTCCAGTACACAAATTACGAAGCAGTTAATATAAAGAGATAAAACTGTGTGCGAATAATATCCTAAGTGTGTGCTACCTTATGTCCAAAAATTTACTAAATCCAAAAAAAATGGTTCAAGCACCTAGGTATCGAATATTTGGACCCTGGTACTGTAGTTGACTTTTGATCGGAAATGTTGGTCAATGTATGATATATGTACATTAGGGTGTTTTTTTTATTGAACTATTAATTCTTTTTTAGTCCCGTCACGAAATTTCCTTGGAAATACCCTAAAAAAATTCCCTGAAAATTTTAGCCCCTAATATTAACATTAAAAACTAGACCAAAGCCTGTAAAAATTTTCCATAGAAAATACACTACAATTGTGAGTTTTTATTTTAAATTCCTACAGATCAGAGGTATTTTATGGAATCGCTTTGACTTTAGTCGCATATTTCTCAGAATTGTCCACTTTACAAAAGTGCCCAGAGCAAAAAGTCGTAAGATCGCTGCCTCTGCTGGTTACGTCCTTTGCTTACTAGCCGATCGCTGCGATGACTCATCATCGCCAATACATTTTTTTTTGATCGGCGCAGTTTTTGTTGGCTAGACAAAGCTGAAGTAGGCATATAAGGAATGGCTACTGAGGTGAGGTATTTGTTTCGTCCACTATTTGTTAATATTTGTAATTAATAGTTTGTGTGCAATGGTTTTTTTTTAATTGTCTGTTTTTAATTTATTAATGTTGTTTGTTTACTTTTTGCTAAAATCAGAATACGCGGAGCGAATTAGAAAACAAGTCTGAACACCTTGACCACTCTTAACATAACTGCTTCGCAATTCATTCTGCATTAAAATTCGAATATTCGGAAGAAATTCAGTACTCCCCTCAAATATCGAAACCCTAGAAGAACTACATGGAGAAAATGTGCTAGAATAGCAACAAAGGGCCTTGAAAAGAAGGTAAGAAAAGTATCAGCAATCCTCAAGAACTTGATACTGAGGTAGAGAAGTTAGAAAAAATCTTAACAACAACACATCGATAGAAAAATGCAGAGCTATGTAAAATTCTATCCAAAGAACACACCAATAAAGACGGAAGGAACTGGGAGTCAGCAAACGGCGACAACAGAGGTTCAAAAAGAACCACTGGCAAACGCAACTGACTATCTAGGCCTGATAGAAGACATAAGGAAAATTAAATACGCCGTAAATAGTTTCTCACCAGCTGCAGGTCCAGACGAGATTAATAATGCTGGAAAAGCTGGAAGAACCAATGGTTCAAAGGCTCGAAAATATATACAAACCCATTAAAAAGAAAAAATTATTACCTGCTTTTCACGATGTGATAAGTGTAATTGAAAAGTCACTACATTACAAACAATACACCATGGCTCCATTTCTTGATATATAGGGAGCCCAGATTAGACGACGTGTAGATGGATACAATCAATGCTTAAGAAGAGGACGATTATAGCATTAAACGGCCCTACAACACAAACAAGTTATGTGAGTAGAGGGACTCATCAAGCGCTGAACGAAATACTACTCCAGCTAAACGGTGGGGGGTGAAGCATATGCAGACAATATAGTGTTGTTGGTATCAGACATGTTTCCCTTAACAGACAGTGAGATTATAAAAAGAGCACTACGCAGGTTAAACCTATGGGCTAAGAACAATGGACAAGGTAATAAAACAGAACTGGTGCTATTCACAAGCAAAACCAGAATTACCCACATAGAAGAAATTATAAAAAAGCCTACATGGCTTACTATACCTGCAAGAAAATCGTCAGCAGCAATTGTGGCCTTAAACCTAGTATAATTATGTGGATTATATGACGGTCATTAGATCTATACTTACGTATGGAACACTGGTATGGTGGCCACCACTAAAGAAACAATACAACATTAGAAATTTAAACGGAATACAAAACGCAGCATGTGCAAGTGTTACTGGTGTAATCAAGTCATTTCCCACTAACGCGCTTTATTCACAAAATAGCAGCATGCTCTGCAATAATAATAAAAGAATTGTGTGGTTGGAATCAGAAAAACTATGCACATAGTGATATCTCAATTCAGTGTAAAAGTCAATAAATCAGGCTACATTCACCCAATGCTGGATTTCAATAGATACTTCCAGTTGAGAATACCCTATATACGAGAATGGAGAAGAGGCAAGATAGGGGATGAAGATACCATCTCGGTATATATCAACGGGTCCAAAATGGACTGCGGAGTAGGCACGGGAGTATATTCCGGTGATCTGGACATTTATCTCTCTGTCCGTCTACCGAGCTTAGCAAGAATCTTTCAAGCAGAAGTACTGGGCACAGAAAAGGCCTGCGAAGCTCCATTGAATAACTATGAGATGATACGTAAAACAAAAATACACGCACAGCCAGGCGGCTCTCCTGGCTTTGTCGTCGCCTATGACTAGCTCTAGCATAGTCCTTAACTGCAAGAAGGAACTGAGCTCACTAGAAGACAAGTTCTACCTAGACTTAATCTGAGTTCCCGGCCGGATCAGGAGAGAGCTCAATATACAATTTTAACAATTAGTAAATAACAGATGGAGAAATATAACAAAATGCAATATAATTAAACAGATATGGCCAATATATGACAATAAAATAACTAACGACTTATTAAATAGGTCCAGGAAAAGTATCTACAGATTAACTGCTACCATTGGGCATTGTCCATTTGTAGAACATGTGTTCAAAATGGGTATGTCCTGCAACAACATCTGCCGAGGCTGTGGGAATAAGGAAACAATTTTCGCAGATTCGAGACATAACACTTGGAATCCATGAAGCACCAAACCTTGAATGGATGTCTACAAAAAGTATATCGGACATTAGTAGCTTCATCGAAACCACAGAATGGTTTGAATGAGAAGGTGAAACGTGAGAGCAATAATAAAAAGGTCTACGACTATTGCATAGAAATGTTAGTCAAAGCAAAAGACGCTAATGAACGTTTTGTAATTAAATTTAGGAACCGTAAAGCTAGAAAATATAACACCAATCTAAAAGAAGAAAAAAATTCCAGGAGAATATAAGTACAATACAAATAATACTATAATATTAATACCAAATACATTAATAGTATAAAAAACAATAAATAAATTGTTATTAAACTTACATTCAATTATATGATATTTTTAACAATGTTGTACAGAACTACTTAAAAAAAGGTGCGTGGAGTCCCTACACGCGAAAGAAGTTATACTTTTTAGTGATATTCAGAAATGCTTATCATTTTGTATGAAAGAAAACTAGAGAACTTAAATTCACATTTTATAAATTTATTATGCACATTTTATAAAGCAAAGTCTAAATGAAGGAATTTTGACTCGGAAAGTAGTTCTGTCTTTTCGTTGCGGAAGGGAATATGCAGCGTAACCATCTCTCTTTTGTAATCCATCAACACGCGTTGAAGGCCCAGCAGTTATCGGTGAATTGACGATCGTTGATTCATCAGTAGTTATAGATGCTCCCGCAGGGATTGATGAAACAGCAGACTTGGAATCTTTTTTACCGCGCTCTCTGATATTCCGCAGCTGTTTTCCTCTTCCTCGAATGACTACCAGCTATTATTTCCAATTTCTCCTTTTCCCGCTCTGCTTTCTTTCGTGCTCGGTATTCACGATAATATTGTGCTGTTTTCTCTCCTCTTGAAACACGGGTTGCACTGTCTTTTTCCGCTGTAAAATCAATTTAAAATCAAAACATTAAAATTTTTGCCAATCCAATTGATATTAGTTTCAAGAGCACAAGTTTAATGCACAAGGGGCATCTATTACGGACAATTGAAATATTCAAGAGAAACTTACCATCACATAACCTGGAATCCGCGTATTATCACGTGTCACTTATTTTTTTGTTTATTTAAATCAGTGATGCCCAAACGGACACTACCAAACTGTGTGTTTGTGTTGGAGTATGAGAAAGCTTGCTGCTGTACCCAAAAAAAAATACAAAACTTTAGTATTAATTAATATAAAAAAAATTTGAAAGTGATTCGACAACTTTTACAAAATTGTGAAATTAATGAAATTCCTTATTAATTTTTTATCAATTACAAAAATAAAGACAATTCACGTGTCAAAAAGAAATTAAAATTCAAAAAATTTTAAATATTGAATTTATGTTGAAGTTTTCACCTAAACGGCTGTATCAAGAAACTAAGAATCAATATTTTCATGGTTTTGAACCAACTTATCTAAATCTAGTTCGGAGCCGCAAAACTTTATACGAAGTAAGTCTTCAAGGTGCCGATCGCTAATTTTACTTCTAGTATTTGATTTTATTAATTTCAAAGTGGAAAACGAAACTTCGCAACAATAAGTAGTTCCAAACATTGAAAAGAGTTTCCACATTTCGTTCTTTACTTTCGGATAAAAGTTGTTGTTCAGATTTTTCCAAAACTGTTGCCCACTTTCACGAGGCAACAATAAATCACGTTGCATCTTTTCTAATTCGGACTTTAATCTAAACTCACCTCAGAAGTTTTACACCCAGTAGGGTCGTTATGAATTTCAATAATATGCTTAATTTTATAAAAGTCATGAAATCGGTTATGAAAATTAGTCCGCAATATATCAAGGATTGGTTGATATTCTTGCAGCCTTGCATGGTTAGAATATTTTTTTACAATAAAGCGTGTTCCTCTTAGAACAGTGAGGTCGTTTTCTTTAAAATTATTAATAAGGAAGCTTAATTTATGGTGAAATTTTTCAATTACTAAGACTAAATCGAATATTTGTTTATCGCGACCTTGTAAGGTCAAATTCAATTGATTAATTTGCTCACTTATGTCCACAAGAAAAGCTAGATCTAATATAAAATTTGGATCTCTGAAAGATATAAGAAGTTCTTGGGACTCTGCTGACGAATCGTTTTCTAAAAATAAGACAATTTTCCTGCCCAAATCAAAAACTCGCTTTAAACTTTTTCCACGATTTAACCAACGAACCTCTGTAAACAGTAAGAGGTCACCATAATCTGCATCAATATTAAACATAGTAAAATTGTTAATCAGCGCGCACATGCAAATTACATGCGTAGCAGTCAACAGTCGTTGATCAAGTGATTTTCAAATGCACATTAATTTTCCACAATGTATAGAGAGCGCTTGACTAATACGTGTGAGCGAATCTGTGAGAGAGCAATAAAGTCGGCCGCCTGCGGGCTAGGTAAAGCGATTCACTGATTTAAACCACTATTCACCGTGAACTAATACTATAAATAGTACGTCAATATTATATTGAACACGAATTAGGGGCCATCCATAAATTACGTCACACCTTGAGGGGATACCCTCCCCCCTTCATTCAGAAGTGACATTGTGTGACAAGGGGCAGGGGGGGTCAAAAGCTTTGTGATATCACATTTCAAAATTTGTGATGCACAAACGTGAAATTTATAGGTAAACAAAAAAATATTAAACATTTATAAACACAATCTTTGTTTTTAATACTTAAGTTGTAACGAAGCTTTTTACTGCCCCTACTTCTTACAAGTATAACTTGCTGAGGTATACTCGCCGTGTCCAGGGTTCGTTACAATAAATTTGTAATTTAAGTTACAAAATTGCCTCTCGTTTTGTAATGTCGTCGCACGAGGAAAGTGCTGTCAGGGTAACGGTTCAGTGTGGTCCGTTAGGGCAATACCGTTTCTCGCTCTGTTTAAATCTCCAAGCATCATCCCATCTGAAACAAGTTCCATATGATAGTTATTGCCCTAGTGTAGAGTCATACTTATTTAAAATATCGTACAGCATATGTGGCCTATATTTTTCTTCGTATAAAGCTACCAATCAACACAAACAATCACATAAAAAACAAGAGATTTTACCTATTGCGAAAATTCGTCCGCAAAGAATTGCAGCTAGAAGTGCCCGAGAGATTCTCTGTTTAATAAATGATGACGATGCTTTATGGATGGAAAAAGACGATGTTGATACGGAAGATGCTCCTGACATCCAAATTCAGAACGAAAATGAAGCGCCTGATTTACCAGTAATAAATGATATAAAGGAGTGGGTCAAAAGTCCATGGACACAAGATGATTAAGTTTTGAATTTTTAATTAGTATAATTAGGTATCTATTATTTCTTGACTAGTCATTCGTTTTCTCTGCACTTTAATATTTAACTAAATGTTTATTTGATTGAACATTATTCAATAAATATAAGAATATATAGAATAGCCTGTTTTTTTTATTTTTTGATAAATCCATAAAATTGGAAAACGAGTGACGTCACGACAGGGGGAGGGGGAGTTCAAAATGTGACAACTTGGGACAAGGACGTGGGGAGGGGTTAAAAAGTCCTTAAATTCGTGTGGCGTAATCTATGGATGGCCCCTTAATTAGTAAATAAACACTGTCTACAGAAATGATCCTGTGAAGTCTTAACTTTTCAACGGCCAACGCAGAGTATTTAACCAAAAGTCACACAAGGAATTCGCGGAAACGAAAGAAATAAAGTCACACAAAATAGTTGAGAATTCGCAGAAATGAAAGACAAACGAAAGAAAAATAATGCGAAAGCATACAAACATACAGAAGCGTACTGTACTTACTGATTGCGTTATTTTTGTGTAATACCTTGGAATTCATTCATTAAAATCACCACTCAGAAGTCGTTTTATCTGTTGTAAGCGAGCGATTTTCGAAGAAACATCATTTCTAATATGCCACAATTCAAAATTAGAAATTAAGTTCATAAACCTCACGCTGTCAGATAAAACGATATACCTCGTCATCGCGATCAGAAATGATCCTGTGAAGTATAGTCTTAATTATTCAAAGGCCAACGCAGAGTATTTCAACCAAAAATCACACAAAATAGTTGAGAATTCGCAGAAATTAAAGACAATCGAAAGAATAAGAAATATACATAGCTCCAATACTGCACAAGCATACCCTGCCAACCACGGCTACCCGTTTGTGACAAATATTCCAATACAACTACACATTTTTTTTCTCTATGCACTAACACCAACGCACATTTTCGGGTTATTTTTTGTTTACCTAAATGCGATGAAAAAAAGTTTGCTTCATTTCTTGATTTATTTGAATGAGTGCGAAGGAGAAAACATAATTGTCAATAGTGACAATAGAAAATCCGAGGCTGTTTTTTCCTTTTCACTGGGGTGTTTTTCTACGTGGCGGGTCCCAAACCCAGCGCACAACCCTATGCTGGGGATTTTTCGCCTTCTCACCTTAGCTCGCCTTCAAACGGATGTTCTTAGGCTACTCAGAGGATACTTGGTCAAAGACCGGAAGTCGTGAGCTGCTTGAGTCATATGTAAAAGAATCGTTTCTGGCCACTCCCAAGTGAATGGCGATCAGAGAACTTTCCTCACTTGCGTGAACTTCTACACATGACTCCATCCTCCGATGATATTGATATCATCGGCCTCAACACCCGCGCCGTTAGTTCTGCTTTCTCCAGACTGAACAAGGAAGCAACTCAAATGGGTCTGGCATTGAACGAGGGCAAGACGAAATATCTCCTGTCATCAAGCAAACAGTCGTCGCACTCGAAACTTGGCTCTCACGTCACTGTTGACAGTCATAACTTTGAAGCTGTAGATAATTTCGTCTATCTTGGAACCAGCGTAAACACCACTAACAATGTCAGCCTGGAAATCCAACGCAGGATTACTCTTGCCAACAGGTGCTACTTCGGATTGAGTAGGCAATTGAAAATTAAAGTCCTCTCTCGACGAACAAAAACCAAACTCTATAAGTCGCTCATTATTCCCATCCTGCTATATGGTGCAGAGGCTTGGACGATGACAACAACCGATGAGTCGACGTTGCGAGTTTTCGAGAGAAAAGTTCTGCGAAAGATTTGTGGTCCTTTGCGCGTTGGCCACTGCGAATATCGCATTCGATGGAACGATGAGCTGTACGAGATATACGACGACATTGACATAGTTCAGCGAATTAAAAGACAGCGGCTACGCTGGCTAGGTCATGTTGTCCGGATGGATGAAAACGCTCCAGCTCTGACAGTATTCGACGCAGTACCCGCCGCGGGAAGCAGAGGAAGAGGAAGACCTCCACTCCGTTGGAAGGACCAAGTGGAGAGGGACCTGGCTTCGCTTGGAATATCCGATTGGCACCACGTAGCGAAGAGAAGAAACGACTGGCGCGCTGTTGCTGACTCGGCTATAATCGCATAAGCGGTGTCTACGCCAGTAAAGAAGAAGAAGACAATAGAAAATCCCAAAAAGGGTAATAAAAAAAAAAACGATTGAAAGACGCATGTCGTTCGTGATCGCACCATCGTAAAGTAGGCTCTTACAACAAGAAGGTAAGTAAATTAATTTTGTGTGATTTTTTAACAATATTTTGAAAATAATTACTTCATTTATTTTTATAGCATTGGAAATCAGAACGGAATTGGCAGTAGTAGCAGCAGCAGCTATATCATCAGAAGCGGCAAATATCAATTGTTAAGTAAGTATGTGAAAAAAGTGTGTGTACTTTGAAATTGGACTTCGCAGTCCAAGATAATACGCAAAAATAAATACATACATACAGGGGCGTCGCGAGGATCCAGATCATGTGGGGGTGAGTCCCTTTAAAATGCCGACTCATTTCAAGAATTTGCCGATTTAATGTATATGTTTATAAATATATATAAAAAAAGGATATCTTCATTTCTGATAAGGTATTACGGAGAAGTTTGACAACATAATAGCATAATTCATTATTTTATTCTCACATAAGTATTGTACATATTAGTATAATCATCATTTAATATGTTTTTTTTTAATATAAAATACATATATTGTTCAGCGATGTGTTACGCGGGAAAAAACAAGATTTTCTTAAGAAATTGAATTGCAAAAAATATAAATTTCTGAGTTATATTTTCACTCTGCGATGTTTCAACATTGACCATTTTCCAACAACATCCCGCAGATCGATTTCGTCTACTTTATCCTTTGAAGAAGAAAGCAGCATCAAAGAATTCAAACGTTCATCCCCCATTGTTGTACGCAAATCGTTGAAAACAAATTTCAATTTATTAAAAGAACGTTCACATGAAGCTGACGTGACAGGAGCCCTCATTATGTATTAAACAATTTTGTAAGCAGAAGGAATGACCTTTCTCAATTTGTACGCTACTATAGAAATGTCATCGAAAGATTTACACTCTTTACATGAATAAAAAAGAATTTGTGTTTCAGCAAAAATACAATCTAGATCTTCACTCTTTACATGAATAAAAAAGAATTTGTGTTTCAGCAAAAATACACTATTGTAATATTACTTCTGTTAGCTGGAATCCTGAACATCTCTTGAATGGGTTTGAAGTTTGACATAGTTTCTTGGAAATTATCTTGAATACAATATGTGAAATTTTCGAGGACAATTTTGAATTCTTTTCTATAAAATATCTGGAAATCAAAATTACAAGCAGTTGCTGGATTATCGTCATAATTCTTCGGAGCACGGCGTGTTCTGTGATGTTTCGAAAAGTAATTTTCATTGTTGATCTGACGCTTTTCAGCAAATGCAACTGAACTCGCTAGCAATGCGTTAATTTTTGAATCGTCATTCATTTGTTGGAATGACGCTGATGTGCTTTCAATCAGCAATAATGCGTCAATGACGTTCAATTTCTCGGCTTCCAAACTTTCTGTCAAATTTTTTACTTTAAACATTACATTTTTACAAAAAAAATAACGAGCTAATAAAATCAAAATCCAGAATTTTTTAAGCAGACCAGAAGCTAATGTACGTGTATTGTTATCAAAATTTTCTGAATCTTTTTGAATGACTTCCAAAGCGTTAACAATACCTTCGAAAGAAATCCACACAGCTTTTACTGTTTCAGGCCGAGCAGTCCATCGTGTTATTGACAGGTTTTTCAATTGCAATGCATTCTCAATATCATTTAATTCTTTTCGCAAACTAAGAAAACGTTTCGTACTTCCAGAAAAAAACATACAGTGTTTCTAAAACGTTAAAGAATCCTTTAATCAAAACACTTGCATTGCATGATGTTTCAACAAATATGTTGATCCGATGAGCATGACATGGTATATAAGGGATAGTTTTCTCACATTTTTCTGACAATTTTCGCTGGGTTCCTTTATACTTGCCAGACATGTTTTTTGCAAAATCGTAAGACTGGAAAACAATTTTTTTGATCGAAATCCCCATTGAATTAAGAGCTTCTACAATTTTTTTGGCCAACTCTTCGCCCGATTTTTTTGATAGGACAATATCCATCTTCAGAAGCCGCTCAACAGTCAAAAGTCCATCATGAGTTTGTAGAACATACCGAACGTTGACGGCAAGTCGATTTTGATGTGATTTGTCTGGAGTGGTGTCTGCCATGACAGAAAAAATTCCCGCTTCATTCACTTCTTTTACAATAGCCTCTTCAGTTTTTGCTCCCAACAAATCAATGAATTCGTTCTGAGTGACCGGACTTAGGTAGGTCATACTATGCGGTCTGGTAGAAGTTTCATCCAACCATTTCTTTATCAGAGGACAATGTCGAGATACCAAATAAACAATCTGTCGAAAATTTCCATCGTTGTCTTCCGGTCCGTCTTTGTGACCACGAAAAGCCAAACCTTGCCTTCCCAGAGTTCTTGTGATGTCGATTAGAACCCGTAGAACCTTCGAATGATACTCTCTTTCTTGTGCCTCCTTTATTTTAGTTTCCCTGATTGACGTATCTAGTAATATATCAATGTGAGTTCCTTCATTAACGAAATTGCAGTAAGCACTGAGAGCTGCTCGATGAGATTCAGAAGTAAAGTGCTGAGCCAGTTTTCCCTTCTTATTTTTACCACGACTCTTCATTTTGTGCCATTGGCGAACACCCGTCGATATCCATTCTGGATTAGCGTGCAATTTTCTTACCGCCTCAGGAAATAAAATGCAAGCAAAGCAAAATGCTGCATCTTTATGAGGACTATATTCCAAGAATGAAAATTCTTCATACCATGTTGGATTGAATCGACATTGTTTATGTGTAGGAATATCTGCGTTGACTGGATAGATGTCAAGTATTGGTTGGTATGGTCCAAGAGAAAGCGGTACTTCTTGAAGTGCCAACCAATCACAGCACAATTAACGGCTGATGCAATAATGAGGAACTTACCCTTCTAATGAAATTCCCTCAACTGTATACACATACACTCACACAAGCATACCAATCTCAACACACCATTAGGGTGCGCCGACATATATATATATATTCATTATTTCGTAAATGTCATTCCAAGTAGTCGATATTTTAGAAGTCGGTATTTTAAAAATTTAATAACCGTATTCCATAATATTATTCAACACAGCAATTACGATTCGAGTCATACTCATACCTGACTTCTCGCAATTGCATAATATATTCACCAAACTAAAGCAAATCGCATTATATTCATAATTAATTCAACATTATCTTGATATAGGAATATTTTATCGACTTCAGATTATTACACTAGAAACTCGTTTATTAGAACATTTGTTTATTCGAACACTCGTTCATTTGAACGCCGATTCACTCGCTGATTTGAATTTTTAACATTGCTGTATACTTATATGATACGATATGATAAACTAATCATAATCTCCTTCGTCAATTTAAACAGAACGAGTTTCTTGTGAATATAAATATTGCACATATGAAAGTAAATTAGGAGATAACCGACTTTTGAAAGAATGACGATCGATAGTAAATTCATTCTTCGAACTTAAAAAAAAAAAACATATTCAACCACTGTTATTCGAACATTGTAGTGTTTTAATAATCCTCGTGCAAATTACGAAAACGTATCTTTTTAAGCTTGCTTCCGCAATTATAGAGCTATTTATTGCGTTTTACTGAAGTTAGAATTTTCATAAATGGCTAGTGAATTCGCAATGGATATGACGTAAAAATTAATGTGCAATAATATATTTTGATGAAAATCTTAAAAATATTCAATAAGTTTTGACAACAAATTTCTGGGTACTTTGCAAAATGCCGACTCGTTCAGAGATGGGGGGGTGTCAATTAAAATTTTTCTTTGAACTTTTAATAAATTTTTAAGGTAGGAATTAAAAAATGCAACCCTGCATCAGCTGTTTAAAATGCAACCCTGCATCAGCCGTCGATTGGGGATATTAGAGCAGGACAGATATACTTTTTTATATGACACTGCTGAATGAGCGCAACAGAGATGTATGATCACACGTATAAGTACGTGTGAGAGGAAAATACGGTAAAATATTCGCTCGGCCTAAGACACACTCTATGTGTTTATCCCCACGTTTACCACCATGTTACCCACTGATTATCTGGTTTTTTAGCCGCTCATGGTTGGCAGGGTACAAACTTACATATGCGCACACATGTGAATATGTCCCAAACCAAAAATTGAAACATTGTTCTACAAAAACAACAATAGCATAAACATGGCAACATTGTGTTGTTGGTAGAAAATCCGAGCTGTGCCGAAAGAAACAATCGCCGATTGTCACCGCTTCCCTTGCTACTC
This sequence comes from Bactrocera zonata, assembly GCA_037783105.1. Taxonomy (NCBI): domain Eukaryota; kingdom Metazoa; phylum Arthropoda; class Insecta; order Diptera; family Tephritidae; genus Bactrocera; species Bactrocera zonata. The sequence goes on along the minus strand of JBAWJQ010000868.1, from coordinate 312,188 downwards.
GAACATCTTCGCAGACAAGGTTGCGCAACCTGAATCTATCGCAACCTTTTCCGAACTTGTATAAGAAGTATAACTTCAAAAATATCATTATCAAAATCTTAATATAATGTGCCGAACACATAGAGAGCGACAGACTTCAAGCGACATCTGTCAAATATTAAAATGCAACAATGAAATTGTGTACATACAAAATGGACAACTGTGTTGCTTCTTGTTGTGTACGTGTTTGATATGTCACTGCCCTCCTGCAAATATTCATGTAGCAGGCAGGCTTCACGCCGCCATTTGCAGTTCACTGTCGTGCAGTCAGAGAACTTAAAACATAGAGAAGGTGCAAATTGAATTCTGTATGACGGTTCGATTGCGCGGCTAACAGAGCTGATAGAATCATAGTAGGGAATTCACCATATTCGCTGCTTTTTAGCAGAATTGAGTCCGTTCTCTGGTAGAAATATATGTAAAATGACTAAATACATGCGAGAATATATGTATAACGAGAACTGTTTTGAGAAAAAATATACAAAGTCACACAGAGAATGTAACAAAGCATTCTCTGAGTGACATATACATCCATGCTTATATTGTATTATATGAGCCATTGCCACATATGCGTGATTATTTTGTGTTATAAGAACCATTGTTTTCCGAAAAATGGTATAAATTGTATATTATAAAATTAAATAAAAAGTAATTTTAAATAAATTATTATTTCAAAAATTACATTAATTTCGACTATTATAAAATGAACTTAAATGTGCTCATATAAACACTTCATTTCATTGCTTTCATTTCTTCAAAAAAATTAATGACCTTCATGAAATATGCATTATTTCGTTATCGTTTCCATATTTGTACCAATAGAATTTCTATGGCATATACGTACATATGTACTTATACTATTTCTTTGCCGCATTTGTATGTTTACGAAAGCAAATGCGAGCCACATACGTACATATGTACACACATTCATTCATAATAACAAGTGCCGCATGCATCTTTTTGCATCTCCTTTGTCACAACATTGGTAAAAAATCCAATCTGTGCCGAAAAAAATAAACAAATGGCCGCCGATTGTCACCGCTTCCCTTGCCCCTGTAGCAGCTTCGCCTTCAAACGTGCGTAAATATGTATGTATGTACGTATGGGTATGAATACATATCGACGCAGATTTTTGTCACGGAAAAATATTTTAGACAAATATTATAAATCGACAGCTCATATGTAGCCACTTTTCTCACTTCTTTCTTAGAACAAACAGCAGAAGATGTTCAATTTATGATTTTTAGCTTTTGCCATAAAATAATAGGCAAAAATTAAAAATAAATTCTGTCGAAATTTGAACCTACGTGCTCATCGTAACTCTTCAAGCGATTACCACCAACACCACCATTGACACTTACATTGCGTTGTTCTTATTATGGTTTGGTTATGCATGAAAGAAATATACAACGGATCGCCGATTGTTACCTCTTTCCTTGCTGGAACAGCTTCGCCCACAAACTAGCGTAAATATGTATGCATATGTATGATCTTGCATACATATCGACGCAGATTTTTGCGAGCCACGGAAAAATACTTATTTTAGAATTGACAAATACTGCATATCGACAAGAGCTATATTGCCACTTTTGTCGCTTCTTTCTGCGAAGAAGGACAGAAAGTTGTACAATTTATGATTTTTAGCTTTTGTCATCGTCGCGAAAAGACGCTTGTAGGCAAAGGCATGCTCGGGAAGATGTTACGGCGTACGAATGAAGCGAGGTCGCTTGTGGCATATGCGCCTGCGTTTATGAATGAAAGCGTTTTTGTTGTAAAATTTACTACATTTGGGCTTCGTCAATTCGGCTGCCATATTGACTAGTGATGCTTCTGCTATTTGGACAATAGTTGTTTTTGTAGAACAATGCTTCCATTTTTTGTGCATTATTTGTTCGGCTATGTATACAAATATATGTGCATATAAGTATACATATATGAATGTATGAATATGCAGATCAATGCGAATAATACGTACATACATAAGTATATTGATAAGTGATAAGATCATGATTTGATTTTCTGAATGCGCACATGCATACATTTATGTGAGCAGATAATAAGATTATGATATGAGCATGTGCAAAGACATAAGATTTATATGATAGAATATGTACATACATAGGTACATATATGTATGTATATTGTTGTGATAAATTTAATTTCTATTAGTAAGAAATATAATACAAAAATATTTATAGTATAGTATATTATGTAAAAATCAAATTAAATTATTAAATATGGAAATTGACTATAAATATGATTATGCATGCATTCATACAAAATATCATCTCATGTCATAATTATTTTTACATGTCAATATGGAATTGCTGAGTGCAAAACACAAAAGCATACAAACATATATACATATGTATCATATACAAGCGATCCTCTGATTGAAAGCTAACATGAAGCATGAAAATATCACAATGCTGTTGTTGGGAGTTTCATAAGGAGCATACATACATATATATATGTCTCTTCATATTAATGTCCTTATGTTCTCTAGTGGGAGAGGTTTGTTTTGTACACATTTTTCGCTGTTAAAAATGAAATAAAATATAAACAAGCAAAACGAAATTCTTGTGGGCACGCATACATATATTTATGTCTTCATATTCTTGGGTATGTGAGACAGAGAACATAAAAAAATGTCTTTATGTTCTCTAGTGGGAGAGGTTTCTTTTGTAAATACACATTTTTCGCTGTTAAAAATGAAATAAAATATAAACAAGCAAAACGAAATTCTTCGTGGGCATGCATACATATATTTATCTCTGTTCATATTCTCTGCTTTGGCATATATGCCATGTCATCATATGCCGTAAATACATATTTATTTCTCTTCATCGCATTCTCTGGTCGAGTATGTGGAGAACTGTTAAAAATGTTAACATTTCACAGCGCGAACTCTTTGCTTGTGAGGTGAATTCCCTACTATAAATCTAACGAATGTTCGCTGTCGGACCTGCACCTTCTCTATGTTTTAAGTTCTCTGACCGGACCACGGAAGACTGCGATAGCGACCGCGATGATAAGGTTGTGTTGGTCAGAGGATAAACACACTACCAAGGTCACCATTAACCCATTCGGGACCAATGTGACGTAGACGTCACGACAGCATAGCCCTTCTTTATTTGCCGTAAAAAAAATGGCTAATGCAAATTTAATTTAAAATGCAACATAATCTCTTCTTAAGCGGTACGATCAAGTTTGCGTCAGTTGCAGTTAAGTTTTGCTTGTGAATAGATGTTTGGCGTTAGTTTAGTTTTGTGTGTATATCGAAAACAAGAAAAATATGGTAAAGGGCAAAGGCCAAAAAGTAGGTATACATATATTTTTTACTTGCGTGCAACTAGAAGAAAATAATGTATGTAGTATTACTAAAAAATATGTGTAGACAAATAGTGCGAAATAAAAACTTACAAGTTATTGTGTTTTACTAGTGTCTGATTAAGTTTTTTATTGTTGTGACGTACACGTTACGTTGGTCCAAATACCCTGGTAGTACATATATTGATTTGTTTGTACTCGTATTATTAGATACTTCGAAAATACGGATGAAATGCTGGATTACCTAGAGAGTTTACAGAGTGACGATGAAGATATTGATAAAGGGTACCTATAGCCGCCCGATGAAGGTCAGGTGTCCGATGAAAATTCAGTGAAGAAGACTGCGGCGGCACCATCGAAAATTTAAGCAGGAAGCAGTTGCACGCGCCATGTGATTTAGTGTGTACTACCAACGACGATGATATACCTTTAGACCAGTGGTTCCCAAACTTATTTTGTCTACCGCCCACTCTGAGAATAAATATTTTTTTAGCGTCCCCATTTTTTCACCTATTTAAAAACCACTATAACTTCATATTAATTATTGTGACCTATATACATATGTATATTAACGGAGAATTCTAAACGAAACTTTTACTATAACCAGCACCTTGAAACCCGAGCGCAGTAGGTAACATACAACGGCGCTTAGGTCTCAAGTTAACTCTTATGGGCTCCACCTGCCAATAAGAATGATTATTGAAACTCAACTTTATAGTATTAAAACAGAGAATCTTTTATTAAAAATAAAACTAAAATAATCGATCCATATATAAAAACTAATGTAAAGGATGAATCTGATGCTGTTTAATAAGTTGGTTAATATCAGGTTCCAATTTACTCAAGAACAGTCGCAAGTCGCCACGTTCGGTAACAAGCAAACGATTTCTATTTTTAGTGAGCAGTGTTGTCACAGCACTAAATCCACGTTCACAAAAATATGACAATGGGAATGCTATCAAGAATCGTTGAACGATTGACCACAATCGAGGGTACAATTGCGAGATCGGTTTTTGTAGCCAAGTTTCTTGGTAACCATTTTTGAACTTGATTTTTATTTCCTCGTTTGTTGTCAATTCTATAAGTTCTTCATCCAGCTGAGTTTATTGCTGTGTTGACATTTGAAAACGGATCCAACACCCAGTCTGGTATTTCCAAGTTCAAAATGTCCTGGTATCGTTCGGTGAAGTCAATGTGGAGGTTTTCCAAATGTAGGCAGTAGGCAAACAATTCGTCGTTACTGCATGATACTGATAAATTCGGAAAATTGTGAAACTCACGTCTGCCGGATTCTTTTTGTGTAGAAGCAGTTTGGCTGCGAAAGTAGCAACAACGTTTTTTGTTTTAATTAAATTTAGCTTATCGCCTTGCAGTTGGAGATTCATGTCGTTGAACAATTTATACAGGGCTTTCATGTAAGCTATATCATTCTTTGATGTTATGAGCTTGTCTTGAAATTCTGTATCTTTAGTTTCCAAGAACTCTATAACAGAGTCAAACAGGTTGTAGAATCGAGTCAGACAATTGCCTCTTGATAGCCAAGGAACTTCAGTATGAAACAGCAAACGATTGAAATCCTCGTCATTAGTAACAGAAAGCTGATGAAATAATCTATCATGCAAAGAGCTTTTGCAAATTTTATTGACTGAAAATAGTTTTCCACTTAAGTCTCTAGCAACTAAATGTTGTCTATGAATAACGCAATGTAGACCAAGGACATCTGGAATTTTATTTTTTAAGTGCGCTATTAAGCCTTTATGGCACCCTATCATAGCCGGAGCGCCATCCGTAGCAATTGAAGTAATATTTTTCAAAGGAATCCCTTTCTCATCGCAAAACTTTTCCAATATATTGAATATGGTTTCGCCTTTTGTATCGGTCTCTAAATTTATAGCAAATAATAGTTCCTCACATATTTTCTCATCTTTAATAAACCTCACGTAAGACAACAACAATGCTTCATTAGTTGTTAAAGTGGACTCATCGAGCTGAATTGAGAATTGGCTTGTCCTCAGGTGATCGCACAATGATTCTTCAATGTTTTCAGCCATTTCATTAATTCGCCTTTGCTCAGAATTATTACTCAAAGGAATTTTTCGAATAATATCTGCGGACGGTTTATGACGCTCGGTAGTTATTACTTCATTTATTGCTGGCAATATTAACTCTTCTCCGATGTTATGTGGTTTGCCTTTTTGAGCAATTAACAAAGAGATATTGTACAAAGCTCGAAGTCCGTCGTCATCTTGCTTAGCAGCCGCCGAAAATAGTTTTGCTACACTTGGCTGAGTATTATGCTTCTTCTCTAGGTCTTGAAGATGTGCTACATTCTTGTCTCTCTCATCTGGATGCATTTTATTCAAATGATCTTGCAATCTTGAAGGCTTCATTACTCATTCGAAAATGTTTTAAGACATAGAAGACACAAAGGTGAGGACGGGTTTGTGGGATTTTCAATGAATCAGAATTTAATGTATTCCGCATAGTATTGCCGTCTCTTCTTTTTTACTTCCGACATTGTTTTGCTTTGAGAAATACGTTTAACTTCGCGAGTAGTGTAAAGGAGGCGAAAGTAATGAATGTAAAATAAATATTACATTGTTTATATAGGAATGCTTAAGCACAATTATTATATAGTAGTCCAAAAATATATATAATACCCAACGATTACCCTCCTCCCGCCTAACCGACGCGAGGGGCGCAATCCGCGAACGAGCGGAATTAGCCGAGTCATAAAAGGCAAGAGAATTTTAAGCGTTGCGATCTTAAGCTGCTCGGCTACAGAAACAAAAATTTCAACAGCCAAAATTAAGAATTAAACTTTAGTTTATAATTTTCAAATGTTACTTGTTAAGAGTAGATAAGATAGTTTTTTTAATGGTAAAGAGTAAGATGTTAGATCAAATGTACTGGAATGAGATTGAAATCATGACATATACGGCGGAATGGTTCGTTTAACTCAAAATTTGTTCTAGAAAATTTTAAAAGTAAGGGTCTAAGCTGCCTGCTCTTCGGCAGTGACCATTTCCCTATAATAATTACTCTCTTCCCTGACAATAACACTGAAATAGTCCCAAAGCGCCCCAAATTCAATTTAAATAAATCAAACTGGACCCAGTTTCGCCTCCTAGCAAGCCATTTTAGCAACAATAGACCGGTTAGCACAAATATCAACAAAGAAACTGCAAACATCCACAGGATCTTACTTCAAGCTGCCAATGAATCCATACCCCAAACATCAAGCAAAAGAAAATATACAGTCCCGTGGTGGAACAACACACTACAAGAACTAAAAATATTAAAAAATCACCATTGGAACAAATTAAAAAGAAACATCTCGAACGACAATATAATTCAATATAAAAAGGCTCAAGCAAAATTCAGGCGAAACATAAAGTTAGCAAAAGCAGAGTCTATTAGTCAATTCACTTCAAATATTAGTCCGCACACACAACCAGGAAAAGTATGGGCAACCATTCGCTCCTTCTGCGGACTAAAACCCAGATCGTCAATTCATTGTATCGATATCCAACTCTTAAATGGAAATACAACTACAGAAAAAGCGGAAATTGCGAATATATTTGGACAATTTTGATCGAAAGAAGCACAAAACCGTAACTTCTCGTCAACATTTCAGCAATGTAAACAAGACACCCTCAAAGGGACATACACCCTAATACCCAGCAAATCTGCTTCTTTTAATGAAGAAAAAATCAGCTATTTGGAGTTAGAGATTGCACTAAATAGACTCAAAGGCAAAACACCCGGTCTTGACCGTATATCTTACCAAATGTTACAACACCTATCAAAAACCGTAAAACACCGGCTCCTTGATCTGTTCAACAATATATTCAATCAATACTTACCGCAGATATACAAAAATAGTACGGTAATCCCCATACTAAAACCAGATCTCGATAAAACCTAAATTAAATCATACCGACCTATTTCTCTCAATCCATGCTGCTCAAAAGTACTAGACAAGATCATCGCCAATAGATTATGGTGGTTCGTCGCCACAGACAAACTCATACATAGTCATCAGATGGGGTTCAGGAAGGGAAAATCAGTGTCTGATTTCCTAGTATATCTAGACTATCAGATCACTCAATCCCTATCGGCCAAAAAACACCTATCAATCGTCTCTCTAGACTTCTCCAAAGCCTTTGACAAAGTGGGATTACACTCCATTTTGGACCAAATTAGACTCTGGAATATCGGCCCAAAAATTTTCCGATACATAAAGAATTATCTGACCAACAGAACCATCAAAATAAAAATAGATTCACATTATTCTCAACAATATCCCCTACAGAATGGTATCCCACAGGGATCACCATTATCCGTTATACTCTTCCTCATTGCTTACAATAAGCTTAGTAATATCATTTCCCTTCACAAGGAATTAAACTTCCTGGCATACGCTGACGACTTCATTATTATAAAAAAAATGAACAGATTTAAAAACACCCCGATAGATCTCAGCAACCTACACAACGACATTACCAACTGGTCCCAATATTCAGGGGCCCAACTATCACTACAAAAATGCAAACACATCCACATATGTAAAAAGCACAACTGCCAGGTTAACACCCTCTGCAACAACATCAACATAAGCTCTGTTAACAACCTAAAAATACTCGGACTTATATTTAATAATAGATACAAATGGAGTAGCCACATCGACTACCTACATCTGCACTTAAAAAACGACTCGACATCATAAAATGCCTCGGAAGTACAAAATACAATTGCAACACAGTGTCATTACTATTAGTAGTAAAAGCGTTGGTTATATCAAAAATCAACTACGGCATATACCTATACGCATACGCGCCAAAATCGTCTACAAGAAAGCTGAATTCAATCATCAATTATAGCATACGCACAGCCCTTGGCGATTTCAAAACAACCCCAATCATATCCCTTAACTCCGAGGCCAATATCCTACCGTTGAACACCAATAGAGATTTTAATACAGCTACACTTATAAAATCGGTCATAATCAACGATTACTCCCCTCTTCCCATGCTCCTATCCAAAAATCCTCAAAAAATAATTAATAAAACTCCATCCTGCCTAAATAGGATAACAAACTTAGCAAAACAATTCGACATCCCATTAAATTTTAAACCTTACAAAAACTCCAAAACTCCGCACTTGAAACTGGATCACTCAACAATAAACACAAATCTAGTCCATTTCAAAAAAAAACGTTACTCCTAGTGGAGGAAAGCATTTTTACACAATTATCGAAAAACTCCGTAATTTCAACTTCCTATACACGGACGGTTCCAAAATCAACACTAAAGTTAGCTACAGCATAATTCAAAACAAAAAAATTATAAAAATCGCACACCTACCCATCTACAGCTCAAATTTCTCTGCCGAACTAATAGCCATTCACGAAGCTATCAAATACGCCACGAAGTTACCAGGCAAATTCGCACTGACTCCCTCTCTTCTATTGACTCAATAAAAAACCTAAACAACCAAGACTTCTACTCCAACTCAATTCGTAGGTCTCTACTAGAAAAACCAAATAAGCTAAAATTAATTTGGATCCCGGGTCACGTACAGATACCCGGCAACGAATGTGCCGACATAGCAGCTAAAAATGCTATAAACGCACCACTCACAATTACACCCAATGTAGTCTTCTCGGACATAAAATGCTTTTTAAAATCATACTTCCTCCAAAAACACCAAAATGATAACAACAATCATTCACAATGGTACTCAACTATATCACAAAACTCCAAGACAATCAACGACTACTTAAAAATCAGTACAACCTCTCTGACTAGAAAAGACCAAACAAAAATTATAAGACTAAGACTAGGACACAATAATCTCACACAAAAATTGACAAAAGAATGTCCAACATCTGTAAATTTTGCAATAGTCAAACAATCAGTACCCAACACATCCTTGATACATGCACATTCTTCGACACCTACCGACTTTCACTTCCAAACTCAACACCTTCAGAGCTACTCAAAACCCCTTAACTTAATAACTTAATAACACTAATAACTTATTTAAAGTTTTGTAATATATATAATCAAATATGAACATACTATTATTTCGCAGCATACTGTATAATTAACATCAATCACTCTTACCACTCACACTAACATTCTTAACGTCACCTAAATTATTTGCACTACTGTATGTACCTATATTCATATTAGCTTAAGGCCCCAGATGCCATAGCTTCTACTTTATATATTGTTCTGTAATTTAGTTATAGTTTCAATATTCTTGTAAATAAATAAATAAGAGTGATTGGCTACAGACTGACCCATTCATGAGTTTTACAAGAAATATTATACCAAGCATCTCCCTACGATTAGCGAGTGTCGGGAGATTTATAAGTTTTAAGCGGTTAGTGTAAGGGGGAAGATTTAAACTGGAATCCCAATGCAAATGATTGAAGGCAAAAAGTAAAAATTGTTTTTGAACGAACTCTAACTTATCTGAATGGACTTGGTAACTAGGGTTCCAAACCACAGAAGCATACTCTGATATAGGCCTCACCAGAGATGTAAAAAGAATTTTTGTAGCAAGCGGATCTCTAAATTCTTTAGACCAACGTTTAACAAAACTAAGAGCGCCTTTAGCTTTGAAAACCGTGGAAGATGCGTGAAGATTAAAATTGAGTTTGGGGTCCATAGTTACACCCAGATCAACAAAACTGCATACTTGTTCCAACCTAAAGTTTTGTATTGCGTATGAAGTAGGGTCTACAGATCTACGTGAAAAGCACATCGTTTTACATTTTTTAAGGTTCAATGGCATGTCATTTCTATCACACCAAGAAACTAGGTTGTTTAAGTCTGTTTGCAACTGACATCTTTCGCTGTTTGAAGTATACGTTTTAAAAAGTTTTACATCTTCAGCATATAATAAAACTTTTGAAAACTTAACAACAGATGATATGTCATCAATAAATAACAAAAACAGAATTGTGTTACCAAGATAAGAAGCAACCCATTTTAGAAATATTGGTTGAAAACCAAGAAGATCAAGTTTATGCAAAAGAATTGAATGGTTTACTTTATCAAAAGCTTTACTAAAATCTGTGTATATGACATCAGTATTCTTATTCTCCCTAAAGGCCGTTGATACATGTGATACAAATTGAAACAAATTAGTTATTGTAGATTTCCCTTTACTTAGTGGAGAGATCCGGAAGGTTATGTCGTCTGTTATAATTGCTTCAAAAAGTTTAGGTATTGCAGACAACTTTGCTATTCCCCTATAGTTTTCAATAGATGACCTAAATCCATTCTTATGCAAAGGAATTATAAATGACTTTTTCCATATGGATGGAAATAAGCCTTGCATAAGAGATGAATTAAATAGTTTTGTTAGGGGTTGGTATATATACTTGGCACATTTCTTAAGAAAGCATGAGGGAATCATATCTGGGTCATAATTGTATGATTGTTCTAACATATTTAACTGATATAAGACGTCTGCTTCGGAAATGGTAGGTGCATTAATGACAGAAATCGGACATAACTTGTGCTGAAGCGGAACATTTTTTTGGAGATTTTGGAGAGTAATTGGACTTAAAGAATTCAGCGAACATATTAGAAATGGTGTGGTTGTCACTAGACATACTAGACTTATATTTCATAGCGGACGGAAAATTAGAAATTCTGCGTTTGAAGTTGACGAAACCATAGAATAATTTTGGATTACGTATAATGTTATTTTTTACTTTATTAATATAATTATTATACAGTGGAACTTCCTTATAGTGAATTCGCAGGGGACCTGAAAATCGCTTCACTATATGGAGACTTCATTATATAGAAATTCATTTTTTTCTTTTTTAATTTTATTTAAAATAATCAGTAAGTTTGGTTTGAATTACATTCTTCCATTTTTCATTTTCAACAAAAGCTTCCAAATCATTTAGACAGTTAAAAACATTAATCGGTACGTCACTTTTCATCTCCACAAAGGTTCTAATACAGTTAATGGAAGAAGAAACTTGTCCTAATGTAGGTAATGCCTCATCAGTATCTGCCATTTCTTCTTCAGTGTCGAAATCGAATTCATCGATATCTAAAAAGGAAAAAAAAGGAATTATGTTTATTACCTAAATATTTGTTTGGTTAGAACAAAAATAAATATTCACCAGGTACAGCTGGAACTCCGCGACTTTCTAGAACGCTGCTGAGGATATCTTCCTCGGACGGGTTTTCCGAGGTCGGCACATCAATATCAACATTGACATAGTCCTCAAATGATGCCACGATATTTGTCACTTTTTTAAATGAAGACTGCAAAGCAGCCAAATCCGCTATTGAAAGGTCTTCTTCATCCCACTGCTCAGATGGATTCTGCATGGCATCTTTTGAAAATCCTGCCTTTCTAAAACAGTTGGCAATTGTTTCTGGTTTAACATAGACATCCCATACAGTGCTTAAATTTCGAATGGCGTGGAGTAAGTCTATGGTAAAAACAGAAGTTCCCCCATCCAGCTGAGCCAATATATTCGTTAAAATACGTTTCCTGTAATGTTGTTTCATGTTGTAAATAATGCCTTAGTCCATTGTTTGCAGTAACGAAGTCATGTTGGGAGGAAAATAAGCAAGCTGAATGTTTTTTAGCTTGTCTTTTACATCTTTAGGATGCGCAGTGCAGTTATCAACAAAAAGTAAGAACTTCCTGTCTTGTTTACCAAATTTTTTGTCCAGCTTTAGAATCCATTTGGTAAAAATCTGGTCATCCATGATTTTTTGTTAAACTCATAATCGACATCTAACGATTTTACTCCCTTAAAGCACCTCGGATTCTTCGCCTTTCCGATTACAAGCAATTTAAGTTTTTCCAATCCACTCATATTGCTTCCCACCTTGACAGATATTCTCTCCTTGCTTTGTTTTCCCCCAAAGCATTGTCATTTTTGAATGTCAGTGTTTTATTTGGCAGGCATTTGAAAAACAATCCAGTCTCATCGGCATTAAAGATTTCGTTTGCGTTGTAATTTTCAATCAATCTTGGTAAAACGTTCATTACCCATTCTTCGCGATTTTGTAGGTTGGCGTCAGCACTTTCTCCACATAACGTTTTTTGAACAATACCATGGCGTCTTCTGAACTTATCTAACCAACCTGTACTTGCCTCAAATTCATGGTGTCCTAGTGCTTCAGCAAAATCTTTGGCCTTTTGCTTCAATATTGTTCCTGATAAAGGAAGATTCTTACCACGTGCAACGACTATCCATTTCAGCACTGCTGCATCAATATCCTCAAACTGGCAAGTTCGAAGACTTTTGCGTTTTACGATAATTGCCGCATCTCCTACATTTTTCAAAATCATTTCCTTATTTTTTAGAATATTTGATAAAGTGCTGCTAAGTATTTCAAACTGATTAGCAAAATCTTTTTTTCGTACCTTCCCTTCTTTAACTTTGTTAATAATTAATAACTTTTTTTCAAGTGAAATGCTGCTTCGATGCGTCATTTTTACTTCAATTTCTTAACACAACTGAACTCCTACTACAATGTACATATGTATGTATTTTCATTTTGGGATTCCCCGTATTACATTTCTACATTTCGTTTATTTCTGAGAATACACAGTTACAAATAATTGAGTGTAACCGAAAACATATTTGAAAAAATTCACTATACGGAGACAAAAACGTATGAAGCTTGATTTTCAAGCAGTAAAATTTGTTCACTATATAGAAAACTTCACTATATAGAAATTCATTATAAGGAGACAAAAATGCACCGAAAGTAGAACCAAAAAGCTGTGTCTTCAAAATGACTTCATTATAGGGAGAGCTTCATTGTAGGGAAGTTCACTATAAAGAAGTTCCACTGTAACATATTTTGTTAAGTTCAGCAAATTGTCGACGCAATTTAGAATATTTTTAATAGTCAGCAACTAAACCAGTTTTTTTAAAAAGTTTAAAAGCACGAGATTTTCTATTTTTTAATTTACATAATTCTTTCGAAAACCATAAATTAGAACTTATTTTTTGAGTAACAACACACTTCGGAACATATTTTTCAAATAAGTTTAAAATAGTCTCATTAAAGTGGGAAGCACTAAATTCAATATTGCCACTCTAGTCTGGAGAAGTTACTCTAGAAAGTTCGTTATTAATCTTCTTAAAATTAGCTTTCGCAAAATTGAACCGAAAACAAAGTACTTGTGTATTATTATTAGCAAAGTTAGCTATGATTTCGATGTTAATTTCCAAAGCAGGATGATACGGGTCCTCTGGCCGAACCAAAGGATCACATCGGACAACGGAGAACATTGAAGTGTTATCAACATAAAGTAGATCTAAGATCTTACCAAACTCGTTTGAAATTAAATTAATTTGGTTAAGACCCAACTCCAACATTTCATCTAAGAACTCGTTGAAACATAAGCGAGTACTGATAGGAATTGTATAATCATCACTAGAAATCTCCCAAAACAATCATGGAATCAGTATTATTAGCCATCGAGAAGACATTGTTTATTAATGAAGCATGCTGCATATATACAGATATCTCCGAGTGAGGCGGTATATAAGATAAAGTTAAGTAGGTATGGCCACTATTAGCAAATACGAATACATTTAAATTCTATGAAGTCTGCATGCGGAACATCGACTTCTTCAGATGGAATTGAAGAATGAACTGCAAACAAGACACCACCTCCTTTTCTGTTCAGCCGGTCATATATAAAGATTTCGTATTCGCTGTTGAATATTTCATTATCAAAAATGTGAGGCTTCAGCCAAGTTTCTGTGAAAGCAATAATTTTAAAGTTGCAATGAGTGCTATTTAAATATAGATCAGCAAGTTTTGTATTAAGACCGCTAACATTCTGATAATAAACATTCAGCGAATTATTGTTGATTAGTTTTTTGTAATCACGGGATTTCTTGGCATTTTAGAGATAACTGCAGGGGGCTTATCACGTTTGTGCTCGAATTCGCGCACAAAGACCCCAGATGGCCAGAATGAGTTATCAAGTATCAATTGAAAATTGTCAGCGGATACGTCGATCTTAAACGACGAAATATCCCTGTTGTATTTGAAATTAAATTTACGGATGTCTGTATCTACCGCTTTTAATTTCGACGAGATGTAACTTTTTATATCGTCGACTGTGGTATCCGCAGCAAGTCTCGAGATAAAAATTGCCTTTTTCCGTGGTATTACAACTAAGTTTTTGTTTGCCGACTTGGAGGTATTTGGAGGCGGATCTTGCGAAGTTTTCCGCTTACCGTGTTCAGAAACAGATTTCTCTGTGTCTTGAGCAGACGGAACCTTCTCTCCTTGAGGACAAGGGGATGCAAGATTTATGAGGTCAATAGTGGGTGGAGGCATTCTCTTTAAGGAAGATACAGTGGTATCTTCATCAGACGGACGTTTAGGTTTAGATAAAGGTTTTGGATTCTCTTCCCGCACATTTAGGCATTGAAATGAATGAAACAGCGTTTCATAATGCTTAAATTTTTTAGTAAACCATTGCGCGCCTGCTTAATAACTTTAAACAATTCTATTTCTGTTGGTCTGCATTTTAAGCAAAACCAGCGCAAGGCCTTACCGTCGAGAATAGAATCCAATATCCTACCTGTCAGTCCAGCACATTTAAGATGGGCAAGCCCATCTCAAAGCCAGCAAGAAACGAAGCGTTCCGACTCGCCTTTTACAGAGCAGTTCGGAAAGTTACTAGTCATAATGAACAAAAAAACAGAATTCAATAGAAATATAAAAAATGTTAAATAATAAAAGTAAAAAGAGCAAAAACAAAAAATATTTATAACAAATGAAAGCAATAAATATAGTTGGTTATCAAAGATAACAATCAATCTAGCGAGCAGTTTGAGATGCACTGTAACACACAAAAAGTAAGAAACAAAACAAGAAAGAAATTTAAATAAGCAATATAAATTAACACTAACAATTGCACTTTTTAAAATGTAGCACAACAACAAATTGAAGATGACTCGGCGGAATAAATTAAATTTAGTCAACTCACAATTAAAGTAAATTTAATTTCTTTAAAAAAAACAATATAAAAGTGATACTTATCTTAACGGACTACGCAAATTCGGATAATTTTTACAAAGTTTTTAATATTTTATAACTTAAACAAATTTCCAAACACGAAAGCACAGCTGTACACGAGAAAAGTTGCCAGAGTATGAATTCATATTTTTCCTAGAAATATATTTGTAAAAAAGGATCTTTCTCCTTTTCGTATTATCTTATTTTTCCCAGAAATACATTTGTAAGAAAGGATAAAGATCCTTGTTTTTTTATTTTCCACATAAAAGATTTAAGGAGTTCAAAAGCTCAAAATGTGCGCTACATCAGCCACCTACCCGACGGCATTTCGCAAATGATAAAATAAATTTTTCAAGAGCTCAAAGCATGCGCTACATCAGCTCGAACCTATCTACCCTACACCTTTGCGCAAATGATTATTTATGATAGCAAATACCCACATACAGATTTGGCAATGGCAATAGCAATACGTTTGACAGTTAGTATTCTATAACTTCTATCCTGTCGGGATGCCCCGTTATGAAACGGAGCGACTGATTGACATGATTTTCATTTTTTCTATATTCAATAAAATAGGACAGATATATGAACTACGAGGAGAGAAATATAGAACCGAGTTTGAGCAATCTTTTAATTCATATTAGTTGATGTTCACAAGTTGTTGTTGAGAGTCGAGAGCTCATGTACTCGTTGTCTAAGAGGCCTCCTAGCTAAGTAAAATTACAAATAACCCCCCAAGCCTCTACACAACGCCCCCATTTTCTTTCTGGGTCTCTTATCGCCCCCTTGACACCTGCAGCGCCCACAAGGGGGCGTTATCGCCCACTTTGGGAAACACTGCTGTAGACGATGCACTGATCAACACGGATGACGATATTGCCAATTTAATTGAAGATGTTCTTCAAAATTCGTTTCAAAACATTTCAACGACCACCAGAAATTCTGGAGGAAGAATCAACTATGCGTACGTCTAACAAACCTCCTGATAAAATTTCAGTACGTAGTAGAAACAGAAAGAGACACAGTACTCGAAACGGTCCTCGAGCGAAAATACAAAAAGTACGGGCACCACAGTTAACTTGTGTTGAAAGCATCGCTGGTAAATCAAAACCTTTTTTCCCTGAGCCAAATTACACGGATTGTAGCGGGCTTTTTCCACATCAGCAATTTGAAAAGTTTATTGATGATGAGGTCCTACAGGTGTTATATGTATCCAATGCTTACTCGGTTCAAGTAGAAGGTCAAAATCCCTACATTACCATAAGTGAGATGAAGGTGTTTATTGGTATTATGATTGTCACTGGGTCGAGATGTACACCAAAAAAAAAAAGAGACTACTGGTGCGAAGATTCAGATATGCTGTGCTCTATGGTTAGCGAAAGCATGCGACGCAATAGGTTCGAAATCATTTTTTGTTACATGCACTTCAAACATAACAGCTTGGAAGATCGGGGGACAAAATTTGGAAAATCCGTCCAATTACTGATTCAGTGAAAAAGCAATGCCTCACAAATTTTCATCCTGTACAAGATCTATCTTACGATGAGTCTATGGTAGACTATTACGGGAAAACCGTTGCGTTTTGGATACAAGATGTGGTATCTCAATACGCTCCAAGGATACCTTGTAACTTTTGAGATGTATTAAGGCATTAATCCACGTATACCAGAAGAATATCCACAAATGTACGGAAAGAACCCTGCGCCATTGTTTTCCATGCTTGATGATCTAAATGACGAAAGAAGGCAATTACCCTATTGCATATATTTTGATAATTTATTCACTTCAGTTTGTGTCTTGCTCGGTTTGAAAGAGCGGGGCTACGATGGCACTGGAACAATGCGAGAATTTATGATTCCTAGGTCTTGCCTTTTGCCTGATAAAAAGGCTCTAAAAAAGAAACAACGTGGACACATAGAGAGCATAAAACTGGAAGGTGCAGAAATATACATAAACAATGGACTGACAACTCTGTTGTTACTGTAGCTTCAACGATTTACGGAAAAAATGCTGTGTCCAAGGTCTGTCGATATTCACGAGAACAACGCGAGAAAAATCGAATGGATCAGAACGTACATGCTTACAGAATTGCCGCTAGGGGCAAAAAATGGTGGTGGTCTATATTTACGTGGCTTATAGACGTTTCAATTCAAAATGATTGGATTCTGCATCGGAAAAGCTGTTCAGGCATGACCCGAAATGATTTTCGTCGAGCAATTTCCAGACACTATTGTGGTGGTCTTGGCGTTATAAAGCCACCTGGAGATTTTCGAAGACCGAAAAGTGAAGCTGAATGTACGAACGAAAGATACGACGGCATCGATCACTTTGTGGAGGTAGTCCTGGTAATAAATGTCGACGTTGACAAGGTCATAATTGCAATACAGTGTGAATAACGATGTTTGAAAAATGCAATGTGGGCCTGTGTACTAAATGCTTCAAACGCTATCATTTTATAAATGTTAACTAATCTTTTTTTACTCTTCCTTACTTTATCTCGAAATATGAATGTTCCTTTTTTATTTAAGTGAAATATAAAAAACAAAATAAAAAAGTATGAGGACCAACGAGACGTATACGTCACAGGCTCCTGGCACGCCCCCTGTGAACATTTAGATTTTTTTTTTCGGATTTTAATTTGGCAGCTCAAAATTATGTCCTACAAATTTCAATATTTTACGTTAATTTTAAGCGTTCTGTCTTTAATGGGTTAACAGACGGCGTTCACAAGTCAGGATACCAAGACTAGCCAGAGGATAAACTCATTGCGTAGTCTGATGCCGAACCTGCGTACTAGGGATGGTAAACTCGATTCCGATTCAACTCGAGAATCGAGTTTTCTCGTAAAATAATCGATTTTTCGTGACCGATCTTCAGTAGTCGAAGTCGATAAAGAGTCGATTCTTGATATTCGACTTTACTATTAATTAAGTGACTAGTTTCAAGTTATACGTACTACATACGAGTACAAGAAAACAAGCGATTCTTAATTCTTAACGATAAATTTATTGAAATGGCGCCTAGCGCTGTATGGATTTACTTTAAAAAAATAAACAACGTTTTGAATGTCCACTGTCACTAATGTGGAAAGCAATTAAAATATAATTATAGTACGTCTAGCTTAATCAAACATCTCGCAAAATCATATAAACTTTCCTTAACTGCTTCTAATCCTAATCAAAATCGCACATTAAGTGTCTCACAACTTAAATATAAAGGGTGTTAAACAACTTGAATTATTTAAAAAAAATCGTGTGAAATGTAATGTTCTTGGTACATTATTTATACAAAAAAATATAATTGTTTTTAACTATTTTTGTGTTTTATTTAATCTATTTGAATTATTCATTCAATTTATGCCTTGTGATTTAATAAATAAATTTTTGTCCTTATAATTTAAAATCGATTAAAATTGAAAGAATCGATTCTTGCGCTCGATTAACCGATTATTATAATCGAAAATTGTGAAAAAATAATCGGAATCGAGATCGATTCTGTAAACAATCTTTCCATCCCTAGTGCGTACGCTGTCACAGTCCCGTGCTGACTCCCTGATCATCGGCCATCTAACTCCCCGCCAGGCCTGTGCTGCGTGCTAACACATTCGCAACATGTTGCGTTGGGACTGCGTATGTTGCTGGCAGGGGCGTGGTTTTACCGCTGCGTAAGCATG
This sequence comes from Bactrocera zonata, assembly GCA_037783105.1. NCBI lineage: Eukaryota > Metazoa > Arthropoda > Insecta > Diptera > Tephritidae > Bactrocera > Bactrocera zonata. The sequence goes on along the minus strand of JBAWJQ010000868.1, from coordinate 293,105 downwards.
CTTGTTGTTGTTTCGTCTGCTTGTCTGATTTCTCCGTCTCCGTAGTTATCCCGTCGAATTGTTTGCGTGGCGTGTTTTTACCGCTGCGTATGCATTCTTGTTGTCATTTCATCTGCATGTCTGTTTCTCAATCTTCTTGTGTTTCTAGAAGTGCCGTTATTTTCACGTTGTGTTATGAACAATAGGGTGTGCCTTTATGGGTTGTGTGAACTAAATTCTGTATAAATATTTAGTTCTCACAGTATGAGCATTCAGATCAATGCCCACACATATAATATATTGATAAGTGATAAAATCATGATTTGAATTTCTGAATGTGCTCAGACATATGATTGTGCGGAGACATATGATTAATATGATAGAAGATGTACTTACATACATATGTTTATATTGTTGTGATAAATATAATTTCTATTAGTAGGAATTATAATACAAAAATATTTATTAGTATAGTACGAGGTTTGACAATTATGTAATGAGACTGGTTTTATTGCCGCGCTTATGGTAAACCTGTGACCTTGAAATTTCCTTTCCCTTTTTTCGGCATCCCTCCCCTTTCCATTGATATATATACCATTGCTTTAGCTTTTTTCGTTCGCTTGCTGCGTCAAGTTGAGTAGACGTGTGTTTGTAGTGCTCGTCACGAAAATGTAAAAACGAAATCAAGAGCAAGGCGTCGCGATAAAATTTTGCGCCACATTGGGCGAAACTGCTCCGGAAACGTACGCTAAAATTGTAAGAATGTATGGTGATAGTGCTCTTAGACCCGGAAACCAAACGCCAAAGCTCACAATGGTTGTCTCCGCGCGCCCCCCGCCCGAAAAAAGCTCGCATGAGCAATTCGAAGGTTACTGCCTGTTTTGATAGCCGTGGAATCGTCCACAAAGAATTCGTTCCACCGGGAAAAACTGTGAATCAAGCCTATTATTGCCAAGTTCTCGAAAGATTTCGAACACGAGTCAACAGGGTGCGCCCAGACATCGCTCGTAATTGGATCCTTCATCACGACAACGCGCCGTGCCACACCGCCCTCAGCGTGTCCCAGTATTTGGTCTGACATGTCACCCTGTGACTTTGTTTTTTTCCTAAAACTAAATCGGTGGTCAAAGGAACCCATTTCGAGTCGATACGGAAAACGCGCTGGAATCGCTATATAGCTGCCCAAGGGGACTACTTTAAAGAGGATGTCAGAGTTGTAGAATAATTTTCAAATATACGGTTTTTATGGAATCAGTCTCATTCCTTAATTGTCACACCTCGTATATTATGTAAAAATCAAAGAAAATTATTAAATATGCAAGTCCAAATTTACTATAAATATTGCTATACAAAATTATACTCATATCATAATTAAGTTTATATATCAATATTGAATTGCCGACGGCAAAACGCAAAAGCATAAGTACATATTTGCATACATTGCGATTCCCAAGTTGAAAGAAAAATTGAAGCATGAAAATATCACAATGCTGTTGTTGGGAATATCATAAGGAGCATGCATACATATACATATGTATGTATGTATGTCTCTTCATATTTTCTGCTTGGGCATACATGCCAAGACATTATATACCGAAAATACATATAATATATTTATTTCTCTTCATATTCTCTGCTGAGTATGTGGAGAATTGTTAAAAATGTTAACATTTCACAGCGTGAATTCTGTGCTTGTGAGGTAAATTCCTTACTACAATTTTAAAAAATGCGGCGAAATCCTTACTTTAAATCTAACAAATGTTCGATATCGAACCTGCACCTTCTCTATGCTTTAAGTTCTCTGGTTCACCTAATGGTTATAAGTTTCACTTAAAAGATCAAGATAATAAGCCGAAATAAAGTCCTAATGATTGACTGTTTACCTGTCCAGAGATATCGAAATGAAACTTGATATATATGTTCCCTGACAAAATTTTAAGACGAGTACGTAGAGAAGAACCTATAAAGTGCAATAACTAAGCACTAAATTAAGGAACACCTTAGCGCACAGGTGGTCACCCGTTCAAGCCAAAATTACCAAATTCCCTCAAAATAAATCCTATAAGAACTCTTATTGACTGAGTAAATACTGAACACACTTGAACCAACTTTTAGTTAAATTCACAAATCTTCGGACCCGACCGCCAGATTTCAGTCAAATTTGGTAAGTGATATTCTGCTCACATTCCCATGTAACAGTACGCAAATTGTCGAATTTGAACTACAACCACGCCTACTTAACAATTTAAAATTCTTTCTTTTCCAGTACATAAATCAAAAAGCAATTAATATAATGGGATAAAACTATTCACAAATCATACCTTTAGGTACACTTTATGACCAAAAATTGTTCAAATCCAACAAAATCTATTTAAGCTTATAGACCCCCGCTAATATCGGTCAATAAGTGAGATTAAAAATTTAAAATTTGATAATGGTATTTCTGTGTGTCAAAACTGAGTTGAATCAGGTCAAAACTTCCCCTAACTTTCATATACCAAATACAAAAGTTTTCGAACTTCCGGGTGACCTTATAAGTTATTTCAACGGGCCAGTGTATATAGCCCCAATATAACTTATAACAGGATTATCGAACCTTAGGCTAAATTTACTCTCTAGGCTTTCAAACAGACCTGGTGCCACCGAAACACGCATCTTCTTGCTAAAGCACCATCTGAGTAAACCTTCCTTATTATATAAAACTTCTCTGTCTCAGATTTACCGAGTTTCACATAGAATTTAATCTCACAGAAATACGTCGCGCTAAAATGTTTGTGCTGACTCGAAGGTGCTCGAAGGCAACCAGCCAGCACAGCCACTCGTTCGTTAGCTAGGTGCGCCCACACTCCGAAGTACAGTCGTGGCGGAAGAAAATTAGTCCTGATAAACCCTAAAAGGTGGGAAAAATTCGAATAACTGCCGGGAAACCCCTAAACAATCCCATTCTTTTTCCCATAAAAAAGTTTTCTAAATAAAAAGTAGATTCAATTTGAACTTTATTACTATTCAATAAAGTTCATATTAATATACAATCACTTACTGTTGTCGAAGGCGGATCTCAGAATCTGCGAGAGAAGCGAAGCGATAAAGTGAAAGCAACGCGAGAAAGCAGTTCGCAAACTGATGACCAGAGAGGAACAGATAAAGAAAATACTCGTATTGCTGTAAAAATTGTGTTCTTTTGTGAGTAACAGTGAAGCAGATAGACTTAGAATACATCGAGTTCGTACCTATCAAATACAACAACAGCGAGTACGACATATTGAAAATGAGCAATTCTGCAGAGGCAGTGCAGTGTAGCTCATCTGAAATAGCTGCGAGTATGCATTAAGGTGAGTGAACTGCACATTCTGTCTTGAAATTACCATTAAACATGCAAACCATTGCAACACCAACTTGCAACATCGCTAAAAATAGCGCAATGTCAAAGATCCTACAGGTATGCAAATTTATCGTTTGGAATGAATGCCAATGGTAGGTCACTGGAGACACTGCACAGAACGTTGAAAGAAATTCATGACACCCAAAATATTTTTGTTTGGCCATGATTCTGTTGTCAGGTGATTTTTGTCAGACTCCTCTAGTTATTTCCCGACCAACTGTTGCTGATGAACTAAATACATGCCTAAAATCGTCGAAATTGTGGCAGTACGTAAAGACACTCCAATTAACAACTAATATGCTAGTATTTTTGCAACAATATGAAACTGCAAATATGTTTGCGAAGTAGTAAGTGGATACCTCGACCGGATTGATCACATTAGAAACAGATTTCTAACAAATCATAGACTCAAGAAGAGGAGCCTAATCAGCGTGTTTTCTCAGATATAGCTCAACCATTGGATTTTAAACATTTACAATTTTTTTTTATTTTTATAAATTATTTGTACAATACTTAATATTCTACAAATAAATATCTAGCAGCACTGGCAGCAGAGGCCTTCGGCTGTCTGTTATGCTACATACATGTGGGAATGGGATATCGGGGTAGGTGGCAACTCTACGCAGGCGAACGGAGAAACGACAGAACATGAAACGAACAGACAGAGGACGAAATAGGAAAAACGGACAAGGTATAGACATTCAAGTAAGATACACAGAGGTGTGCGCAACGATCAGTCGTCAAACTGTTGCGCCGGGTAGTTCGGTAGTTCTAAGTGGCCAATTAGTGTATAAGCATATACATATGTACTTTGAATTGTTTCAATAAACGTGATTGTAAGTGAATAAAGTGTTTTTTATTACAACAAGTGTTTTTTTTACTACAACTTGGGGGCTCGTCCGAGATTTGTGAACAAGTGCGGTGCTAAGTAAAAAAGAGGGAAAAACTATTACGCAGGCCCGCAGGCAAATGAAAGTGAAAAGTGATATTGCCAAAGTACGCAGTTGACAAATTATCGCGCTCGCAAATAAGCGCATGTGAAAAGCAACGCAACGTGAAAACGCGGTGTACGTAATAATAACTTCCTCGGAATGTTGGGTGCTCCAACGGACACGGTACCGTTTTACCGGTGAATGACAGTTATTCGAAAACAAGTGTCTGGCCAAGTAGTCACAGGAAAGTAGAAAAGACAAATCGAAAACATTAAAACGAAAGTGCCAAAAGACGTTAGCCGGAAAGAGACAGCAACGTACTTGCGTACTCTTTATGTGAATTTGTGTGTGTCTGCTTATACTCCGAAAAGCAGCGCATCGAACAGTTCTGCCAACAGAAAGGCACCAGCATATATACGTACAAATTCTGAGACGCTTTTACGTACATAGGTACCGATAAACGGCGCAAGTCAAAGCGTCGACCAAGTACATAGTGAGAGTGAGCGTGCATCTACTTGGTGCAGCAGCAGGTATAGCAGCGAGAACAACACAACAGGCAGCAACGTATAAACTCAGAGACGCTTTTATGTATATATGTACTGATAAACGGCGCAAGTCAAAGCATCGATCAAGTACATAGTGAGAGTGAGCGTGCATCTACTGGGTACAGCAGGAAGTATAGCAGCGAGAACAACACAACAGGCAGCAACGTATAAACTCTGAGACGCTTTTATGTATATATGTACTGATAAACGGCGCAAGTCAAAGCATCGATCAAGTACATAGTGAGAGTGAGCGTGCATCTACTTGGTACAGCAGCAGGTATAGCAGCGAGAACAACCCAACAGGCAGCAGCAGCAAATTAGTGACGGCGAGGAGTAACATAAATGGAATTACATGTAGTCGTGGAGATTTTGGGTATTTGTTTTCTCTTATTTATATTGGTTATATCTAATTTATCCTAAGTTATTTTGATTGAAATTACATATGTATGTCACTGCGGACAAGTAGTTAAAAATTATATTTAATTCTCAGGTTAATATTGTTCATACTATAAGTGTAAGTTTTGTTTTTGTAAAATGGATACCGACACGATTAGAGCAATGACGGTGGAAATGCTGAAAGAAAAGCTTAGGGAACTTAATTTAAGTGTTGTCGGTAGGAAAAAAGAACCGCAGCTACGATTGCTACAGCGCATGGTTTTCTAAGGGGAAGAAGAAGCAGGTGAAGATGCTCTTAGTGAAAATGAATCGACAAATTCAATTTACGAAAATGCTCCGGCTGATAATTTAGGTGGGCAAAGAGCGATGTTTACACTGCGCGATATAGAAGATAGTGTTTCGCCATTTTCTGGTGATGGTACGCGCGGAGTGAATCACTGGGTGGAGGAATTCGAAGATGTTGCCGACACTGTAGGTTGGAGTGGCCTACAGAGATATGTGTATGCGAAACAATTGCTTAGTAGGTTGCAGAGACTGGAAGAATCTAAAAGATGCATTGCTAGAAGAGTTCGGTGAAAAGTTGTGCGCCTCTGAAATCCACCGCATGTTGAGAAACAGGCGAAAGGAGGCTAGGGAAAGCATCTACGAATATTTGTACGCACTGATAGAAATACGGAAACCTATCAATCTCGATGAAAAAAGTATTGTGGAATATTTTGTAGAGGGAGTACCAGACACGAGGTCAAGTAAAGCTATGCTGTACCAGGCGAAAGACATAAAGGAGCTAAAAGAACAGATCCGAGTTTACGAGAAAATTAGAGGGGGACCAACGTCGTCAAACAGAGTGTCCACGCCTCAGACAGGGTCAGGGAAAAATTTTAGTGAAAAGATGCCACAAAGGAACAAGTGTTTCAAATGTGACAAAGAAGGTCATTTTGCCAGAGAATGTCCGGGGTCAGGACCCAGTAATGCAATATGTTTTAAATGTAGGCAAAGAGGCCATATTGCCAAAGATTGCAAAATGGTTAAAGGTGAGCGAGTAAACACGTTAGGGCACCACAAGGGGAGCAAACGGAAAAGTAGCCTAATATTTATCGATGTGTCAATTAATAACGTTACTTTTAGTGCGCTAGTAGATACAGGCTGCGACTCATGTATAATGAGATACGATACTCTTTTGATGTTAGGTGACATCGAGCTTAGTAGGGAGAAGCGGAAATTGTATGGAATAGGCAAGGGGCAACTCACGACATTGGGTTGCTTTGACGCTGAAATCGAGATCGACGAGGTGGTGTTGGAAATTACTTTCCACGTAGTAAGGGAACGCGATATACCGTACGCTGCCATAATAGGAAGCGATGTCCTCAAGGACGTGGAACTGGTTTTTAGGCAAGGGACAGTAACGTTCAAGAAAACGAGTACTCGAGTAGTACCGGGTAGTGACGACACCCGTGGGAAGGTTAGCAAGGCAGAGTCGGAGTGCCAGGGTGACAGCTCTGAAGAGGTTGAGACCGAGATGAGGGTTTCGCACCGTAAGTCGGTGGAGTTGACAGGATTAGCCCAGGGTGAAGTTTCCAGGGAAGGTGTCAGCGTAGAATGGGGAAATGGTTTCTTGAGAGAGTTTGAAGCGTTGTGTCTAGCCGAGAATGAAGGACCAGAAGAGAAGTCGAAGGGAATCGACGTATCGCATTTAGATGGAAGTAGTGCCAAGGAAGTAGAGCGCCTAGTTAATACCTACATGCCCGGAAAGCCGTCAAGCGCACCGGTGTAGATGAAGCTTATTCTATCGGATGATAGGCCCGTGTGGCAGCGTCCACGTCGAACGTCAGTTGAAGACCAGCGTTACATAGATGAACAGGTGCAAGCCATGCTAGAAGAGGGGATTATACAATACAGCACTTCGGAATATGCATCACCTGTGGTACTGACGAAGAAAAAAGATGGGACGAAGCGGTTTTGTTGCGATTTTCGCAAAATTAACGAGAAAATTGTTAGGGACAACTTCCCGATGGCCCTTGTAGATGAAGTGTTAGATAAGTTGCAGGGCGCGAAAGTTTTCACAACCCTCGACCTAAAAAATGGGTTTTATCACGTACCAGTCGAAGCTGACTCGCGAAAGTATACTTCGTTTGTCACCCACAGCGGCTAATTTTGAATTCTGTTTCGTACCATTTGGTATTACCAACTCACCGGCAGTGTTTTGCAGGTTTATTCGAGCAGTTTTTCAGAATATGCTCAAAGATGATACGATTATCATATACATGGACGACATCGTTATTCCCGCCAAGGATGAGAACGAGTCGTTGGAAAAACTACGTAGGGTACTGAGACAGGCTAGCGAACATGGGTTACAGATAAAGTGGGAGAAATGTCAGTTCATAAAGAAGCAAATTAATTTTTTGGGGTACATCCTGGAGAACGGTCAAATTTTACCGTCAGTAGAGAAAACCAGGGCCGTGCAAAACTTTCCTATACCGACAAGTAAAAAGGAAATACAGAGGTTTTTAGGATTAACATCGTTTTTTAGGCGTTTTATACGAGACTATTCCATAATAGCCAAACCACTCTCAGACTTACTCAGGATGGATGAAGCTTTCAAAATGGGCGCAGACCAGTTATTAGCTGTAGAAGAGTTGAAAAAAGCATTGATTAACGCACCGGCATTAAAAATTTTTGACCCTTCTGCGGAAACGGAAGTACACGCAGACGCTTCTAAACAGGGTTTTGGAGCGGTCTTGTTGCAAAGGGATTCAGAGGATCGATTGTTTCACCCCGTTGAATATATGAGCCGCAAAACAACATGGGCGGAAGAAAAGTATAGCGCATTCGAGCTAGAGGTTTTAGCAGTGGTTAAGGCACTGCAGAAATGGAACGTATACCTTAAAGATAGGAAGTTCAAGATAGTTAGCGACTGCAACGCTTTCGCCATGACGGTTAAGAAGAGAGATGTCCCAGATAGGGTTATGCGGTGGGCTATGTATCTGCAAGAATACGACTACATGGTTGAACACAGGTCGGGGTCGCGTATGAGGCACGTGGATGCACTGAGTCGCGTTTATTGTTTATTAGCCGAAGATTCACTAACAGTTAGACTGAGAGAGGCGCAAGAGCAAGATACGTGGATTAGAGCAGTGAAGAAGATCCTGGAAACAGGAAGTTATGAGAATTTCTTCTTGAAGAACGGTATAGTTTATTGTGACACCATAAAAGAACTGCTCGTAGTACCATCCAGCATGGAAACAGAGATAATTAAATTAGCACACGATCAGAAACATTTTGCTCGAAAAAAGACACAGGAACTTGTAGAGAAAAACTACTATATACCAGATTTGACAGAAAAGGTAGCAAAAGTTGTAAAGGGATGCGTAGAATGCATAATTGTAGACGCAAAAAGAGGCAAAAAGGAAGGGTTTTTGTATCCAATAGATAAAGCATGTGAGCCGCTAGGGACCTATCACATTGATCACGTCGGGCCATTAACCGAAACACGCAAGAAATATAACCACATTCTAGTAATAGTGGACGGGTTTTCCAAGTTTACATGGTTATACCCTACAAAGTCTACGGGGGTGGATGAGGTGATCGATAGGATGGAAAGACAGGCTTCGATATTTGGCAACCCTAAGCGAGTAGTAACCGATAGAGGGGCAGCATTCACGTCTAATAGCTTCAGGGACTATTGTAACAAAGAAAACATACAACATTTTTTAATCGCAACAGGAGTACCACGCGGGAACGGGCAAGTGGAGCGCGTACACAGAACGGTCATTCTACATACAGTGGAAGATACAACAAGTTTTAAATAACACTGTGCCGCGCAGCACTAGAACATCGCCCTTTAAAATTATCACCGGGTTAGATATGCGGGTAAACGATTACCCAGATTTGAGACAAATATTAGACGATTTAACAATAGAAGAGCTAGATACCGAACGAGACTTAGTAAGACAAAGTGCTCAAGAAAATATAAATAAAATACAAAACGAAAACTGTAGAACTTTCAATAAAAATAGGAAAGAAGAAGTTAACTACAACATCAGTGATCTAGTTGCCATCAAAAAGACTCAGTTCGGGACCGCTATGAAACTAAGGCCAAAATATTTAGGACCGTATAGGGTAGCCGCCAAGCTAAACCACGGTAGATATGAGGTGAGGAAAGTGGGTAACCAAGAGGGCCCGCTTAGAACAACAACCATAGCTGAGAATATGAAGCTATGGCGCTAGCTATTCGGGGTCGAATAATGTGTCAGGGTGGCCGATTGTGGGAATGGGATATCGGGGTAGGTGGCAACTCTACGCAGGCGAACGGAGAAACGACAGAACATGAAACGAACAGACAGAGGACGAAATAGGAAAAACGGACAAGGTATGGACAGTCAAGTAAGATACACAGAGGCGTGCGCAACGATCAGTCGTCAAACTGTTGCCCCGGGTAGTTCGGTAGTTCTAAGTGGCCAATTAGTGTATAAGCATATACATATGTACTTTGAATTGTTTCAATAAACGTGATTGTAAGTGAATAAAGTGTTTTTTATTACAACAAGTGTTTTTTTACTACATTCATATGTATGTTTAATGTAATATTAAAACAGAAGTGAAAGGATAGATTAGTACTTAGGAAGTAGGGTTAGTGAGTTAATTAGAGTAGCTATAAATCTTTATATTCGTCGAAGTAGATCTGTTTCCTTAAGAAAATTATAAATCATATTCACATTTTTAGCGGTGGGTTCATTCAGAAGCTGGAATGGATCGGCCGAATTGAAAATCTCATGTCTAATTGTTGCAGTTATAGGGCAAGCGGTTAATATGTGTTCCAACGTTGCGTTTTCGTCGCAGAATGGGCAGTTTCCATGAGGGGCACGTTGCAATAAATGAGCGTGTGTAATTATGGTGTGTCCCAGACGTAAGCGGGTAAAGGGCCTGATGGCGCGTAAGGAGATGTCGGCAGTGTAGGTAGGCTTAATTCTGAACGGGTTGATTTTAGAATAGTGATGAATATATCCACTCCAATTATCTTTTGCTGATTTTTTCCTTAGGCGTGTAATCTCAGTTATGATGTCTTGTTTTGTGAAATAACCGAAAGTTATGGTTGGTGTATTTGCTGCATTTTTCGCAGCTGCGTCTGCTTTTTCATTACCGGATATCCCTGTGTGCCCCGGGATCCACATCAGTTTCAGTTTGTTTGGATATTTCAGAAGATTGTTGCGTATGGCGACTATTTCATTTTGTGTATTTTCCGGCGATTCTATGGCTTCGATGCAAGATTTTCTATCGGTGCACACGATATATATACTGGTGTAATTTACATAAGTAACTGCTTCTAATAAAGCGACGACTTCGGCCGTATATGATGAACATATTGTGTGGAGAGAGCTGTGTCGAATCAAGTCACCATTTTCTTTTGTGACTGCGAACGTTGAGCTGTTTGCTGTTTTTGAGCCGTCGGTGTATATAAAGTTCCAACCGTAACTGGAGTATTTTGACTTCTCCGAGGCGAAGAGTTGCCTGTATTTTTCGCTAGAGGTCTTATCCTTCGGCAGTTGCAGGGTCTTAATAGCAAAGGAAGTATTTTTTATCATCCATTGTGGACGAGTTTCAGGTCCAAGAGAACATTTATAGGAAGGTAACTCAAGTTGCCTGGCGAAGTTAACGCATCGTGCGATGGCTGACAAGCACATAGGTTTCCGTTTCCTCGAGAGAGCATTGTGGACGTCTTTGGCGAGAATAGTGTTGGTCGTGAATAGAAGCTTTGGTAGTAAACGTCTGGTGCAGTCGATCGTCCTGTCTGTTATAGTTGGCAGGCCAGTTTCAGCAAAGAGGTTCTTTAGTGGTGTTGTTGGAAATGCTCTAATGCTTCTGCGCATGGCTACATGGTAAGGGGAGGAGAGTAATTTCATTGTAGAAACCGGGCAGTTGCCGAAGATAGGTAGAGCGTAGTCGATCTTGGAAATCACTAGAGCCTTGGTGACGTTGATAAGCGTTGATGGATGAATTAAACTTTTTTTCGACGTTAGATATTTGATTATATTTAGTCGCGTTAAGAGGCAGTCCTTAATGTGCTTACAATGGGCCTTAAAGTTTTATTTGGAGTCTAGTACTAGCCCTAAGATCTTAAGTTCATTTACCATACTAATATTAATATTGTTAGAATAGGTTAGTAAACCTGAGCATGTTCGTTTTTTACAAATGTGTAATGTTTTTGATTTTTCGTAAGAGATAGTAGTTCCTGATGATAGGGACCATGTCGAAATTTCGGATAGGATATTCTCAAACAGTTGGGCTGTATTGGTGAGGTTTGCATTCTTTGTGTAGAAAATTACATCGTCAGCATAAAGCTGACACTCGATGCCGCGATGGTTGTAAGTGAGTTGAGTAATCTCTTCGAAAGCTATTATAAAAAGGAAGGCGGATAATGGAGACCCTTGCGGGGTTCCGTTGTCAAGTGAAGCTATGGAGGATAGGAAACCATTTATTTTTACTTTGCATTGCCTGTGACTGAGGAAGTTCTTGACAAATTTCTTGATTTTAGGGCCTAGTTTCCACTTATCTAATGGTCTCAGAACGATATAGGCACCAACACGGTCGAATGCTTTCTGAAAATCTATTGCTAAAATTGAGACATGGTTTTTAGAGGAAAGAGCGCTTGATATAAAGTGATCTAGGTGCAAAAGAGCATCGATGGTGCCATAATTCTTTCTGTATGCGGTTTGGTTGGGGCTTATGAGTTTTTTTTTGTTGCCATACCACATCAGTCGGTTAACTATAACTTTTTCAAGAAGTTTTCCCAAACAGGGTAAGAGCGATATCGGTCTGTAGTTGTTGACATCAAGCGCTGACTTATTGGGCTTCAGGATAGGAACTATACACGAAGTTTTCCAGGCATGAGGGTAGCATCCGCTTTCAAATATATTATTATAGAGGTTGAGTAAACGATGCTTAGCTTGGATGGGCAAGTTTTGAATGATTGGATAGGTAATTTTGTCAAGACCAGGGGTTTTGCCTTTAACGGACGAAAGGGCGAATTCGAATTCGGTTAGTAGGATTTCCGACTCTAGTTGCTTAGCGGGAGGCGATAAACGGTACAAAATAGGTGGTTCAATACGTAGTCGTTGGGATTTTAGGTTGCGGAACGTGTCTGAGAAGCTTGCATCGGAAGAAGAGAGTGACAGGAAAGAAGCAAAATGGTTGGCAATATCTACGGGAGCCGTTAATGGACCGCTTTGTGTTTGAATGTAGGAAAATAGAGGCTGTTTAGGAGATCCGGTTAGCATTTTGATATCATCCCATATTTTCTTTGGGCTAGTGCGGGGGTTTATGGTCTCAGTGAGTTCTTCAAACTTTTTCTTTTTATAATGTTTGGCAGAACGTCGGAATAACGCATTTGCCTTTTTGTAAAGGAGCAGGTTTTCAGCTGAGCGTGTTCGCTTGTATTCATACCATAAATTCTGCTTGGTGAGCCGTTGTCTGGACAAGTCAGCATTCCACCAAGGAATATTTTTCCTACTTTTGTTGGGAAGCGTTCGAGGGATGGAAAAGTGAGAAGCGGTACGTATGATTCTCGAAATTTTAGCATACTCCTGGTTCGAGTTGGAGGAAACTTGCGTGGCCTCACAAAAATTGTTGCATATTTGTGTGAACTTTTTCCAATCAGCCTCATCAGTTTTGAATTTAGATGTAAATTTAAATGTACTCGTATTTTGATTGTTGCGCGGATATGTTTGTATGAAGTGGTCGCTGCCAAACAAAGAATTTAGCACTTGCCATGTGCATTGGGGCGCTATATTAGTCGAGCAAAACGTGACATCAATATTGGAGAAGGTGTTATGGGTGGAAAAATGTGTGGCGGATCCATCGTTAAGACAGATAATATTGGATGCAAGTAGCGCATCTTCAACTTTTTCGCCTCTTGAGTTTGTGTGCGTAGATCCCCATATTGTACTCCAGGCGTTTATATCTCCTCCTAAAATTAGTGGTTTATCTAATTGGTTTATCAATTGTAGAATATCAGAAGAAGCAAAATCTTGTGTGGGTGGAATGTAGATGCAAGCTGCTGCTAGTTTTGTTGGTGCGTTAATTTCAATAGCAACTACTGAGAGATTAGACCGAACAGGTAGTACTTTGTGGGGTATGCTTCTTCTTATTAAAATAGCAGCGCCTTGTTTTTTTGTTGTTACGTGCGGGAGATTGTTAAAATAGCCTACGTAGGATTTTGGCGTGTGAGCAGGTTGATTATGTGGAATATGAGTTTCATTAAGGAAGATCATGGATGGAGTGTAAGAATTGATGAGAGTTTCTAGTTCGTGATAATTGTTGGCATAACCGTTCATATTCCATTGTATGATGACAGCATACCGAAAAAAGTAAAGACAAGAAACAGAAAAGGGAGAAATGTAAATAGCTAGTGAGTGGGGAGAGAAAATTGAGTCTTGGCAACTATGAGTAAACTATGCTTGGCATAGCGCGTCTAGTTGCGCGAAGAAGAATGTTTAGGACTTGAGCTATTAGCGAATTGCGCAATGTCATTTAGCTTAGCGCTTGCTAAGTTTAGAAAGGTGGGAAGATTGGTATTAGTACCTTGGGGGGGATGGGGATAAAGTGGTAAAGCTTATTGCATTTGATTTTAATGAAGAGATGGATGGTGTATCGATTGATGGAGATATAGGAATGATGTTTGCATTATTGTTTGTTGTTGTAGTTTTTTAGTGGGTATATTGATATTGTTGGTTGCTATGGGAGCAGGTCGCTTAGTAATTTCAGAGAATGGTTGAAGAGGAGAGGGGTTGGGAGCTTGCGCTCTGTATTTCTTTGCTGCTTCGCGCATACTGCACTTTTCTTCCGGTTTTGTTTTTAATATTTCTTTCGCTTGTTGGAATTTTGGGCAACTAATTGAGAATGCGGGATGTTCTCCAGAACAATTTGCGCACATTAATCTTGAGCATTTTTCTTCTTCGTGCGGAGGGAAATTGCAATTGACGCATGATGGAAGATTTTTGCAATGCTTTAGTGTATGGCCAAGCTTTTGGCAAGATTTGCAACGCATTGGGTTGGGGAAATATGGGCGAACAGAAATTTTCCTCCATGCAACATCTATTTTTTCGGGAAGTTTTTAGCTTTCAAGGGTTAAAAGTAACGCACCTGTTGGTGTTCCTTCAGTTTTTCTCTGAAATCTGTAATTGGATGTTACACCATATGCTTCTAAGCCTTCCACAACTTCGTTGTCTGGGACGTGATTGAGGAACGGAGCGAAAATTGTGCCTTTGACATTTTCGGCAATTTTTTTATTTATTGCAAGTAGCAAGAGATTTCCATCTCTCATCTCTGTGATTTTCACATCTTTACTTATGGCGTTAAGGGCTTTATGTACCAAAAAACATGAAAAACGTGATAGGGGCTTGTTGTTGTCGCACGATTTTAATACAATGAACTTAGGATCGTCGTTCTTTGTAATGTTTACACGAGGGAGATCAGGAAACTCTTCAACAGATTTGTTGGCTTTTTTCCTTTTTGATTGTGGACTAGAGGAAAGCAGGGCAAACCTGTTTTCCCTAGGTTAGAAGCCCCGGGGGGCATATTACACTTTTAGATTATTAGTCACTTGGCAGAGTATACCTTTGTTCGCACAAACAAAAGAAACACGTGGGATAGCGCGCAAAAGAAGAATAATTAAAGATAACTGCACTGAAGCGGGTGAGAAAGTCAGACGAGATCCGCGAAAGAGAGCAAACGTATGCACACGGCGGTGTTTAGTCGATGACTGCATTTACAATTTAAAGCAGAGCCGCTCAAAATAATGCGCAATTTTTCATGCCTATACTCGGAGTATAGGCAAGCAAATGCAGTCGAAGCATGTACGCTATGACGCTAATTCTGCCAGCGTCAAAAATACACTCGAAATACAGGAATTCAGTTTCGAATAAGCATATAGAGGACTTAATGAGAATCAAAACTTACGATCTTGAAGTCGATATGGAAAAAATCATGGAAAGTTAAAAAAAAATTAACTTAAAATTATTGTTGTTCTTAATTGCTTTTTTTTTATCAATAACATAATTATTTATTTTTTTCTAAATTTTTAATAACAAAATAAACAAACAGCACGATTTCACTCAGTGTACTAAGCAAGCGCACGCACACAATCATACGCTAGCAGATATCAAATGTGTGATTGTATGCGTTGGTAAATAAATTGCGCATTATTTTGAGCGGCTCTGATTTAAAGTATGCCTGGCCTTTGGATGGCCATAAATAAATCGCAAGGACATTGTTGGAAGCTTACAGAATCCTGTTTCGCGGATGGACAATTTTACGTGACGTGTTTGCGCATCGAAAATCGTCTTCTTTGTTTATTTACGCACCACATAACAAAACAAATAATATAGTTTATGAGAAAGCTTTAAATCAGCGTTGTCCACGGCCTATGCGCACAATAGCGCACGGACAGTGCCAGACACCTCACACCAACATGTCGCGATAAGTGTCTGTGAAAGCACGATCGTGCAACTGTATTCAACTTCGTAGGCAAGCAAAGCAGAATTTAGCGCTCAGTTGACGCTAGAATAACCAACACAAGCATAACGTGCACACAGTCACGTTGGACAACACTGCTTTAAATTGATTAACAGACTGTATCATAACAGTATGTATCTGCCAATATCAAATTTAAACCTTATAAATAGCCAGTATTTCAGGAAACTCTGTTATGAAAATAAGCAACAACATATGTTATTAATCGAAAATATTAATAAACCTTCATTCGTACGAAAAATTTTTTACATTATTACCGATTTCTTTTGTTTGTTCTTATAATTATTGGTTAAGGTTTTTACTGGCTATTATTACAGTGGTAAACTGTGCTTTAATTACGTAAACCGCTAAAACTATTGTAATTTCTTTTGATTTATATAAATAATAATTAGTGTAAGTAAGCTTCTTTGATATAAATTATGCCCATTTTAAGCTTTAGCACTAATTTTTTTTTATCTATGTAAAAAAAAAAATATTTTGACATGCTAAATATACATCTTTTGGAATGGATGGAAAAAACCACAAAATTTATTCATTTTATAACAAACTAGTTAACCCCGCAGCCGTTGTCCTGCGTGAAATTATGTGTTTTGAAATGAAAACAAAGTTGAATTTAACATTTCTTTTTTTTAATATAACGCAGCTTGATAAATAATATTTTTTGGTTCCTGTTCCGGTGTACAAAAAAGATGGTTTTCCAACTCGTGACTACGCCGCGCATATCTGGCCGTGTGAAAAACATAGCATTTTCAAATTTATGCTACACACAATGCGACTATCCTTGTGGCCCGTTAATTGTCATCTCAAATGCAATTTTCACTGGAAACGGAAGACGTTGGAACTGAAATGGTAAATCGTTATAACTCAAAGAAATTCTTAGAATCAAGAATTCTGCCCCTTTGCATTCGATAGCTGCGTCACAATCAGTCGGGTTCCATTACACAGTTTCGGCGCATGAAAATTGTGAAACATATTAACGACAGATCCAACTTTGAGACGCAAATGATGCCAAGCCTCTCCAAAGAATTTAGAAATTCCACTGGATAATTCACGGCGTCGTCTTCATTGTCAATATATTATGTTCATCTAAAGGGCAGATGGAATTGATATCAAAGTATCAACCGGAATTGAACCATTTCCTTTTCTTAGCGAATACGATATATAGGTAAAATGTCTTCGAAAATGTCATTTTTGTTGGTATCCAATAATTGACGCGGGTTTGAAAGCCGATATGTCAAAATGATCATCGCGAAAAGTGTGCGATCTTCATTTGCATTCGAATATAGCAATGGCTACCATCGTCTATCGTTTGACACCAGTGATTATCATGCTCCAGCAATTGTAATTAATGGCTTGATTCTTCAAAACTTACACACACCGTAACATTCACTGTATGCAATCACTTAAATGAAGTTGAATCGCGTACATTAATCAATAGCAATCGAAGATAGAAGCAATCGTTGTTTTTTCGGATGGATTGTGTAAATTCGTCTTAATACATATAGAGAACATACCTAGATGTCCATCTGCTGGTTGGCCTTGCTTTCAGCGTAACTATTTCTTCGACGATGCATTCCATGTATAATATCAAAGAAGTTCCGAATAGAGCAATGTTCTCGCAAACGGATCACTGACGAAAGTTAAGAAAAAACTCGTCAATGTTAATTTTATTCCTGGCGGTGTTTCCACTGGCTGTACTGTATTCCCTAGGTTGAAATACTGTCTTTGGGCATTCTCCAAATTAAATGAAAGACGCACAACAGTTAGAAAACGTTCATGAATTGCAAAAATAAATATTCTACAAAGCGCTTTATTGCAGTTCTCGTATCGACCGTATCGTTCAAGATGTTACCATGATGCTTCTTTTGGTGGTAATTGCAATCGTATTTTATCGATTTCATTAAACTGCAATACTCAAGTTTTGAATGTGAATTGGACAATAACGGTGAATATAGTACGATCCCTTTGTTGTCAACTTCGATATTCACTCTTCTAAATTGAATGCTGAATGTTCTGCCATTGTCGTCTGGTGGGCGACGCCGATGGAGTGGATATCCATCATTTCCAGTTTGTGTTTCCGAAAGAAAAGCACGTGGATAGTGTTTCGTGCATTTATTGTAAGGCATACAAACCGAAGTGGGATGAAAATGTGTGCGTGCGGCAAATCTATCTTTTGCCACTCAACAGAGTACATCTAGCATCTAACATCAAGCATCGTAACTGTTGTTTGAAAAGTCGTGCTGTTAAATCGTGCCGATGCTTTCTGATTGACCGCGGTCCATAATTCTGCACGTACATCATCACATCCTGGGAGTACTCAGTCATGTGCTGTATGTTGATTCCAAAAAGAACGTCGACCGATACGAAATGTGTTGCTAAGCGCACAACATTGCATATTTAATAATTTTCCTTGAATTTTACATAATATACGAGGTATGACAATTAAGTAATGAGACTGATTCCATAAAAACCGTATATTTGAAAATTATTCTACAACTCTGCCATCCCTTCAAAGTAGTCTCTTTAGGCAGCTATGCAGCGATTCCAGCGCGTTTTCCATGTTTCGTAATATTTCTGGAACTCTTCGACTGAATGGGTTCCTTTGACCACCGATTTTGTTTTAGGAAACAAAAAAAGTCACAGGGTGACATGTCGGGCAAATAAGGTGGCTGTTGCAACACGGCGATCCCTTTAGAGGCCAAATACTGGGACACGCTGAGGGCGGTGTGGCACGGCGCGTTGTCGTTGTGAAGGATCCAATTACGAGCGATGTCTGAGCGCACCCTGTTGACTCCTTTTCGCAATCTTTACAGAACTTGGCAGTAATAGCCTTGATTCACAGTTTTCCCCGGTGGAACGAGTTCTTTGTGGACGACGGCTATCAACACAGGCAATAATCATCGTTTTCACCTTCGACTTGCTCATGCGAGCTTTTTTCGGGCGGGGGGCGCGCGGAGACAACCATTGTGACGTTTGGCGTTTGGTTTTCGGGTCTAAGAGCAATATCACCATACACTCTTACAATTTTAGCGTACATTTCCGAAGCTGTTTCGCCCAATGTGGCGCGAAATTTTATCGCGACGCGTTGCTATTGATTTTATTTTTCCTTTTTCGTGACGAGCACTACAAACACACGTCTACTCAACTTGACGCAGCAAACGAATTAAACAAGCTAGAGCAATGGTACATATGTCAATTGAGAGGAGAGGGAGGGAGAGAAGAAAGGGAATTTTAAGGTCACAGGTTTACCACAAACACGGCAATAAAATCATACTCATTACTTAATTGTCAAACCTCGTACTATGCTAATAAATATTTTTGTATTATATTTCCTACTAATAAAAAATTAATTTATCACAACAATATAAACATAATCTTTTGTTTCTGCACATGCTCATATCATAATCTTATTATGTATACGCATGAGCACATTCAGAAATTCAAATCATGATTTCATCACTTATCAATACATTACATGTTCGCGCATTGATGTACACATGTGAATATGTCACCAACAATAAGTTGAAGCACTGTTCTACAAACACAACAATTGTCCAAATAGCAGAAACATCACAAGTCAATATGGCAGCCGAATTGGCGAAGCCCAAATGTAGTAAATTTTATAACAAAAACGATTTCATTCATAAACGCAGGCGCATATGCTACAAGCGACCTTGCTTCATTCATAAAAACGGACGCCGTAACATCTCCCCGAGCATGCCTTTGCGTCTTTTCGCGACGATGGCAAAAGCTCAAAATCATAAATTGAACATCTTCTGTTGTTTGTTCTAAGAAAGAAGTGAGAAAAGTGGCAACATAGCTGTTGTCGATATGCAGTATTTGTCAATTCTAAAATATTTTTCCGTGGCTCGCAAAAATCAGCGTCGATATGTATGCAAGCTCAGACGTATACATACATAGTAGGTTGTCAAAAAGTCTTGCAGCCAGTCTCTTTCGACCAATTCAGCGATTTTATCGCAATTTTCGACGACAGGCCTTCCGGAGCGTGGCGCATCTGTTACCACCTCTACACCAGAACGAAAACGTTGAAACCATCGTTGTGCGGTGGAAATAGAAACTGTATCGGGTCCATAAACTGCACAAATTTTATTAGCGGCTTGAGATGTATTTTTGCCTTTATCGTAGTAGTACTGTAAAATATGCCGTATTTTCTCTTTATTTTGCTCCATGTTTGCGACGCTATAACTCACGAAAGACTTAAAAGAAACGACAATTAATCAAACACGTTTTAGCGCGTGAAATGAGCTTTCCAAGAAGGTATAGCATGACCCGATGCGACGAATAAAACTAGAACCACGCGCTTTCAGCGCCTACTAGAGAAAATACCGCAAGACTTTTTTGACAACATTTTATTATTTACGCTAGTTTGTAGACGAAGCTGTTACAGTGGCAAGGGAAGCGGTGACAATCGGCGGTCATTCGTTTGTTTTTTTCGGCACAGCTTGGATTTTCTACCAATAGTGAGAAGCTTTGTCGTCGCGTCAGTGCTTCGACAGATTGACTCTTTGACAAAACGTCAGTTTCGGCCATTGGTTGACCGTGACAACAGAGATGTGAAAGATGCGTGCGACACTTGTTATTATGAATGTATGTACATATGTATGTGGCTGGCTTTTGTTTTCGTAAACATATAGACAAATGTGCCAAAGAAATAATATACATACTTAAGTATATGCCATAGAAATTCTATTGGTACAAATATGGAAATGATAACGAAATAATGCGAATATGCATATTTTATGAAGGTCATCAATTTTCTTTGAATAAATGAAGTTCATTTGGCACATCCTCACTTTGTAATAGTGGAAATAAATATACTATAATTTATTTTAAGTATTAATTTATTTAAAAATTAGAAAATAAAATTAAAGTGAAATACAATTAAAATTATTTTTACCTAATTTTTCCCGATTTTGTAAAAAAAAATTGAAATTTTTACCATTTTTAGGAAAACAATAGTTCATATAATACAAAATAATCACGCATGTGTGACTCAGAGAATGCGTTTTTACGTTCTCTGTGTGACTTTGTATATTTTTCTTCAAAGCATTTCTATTATTATTATTATTCTATTATTATTTATTCTCGCATGAATTTAGTCGTATTAGGTATATTTCTGCCAAAAACGTGCATATTTCTGCTGAATAGCAGCGAAAATGGTGAATTCCTTACTACAATTCTATCAGCTCTGTTAGCCGTCAAATCGAACATCATACAGAATTCAATTTGCACCTTCTCTAGGCTTTAAGTTCTCTGGTTGAGCTGAGTTGATTAAGCCATGTCCGTCCGTCCTTCTGTCTGTTCGTCCGTCTGTATATATACGAACTAGTCCCTCAATTTTTAAGATATCGTTTTGAAATCTTGTAAACGTCATTTTCTCTTCAAGAAGCTGCTCATTTGTCGGAACGGCCATAGCTGTCACACAAACTGAACGATCGAAATCAAGTTCTAACCAAGTTGGCACATGTTACTTTTTGGGGCAACAATGTAATATCTGAAAAAATTGTTCAGATCGGTTAACTTAATAGCATATAGCTGCCATACAAACTGAACGATCGAAAAAAAGTTCTTGTATGGAAAACTTTTGAATTTGACAAAATATATTGAAGAAATTTGGTACAGATTATTTTCTAAGGCGACAAAGTAATCTCCGAAAAAATTGGTCAAATCAGCTTACTATAGCATATAGCTTCCGTATAAAGTGAACACATATTTACTAAAAAAAATGCAGCTGTGAAGGGTATATTAGCTTCGGTGCAGCCGAAGTTAACGTGTTTTCTTGTTTTTTTTTTTTTTTAACCCAACCCAATTGGATATGCATACCTTTTTGGGATCAACTAGAGGTTCACTGGTAATGTTTTTTTGTCACGGTGAGTGCCTGACGTACTGGCGACTACTACTGTACAGTCTCTCGCAAGGCTGCCCCATTCGCAAAGAAAGCAACAATATTTCGTATACTCTAGTAGCATTCGAAGAAGAAGGGCTATTACTTTTAGGTCTCCACATATTGCCCAACCAAACTCATGATAACGGATGTGCTCTAAAAGAACTCTCTCTTATTATTCCTTCATATGAACTGCATGAGCTAAGAGCACATACGAATATTTGTTACCGTTATGAACCAATACCACCTTTAAACTAAGTTTAGAGAATCAATGAATAGACGCCAATCACGTGGATCATGTTTCTGTCCTAGTGCGTTAAACAAAAGGTTAACTTCGGAACAATGTACTAGATTCCTTTCTTGAAGAAAACATTTTGTTAGGTCTTTCCGCCTTCTTCCCTAAAAAATAATATTTACATCACTTTGGAGAAGGTTACAATCTTTTAGTCTGGATGCTAAAAGTTCGGACTGCGATTTTGAAAGACTTAGATCACGAACTAAGTCATTAAGCTCACCCTGTGAAATTAGATGAGGCACTGTTGAACGTCCTGGCAAATCAAATAAAGAATCGGTTGTCATATCCTTTACGGTTTCTGTAACATAACTTGAAGAGGTAGTCGATCTTCATCTAGACTCCAAGATTCTGGTGCTTTTGGAATAATTAATGGTAAATTACAGTACTTAACCGTATGTTTAGACTTCGGTCCAATCTCTCCGAACCATTGGCACTGCAAATGGCATTTTACGATGTGAACCTTTTAACCAATCTGCTAACAATGTTACACAAGTTTTGCAACAGATGTGAGGGGTCCATGCTTTGTCTTGGTCCCCAACTTTAACACCAAAATATAGTTCCTAAGCTTTTAGCACAAACGTTTTTGCGATTTAAAAGTTAGTTCTCTGCACACCTAACAAAAACAGTTGGTACTATTTACGCACTGCTTAGGCCTTGTATCTAAAAATCTTAAACACAGTAATTTCAAAAACGTAAAAGAATGTGAACTCAAAAACGGTTTGCTATCCAAACATAGAACATGTACCCGATTCGGATACCGTTAGTCTGCTGATAAATTTTGTAAAATAAAATGATTTACTTCAAACAAGCAGGCAGAACCGGTCTAAACCGGATGAACCCCTGATCGTGTGAAAATACGAGATGATGCAATATAATAAAATTTTATGTATTGTAAAATCTAAAGCCGCAGGGTTCAGAATGTCTGTAGGTGATAGAAAAGTTCTGTTTTCAGATTTGACTTCAGGGTATCAAACTGCATTAGAAACACCTAAGTATTTTCATGTCACAAATTATGTGTAATAATTGGACAATTTTTTAAAAATTACAGATACAAGGACGAATTTATCACTAGAGCACTGTTAACACTACCTGATGCAGATTATCAATTTTAACAAATTTATTTGAACAATATCCTTTGACCATCTGGCAGGGAAGAGATGGATAACAATTTAATATCAAAATGGTAAATCAAGCAACAGGTAAATAAATTTAAAAAGATTAAGTAATATTTTAAAATTTAATTCATCTAAGGAAGAAATTAAAGATTTATTATTTTTGATTGCAGGTGCTGAAATCAGCGAAAAAGTTAGTGCTATGAATTTCTTTTCATACAGACTCATGATCCGTCAAGGTGAAGTAAATCATATTTCGATGTGTCAATGACATTTTCATCAGTTTGCAGTTAACATGTGTGTCAAAATTGAAACTGAGCGATTGACATACATCCGATTGATCCGACGACAGCTACGATCAGAGGAATACAGGATGATATATCTTAAGTTAGACATTATGGCTGACCGGACTTATTTGTTATATTTACATGTAACCCAAAATGATCCGAAATCAAGAGGTAATTGCTCCATATCAAAGCACAAGTTGATATACAAGTACATGGCATAACTGCCAGAGTTTTTGAACAAAAGGTAAAATTTCTCATGAATTTTGACGTACTCCGTAGAATGGAAAAAGCGTGGATTGCCACATGCAAAAATTTTAGTCGGTTAGTGGACAAAATAGTTCCATAATTTCATATGAAATTCCAGATGAACCAGTTGTCCCGAGATTGAATGCAGTAGTTACACGCATGGTCGAAGGCAAGTGTTCCAGGTGATACCCAAAAGACCTGTTTGCTGAAATCATAACAGGAAATGATGGATACTCATTGTATTGTCGGCGATCACTTGCGGACAATGGGCGATCGGTTGTTGTAAAGGTAAGAGAACAAAATGTTCATGTAGACAAGTGTTGGATTGTTCCATACTCGCCAATATTATCCAAAGCTTTTCAGACTCATATCAATGTAGAATATTATAACTATGTTACGTCGATAAATTACATATGTAAATATGTTAACAGAGGTAACAATATGGCTGTCTTCACTGTAACCAATGCAAATGATGAAACAGCCCAGTACCAGATGGGTCGCTAAGTAAGTAGCAATGAAGTAGTTTGGCGGGGCGTGAAAAATACCCTATAGTATTTTATTTGGCAGTCCATTTAGAAAATGGTCAACGAGTTTATTCTAATGAATCGAACGCGGCAGACTGAGCGACATGAAAACCGGCGACAACATTAAAAAGTTACTTCACAGTGTGTCAAACTGATGATTATGCTGAGAATGCATCATTGAAATCGTTTCTCCGTCAAAAAAAGAAGAAACTTCATTTGAAAGACATCCAAATGTATTTGCTTCAGATGCTCTGGGTTGCATCTACGCAGTACATCTAAACAACGATGAATGCTTTCATTTCCGGTTGTTGTTGGTGAATGTTCGTGGTTCGACATCTTTTAAACAACTGAAAAGAGTTAGTGGACAGGTGTGTGCGACTTTTCGTGCGGCATGTCAACTATTACATTTATTTGAAAATGATTTGCACCGAGATGATACGCGCAAGCATATTTTCATCGCCGCCGTCAAGTTGTATGTTTACTGATGACAAATAAAGTATTGTCATGTTCGGGAATGACAGCACCTAATCGTCATATGCATGATGCATTAAACCAGGAGTTGCAAAGAGAACACATTGAAGCATTGGCCGAAGAAGTTCGTACAAATGTTCCACAATTAAATCAACAACAAAGAATTACGTACGACACTTTGAAAGATGCTGTGAACAAGGATCTGGTGAAATTTATTTCCTTGATGCTTCCTGAGGAACTGGAAAAGCGTTTTTAATTTCTTTGCTTTTGGCGAATTAGAAAGCGAAATAATGTTACGGTCACTGGAGGCATTGAACAGAACGTTGAAAAATCTTCGTGACAACCAAAATATTTTTTTTGGAGCCATGAATCTGTTGTCAGGTTATTTTTGTCAGAATCTTCCAGTTATTTCTCGATCAACTGTTGCTGATGAACTAAATGCATTTCTCATGGAGTTTGCGACGTAAAGAATCTCTAATTAACAACTAATGTGCAAATATTTTTGCAATTCATGTTGATGATTAGTTTCCTTCAAATCAGTAGACACTATTATGAACCGTGATATCGTAGTCAACTATCCCACGGAGGTTTTAAAATCACTGGAATTGCCTGGATTACCACCTTACAATTTGCAGTTAAAATTAGAATCAGTCGTCATCATGCTGCGAAATATTAATCAACTTCGATTGTGCAATTGAATAAAACTGGATGTGAAAGAGCTGATGAATAACGTCATTGAGGCAAAAATAATAAAAGGAAAATACAAAGCAGAGGATATCTTGATCCCAGGGGTACCAATGATTCCAACGGATTTACCATTCTGGCCTTTGCGGAATCAACTTGGAGTTTCCCTGTGTCGCACATGGACAATTATACCTGGCGTGTAAAGTACTTATGTAAATCAAACCAAAAACATTACTGTGTAAAACATTTATTTATTTGTTGGCTGATTAAAATTGACACTCATTCATAAAAATTAAGCAACGATACTTGTGTAGCAATGTAAATGTGATTACTGTATTATGTTGTATCGTTACCTTATTTTGATGTTACTCGAATAAGCAACCCTGATGTAGTTTTGAATTTGTATTATGCTTTATTTTAATGTTACTCGATTAAGCAACCCTGTTGTACTTTTGAATTTGTATCATACCTTATTTTAATGCTACTCGAATAAGCAACCCTGATGTAATTTTTAAACTTGTAACTGGTGACATGAAAGTGAGAAAAAATAAAGAAGAGTCAGTTCGGACGCAACCACGAAACGAATCGGTCTTCCTACACTTGTAAAGTAAATAATTTGTATTTTAAAACCATTGCAGCTCAAATTCCATGTCACCGTACTCTAATTTATGAATACAACATGAATATTTGTATGTTTTGTTTTATTCTACTTCAGTCATGTAAGTGTCAATGCACTGAAATATAATACATGAAAAAGTATTAAACGGCAACATATGTAATCTTTGTTTATATAGGGTGATTTTTTAAGAGCTTGATAACTTTTTTTAAAAAAAAAACGCATAAAATTTGCAAAATCTCATCGGTTCTTTATTTGAAACGTTAGATTGGTTCATGACATTTACTTTTTGAAGATAATTTCATTTAAATGTTGACCGCGGCTGCGTCTTAGGTGGTCCATTCGGAAAGTCCAATTTTGGGCAACTTTTTCGAGCATTTCGGCCGGAATAGCCCGAATTTCTTCGGAAATGTTGTCTTCCAAAGCTGGAATAGTTGCTGGCTTATTTCTGTAGACTTTAGACTTGACGTAGCCCCACAAAAAATAGTCTAAAGGCGTTAAATCGCATGATCTTGGTGGCCAACTTACGGGTCCATTTCTTGAGATGAATTGTTGTCCGAAGTTTTCCCTCAAAATGGCAATAGAATCGCGAGCTGTGTGGCATGTAGCGCCATCTTGTTGAAACCACATGTCAACCAAGTTCAGTTCTTCCTCATTTTTGGCAACAAAAAGTTTGTTAGCATCGAACGATAGCGATCGCCATTCACCGTAACGTTGCGTCCAACAGCATCTTTGAAAAAATACGGTCCAATGATTCCACCAGCGTACAAACCACACCAAACAGTGCATTTTTCGGGATGCATGGGCAGTTCTTGAACGGCTTCTGGTTGCTCTTCACCCCAAATGCGGCAATTTTGCTTATTTACGTAGCCATTCAACCAGAAATGAGCCTCATCGCTGAACAAAATTTGTCGATAAAACACATTTCGAACCGAACACTGATTTTGGTAATAAAATTCAATGATTTGCAAGCGTTGCTCGTTAGTAAGTCTATTCATGATGAAATGTCAAAGCATACTGAGCATCTTTCTCTTTGACACCATGTCTGAAATCCCACGTGATCTGTCAAATACTAATGCATGAAAATCCTAACCTCAAAAAAATCACCCGTTATTTACTTATTTATACTCATTACCGAATGCTTCATTTTAAGAATAAAATATTTGTAAAATCAGTCTTAAGACCAAAGTCAAAGAGTTCTAACCTTTGAAAATTTAAATATTATATATTTATATTGTTTAATCCAAACAAATACTTTTCTGCATTATTCCCACAAATTACATAAAGTAATAGAGGCGTAATGCAGAGGAATATCAACCGCCCCGACTTCACTCAACAGGCAAAGAGGATAAACAAAAAAACATCTTTCCTGCGTTTTTGGAGCAAGAAGATGTATTATGACGCCAACATACCAGTGAGACGCCTCTATATACAGAAAGTAAAACGTTGTCAAAAAAGTCTTGCGGTATTTTCGCTAGATGGCGCTGAAAGCGCGTTGTTCTGGTTATATTATATTATTATTTATTAGCATCGGGTCATGCTATACCTTTTTGGAAAGCTCATTTCACGCGCTAACACGTGTTTGATTGGTTGTTGTTTCTTTTAAGTCATTCGTGAGTTATAGCGTCGCAAACATGGAGCAAAATAAAGAGAAAGTACGGCATATTTTACAGTACTACTACGATAAAGGCAAAAATGCATTTCAAGCCTCCAATAAAATTTGTGCAGTTTATGGACCCGATACAGTTTACATTTCCCCTGCACAACGGTGGTTTCAACGCCACGCTTTGGAAGGCCTGTCGTCGAAAATTGCGATAAAATCGCTGAATTGGTCGAAAGAGACCGGCATAGTAGTCATCAAACCGTTACAAACCATTTGAAGAAGCTTGGAGTCTCTAAGAAGCTCGATGTATGGGTGCCACATGAATTGATTCAATAAAAATACCGCAAGACTTTTTTGACAACCCATTATTAAACTCGAATTTTATAACGTTCACACTTAAACGAAGTACTTTTTTCTTCAACGCAATCAGCTTCTTTCGTCGACATATACATATATACATAATTCGCACCGTCTACTTTATTTATTTACGCACTACATAACAAAACAAATAATATAGTTTATGAGAAAGCTTTAAATTGATTAACAGACTGTATCATAACAGTATGTGTCTGCCAATATCAAATTTAAACCTTATAAATAGCCAGCATTTCAGGAAAACTCTGTTTTGAAAATAAGCACCATCATGTGTTATTAATCGAAAATAATAATAAAACTTCATTCGTACGAAATAATTTTTTCATTATTACACATTATTGCGGATTCCTTTTGTTTGTTCTTTTATCTATTGATTGAGGCAGTACGAAATATGCCGGGTGAATGAAATCAGGGCAAGGAAGTATAGTCCCCATCAATCATAAACATCCACTTTCACTTTATACGAAGTATGACAATTAAGTAATGAGACTCATTCCATAAAAACCGTATATTTGAAAATTATTCTACAACTCTGCCATCCCCTTCAAAGTAGTCCCCTTGGGCAGCTATACAGCGATTCCAGTGCGTTTTCCATGCTTCGTAATATTTCTGGAACACTTCGACTAGGATGTCCGCGAGTACCATCGTCACGGCCGCCTGGTTGTCCGTAATCGACTCAAAATGGGTTCCTTGACCACCGATTTTGTTTTGGGAAACAAAAAAAAAGTCACGGGGTGATATGTCGGGCAAATAAGGCGGCTGCTGCAACACGGCGATCCCTTTAGAGGCCAAATACTGGGACACTCTGAGGGCGGTGTGGCACGGCGCGTTGTCGTTGTGAAGGATCCAATTACGAGCGATGTCTGGGCGCACCCTGTTGACTCGTTTTCGCAATCTATCGAGAACTTGGCAATAATAGACTTGATTCACAGTTTTCGCCGGTGGAACAA
Organism: Bactrocera zonata; assembly: GCA_037783105.1. Taxonomy (NCBI): domain Eukaryota; kingdom Metazoa; phylum Arthropoda; class Insecta; order Diptera; family Tephritidae; genus Bactrocera; species Bactrocera zonata. The sequence goes on along the minus strand of JBAWJQ010000868.1, from coordinate 264,279 downwards.
ATTTTTGTGGACGATTCCACGGCTATCAAAACAGACAATAATCATCGTTTTCACCTTCGACTTGCTCATGCGAGCTTTTTTCGTGTGGGGGGCGCGCGGAGACAACTATTGTAAGCTTTAGCGTTTGGTTTTCGGGTCTAATTGCACTATCAACATACGCTCTTACACTTTTAGCGTAAGTTTCCGAAGCTGTATCGCCCAATGTGGTGCAAAATTTTATCGCGACGCGTTGCTCTTGATTTCGTTTTTCCCCTTTTCGTGACGAGCACTACAAAAACATATCTACTCAACTTGACGAAGCAGGCGAACTAAACAAGCTAGAGCGATGGTCCATATATCAATGGAGATTGGAGGGATGCCGGAAAAAGAGAAAGGGAATTTTAAGGTCACAGTCGCGCTACAGCTTGACCTTGGCATGGAATTCACAACGATAGAATAGCATTCAAAAGAGCTTGCGAACAAAGCCAAAAGGCAAAAATCATTCGACTTACATCTACGCATTTTAAAAACTACGAGTCGGGAGACTCGCTATTCGATCACATTTATGACGACGTTGTAGGACCATTTCCCTTAAATGCACTTACAACCGTTATTGTCAATCATCGGACGTTTCTCGAGATGACCATAACCGATATGACAGCATTAACTATCGCAAAAGCTCTCATCGCCAATTGGACCGCAAGATTTGGAGTTCCAGCTGTCATTTCATCAGATCGTGAACGTCAATTTGCATCTACCTTATTTACAAAGCTAACAACGTCGCGTAGGATAATGCACCTGAAGACAACACCATATCACTAACAAGCAAACCGGTAGAATTAATCTACGGTGCAACGCTTCGAATTCATTCAGAATTTTTCATACATGACAGCCAAATTAAAACGCAGTCAAAGTCAAGAGGAAAGTTATTACAAAATTGAAATAAAAAGAAAACTAGAAAATAATTATCTAGATCAATTAAAGCCAGCATATCTACTGAATGAAGACTTACTGCCACAAACCTCTGGAACTTTATCAATTTGTGAGATATTTAATTGAAATTCAGGAATAATATTTTCCTGACAAATGTGTCGAAAATGCGTTTCAATACTTCCCTTTGCTCCCATATACCTAAAACAACGATTTGGAAACTTCCAAGTGACTTTATAACGTGAGGAAAAGATTATGATGTGAGTTATTTCAATGAAAATGAGAGAGCGTGTTTTGTGGTTGTTGCTTGTGTAGCGGCAAAATTTTGCCGAGTTGACAGTCCTTGGCCGGATAAAAATCCGGGTCTGTTCCGGTTACGTAGACCCGACAGTCATGGGAACGAAACGAACAAGCAAACAAATTTTGTTGTTGTTATTGCTATAACGGTTATCAATCCCCGTTAGGATGGTGAGGCTTATCTGTGCTGTCGTGAGCGTCATCTAACGGGAGGCCCAGGAAACGTGCTGTTTCGACGGGGTCGGACAGAAGGGAAAAGGGTGTTGGATAGGTGGGGTTGGTAGGGGATGCAAAGAGGTGGTCAGTGTCATGCGGACACTCGTTGCATGTAGGACATACATTGGGTATGTCATGGTCTATTCTTGATAAGTAGGAGTTTAACTTGCTACAATATCCAGAATGAAGTTGCGCTAGGGTCACTCGCGTTTCTCGCGGCAACTCGAGCTCTTCGTGTGCGATGGGTGGTGGTTTGACTCCAAGAACGCCATTCATGCGAAGGGAGTCGATGAAGGTATGGCCCCACTGAGAATGGCGGTCAGTCGTCGACGTGGTCAAGGAAAGATCTTTTGATGCTCCTAGGAGGCGGTACCGCTTCAAGCAGACGGCTACAAGGGTGATTTCTACGAAAACATCCCAGCAGGAACTGCATGCAACATTTGCTGGCGGCTAGCGACTGGACGATTTTGTTGCGGCTCTGTACCTTGGCGATAACCGCGGTCGTTACACCTAAAATCTTAGGGTTATTGACAGTCGGAATTTGGACGCCATCGACTGCAATATCAAACTCAAGTCTATACTCCTTCGTCCAGTTCATAGAAATGATCGCTGTGGATTAAGTGGAGGAAAGTGTGCAGTGAGGAAACGAGAAAGGTCGGAGAGGTTGTTTACTTTCGAACACATGCCATCGATTTCATTGACCGACGTCTATATAGTGCAATCATCTGCGTACAAGGTTATGGAAACCCCCTCTGGTGGAGAGTTTCGAGATGTAGAAGTTGAACAGTAACGGGGAAAGGACACCACCCTGCGGAACCCCCTGTTTAATTCCTCTCAGTTTAGATGTTTCACCTCGAAATAGTAGGATGATTGACGACCGTTCAAGTAGTTCATGGTCCACTTCTTCAGTCCTGGAGGAAGCGTAGTTTTCTCAATGTCCTACAGTAGCGTTGTGTGATTGACTGTGTCAGATGTTTTTGACATGTCCAAAGCTACGACGATCGTTCACTCACAGGGTGGTTTCTGGTTGAGGCCACGAACTATTTTAGCGTTTATAACGCTAAGTGCTGTGGTGATGCTTTGCACTTTTCGGTGTGTGGTGATTGAAGGTCGAGAGTAGCAAGGCCTCAAGTGTCTTAATTACTGGGGAGAGGAGAGTTATCGGACGATAGAACTCCTCTTTGTTGGCGGGTTTCCCAGGTTTCAGTAGTGGGACCACTTTTCCGACTTTCCACACCCCCTCTAGTTGGTACCCCAACGGGTATTTGAAGAGTGGTCAGCGACAGGTTGACGACCTTGGTGAGATATCTTACTCCCGTCGAGCCTAGATGCTTTGGAATTAGCATGTTAATTCCATCAGGGCCATTGGACTTGGAGGATTTTGATTTGTTGATAACATTCTGAACCTCCTCATAGGTGAATGTAAGTGGCGCGCAGTCGTTACGCATTTTGCGCATGTCGATTAAGACATTGTTTGGCTTTGTCTACCGAAGGATGCACTTCTTCGGGTCCGAAGTGGCATGACCATTGAATTGAACTTCAACTCGGTCGTTATGTCTCTTCGCGTTAGACAAAGCTTTGACAGTAGCCCAAAGCTTACTCACACCAGTGGAGAGGTTGCAGGACTTCAGGTAATCTATCCATTTCGTCCGCTTATGAGAATTTACCATGCGTCGAATCTCCAAATTGAGGTCCCTTATTCAGAGATCTCCGGAATTGGCATGACGTAAGGTGTCGCGCTCATTAGCTAAAACGGCTGCTTCGGCTCGGAAATTGGGACAGATTTCCGCAATTCTTCAAGCCGGGATGAAGCGAGCGGTAGCTGCTGCGATCACCTTGCGGAATCGACATTAGCCAACGCATGCGTCCGTAGGAATTTGTAGAGCGTTGAGGTGCTCTCAGTAAATTCTGTGAAACCGCCCAGTTAGCTTTGTTAAAGTTAACGAAGGTACAATTAGCCACAGAAACAAAATAAGAAGGTTTCACGATCGAGATAATTATGGGCAGATGGTCTGATGCGAGAGTTAGCATAGGTCGCCAGGTTATGCTATTTAGCAGACCATCACTAGCAATGGTAATATCAGGCGAGCTATTACAGGTGCCCATAACTCAGGTGGTGGCTTCGTCATACATTGTGCAGATTGTCGAATAGTCAATCTGTTCCGCCAGCTCCATCCCCCTACAATCATTTGACAGGCAGGAATGCCAAAGATCATGATGGGCGTTAAAGTCGCCTAGTACCAGACGGCTTTCACCACGGAGTATATTCAGGCAATATCCTGTAGGACAACATGTAACTGGGGGCGGCTGCTAGGTATGTTGCCTGTTTGCGCTCCTGGGGACCCTGGAGGTCCTCTGTTAGCCACTCGGGGTGAGTGACGGCGCAGAGCGCGAACTATATGCAGATTGCACAGCCGTAGAGGCTAGTGTCGCAGTATTGCATAGGCAACATGGGGCCACGTAAGTCGTGGTCCACTCCCTGTGAGTCTTAAGGCCTGAGTAGGTCTTAAGATTGCTTTATCCATTGCATGTATTATACCTGACCGAGGTGGAGTTTAGATGGAGCCTTTTTGCGCAAACGCAGCAGAAAAATTCCTCCGGGCCCGGGTTCTTCTTCTTAATTGGCGTAGACACCGCTTACGCGATTATGGCCGAGTTAACAACCGCGCGCTAGTCGTTTCTTCTTTTCGCTACATGGCGCCAATTGGATATTCCAAGCGAAGCCAGGTCCTTCTCCACGTGGTCCTTCCAACGGAGTGGAGATCTTCCACTTTCTCTGCTTCCCCCAGTCTGCGCCGGATACTTTCAGAGCTGGAGTGTTTTCATCCTTCTGGACAACATGACCTGGCCAACGTAGCCGCTGTCTTTTAATTCGCTGAACTATGTCAATGTCGTCGTATATCTCGTACAGCTAATCGTTCCATCGCAAGCGATATTCGCCGTGGCCAACGCGCAAAGGACCATACATCTTTGGCGAACTTTTCTCTCGAAAACTCGCAACGTCGACTCATCCCTTGTTGACATCGTCCAAGCGTCTGTTCCATATAGCAGGACGTGAATTATGAGGGACTTATAGAATTTGGTTTTTGTTTTTCGAGAGGGACCTTGCTTTTCAATTGCCTACTCAGTCCGAAGTAGCACCTGTTGCAAGAGTTATCCTGCGTTGGATTTCTAGGCTGACATTGTTGGTGGTGTTTACGCTGGTTCCAAGATAGACGAAATTATCTACAACTTCAAAGTTATGACTGTCAACAAAGTCGTGAGTGCCAATTCGCGAGTGCGACGACTGTTTGTTTGAGAACAAGAGATATTTCGTCTTGCCCTCGTTCACCGCCAGACCTATTTGTTTTGCTTCCTTGTCCAGTCTGTAGAAAGCAGACCTAACGGCGCGGGTGTTGAGGCCGATGATATCAATATCATCCGCATACGCCAGCAGTTGAACACTCTTATAGAAGATTCTACCTTCTCTATTTAGTTCTGCAGCTCGAATTATTTTCTCCAGAAGCAGGTTCAAGAAGACGCACGATAGGGAATCGCCTTGTCTGAAAACTCGTTTGGTATGAAACCGCTCGGAGAGGTCCTTCCCGATTCTGACGGAGCTTTTAGGGTTGCTCAATGTCGGCTTACACAGCCGTATTAGTTTTGCTGGGATACCAAATTCAGACATCGCGGCATAAAGGCAGCTTGTGATGTCGAAAGCAGCTTTGAAATCGACGAAGAGGTGGTGTGTGTCGATTCTCCTTTCACGGGTCCTTTCCAAGACTTGGCGCATGGTGAATATCTGATCTCTTGTTGATTTGCCAGGTCTAAAGCCACACTGATAAGGTCCAATCAGTTTGATGACGGTGGGTTTTAATCGTTCACACAATACGCTCGATAGAACCTTATATGCGATGTTGAGGAGGCTGATCCCACGGTAGTTGGCGCAGATTGTGGGGTCTCACTTTTTATGGATTGGGCGTAGTACACTTATATTCCAATCGTTGGGCATGCTTTCGTCCGACCATATTTTGCAAAGAAGCTGATGAATGCTCCTTATCAGTTCTTCGCCGTCGTGTTTGAATAGCTCGGCCGGCAATCCGTCGGCCCCTGCCGCTTTGTTGTTCTTTAGGTGGGCAATTGCTATTCGAACTTCTTCATGGTTAGGCAATGTAACGTCTGCTCCATCGTCATCGATTGGGGAATCGGGTTCGCCTTCTTCTGGCGTTGTACGTTCACTGCCATTCAGCAGGCTGGAGAAGCGTTCCCTCCACAGTTTAAGTATGCTCTGGGCATCGGTCACTAGATCACCTTTGGGGGTTGTACAAGAGTTTGCTCCGGTCTTAAAATCTTCTGTTAGCCGCCGCTTGTTTTCGTAGAATTTTCGAGCATTACCCCTATCGGCCATCTTATCAAGCTCTTCGTACTCATACATTTCGGCCTCTTGTTTTTTCTGTCTGCAAATGTGTCTCGCTTCCCTCTTCAACTCTCGGTATCTATCCCATCCCGCACGTGTTGTGGTCGATCGTAACGTTGCGAGATAGGCAGCCTGCATTTTCTCCGTTGCGACACGGCACTCCTCTTCGTACCAGCTGTTCTTTTGCACTTTCCGAAAACCAAGTTGTTGGCGTACGTTTCTTGCTGCACAGAGGCGGGTGCCAATCTGGGCTGCAACAAGTTGATGTTAGCACCTCGGAGCGTACGCACATCGAAAACACTGGAGACGTATCTTCCGTCTATCACAACATGATCGATCTGGTTGGTAGTTTTTCGATCCGGAGACAGCCAGGTAGCTTGATGAATATTCATCTGCTGGAATCTAGTACTACAGATAACCATATTTCAGGCCCCGGTGAAATCGACTAGCCTTAACCCATTTAGGGATGTTTCCTCGAGGAGGCTGAATTTACCGACCGCAGTGCCAAAGATACCTTCTTTGCCACCCTGGCGTTAAAGTCGCCAAGCACGATTTTGATATCGTGGCAGGGGCATCTCTCATAAGTGCGCTCCAAGCACCCATAAAAGGCATCTTTGGTCACATCGTCCTTCTCTTCCGTCGGGCCTTGGCGCAAATCAGCGGTATGTTGAAAAACCTCGCTTTGATGCGGATTGTGGCTAGACGTTCATTCACCGCAGTGAATGATATTACTCGGCGACGGAGTTTCTCTCCCACCACGAATCCCACACCAAACTGACGCTCCTTTATATGTCCACTGTAGTAAATGCCACAAGGACCTACCCGTCTCTGTCCTTGGACGGCGGTGATGTAAGCCTTTAGTTTTACGAGGACATCTACCAGCTGGGCAGCGGCATTTTGCCAATTAAGGGACCGGACATTCCAGGTGCATGCCCTCAATTCGTAGTCCTTATTTCGTTTGCCATGGTTGTCATCAAAAGGGGGGTCTCTCATAGGGTCCCAAACCCAGTGCACAACCCTTTGGAGGAGATGTTTCGCCTTCTCACTTTAGCTCGCCTTCAAACGGATGTTCTAAGGCTACGCAGGGGATACTTTGTCAAAGACCGGAAGTCGTGAGCTGCTTGAGTCTTATGTAAAAGAATCGTTTCTGGCCAGTCCCAAGTGAATGGCGATCAAAGAACTTTCCTCACTTGCGTGAAATTCTACCCATGACTCCATCCGGGCCCGGGTTGGCAAACATAAAAAGCGCATACAAGTACGCATTTACATATTTTTTTGTCGAAAATGTCGGTTAGTGTATGAATTATTTATATACTATATATACGTATATCGTATTTGGAATTTTTTTTTGGCTCTTCTACTAAAATATGTATACATTTGGATCTTCTAACTGACCATAAAAGTATTTTTGAAGTCATTAGTTAAATAATAAAAATGCAGAAGACAAGAACTTTCCTTATTAAGAGTATATGGTAATTTTTGTAAAATGCATAATTGCGAATAAATAAATAAATTGTTGTTCACTGGCCCTGACTAGATAAAATTCTGATGTACAGACTCAACTCGAAAAATATCAAAACTTCGTTTTCATCTGTTAGAATTTTAATTTTTTACCGTTTGCACATTTATTTTTTACGAAACATTTAGTGTAGCAAATTATGCAAAAAAATTGGCAATGGATTTGTATACGCTTGTACTCCGCAATCTTATAATAAATATTCTCCTATTTAGGGTTACCAGATGTACTGATTTTTAGACCCCGTAATGATATACAGATTTTTCAATGAAGTGTACTGATTTTCGGCGCAAACGCTTTTTTCGCAAATTTATCCAATTTTATTGGATACACACACGCGCACATTCGATAAACGCACCGAAAGATTTTTAAATTGGATGAAAAGAGACAAAATATATCGATCGTTATCGAGATTTTCGATACTGTTATTCACAGCCACCACCATTATCAACAACGTTTATAATTCTTTATTATAATGCTAATTGTGAAAGAATTTTCTCTTTCATCAATATAAAATGGAGTGATGAACGCAATCGTCTCTTTGTTGAAAATGTTCGCAACATGATTGTCACTAAATATAATTATAAGAACATGCCATGCATCGATTTCCATAAGTATATAATGAAAACTGAAAATGTTGATACGCTAAAAGCAATCGGCAGTGCCAAAAATATGACAAAAACACTGTCAAAAAAGTCTTGCGGTATTTTTACTGAATCAATTCGTGTGGCACCCACACATTGAGCTTCTTAGTGACTCCAAGCTTCTTCAAATGGTTTATAACGGTTTGATGACTACTATGCCGGTCTCTTTCGACCAATTTAGCGATTTTATCTCAATTTTCGACGAGAGGCCTTCCGGAGCGTGGCGCATCTTCGACCACCTCTACACCAGAACGAAAACGTTGAAACCATCGTTGTGCAGTGGAAATGGAAACTGTATCGGGTCCATAAACTGCACAAATTTTATTGGAGGCTTGAAATGCATTTTTGCCTTTATCGTAGTAGTACTGTAAAATATGCCGTATTTTCTCTTTGTTTTGCTCCATGTTTGCGACGCTATAACTTACGAATGACTTAAAAGAAACGACAATCAATCAAACAAGTGTTAGCGTGTGAAATGAGCTTTCCAAAAAGGTATGGCATGGCTGAATAAAACTAGAACTACGCGCTTTCAGCGCCAACTAGCGAAAATACCGCAAGACTTTTTTGACATCTTATTATTAGTAAATAGTAAATACAAAATTTAGCTATTCTCATCCATAATTTCAACAACTCTTTTCTTTTCATCATTATTATCAGGATTTTCATCAAATTCTAAACTTGAAACAATAGGTCTATGGTAACTAAAGTATGAAATGAACAATTTTAATTTAAATCTATTTATATATCTTGTGAATACTGCATCAATAATAGTTTTGTATTTTGTTGTGCTAAGATTGCGATCATTGGACATCGTTAAATCAAATTCTTCATATAAACATTCGATTAATGATTGATTTTTGGCATCTGCAAAGTTTATTGTTGAAATCTCCACTCAAAATCATAGGATAATAATCAAATCTTCTATGGTATAACTTATTTGTATCAGGTTTTAAACAACTCAATTTCTGTGCAAATTCAAAATTATGCGTATGTATGTATGCACACAAGTATGTTCGAATTGCAATCGACACGAGGCTATAACTCACTTAAAAATACCAATTGCAAATTGCCTGTTGGCTAATTTTCTTTTTGTCGATTAATATCCATTTACATATGCACACATGTCTATAAATTCAATTACACCTATTTCACTTTGCACCGCCACTGCACCTGAACACAAACTTTTGTGCCGCTGGACTTTATTCTATTTGCACTTTGTTACACGCAATTCACCATAAATTGTATGCAATAAACAGCTACTTGAAACCGCTCAATCGTAATGATGCGCTGAGTAGCTACAATTTGACATTTAGATTTTTATTGATTGACAACACTCATTGAAATGACATAGCGTTTTCTATTTCGTGATCTACTCACCATGTTTGTGTTGCCATACTACACAGTGTGGCCATATAGAAAGGTCATGGTGAAACATAAGTTGTTACGTTATTTGTATGGACCACACTGTTTTCCGTTGCGGCTGTTTGGAATTTATTGGGATATGCATAATTTAATTAAAATATTAGCAATTTACTTTTAGTTAGGGGTCGATGTAATTGCTCAAAATATAATTAATTTATTGTTATTTTAATTTTAAAATAGAAATTACTTTTTGCTTTGATTCTTGTTAACAATTGACAATAACTTTTTTCGGATATATTACTTATTAAGTTGACATTAACTTTTTTTCGGATTGAGTACTTCCTACCCATCACTGAGTATACATATAGGTATGTAATCTCGTCTGTCGCGAGAGCACGAACGAATGCATACAAGTTAGCACCCCATACATTCAAAAGTATCATATGATGCATTAAAATCATATGATACTTTGTAAAATAATATGACACCACTAAATCGCTGATACCGCGACACGTGTAGTGGCAACCTATGGGAAGCGCAACGTCAGCGAAGTGCCAACCTGTGGGAAGCGCAGCGTCAGCAATCTCCGTACCCGTCGCAGCGGCAAACATAGGTCTAGAATTAAGTACAATAAATTGTAAAGTTTAGTTCTTAAGTAAAACTCAATAAAGGAGCATAGCTCCAGTAAAATATTTTTTTATTAAAAACTATAAAACGTTTTATTAACTGGCGCCCGAGCAGGGACCAGCGAGCGAAGTAGTGAAAGCCTGAAAATCGAAAAGTAAGGCAACGCGAACGGTAGTGACAGTGAAAAAAATAATAGAAAAAAAGCCTGAAAATCAAAAAGTAAGGCTACGCGAACGGTAGTGACAGTGGAAAAAAAAAACAACAGAAAAAAAAGCCTGAAAAAAAAGTAAGGCTACGTTAAAAGTGGAAAAGAAAACGCAAATTATAATACTGTGCTAACGAGCGGCTACAACGCAACGTGGGATTTCTAAACGCCGAGGGACCTCAGTACTGTTAAAGAAAAGGGACAACCCCGGAGCGCAGCACAACATCCCATGGAAAGCTGGGAACACCTAATGTAAGATTCATAAAATATTATATTTTAATACTATTATAAAGAATACGGAATTTAAATTGGAAAAAAAATAATTATTCGACACAGAAAAGAAAAAAAAAGAAATTATAAAGAATTTTATTATAAAGAATACGGAATTTGAATTGAAAGAAAATAATTATTCGACACAGAAAAGAAAAAAAAAGAAATTATAAAGAATTTTATTATTAAGAATACGGAACTTGAATTGAAAGAAATTAATTATCCGACAAAAAAAAAGCCTTAAGTTATCGTAAACTTTACGAAAAGACTCAAATATTGTCAAAGAAAGTACTATTGCAAAGGAAATTTTTTTTTTTAAATTAATTAACTTAAAAGAAAAGATTATTATAATGCCGGATACAGCCGAAGAGCTAATCGAGCAGTTGAATCAAATGAGGCTAGATTATGGGCAAACCACCCATCCTCCAAATCCTTCCACCCATCCTCTAAACCCTCCCACACCTAACCCAACCTTAATAACGACAATAGTCCGTGAAGTACTCGAACGAATGAGTACGCAGACCGTAACAGACTTTACAGAACCCGACCATAGCGTGACACTAAACGCGAATAACATAAATGAACTAGACAAAATTCCGGACATGGTGAAATGCCTTAGGGAATTCTCAGGACGACCAGGAGAATTTAACTCCTGGAGGAAGACCGTAGACAGGATTTTTAAAGCCTACGAGGGAGTCAAAAATACCCGCAAATATTTTGCAATACTTCATACGATCAGGCATAAAGTAATTGGTGATGCCGACACCGCACTAGAATCATATAATACTTCACTTGATTGGAGCCAAATTAGGAAATGCCTTATGATGCATTATTCAGATAAAAGGGACATAGGTACCCTCGAATATCAGACGACCACTCTGGTCCAACGCTATGACGACATTCCGACTTTCTATCAAAGAGTTTACCAACACCTTTCACTTATTTTAGACAAAATTTCATGCCTCGAGCTAAGCGACGAGTCCATACGGGCTATGACGAACTCATATAGGGACAAAGCTCTCGACACATTCATAAGAGGACTAAATGGTGATTTACCTCGTCTTCTCAGCATGAGAGAACTGACAACCTTACCACAAGCATTGCATTTATGCCAAAAACTTGACAACATGACCTACAGAATAAATCATGCGAACAACACACACAAAACAAATATCCAACCACCACCACGACCTCCCCGAAATAACAATTTTAATAATTACAATAATAATAGAGTCTTTTATCCCGAATTGATATATTCCCATTCCCCCAGACGAAATTTCGACCAACATCCATTCGGTCGTCAATCAAACCGATATCCTCAACACTCTCCCAACTACACGCAAAATAACCAAGGATTCATGCCGAGGTTCAACAGTTACCAGAACAACCCCCATACTACCAGAGAAAATACCTCCTTTAATAACAGACCGAATTTACCACCTAAACCACCGACCCCAATGGAAGTAGACCAATCAATACGATCAAGACAAATTAATTATCAGAATAGGCCTAATACATTCCAGGATAATCAGCCACCGAAACGTCCGATTTCTGCACAACTGACTCACCCTCCAAACAAAATACAACGAAATTTTTTTACTAATGCAGTAGAATTAGACCCCAACGGGATATACGATGACAATTCCTACGATAGCAATTACGACAATGCAGGAAAAAATGAGCCTGATACGATTAATTTTTTAGATTAGCGCCGTCTTCGCTGCCTTATTACGAATTTAGAACAAGGCGCGGAGACACAATAGATTTTCTTATCGATACCGGATCCAATAAGAATTACATCCAATCCACTAGAACTAGGAATCCAATTCTGAATGAAAAGCCCTTTATAGTAAAATCAGTTGCCGGAACAATTGAAATTACTCACCATACCTTCGTCGACATTTTCGGACCACCAGTAGGGAAAATAAAATTTTTTATATTACCAACTCTAGGGTAGTTCCACGGCATAATAGGCAACGACACACTTAAAGAATTAAAAGCAATTATTCATACCGACAGAAATTTGATGACAATTTGTCAAAGTATAAATATAATGTTAAAGCAACGAATATCCCACGAGGTGAATAATGTGGCAATCAATACTCCACATCTCTCATTACAACAACAACACAAAATTAATAATATCGATAAATGTCCAAACCTTTTTTCCGATCCTGATGAAAAACTTACCTACACCACCCTCGTTAAAGGTGAAATCCGGACAACAACCGAAACCCCCGTCTACTCCAAGCCATACCCGTATCCCATGGCATTAAAATACGAAATCGAACGACAAATTGAAGAACTCTTAGATAACGGAATAATAAGGAGATCGAAATCTCCGTATAACTCCCCAATTTGGATAGTTAATAAAAAGTCAGATGCCTCCGGCGAAAAAAAGTTTCGAATGGTCGTAGATTATCGTAAACTCAATTCAGTTACGATTCCCGATAAATACCCCATACCAGAAATTAACGAAGTCCTTGCAAATCTGGGAAACAATAAACTATTTACGGTTATTGATTTAAAAAGTGGGTTCCATCAGATTCCACTTCGCGAGTCAGACATTGAAAAAACAGCATTTTCCGTAAACAACGGAAAATATGAATTCCTTCGCTTACCTTTCGGTTTAAAAAATGCCCCAGCCACATTCCAAAGAGCACTAGACGATATCCTTCGTCAACATATAGGAGTAAGATGCTATGTTTACATCGATGATGTAATAATATTTGGCAAAAACGAAGAAGAACATTTTAAAAACATAGAATTAGTATTTCAAACCTTAGAAAATGCTAACATGAAAATCCAATTAGATAAATGTACATTTGCTAAAGAAGAGGTAGAATTTTTAGGATATGTAATCAGTTCAAATGGGATAAAAACCAACCCTGAAAAAGTAGAAGCAGTAGCCAAATTTCCAGTTCCACAAACTCTCAAAGAATTAAGATCCTTCCTAGGTATGTCAGGTTATTACCGACGATTTATCCAGGATTACGCAAAAATAGCTAAACCATTAACAGCACTGCTAAGAGGAGAAGCCGGTCATGTCTCCAAACGGAATTCAAAAAAAATAGAAATAGAATTAGACAGCGAGGCCTTAGAAGCATTTAATAAAATAAAAAATACTTTAGTATCCAAGGATATAGTTTTAGCGCATCCAAATTTCGATAAAGATTTTGAACTAACGACCGACGCCTCAGATTTCGCATTAGGTGCCGTCCTATCGCAAGACGGTAGACCAATTACTTTCATATCGAGAACTCTAAGTAAAGCCCAAGAACATTATGCCACCAATGAGAAAGAAATGCTTGGTATAATATGGTCACTTAATTCACTTAGAAATTACCTCTACGGTTCAAAAAAAGTTAAAATTATCACCGATCATCAACCTCTTACCTATGCCTTAAGCCATAAGAATACCAATAGTAAAATGAAGCGATGGAAAGCCATTTTAGAAGAATATAACTATGAACTAACTTACAAACCTGGTAAAACAAATGTAGTCGCAGACGCCCTTTCAAGGATACCAATACAAATAAATTCACTCACACCTACGATTCATAGCGATGAAAGCTCAAGCCATAATTTAATCCCTTGTACAGAAGTTCCAATCAATGTTTTCAAAAATCAAATTTTTTTCAAGATTGACGAAATATCTTCATATCAATTTAAAATAATTTTTCCAACAGTGCATAGACATATAATTACAGAGCCAGAGTACAACGATCAGTCATTGATTTCATACTTGAAACGATACCTTAACCCATCCGTTATAAATGGAATTCATACCGAAGAAAGGATAATGGGTATGATGCAAAATATCTATCCTATTCATTTTAGTAGCATTAAAAGCCGATATACCCAAAAACTAGTTGAAGATATTAGTGACGAACAAGAGCAGGAGAACGTAATATTAAAGGAACATTTAAGAGCACATAGGAATGCCACTGAAAATAAAACACAAATTCTCGAAACAAAATATTTTCCCGGTATGTTAAATAAAATAAAACGAATAATAGCCAACTGCACCGTTTGTAAGGAAAATAAGTACGAGAGACATCCCAATCAACCGAAAATTGCAGAAACTCCATTACCAACACACAGTTCATATCGATATATTTTTAACAGAAGGAAAAATAGTAATGACAGCTTTAGACAAATTTACAAAATACGCAGTAACAAAAAGCCTAAATAGCAGAGCAATAGAAGACGTCAGGAAACCTTTGAGAGAGATTATATTTTTCTTCGGAGTACCAAAATTAATAGTTATTGACAATGAGCCATCCTTAAATTCAGCATCTTTAAAATTTATGATGAAAGACGAGTTAGGAATAGAAGTTTACACTACTCCTCCATACAAAAGCCAAGCTAACGGACAAGTAGAAAGGTTCCACTCTACATTAATTGAAATAATGCGCTGCATAAAAGAAAACGGTGGACACAGAAATTTTGAAGAACTTTTAGAAAGAGCAGTATCCGAGTATAATCATTCAGTTCATTCCACTACACTTAAAAGACCAGTAGACCTATTTTTTCATAGGAATGTTACATTTACCCCCGAAGACATAGAAAGAACTAGACAAAGCAACCTAGAAAAATTAGCTGAGAAACAAAGAAAGGATATCGAATACCATAAAAAAAATAAGAAGGAAATAAAATCATATCTACCAGGACAAATAATATTCGTTAAGAAAAATAGGAGACTAGGAACTAAGTTAAGTAAACCCTACAGTAAGGAAATAGTTAAGGAAGATAGAAATAGTACCGTGTTAACTGAAAAAGGACAAATAATTCACAAGGGTAGAATACGTAACTAAATATGTACTGACATTTTTTTTTCCAGAATATTACTACCGCTATGCCTGGCGGAAGTACAAATCCTCGACTACTCAAACTCCCAATTAATAACAATAGAAAAGGGAACGGCTAGACTACAAACAGGAACATTTAGGATAATACACGAAATTGACATAGAAAAATATACGGACACACTAGACCACATAGAAGCGACTATTAAAATTGAAACTATCCGCAAAACCCCTAATTACCCCTTCATATCCCACTTAATAACACAGATAAGAGCCCAACTTAACAATTTAAAAGTAGAGCAAAAAATAAAAAGATCATTAAATTTCCTGGGTAGCGCATGGAAATGGATTGCAGGAAGTCCAGACCATGAAGACTACGAAATAGTTTCAAATAAAATAAATAATGTCTTACAAAATAATAATAATCAGGTATTAATTAACAAACTTACGATAGGCAAAATCAGCGAGATAACAAATATTACAAATAATATAATTAAAACCATGCAAAATGAAAAGCGTTTAGAAATTGAAGCATTTTTACAGTTAAAATACAAATTAGAAATAATTAAGGAGGATTGCATACGCAATACATTGGGCAAAAGCCAACATAATAAATTCTTTTATTTTATCAAATGAAGAAATAAATATTGTGAAAGAAGTAATAGACAACGACAATATTCCATATGTAAATTTAGACGAAGCACTTGAATTTTCCGAAGTAAAAATTGCAACTAATAGCAAAATTATAATTTATATTGTTAGCCTCCCAACAGTAGATAACCAAAATTGTAAAACTTTAGATATTAGAGCAGTAAAAAATAACGGGAGAATCAACAAAATCAATTTCAATACAATTTTAAACTGTGAAAAGGGAATTTATGGAATAGAAAATTATTGTAAAAAATACAATTCCCTACAAATATGCTTAAGCAATAATGTAATAGATTTAAGTAATGATACTTGTATAAATAATCTTTTAAAAAGTCGTTTGCCAAACTGCACGGAGGTCAACAACCAGCATATCCCAACAATAGAGGAAATGGGACCTGGAATAATATTTCTAAATAAATACAACGGAGAAATTTTAATAAACAACGAGCTAACATTTTTAAACGGGACCTTCATCATTTTGTATACCAATGTAACAATCGCTATCAATGGAAAAAAGTTCTATAACGAAGAAAGAACAGCAAGTAAACCACTACCAGCCATTCTTCAACCGTCATCCGCACCACTCAATATAGAAGAATTCCTCTCGCTGGAGATGCTGAAACAGCTTAACTTCAACAATACAAAAGAAGTAAGTCTGTTAGAAGCAGCAAACAGAGTAAAACATGGAACCAGCATCACGCTAATCATCCTTTTAATATTCATCGCCCTAATTTTCGGGAAGAAACTTCTGATCAAACAAAAAGAAGATGAACCCAACAAACTCTCACAACCGGCAATAGAAGGACTTAACCAAATTTTTAATACATCTAAGGGTTCAAACGAGGACGTTTGAATTTCAAGGGGGGACTAGTTAGCACCCCATACATTCAAAAGTATCATATGATGCATTAAAATCATATGATACTTTGTAAAATAATATGACACCACTAAATCGCTGATACCGCGACACGTGTAGTGGCAACCTATGGGAAGCGCAACGTCAGCGAAGTGCCAACCTGTGGGAAGCGCAGCGTCAGCAATCTCCGTACCCGTCGCAGCGGCAAACATAGGTCTAGAATTAAGTACAATAAATTGTAAAGTTTAGTTCTTAAGTAAAACTCAATAAAGGAGCATAGCTCCAGTAAAATATTTTTTTATTAAAAACTATAAAACGTTTTATTAACTTACATAGTACATATTTTATAGGAATACACGCGGAGTATATCAGTGTAAAATCTCATCTGTCGCGAGAACGGCTAAAAATGCTCACCTATGAAAGTGCCCAACGCGCCATAAGAAGTTTTCACTTCAAAAAAATTTAAAAATTAAAAAAAAAAAATTTAAATTCTACCTATGTGAGATGCTAGAATTTGCGATCTATCTGTACCCTGCTTCTTTTCTTTTTACTTTTCTTTTTTTTGCTTTTTTGATGGAGACGTACTGATTTTTCGCTGGACCGATCTGGTAACCCTATCCTAAACTAAATTATTTGATAATTTAATACTATCTATTATGCAGCCAGAAATAAGGCAGGTATAGTTTTATGTGATATTTTTTCAGTAATAAATATAATTGATAATTTTTGTCAATATGCGTAAAACCATTAATAGGCCAATTAAATGTACTTACCATGTATCTCCATAGTAATCAATAGTCACTCCACCCATCAGTTTACATTTGACGTCCACAATTTCATACTTTTCTGTGTCGTTTATGAAAAAAGTAATCTTTTCAGAATAAGTGTTACTCAGAATAACAAAATCATCTAAAATAAAAACAATGTACATATAGTATAGGAATACATTGAAATGAAGTATGTTGTTATCGCAAATGTACAAATAATAAACAAATACAAAAGTTAATCTAAGCCTTTAGATTATAGCCCATAACTAATTATAAAATGTAACAGAATTAAATTTAAATTAATAATAGATTTGTTTGATTTGTAAGATCAAACATTGAACTCAACAAAGAATCTTTAAATCCTTACCACTGGTGGGGGAAAAGTAAAGATCTTTCTTGAGTGAGAATAAAGCCAATGAACACACTCTCAAACACATACTTTCTGAAGGGATTTCGAACATGAGAGTATATTTTTTTGTATTATTATTTTTTTTTTAATTTTTGTAAAAAGGCCTTTACTATAAATTTTATCTATTGAGTCAAAGCTTCCCTTGAAAGGATTTTGATGTTAATTTATTTTGTGGCAGCAATATAAATTTATTTTCAGGCATTCCGACCAACGATAGACTAACATACAGTTGGTCATTAATAAAACATTATTTTCGCATTTCAATCCCTACTAATTCGAAAGTTTGGCCTAGGGACTTGTTTGTATTATAGTAAGAGCGAAATATGTTTTCACTAGATATTGAAGCCGTTCAAATAGGATTGGCAGATTACTTGGAATTATCGGAATTCTCGGTATGTGAGCTAGTTGACCAGCTGCTGGGTTGCTGATAATGGTTGCTACAGTTTAATTGTCCTTCAATTACATAATAATCAGCCTCGTTCCGTTGTACATGCTGGGATGATTTAACCCTTAAATGCATGGTTTTTCCTTTTTAAATACCACAAATTGTAACAGATAGTTTTAAACATAGATTAAGGGAAAAATAAAGAAAAAAATTTTATTTTCTCACCCCCCAGATTGGCTGTTGTACTGTGTAATTATATAATTCATATGAATAAATTATATATTTATAAGAAATAAGTCAAATATAAAAAAGATATTATTGTACCCACAGTAAAACTATTATTTGCCGATTTTGCATGCTGATATATTTCTTAATCACAATTATAACGCTCGTATTTACTACAACTGCCTGCTAACTATCAGGTCTCAAATTTGAGGCAATATTTTAAGACTAATGCTAGAGACTATTTAGTGAATAGTAACTAGTCACAAATTGAGACTTTACCTCAAAACGTCTCATGTAGAGACTAGAGACTGGTTACAGAATCGCGCTAAAAGTATGCTTTGATGACATCTGCTCGCGTGCCTCTGTTAATGACAGGACGAGTCTGTCGGAAATCTCCAGCAAATGCAAATGTTATCCCGCCCATGAGAGTAAAGGATTTTCTAAGGTCTTTTAATGTTCTGTCCACGACCTCTACATGTGTATATGTGCTTTATGGCTCATGGTGCATCCATCCCATATAATCAATGAGGTGTCTTGCACTAGTGAATCAAGAGCCCAATTTTTGCGGTTAAAACATATTCATTGTTGTTCAAGATTTATGAATAACGGAAGTCTAAAAGATGAACGAGCAGTTTTTCATCATTTAAAAGAGTTGCAGCAATTCCTGATTAAGCAACTGCTATCCCTATCTTCCCTGATTATCTTATTTTAGCAAGTATTAAATTCGCAAGTGTTATCTGGGTTTCTAATTTCAAATTTATGATTTGTGTTTACCATTTCAGTTTATAATTCCACATTGCATATAAATCCATATATCCGTTTATGTACATATGTACATATGTATGTGGGACGGACGCAAGAAAACTAGAAGTGGACACAACTTTTAAACACGTATTACCAACAAATGCAACACTTCAAACCTGACGAACGTAAAATAAAAAAGAGAAAGACAAGAACAACGAAGGAACGCTATCGCGTAACGGGACGAGAACGACAGTCTGTTAATGGTCATCAAACCATCATCAGTAAGACATACTTCAATGTGATTCAAGATATTCTAGTGATTTCAAATAAATTCAATTATATCTAAAACAAATCATTTGAAACTTTAAATATAAACCTACATGTATGTATGTAAGTTCAATATATTTTATATTTATATCTAGTGATAGAGATATCTTTGCAGACACTGAATAAGTAAGCATGTTCAATGATATTTGAACATATTGCCAAGGGAAAGAAATTATTATTTAAAATTAGTGGACTGTATTTGTTTTCATAACATATTTCTTAAGTTTGTATAACATATTTCTTAAGTTATTTAAGATAACGAACATGTTCAATTTTGAACACGATTTAACACAGAATTTCATAGCAAAAGACATCAGCAAATTTTATACTCTCACAAGTAGGGAAAGGAATAAGTTCAGATGTAACCGACTATTTTATACTCTAGTAATTTGAAAAGTTCACGCAAGTGAGGTAAATTCTCTGATCGCCATTCACTTGGGAGTGGCAAGAAATGATTCATATGGCTCAAGCAACGCACGACTTCCGGTCTTTGACCAAGCATTCTCTGGGTAGCCTAAGAACATCTGTTTGAAGGCGAGCTAAAGTTAGAAAGCGAAATAAGGACTACAAATTGAGGGCATGAACCTGTAATGTCCGGTCCCTTAACTGGGAAGGTGCTGCTGCCCAGCAGGTTGACAGTAGGTCCTCGTGAAAATAAAGGCTGATATCACCGCCGTCCAAGTAATACGATGGATGGAACAAGGACTGAGGCGAGTAGGTCCTTGTGTCATTTACTACATTGGCCATATAAAGGGGCGCAAGTTTGGTGTGCGACTCGTGGTGGGAGAGAGACTCCGTCACCTAGTACTATCATTCACTGCGGTGAATGAACGTCTAGCCACAATCTGCATCAAAGCGAGGTTCTTAAACATATCGCTGACTTGCGCCCACGCCACGACGGAAGGGAAAAATGTTATGACCAAACATGCCTTTTATGAGCGCTTGGAGGGCACCTATGAGAGCTGCCCCACCACGATATCAAAATCGTGCTTGGAGACTTTAACGCCAGGGTGGGCAAAGAAGGTATCTTTGGCACTGCGGTCGGTAAATTTACCTTCCATGACGAAACATCCCCATAAGGGTTGAGGTTGATCGACTTCGCCGGGGCCCGAAATATGGTTATCTGTGATGTTAGATTCCAGCACAAGAAAATATACAAGCTACCTGGCTGTCTGCGGATCGGAAAGCCACCAACCAGATCGATCATGTTGTGATAGACGGAAGACACGACTCCAGTGTTTTAGATTTGCGTGCGCTCCGAGGTCCTAACATCGACTCGGACCACTATATTGTTGTTGCAGCCAAAATTTGCACCCGCTTCGGTGCAGCAAAAAACGCACGTTAACAAACGCAAAGAAGGTTCGACGTTGAGAAGCTGCAATCACAACAGACAGCCGAACGATTTTCTGCTCGACTTGCACTCCTGCTTTCTGAGAGCACTCCTCAACAACTCGATATAAGGCATTTCAAACTCATCACATGCTGCAACCGAAATCATTGGTTTTTAAACAAAGAAAAGGAACAGCTGGTACGACGAGGAGTGCCGTGTCACAGCGGAGAGAAAACAGACTGCCTGCCTCGTAACGTTACGATCAACCACAACACGTGCTGGATGGGACAGATACCGAGCTATTGAAACACGGCGGCAAAGAACTGATAAGGAGCATGCATCAGCTTCTTTGTAAAATATGGTTGGACGAAAGCATGCGCAACGATTGGGATTTAAGTGTGCCCAATCCACAAAAAGGGAGCCCCTACGATTTGCGCCAACTACCGTGGGACAAGCATCCTCAACATCACGTATAATGTTCTATCAAGCCATATCAGTGTGGTTTTAGACCTGGAAAATCAACAACTGACCAGATATTCACCATGCGCCAAATCTTGGAAAATACCCGTAAAAAGAGAATCGACACACACCACCTCTTCGTTGATTTCAAAGCTGCCTTTGACAACACGAAAAGGAGCTGCTTTTATGCCACGGTATCTGAATTTGGTATCCCCACAAAACTTATACGGCTGTATAAAATGACTTTGAGCAAAACTAAAAGCTCCGTAAGGTTCGGGAAGGACCTCTCCTAGCCGTTCAATACCAAACGAGGCTTCAGACATGGCCACTCTTTTTCGTGTGACTTCTTCAACCTTTTTCTGGAGAAAATAATTCGAGCTGCAGAGCTAAACCGGGAAGGTACAATCTTCAAAAAGAGTGTACAGCTGCTGGCGTACGCTGATGATATTGATATCATTTTCCTTGACAATCGCGCCATTAGTTCTGCTTTCTCGAGAATGGATATGGCAGCGAAGCAAATGGGTCTGGTGGTGAACGACGGCAAAACGAAATATCTCCTGCCATCAAACAAACAGTTCTCGCACTCACGACTAGGCTTCCACGTCACTGTTGACAGTTATAATTTCGAAGCTGTAGATAGTTTTGTCTACCCGTCGGGGGAAGCAGAGTAAGAGAAAGATCTCCACTCCGTTGGAAGGACCAAGTGGAGAAAGACCTAACTTCGCTTGGAATATCCAATTGGCGTCACGTAGCGAAAAGAAGAAACGACTGACGCGCTGTTTATAAGTCGGTTATAACCGCGTAAGCGGTTTCCACGCCAGTAAAGAAGAAGAAGATTTCACTTAATTAAAATATGAATCAGCTCATGTCGAAAAGCACAACAGAACAAAAGCAAATGAAAAATTGGACAAATTAATTCATAAAATCTCATCTCAATACCAGCGGCTAAACTATGTTTTTTGTTTGGAGTGTACTCGTATACGCAAGCCACATACCATTTTCCGTGTAAAAGACATGAACTTTCCAAAAGTAGGCCGGCACTAGCAATAGATGATTATTACAAAGGCTAGACAGAAAGGAAAATAAGCCGCTTGAACTCGTACGATAAATCGTTACATATTAGCAGTATTCGTGAAATCAGTATACCCTTGTCTTTGGATCTGCCACCGCAAATTATTGCTTCGAATTATTTGGTGACAATTTTTATATAATTGCAACCTTTTGTCATAGAGAAAATACTTTTGTTCATCTAACGGTTTTTTGGATCACATGATACTAATCGACATAAATGTAGGGTTATGTATATAAGTTACCATTTTAGTCTGCGTTGCTCCGTTTTTAGAACTACTCCACGCCAGCAGTATGCGCGGGAATAGTCCGTGTCAGAGTTTTCCCATCAACTTGCAAATTCTTCGCTACAACAACAGGTTCATATCTCAACGCAGTAATAGCACTTGACCTGTTGTCCCCAAAACAACAACAACCGCCAAATTGGATAATGTTACGATACAGCAACATGAAATGAAAAATTCATGAAAACGGATGATACTAAAAGCATGATACACCAATGTTTAAATATGCCAGAGGAATAAAATTTTATCCTCAAAATAGTCTGAGAGGGTTTTTTAGGTGTCGAATTGTGAAATCACATATCTAGGGACCCGCTCTGATTTCAACAAACTCTCGTACGTGACATTCCCATATTACGATGTGAAAATGGGCGAAATCGGACTACAGGCACGCCTACATAATTTATTATTTATGTATGTAGAGAAAATGCACTATTTTACTTATTTAAATTTCGTTCAAGTTTTATTTAGTTCAATTCATTAAAATTTGGTTTTATTATTATGTTAAATACACATTTTAGATTTAGAACACTAATGTAGATTTAGAATGCTTCTGGAATTAAATTACTCTCGTCTCGCAAGGTCCGTCGTCGTCGCTTACTTCTTCTCTACTACTGTACTTTACTTTTTGCTTATCAGCGTCACCATAGTTGCAATGCGTTCGGTAGTTGTCAGGGTTGTAATGTGATATAATTCCTACAACTCGGTCATACCTGACAACCTATTCGCCCCGAATATTGTCACCATTTTTTCATATACTCAGTAGTAGTCGAGGTCACCCTCGGTCCCTCACTTTCCCCCATTTTTTCGACATTGTACCTACCATGCTTCAATTGTGTTACCACCTTGTATGGTCCCAAATACTTCGGACGTAGTTTCATACCTGCCCCAAATTGTGTACGTTTGATAGCCACTAAATCATTTATATTATATTGCATTTCCTTTTTACGTCTCTTATTAAAGCTTTTCCTATTTTCTTCTTGGATCTTTTGTATATTGCATTTCGCAACTTCCCGTAATTCTTCTCGCTGCCGATGAAGATCATCAATGACCTCTCTTTCCAATATCTCATTCAGTTTTAAATCTTCTTTAATACGCATTTCGCACCCTGTTAAAAGCTTAAATGGGGAGAACCCTGTACTGCGGCTTGGCAAATTATTTATTTATTGCTGCACCTGTCCCGCATACTTATACCATTGTGTTGAGTTTGGAGCTTGGCTAACATAGTAATTATGATACGGTTGATTCTTTCCACTTGCCCATTTCCCCTGGGCACCCCTGTGGTTATCTGCAGATGCTGAATATGATTACTTTCACAATAAGACCTGAAAGTCTGGGAAGTGAATGCCGATCCCCTATCGGAAATAATTCTACGCGGATTTCCAAATATGTAAGATTGTTTCGTTAACCGGTCCACGACTGCTTCTGCACCTGTATCTTTGGTTGGGTATAGCCAACAAAACTTAGAGAAACCGTCAACAATAAACTAACACGTGATTATACTGTTTTCCTGTCGTTGTCATTGGACCTACATGGTCAATATGATAAGTACCGAGTGAATATAATTCCTTGTCGATTGGAGATAAAAACCCTTCTTGTTTACCATTTTTCGCGTTCATAATCAAACATTCGATACAACTATTCACCAATTTAGCAACTTTCGCCTCCAGTCCTGGAATAAAATAAGTTTTCCCTACACAATCGCATGTTTTCTTTTTCGAAAAGTGCCCTTGGCGTTGCATTCTAAGTATAATCTCATCTTCTAACTGTTTTGGAACCACTACTAGCTCCTTTGTCATATCTTTGCAGAGAATATCATGTCGGATGTAAAAGTCTTCGTAGGCCTCACTCTCTAGTATTTTACGAATTGCCCTTGTGTACTCGTCATTTAACTGTGCTTCTTTCAATCTGTGACGTAAGGAATCATCTATTAGCATGCAGACTGATCGACTTAGCGCGTCGACATGACGCATTTTCGACCCTGATCGATGTTCTATTTTATAGTTGAATTCCTGAAGGAACATCGCCCATCTAGCAATACGAGGTGGTACATCTTTCTTTTTTAGCGTCATCGCAAAAGCATTACAAACCGTAATTATTTTAAATTCAATCCCTAATACATAGACCCTCCACTTCTTTAATGCCTCAATAATTGCTAGCACTTCCAATTCATAGGAATGATAATTTTCTTCAGCTGAGTTCGTCTTCCGGCTCATGTATTGCACTGGGTGATACTCATTATCTTCGGAACTTTTCTGCAATAAAACAGCGCCATAACCAAACTTCGACGCATCTGTATGAATTTCCGTGCTAGCCCTTGGATCATATATATTTAAAACTGGTGAACGTGTCAATGCTCTCTTCAAATTTTCAAATGCCATCGCTTGCTCATCGTACCATTTGAAATCTTCATTTTTACGCAACACATCGGACAAGGGTTTGGCCAGTAACGCATAGTCTCTGATAAACCTTTGGAAATAGGACGTTAAGCCCAGAAATTGTTGCACCGATTTCTTATCTTTGGGTACCTTAAATGCTTCTACTGCTCGTGTTTTCTCTATCGATGGACGAATTGTATTATTTCCAATTACATAACCCAGAAAGTTTACCGTACGCTTTAGGAAGTTACATTTGTTCCATTTGATCTGCAAACCTGCTTCCGCTGCAACGTTCAGTACCCTTTTTAACTTTATTAGTCCGTCACCTATGTTTTCTGATGGTATAATTAAATCGTCCATGTACGTTACCAGTATCCCCTCACTGATCAAATCTTGGAAAACAACGTTAATAAATCGACAAAACACCGCCGGCGAGTTCGAAATGCCGAACGGTACAAACTTAAATTCATACTGTCCTTTATTCGTAACAAAAGAAGTGTATTTTCGCGAGTTCTCTTCGACTGGAACATGGAAGAATCCATTTGCCAAGTCTAAGGTGGTGAACACGTTAAAACCTTGGAGCTTCTCGACCACCTCATCGATTAATGACATCGGAAAATTATCCCGTCTAATTTTTTCATTTAATTTGCGATAATCGCAACATAAACGTTTGGACCCATCTTTCTTTGACACCAATACGATCGGTGATGCATAATTCGATGGTGTTATGATACCCGCCTCTAACCACTGCTTTATTTGTTCATTGATAAATTTCTGGTCTTGAAAGGACACTCGTCGTGGTGGCTGATGCACTGGAATGTCATCTTTTACAATAATTTTCATTTCGATAGGAGAAAGTTTTAAACGTTTTGGTTCATATTGCCCAATTAACATCTCCACTTCTTCCTTACTATATTCATTAAGATGCGCTAAGTCATAAGTAGGCGCTTCTGTGTCATTATATTTCAATTCTTCAATCCCATGGCTCTGGTTTCGTCCCTTCCATATCATTTTCGTCATTTATTTCTATGTATTCACTCTTTTGGCTTTCGTCTTTGTACTTAAAAATGTCTTTATCTTTTGTAACGATTAGATCTACTTCGCTTAAGATGGACCTTCCGATTATTGCTGGATAATTCACATCTTCTTCCCTAATTATGTGAAAAACTATGCTGACCTCAACATTATACAATTGAGCTTTAGTCTCAAAACTACCCACAGTGACTGTTTCTGATTGACCAATACCACGTAACACCCGGATGTCGTTATTTGGTTTAACAGAAAGTGATAATTTGTTGACTGTATCAGCTCTGATAAAACATAACTGACTTCCGGTGTCTATTAGAGCCGGGAAAATGGTGTTTCCTACCCTAATATCTTTAAATTTTAATTCAAAATCTCCTACCGATGGCGTAAATTCTATTTCGTTGACAACATTTAGATTACTCTTATCGACTTCCGTTTTAATTTTAACATTTGGGCAACTATATGCTTTGTGGCCCATCTTGCTACATTTATAGCACCTAAACTGTTGACTTGGACATTGCTATATGTGATGTGTCACCGCATTTGAAACAAGGACGATTCAACCCTTGGCGCTGATTATTTACTTCCACTTCCTCTTTGGGGTTCTCCTTTTTTACGCTACCAACCCTTGAACGAATCTTTTCATAAATTTTTATTTGATCTTTAAGTTCATCAATATTCTTTGCTTGGTACAGGACTGCTTTGTTAAATTTAGAATCAGGTATACCCTGAATAAAATAATCAAGTTAACTTATTTCATCTAGTCCTACCTGACTTCCTATTTCCATGAGCGCATATAAAAATTCAAGATACGATTCGTTTTGCCCCTTTCGTCTATTACTCAACCGCCTATGCACTTCTGATGCCGAAATCGTCGCACCGAACTCCTTGATTAGAGAACGTTTCAACAAAACCCAATCGAGAATTCCTACTTGGCTTCGAACAAAAGATTTTGCTGCTCCTCGGAGCAATTGTTTGGCATATATAAATTTCTGAACATTCGACCAACGAACTGTTTGGGCATTTTCTTCAAAAGATTGTACCCACTGGTTCACACCATGGCTATCTGTACCGTTAAACAAGGTTAAACTTTCCTCAATGTCTCGAAAAGAGAAATGATGGGCCGAAGGCAACTCCTGAACTCTGCTTGACACACTTTCACACCGCGATCTAGCTGTTTCAGCTTCGTTATCACTTTCATCGTCGTCGTTAAGTAGGCCGTGGAATGTAAGCAATCTATCCCTTAAATCTTTCTTGCGTCCAGTTATTGGTAGCCCTACTTCCCTTAACTTATCTTTCAAAACTGGCACGGTCATGTTCAATATTATTTGTGCTTCCATTGTTATAATATAAGTTTAAAAACGTTAATCACTATTTAAGCATACAATCCGAATTAAAAAAAAAAAAAATATATTTCACAATGCTTTTCAAATTGGAATTTTCTTTGTACTGCGTCTACATTAACTTACTGTGAGTTTTGTTTTTAAATGCTAAGTAATACCATATAAAATAATACTTAATTACGGAATTGCTCTTCGAATGGACAATACTTCCTTGTCTGGACTTGCACTTTATTGCTGCTTTCAGTTATTGCTACTTTCATTTGCTGCGTCTGCTTCTGTTTGTAATAAAATGCTGCTTCTGTTTGTAATAAAATGCTGCTTCTGTTTGTAATAATCTGCTGCTTCGTTCACAGTTGATGCTGTTCACAATTTACAATTCTCGTTCTCTCCAACTTACGTACATTTACTCGCTGCGTTCACAGCTGACGCTATTCACAATTTACGATCCTCGTTCTCTCCAACTTATACAATTGCTGCGTTCGCAGTTGAAGCTGCTCACAATTTACGTCTCTCGTTCTCTCCAATTTATAGACTTGCTGCGTTCACAATAAGTTCAATTTCGCTCAGATTCCGGGCGAGTCCCCATTTTGTAGAGAAAATGCACTATTTTACTTATTTAAATTTCGTTCAAGTTTTATTTAGTTCAATTCATTAACATTTGGTTTCATTATTATGTTAAATACACATTTTAGATTTAGAACACTAATGTAGATTTAGAATGCTTCTGGAATTAAATTACTCTCGTCTCGCAAGGTCCGTCGTCGTCGCTTACTTCTTCTCTACTACTGTACTTTACTTTTTGCTTTTCAGCGTCACCATGGTTGCAATGCGTTCGGTAGTTATCAGTTACATTTATAACATAATTTTTAATTCCTTTTGAAACTTTCACTTTTCAGTATACAATAATGAATAACTGCATTATATACAGAACTCTGCTCGAATATTGTATTTGAGATGTGCCACCTTATGGCTAAACATTGCTTTTTGAATCGGGTCAATATTTCCCTTAGCCCCATATACTTTATATAAAGATTTTGGAACTTCTGGGGTAACCCAGAGTTTGCAGCGCACACACATAGCGTTACAATTCCGAATGATATTTATTTTTTTCATTCTTACGGTATGGTGGACGCGATGTATTACCACCGCCAAAAACTAATTGTTATAATCTAATTCTATTTGTAATTCTAATCGCACAATCGCTTCATTTTTTCTTATTCTCTGCAACTGTAGTGTTCTTGTTAGGTTCTTCATGGATTCGTACTTTTTCTACTTCGTATCTCGTGTAGTGGTTGTGAGACTATCCTGAATTGTAAGAGATATTTCGGTCTCAATCTCATGCGAACCCCGAACGGCATTCATTTAATTGCACTAATCCGTTAGTTCTGTAATTAAAATCCCCCATTATTTCCTTGACTAAGTCGGGTTGAGTATTTAATTCTTTAACCTCTATTTCGTTCAAGCCTGTAATTCTGGATTATCTGAAGTGAGCATATTTAGAGCTGTAAGTACTTCGAAATGTGCTTGTACTACACGAAGAGGTTTCCCCCATAATTTGTTAAACGTTTGGCACTTACCGGTACCACTGAATTGGGATGTTCTGACATATTTTTGAGAGCATTGGAACAACTGTACGGTTTAGTCGTTCTATCTGACCATTTCCACGATGAACTCCCGTTGCAATCAGCAAGTGCTGTATATATTCCTTGTTGCAATAATCTTTGAAGGCATTTACCGTAAAGACAATCTGTAGTAATAATCTGTCTCGGATTTCCAAAAATCAATGCCTATATGATAGGTTCCTAACGGTTTTTGTAACTTGTCGATTGGAGTCAATAAACCCTCTTTTTCTCCCCTCTTGGCATCTGCTGTAATACATTCAACACATGCTTTGACTACTTTCTGCACTTTCTTATTGTCGTTTGGTATGTAGTAATTCTATTCTCTTATGCTTTCTTAACAGTAAAAGCTTATGCACTATCTTTATAATCTCTTCTTAGTGCGGCCCTCGATTCTTAGATTGGTACTAACTGGTCCTCTCCCATTCTGAACTTCTTGTCCTTTCGCAGTAGATCCGATATTGGTTTGAACTATCTTGCGTAACCATGAATAAAATGCCTGAAAATTGGCACCGGAAATTTTTTAATCACCTTTGTTTTCTCTTTCGACGGTAAAATTCTACCCTTCACGATCACAAATCCCAAAAACTTAATTTGCCTCTTTAAAATTTGTCATTTTTACCTCGATCACAAATCCCAAAACTTAATTTGCCTCCTTAAAATTTGTCATTTTTACCAATTTAAGCGCGATTCCTACACACTTGCCCTATTAAACGCTTCTCTAACTGTAGACGACCTCTACACACATCTTTTGTAGAAATATCTTTATTATCGTTATATACTACAAGGTGGCGTAAAAATAACCTTCCGATGTTTTTGGCTGTATTTTTTTTCAATGAAAAACTTTGATTCTGCTTGTGGATTATTTTTATTTGGTCTTTCCAATTTTTTTACATCAAGTCGAGAATATGATATCACGTAAATGGCCACCGCCACGGTTGATTGTCATTTGAGCCCTTTTGTATGGCATTTTCCATCCCTTTGGCCAGAACTTCCGGCGATAGGTCCTCACATTCTTGACGGATATTTTCTTTAAGAGCTGCAAAAGTTTGAGGCTTGGTGACATAAACCCGCGACTTCAAAAATCCCCACAAAAAGAAGTAAAAATTTTGCTTATTTACATACGTACCCGCTAAGAGGAAAATGGGTCTCATCACTCATAATTATTTTTGATGACTACCTTGTGGTGGTGATTAAGGATGGCTTGATACCCATTTGCAGTCTCTTTGAGGCGAGCGGCTAAACTTCGCAGTGTTTCACCAGTAGGCGTCTGACGGCCAGGAAATCTGCAACGAAATTTACGTTGTGCCAAAGTCACCGACCGATTATTGGTTAAATAAATAGTCACCAATAACTCGCGTTCTGGAGCAGCGCAGCGCACCATTGTTTATTTACATGTATTTCTCATGTGCTTACTACACAAATGTCAAAACAGAACTGTCATTAGAAGTCAATGCAAATTGATAGCATCTTCTGATAGGAGGATTACTTTTGCGCCACCCTGTATAACTACCGTACCCTCACGTATCAGATCTTGATAAACCTAAAAATATTTGTGATGCCAAAACGAATGAAACTGTTCACTATTTGTCACGAAGGCGGTGCACTTTTTGGAATTCGGTTCAATCGGTACGTGTTGAACCCGTTTTTAAAATATATAGTTGTAAACATTTCGCTCCTTGTAATTTTTCCAATGTCTAGTCTACAAGCGTCATCTAATTCTTGCTATGTATCTTTTCATTTATCTTACAAAAATCACAACAAAGTCTTTAGTACCCATTCTTTTTTTTTTTTGTGGTTAATATCACCGGTGACGCGTTCTCTGACATGCTATTTTGAATAATCCCTTCTTTAAGCATTTCGACCATTGTCGAGAGATATCGCTTCTTAGAAGTTTTGTTAATTTCGCGACGATGCGCGCAATGCGACGTGAATATACCAGCGTTGTCCACGGCCCATGCGCACAATAGCGCACGGACAGTACCAGACACCTTACACCAACATGTCGCGACAAGTGTCACGATTGTGCTACTGTATTCAACTTCGTAGGCAAGCAAAGGAGAATTTTGCGATCAGTTGACGCTAGAATAACCAACACAAGCATAACGTGCACACAGTCACGTTGGTCAACACTGGAATATACAGAAGTGTGTGTGTGCGAGCTCGTATGTACTATATGTTTGTTGGCAAAGTTGTCATTTGTTTTTTTTCATGCTTTGTTAGAACTCAATTCTTTGCTCCGTCATGTTTTCGTGGGAACTCGCCGTTACTTCCTCAGCCAGAGGCGTTACAACGGATAAGTTTTAGTCTGTTATTATAATGCTTAATTTTTATTGAGAAATTGATATCTTAGAGCTTATTTACGTTATACTTTTACCACTTTTAAAATTTTTTAAATCTAATCGATTAATAACCAAGTAAGAAAGGTCTAAGTTCGGATGCAACCGAACATTTTATACTCTTGCAAATTGCAAGAATTAAAGCCAGGGAAATATTAAGGGAGGAAATGAGAAATTGATATCTTAGAGCTTATTTACGTTATACTTTTACCACTTTTAAAATTTTTTAAATCTAATCGATTAATAACCAAGTAAGAAAGGTCTAAGTTCGGATGCAACCGAACATTTTATACTCTTGCAAATTGCAAGAATTAAAGCCAGGGAAATATTAAGGGAGGAAATCCAAGCAATTTTAAATACCTTCTTCTTTAATGGTGTAGACACAGCTTATACGATTATATCCGAGTTTTCAACAGCGCGCCAATTGTTTCTTCTTTTCGCCAAATTAGAGACACCAAGTATAGCCAGGCCCTTCTCCACCTGATCTGGAGAAGGTCTTCCTCTTTCTCTACTTCCCCCGTTGGGTACTGTGTCGAATACTTTCATTGCTGGAATGTTTTCATCTATAAGGACGACATGAATGAATCATATATAGAGTTTGGCCTTTGTTCGTCAAGCGACGACCTTACTTTTCAGTTGCCTACTCAGTCCGAAGTAGCATCTGTTGGCAAGAGTTATTCTGCGTTGGATTTCGAGGCTATCATTTTTGTTGGTGTTGATACTGGTTCCAAGATAGACGAAATTATCTACGGCTTCGAAGTTATATGTTAAGTAACGGCGTCGTTGTTGATGATATCGATGTCATCTGCCTACGCCATCAGTTGAACACTCTTATAAAAATAATACCTGACCTATTTAATTCTGCAGTTCGAATTATTTTTTCCAAGAGCAGATTGAAGAAGTTCAATCAGTTTTTCAACAGTGGGCTTTATTTTTCATACAATACGCTCAATAGAACCTTATTCGCGATGTTATTAGTAGTATATTCCACGGTTTAAGCGATCGAACGTTAGCAATTATTAGATACGTGTAGGCGCACGGATTGATCGAGAAAGAGGCTCGGCGCCGTCCGCCAGTCCCTTTTGTTCGTTGTGTCCGGTGTCCTCGGGTGTGGTGTATATAATGCAGGTGTGTTGAGTGTGAGGTGCGGATGATGAATATGGTGTAGATGTGTGGAGTATGATGTGTGGATGATATAGATGGTGTAGTCGTGTAGAGTATGGTGTATATGTGTGGGGTGTAGTAGTATTATATTAAGAGGGGGGTCAGGTGCTCATTTAGCCATCCCGGCCCCCCTAAACGACTGGTTAGCCTAGGAGGCGCTGCAGGTGTTGCAGCGTTGCCACAACGCTGCTCAGTCCAGTAGATCGAAGAGATGGTGGCCCAGGCTGTCGACCCCGCAATGATGTTCCGCTCCGCTGGTGTGCGGTACGAGCTGCGGGTTGGAATCGGGGTATGCGGCCGCGATGGATTGGTGGCCGATTAATCTCGCGGGTCGCGCTGCGATGTAGCAGCGTGTGATGCGGCTTGTGGCATATTTGGCACAACCCTCGTGAGTCACACTCCGGAGTCAGATGTGTAGGTGACAGGCAGTTATGGCAATGCTTGTGTGCCTGTGCAACTTGTTGCCGTTGCACGGGTCGCATATCCCTAAATATCCCACAGTGATGCAGACGATGCGGGCGTCGACAGATGGGCACCTTAGGGTCGCTGAAATCTGTGATGGCTTTGGTGGTGGTCGTGTGCCACCACGAGGTGCGGAAAGAAGGATCGCTGCAGGCGCGGTTGCCGGTACAGGTGCCGGCATTATTGCCGGTGCGGTTGCTGGCGTATTTTCCGGTGCAGCGGCCGATGCTGTTGCAACTACCGTCCGGAGCGCTGGTGTAGGCCCGTTGGGTGGCACATTCGTAGCCGCGCGAGCGGTTGACGTATTTGCGGCTGGCGTATCTATATCCATGATAATCTGTATAGAGAACATTATTGATTATAAATTGCTATCAGATGAGCAGACATGGTGAACGTGCCACGATATGTGGCATGAACGTGTCGTCGTATTGATGGACAATTTTTTGGTTAAGATTCTTGGTTATTTTATAGCGGTTTGTTATTGGCGTACTTATCGTTTTAGTGTTAAATTGGGTGACTGTATTATATCGCGACATTATCGGTTTGGTTTTTTGGATTCGCGGTCGTCGGTGGTTGGTAAAAAGCACAGCTTCAAGAGCGGTCTGGTTAGTGTTCCGTTTTGCGTACGAAGATCCACGACGCGTATGTGATCGTTGGAGCCATAATGTAGCTTTTCTATGCGGCCAAGCCGCCACTCAGTAGGGGGTAGACAATCATCATGAATGAGGACGCATTCTCCAAGTTTAGGCGCTTGTTCAGGAGTCTTCCAACGGTATCTTTTGTGGAGATCCTTTATGTACTCGTCCTTCCAGCGGCGGCTGAAATCATGATGGAGAATTTTAATTCGTTCCCATAGATTTAATAGGGATAGCGACACCACGCCTGGCTCCGGAATGGCCAGGATGGGTGCTCCTTTTAGAAAATGCCCTGGAGTTAAGGCGGTGAAATCTGAGGGGTATTGCGATAGTACTGTGAGTGGCCGTGAATTGAGAACGGCTTCAATTCGATTTAATAGCGTCGTGAACTCTTCGTAATTGAATTTATAATTTCCAGCTACCCGTTTGAAATGGCATTTGAAGCTTTTTACAGCTGATTCCCATAAACCACCCATATGAGGAGCGCTTGGGGGTATAAATTGCCAATTGATACCTTGAGGGGCGTACTTTTGTACGATGTCGGGTGACACTTGTTTTAAAAAATCCACAAATTGCTTTTCTGTGGCTCGTTGAGCTCCAATAAAGGTTTTGCCATTATCGCTCATGATTTTTGAAGGGTAGTCACGTCGAGCGATGAAGCGAGCAAATGCCGCGAGAAAAGCCTCCGTCGTCAGATTACTACATAGCTCAAGATGTACTGCCTTTGTCGTGAAACATACAAAGACAGCCACATAGCCTTTCATGAGAGTGAGACCTTAACATAGACGCCTTTACCAGGGAAGGCCCAGCAAAATCAACACCTGTTGTGGTGAAAGGCAGAGCGAAATTGCAGCGTTCAGGTGGCAGTGCTGCCATAATCTGCGTTCGCATCTTCTGCTTGTGCATAGTGCAAATCTTGCACGTGAAGATGCACTTCTTGATTTGCGGCTTAAGACGGGAGATATAATACTCCTGGCGTACCATCTGTTGCATGAGGCGATGTTCGGCGTGTAGCATTAAGATGTGGATGTAGTGGAGGAACAATTTGGCAAATGGTGACCTCTCTGGGATTATTATGGGATGGCGTTCGTTGTATGTTAGGCTCGAATTAGCAAGCCGACCATTGGCACGAAGCCTTTCGTGTTCAGGAATGGGTTTAGGACTAAGAGTGAGCTCTTTTTATCAATCGGCTTCGATTCTCTTAGTACTGATATATCGCGGCTGAAATAGCGCGCTTGTGTATATGTTATAAGTGCGACCTTTGCCTTTTGTAACTCTAGGTGCGTCACTGTGTTGCATGGGAAATTATGTGATCCCTTAACTTTGCTTTTGAGTTGTTCTATAAATTTGAACATATAAGAAACTACTCTGAGAGCTCTTGGAAACGATGAAAATCGTTCAAGGATGTCGGTATCATCTAACAATGAATGAAATGTAGCGATTTTTCGACCTTCTGGGGCGATAATGTTGCGCATGGGGGATTGTGGCCAAGAATCAGGAGATTCTATCAACCATCGCGGGCCATTCCACCAGAGGGTGGCAGTGGCAAGGTGCAGTGGCTTGCACTGTCTTGTACCTAGATCGGCAGGATTGTCAGCACTGGCAACGTGACGCCACGTGGCTGATCCCACTAGGTCAAGAATTTGAGACGTTCGGTTAGAATTATACGTCTTCCATGCATGTGGTGGCTTTTCCAACCAGGCTAGTATAATTTCGGAATCGGACCACATATATAGTTTGCATTTTGTCATGTTTAAATGCATTTGCACCATGGCTACTAATTTGGAAAGTAGTAGTGCGCTACATAACTCAAGTCGTGGGAGACTTATAGCTTTTAAAGGTGCCATCTTTGCTTTTGCTACTAATAAGTGGCTTGTGGTCGTGGTGTCACTTTGCGTGCGCACATACATAGTAGCCCAGTATGCCTTTTCTGAGGCGTCACAAAAGCCATGAGATTCAACTTTGTGATCGGGAGAGTAATTTACCCATCGTGGAATTTGAATTTGAGAAATGTCATTCAGATTGTTTGCGAACTGGGACCATTTTTCTAAGTGAAGAGGTTTCACTTGTTCGTCCCAGTCGGTTCCATCTAGCCATAATTCTTGTATAAAGATTTTCGCTTGGATCATAATTGGCGAAAGCCATCCTACGGGGTCGAAAAGGTTTGCCACCGAGGATAAAATCTGTCTTTTTGTGATGGCTGATAATGCGGATATGGACTCTGTCGTGTATGAGAACTGGTCCGATATCGCATTCCATTGAATGCCTAGTGTTTTTGTTGTACTTTCCTTTTCGAATATAAGGAAATTAGTGTCCAACAAATTTTCGTTTGGAATATTTTTGAGTATATTAGGGTGATTTTCCGTAATCTTTTTTAAAGGAAACCCTGCGGATTTGAGGGCTTTTATCACCTGTGATAAGGCCTCGTATGCTTGCGGAAGGGTGTGACTTCCAGACAGAATATCGTCTACATACGTTTGAGTTTTCAACACTTCGGTTGCCAGAGGAAATTCTGACTTTGTGTTGTCTGCCAATACGTATTTGTATATACGCCAATTCAATATCAGAAGCATTAAATCTGGTTCGAGTGTGGGTCCCGTAAATAGGATATCATTTAGGGAATTCCCTGAACTAGAGGTTTTCGAGGCATTAAAAACAACTCTTACTTTTGTTGTTTTTTTGTTTGGCTTCACTACTGCGTGATGTGGCAGATAAAAGGAGTAGTATTTGCCGTGGACGATTTTCTCCCCTGGGGTTACTTCCTCCATGTGATCTAAATGGAGGTATTCTTCTAACACACCATCATATTCAGATTTGAGTTCACCTTTTTTAAGTAGGTTTCTTTCCATACTTAGAAACTGCTGTATTGCAGAGGTGCGAGAGTGACCTAAGGCGAGTGAGTTAGGAAATTTTTGCTTAAGTGGTAGTCGTACGACGTACCGACCATTTTCTGATCTAGTAGTTGTGGCTTTGTAAAAATCCTCACAATACTGAACTTCAGGGGTTGTGACTGATATGGGGGGGAGTTCTTTTAATTCCCAAAATTTTCTGAATTGTGAATTGAGGTACTCATTTGAGACTTTCTCAACTTGAGTTGTCAATGTTGTAACTGGTTGCACAACAAGTCCACTTAGGACCCATCCGAAAATGGTATTTTGCGCCAGAAGTGTATTTGTGATTTTCTAAATACCTTCGAGTATTATCTGTGGTTTGAGATCGCTGCCTAATAGAAGATCTATTTGAGCGGGGGTATTGCTGTTTGGGTCTGCTAGCTTTAGGTGTGAAGCCTTTTGTCAATGCTTGCTATTTATATGATAGCTGGGTAACATATTGGTTAATTGCGGTAAGACAATAGCTCCTGCTTGTACGCTTATCCGCTTTGGGGAAAAAGAGGGTAATGGGGCAGATTTTATTTAAGTTTTGAACAACTCTTCCACCCATTCCCGTGATTTCAAAATTGGCCAACTTTGTTGGCACCTGTAGCCCATTTTGTGCCCTAGACGCTATAAATGATCGTTGTGATCCTTGGTCTATTAAGGCTCTGAGTTTAAACAGTTCTCCTCGGTGTTCGATGGAGACAACTGCTGTGAGTAATAGTACCCTACTTTGATTTTCGCTATGTAGCGTTTGGGTTTTCAACGCCTTTCAGCAGCATGGTGCTTCTTGGCAGTTTTCAGAATTTGTTGTGGCAACTAATCCTGTTGCTCGTTTTACGTTTGCATTGTTTGGGGGTGAGCTGGAAAAATTGGTTATATGTAATATTGAATGATGTATTTTATGGCAATAATCGCAAATAAATTTGCTTTCGCAAACTTTAAGCGTATGCACATGTGACAAACAGTTGGTACATAGTTTTTTAGTTCTTACGAAATTGTTTCGATCGCTAACATTCATTTTTTTGAATTTTTCGCATGATTTTAGTTTGTGATCTCCTCTACAAAGTTCGCATGACGTTTGCTTATATTGTTCGGACGTGAACGATTGATTTTTAAAAAAGCTTCTATTTAAATTATTGTGGCTACTTGCTTGGGGTCTATTGAAGCTTCTATTGAGGTCGTTTTGAGCGTTTTACGTTCTGACTAGTTTTTTATCTACCCTTTCTGCAATTTCATATTGGGTAGTAAGAAATTCTTTCATTTGCTGCCACGTTGGGCACTTTCTTCGCGATGAGAGCGATTGCTCCCGCAAAAGTAACGATTTATCTGGTAATGCAGCTGTGCATATATTTACCAGAATGGGGTCCCAATTATCTGTGGGAATATTCTGTGTCGATAAAATCGACAAACAATTTGAAACAGTGGATTGAAGCTTTATGAACTCTTCACTTGTTTCTTTCTGAATTTTTAGTAAATTCATTAATATCGTCACCTGTTTGTCGAACAATATTCTCTCAATTTTATAACGTGCTTTTAGAGCTTCCCAAGCAAAATTAAAATTTTCGTCATTGAGAGCGAACTGTTTCACTATTACGCCTGCCTGACCTTTGGTTTTGTATCTGAGGTGATACAATTTCTGCGCTTGTGATAACTTAGGATGGTTTATGTACACAGCTGTAAACATGTCTCGGAAGGACGGCCACTGTTTATAACCACCATGAATTATATCTGTGTCGCATACTGGCACTTTAAGGTGAATGCCTGAACTTGCCTCTTGGGCTTGTCTTTGTGGCAGCTCTACTCTCGGTTGCGGAATAGGTGCAATTGCTCTTAATAGCTTTAGTTGATCAGAAATCATTGGTTTTGTGTCTTGGAACTGGTCTGGGCAGTGTTCATACTTGGAGTAAGCCGAGGATTTAAAATTTTCTGGTAGATCTGAGTCGTCAGATTCTACGATTGCGTCATATACCGCTTGGAGATGCGTCCAAAAATTGTCTAAATTTTCTTTTTTGATTTCTAAGACCGATTCCGAATTGTTTTGAATCGGTGAAGATGAAAATCGACTGCAGTATCGTATCAAACTGTCATTCTCGGCAATGAATTTTGTATAAGAAATATCTTTACCCCTCTTTTGTTTTGTAGCACCTTGTTTTGAGCGTGTAGCTTCAGCCGGTGTACACGAACTTTTTTCGTCTGAAATCATCTTTGGAACTTTTAGCAACTGAGTTGTTTTAGATTCCTTTGAGTCTGAGCTCATTTAAAAGATGTATACAATAAATTAAAGAGTTTTAGAGAAACCTAGACTTGTAGCTGTTTAGAAAAAGTTTCGTATATAAGATGATGAATAGAAGACTCTTTTGTATGTAAGAGTTTCAAACAAGTAAATAAAACCAATGGCTTTTTGATAAACCGAGATTTTAAAAATATTTTCGTACATATATATATGTATTTATATGATTAGACGAGAACTCTTTTAAGTAAATAAGAGTTTTGAACAAAATTGATATAAATAACGCTTTACGTATTTGATAATATGTGTAATCGTGAACTCTTTTATGTTAATAAGAGTTTTCAAATGAAATAAATAATTAATCGCTTAAATTTGATTTAATTATTTATTAGCGACCGGAAATGTTTTATGTATTTTGATTTTCTATGTATACTTCTTTTACTATATATGCTTTATGTCCCAATGTCCTATAGGGTATACCTACAGGTGGATATTTTATTTGTTATGTGGTAATGAGCGCTCGCTGTAGAGATCAATGCACTTTGTACATACGCATGTATGTACATATGTATTACGCTTTGGTTTTTTACACAATCCTGCTTGTTTTTGTTGATCAAATATCAAGGGGTATTGCGGAATATATGACAATGTGGACTTTGAAGTTGTGAGCGTATCTACATATGTGACAGTATACTTATGTACAAATATTTAAGTATTTTATAAAATGTTTTATATTATTTTAATTATTGTCTTTAAGTTGTACCCGAAGTTGACAGGGTATATTGTTAGTAAGTATATATGTAACTAGAGGACCCGTCCACGCTTCACTGTGGCTGATACATAGATAATAATACTACTACCATCTATATGGTTTCTATTAGTCGGATTATAACTATTAGTTAATGAGATATATTGTAGCATTTCTGTGAAGCAACTTGTGTTAGTTAAAAAAAAATGGATCACAAAGCATTTCGTGTGTCAATAAAGCATTGCTTTTTTGGAGAAAATACTGTTGAATTTAGGCTCAGGGAAATTCACCATTGAGTTGCAAAGTAGGTGCTCGCAAGTTCATAATCCAACAAAAACAACTAATTCTGAGAAGTGTTTAAGTACTCTCAAATCGCAATAAAGCCGAATTTTTGCGTCGGTGATAGAAATATAGCTCCATCATTTCCCACTGGAGTCCAATCGACAGTCATTCTAAATTTCAATCTGTAATTGATCACTTCGTTTGAAACACACATAAAGTTTTCACTGAATAATTTTCAAAATTGAAATTGAACGAAAGAAGAAAGAATTGTATGAAAAAAGTCAATTTTTGGAAATTTCCACTTTTTCGACTTTTTCTTATGACAGTTTTTTTTTTATTTCTGAACACACATTCATTTTTACTTACATACATATGCATGTATGTACATATGTATATACAAAATAAAACGTTTGTTTGGGAAAAAGGAAAGGACTGTTTTTACGCGTTTTCCGGCAACTTTTGTTATTTTTTTGCATACATAAGAACCTTCTCCTAATAATAACAAATACAACGAAAAAAGAATTAGTGAAATCGGTCCAGCCATTCACACGTGATGCCGTGACAACGGAAAACGGGATTCATTTTTATATGTATATAAAGATTGTAAATCTCAAAATTTCGAGTTCTAATCTAAAACATTTTAATAAACAACGTTCTTAGTTTTACTGTCCGGTGCATGAATGAATAAACGATGTGCAGAACCGACTCTCGAACATGCAACATATAATTGCCCATGTGAAAAACAAGATTCTTCCAAATTTACTCCGCATATTTGAAATGTTTGTCCTTGTGCTTTCTTTATAGCCATGGCAAATGATAAACGTACCGGAAATTGCAGACGTTTGAAATTGAATGGCATGTCTGTTGGAATCATTGGAATATGTGGTATAAATACATTTTCGCATTTCGCTTTGCCATTGAGTATCGTTGCTTCAATCAAATTTGGCATTAGCTTCTTTATTGCCAGTCGTGTACCATTACACATTTTTGGAGGATTGATATTCCGTAGTAATATGATTAGTGAACCAACCTTAATGGAATCAATAATTTATTTCATTGAACCTCCTTACAGATTTTTATTCTGTAATGAATAAAGTAATGAACAAACCTTTAAATTCAAAAGATGTGGCGGTGTACCAGGTGGTTCCAATGAATTCAGAAATTCAATTGGATAATTCACAGCTTCATATTCATCCATAACGCTGTCAATGGATTTATAAGTTATGACTTCACCTGGCAATTTTTCTTAAATTCTGAAGTTCATTTCATTGACGTGTATATTCTTCGGTGCCAATATTGAACGTTCTGCTAACCAATCATGGCTTCTGTGATTCTGAATGATCTTTGGCAAAACGCATTCGAACAATTCTTCTTTTGTTTGCAAAATTGTACAAAAAAATTCTATTTGTATTGTCGATTTGCATTTTTCCATTTCCGATATCCAACAATTGTTCCGAAAACTGATGTGCAGATGAATCGTCTTGTAATAGGACACGCATATTGACATTCAACGTCAATTTTTTCACAAATCTCCAGAGAGCAGAAGATTTCAGGCAGGAGTTGATCGAGGAAGAACTGCCAATGTTTGTCGAAAATCACCTGATAACAATATCAAGGCACCACTAAACAGCTGTTGATTTCCGCGTAAGTCTTTCATAGTTCGATCCAATGCTTCGAGCGATTTTTTGTTGGCCATTGTACACTCATCCCATAGAATAATCGCTGCTTGCTTCAAGACTTCCCATTGCAGAATTTCTTGAAATATTGCATGTCGGCGTTTCACTCACTTGCATGTTCAATGGCAAATTTAATGCAGAGTGTGCTGTTCGTCCTCCGTCCAATAAAGTGGCAGCAATTCCAGAAGAAGCAAGAGCCAAAGCAATTTTTTCTGTGATCGAATAGCTGCCAGAATCAATGTAATAATGAATGTTTTTCCGGTTCCACCAGGTGCGTCCAAGAAACATAATCCGCCAGTGTTGTCAGAAACAGCTTGCAAAATTGTTTGATATACATAGTTTTGTTGATCATTTCATTTATCAATATTTGATTGCACAAATTCAATCAATTCGTCAAAATTGAATTGTTGTTCACGTTGCAATTTTTGATCCATCAAATCATGCATCGGATGATCAGGTGAAATCATAGATAACTGTGATAATGATTTATGCGCAATTTTGAGACACATATCTTCAATGATTATTAATGCTTCATTGTACATTTCCAAGGTAATCATCAAATCTGGATTATTTGACGTACGACGCATCCGAATCAAAATATCTTCCGTCATGTAATCTTGATATTTGTTCCATAATTCCAGTGGATTCGATGGCATGCATGTTGATATTATAATCGAGAAAAGCATTCTTATTTGTTGTGGTAAAGATGAAACACATGCATCTTGAAGCGTCGATTCCCAATGTAATTCGTTTTCCAACAAATGCAGTAGGTGACATGCCTCGCGATACGTCTCACATAAATGACCATCAACTATTTTCAAATATTCGAACGATCTCGGTCCTTGAACGTTCACCAATAGCAATCGCAAATAAAAATATTCCGCGTTGTTGGGATGAATCGAATACACTCTGCCCGCAGCATCTGTTGAATATATACCTGGGTGACCATCAACTGCTGTGCCCTGTTTACGTCGTTGGAATTTTTTTGATGATGTATTCCATGTGTAATACTGAGGTACATCAGTATATAGCAAACTTCTGGCAAATGTATCGATTTCACAAAGTCGAAAAAAAACAGTTAAAGTAGTCGCTGGTGGTTGTGCTGCTCTCTGCTGTATATTTTCAGTAGTAAAATAAACACGTTGACCATTTTCAAGATGCACCGATAGATGAACAACAACAGGATGTCTTTCGTGCAATGGAAACGAAAATATTCGCCAAATTGCTTCATTGCTGCTAACGTATCGGCCCATTTGATATCGAGTAATTTCATCATTCCTATTGTCAGCATCATTTACTTCAAAGACAGCCATATCACTTCCTTTATTCACATACTTGCAAATGTATTTGATTGACTTGACGGAATTACAATACTCAACGTTAATGTGAGACTGAAATATTTTTGACAGAAGTGGTGAATATGGCACAACCTAGCGATTATCGACGATGATTTCTTGATGACGAATGTTCATCATTATTGATTGACCGTTATCTTCAGTAGACCGTCGTCGATACAACGGGTATCCATCATTGACTGTTATTGTGTCGGAAGTCAATGCTCTGGGATAACGATTTGAGCATTGGCCATCAATCATGCATGGTGAATTCATATTTAGTACGCCACATGGGCCATGAATCATATGTTTTGTGACGACTTCAAATAATTCTTGATCAATTGTTTGATCTGGTATCTCGGCTGATATGATATTATCAATTTCATCTGGTGTGATTTTACGAACCAACCATATCAATATATCTGCGTGCGGCAATCCTCTCTTTTGCCATTCGATTGAATACATATAACACCGCACTTCTCCAAATACGCGCAATTTCACAATTACATCCATCAGCGCTTTTAATTTTTGCCGAAAAACACCTGCACTTATAT
The DNA here is from genome assembly GCA_037783105.1 of Bactrocera zonata. Taxonomy (NCBI): domain Eukaryota; kingdom Metazoa; phylum Arthropoda; class Insecta; order Diptera; family Tephritidae; genus Bactrocera; species Bactrocera zonata. The sequence goes on along the minus strand of JBAWJQ010000868.1, from coordinate 220,861 downwards.
CGATCTGTTGTTGATTGACCGTCAAATAAATTATTTTGAATATCGCTCCACTTCGAAATACATGTGAATGTAATAAATAAATCTCGTTGGCCGTATTTCCTCACGTATGACATCGCATCTTGAGCATATTCGTGCATATGGCTAGGACTTCCAATGGTAATATCGTCAGACGTCCATCATCATTCAAATTCCCATCATTTGTTATTGCATCACGCAAATGAATGTATTCTTCTGAAAGCAATTTACTTTGATTGAACCGGTAGTAATTGAGACGTTCAGTCTATATTTTCGCATAAATGTCCACAATGTATTGATGAAACAGTTTTCCACATCTCAAAATGTAATTTGAACTTCCTTCGCGAATCATTAATCTGTATGAATAATAATTCATGGCGCTGACCTTCTTTTGAACATCAAGACCTGTAAAAAATACGTTTCAAAACGTATTTAGAAGTTTTCAATTCAAAATCGAAATCTTTTATTTAAACGAAATATTTATGAGCACGATGTATATTATGTACCTGTGCTTGGATTAATCATTGGGATATTTATATGGTATCCATCATAGCCATTCCAGTGCAATATAGGATACTGTAATGCATCGTAACAACGATGAAGCTCCGAAACACGTTGTTATTATTTATTTCTACGGTGAAGAATAATATCTCGAGATTGAAACTGATCGCCAACAATCACAATGGCCACTTCATCAATGGTTGGTGCTTTGAATCTTCTTGAATGCTCTCCAGTTGGAGTTTTATCGGCTCTTATAACGATTCTGTGATTATCAGATGGCAACCGATTCATAGCAGTTTGAACATTTGGACTAATTCATTGTCCTGATGAAAAAAATCTTGTAGTTCGCAAAGAATTTCTCTTTTTGTGTGAGAACCAATTGTGCAGTGTTGATTTAATTCACGATTTTTATCTTCGATGAAATATATTTGTAAAAATTGATGGTTAGCGTCGGGGAGCGGTAACAATGAACCCGCTAGGTGATAAATTTGACCTTGGATCTGTAATATGTATGCAATGTTATAGGAATAAATTGATCCCTATTCATTGAAAAAACCATCAAATATTCCATGCAATCACCTTAAATGTTGGCATAAATTGATCTCTTATAATTTTTGTAGCGCCGAAAGAAGTCATTTGAAAAGACGAATTGTACTCTTGTATATGATTTAAAAAATGTTTCGATTCTGGTGATGTCTCAAAAATTAATGATTGTAATGGTTCAGGGGGCGGTTCAAATTCCGGCAATTTTACTTTCCCGTTAGCGCAACACATTCCAGCCGTTTCACCTGAGCATTTAGCCGCTTCACAATGTGGGCATATAACATCCATCATTCCAACATATCCATGTACATTATAGTTGATTGAAGTGTCGTAATCAAATGCAGCACGGAACATATCTTCCAAAACACGACGTCGTATTCGCGTAGGTCTTGCTGGATTTCTTGTATGATGAGCTTCTTCAAATCTATTTCGTGGACGTTGCACTGCACTCTGTGATACTCTTTGTGACAACACACCCCGAGCATTTCGAGTACGTTGACCTATGTTTGATTTTGGACGCGCCGGAATTTTCTTTAAAATAATTTCTTATATGATCACTTCGTTTGAAACACAAACACACATAACGTTTTCACTGAATAATTATCAATAATTATTCTTTTAAATAGCCGGAATAAAAGAGCAAGCGACCGAAATTGAACGATTCAAATAATTTACAAATCAAAATATTGAAAAACAAAACAAAAAGGAATTGTATGAAAAGCCCATTTTTGGAAAATTCCAATTTTTCGACTTTTCCTTATGAAAAGTATTTGGTTTTTTTTATATCTAACCCTTTCCAGATCCACAGCGAACAACTTCTGATTTCATGAAGATTGGTTCCGCCGTTCTTGAGCGTTAGCGTTACTAACAAACAAACAGTCATTTTTACTTATGTACATACATATGTACATATGTATGTAGGCATATATGTATGTATATACATACAAAATAAAACATTTGTATGGGAAAAAGAAAAGGGCTGTTTCTAGGGGTTTTCCGACAACTTTCGTCATTTTTTCTTACATAAGAACCTTCTCCTAATAATAACAAATACAACAAAAAAAAAAAATCTGCCAAATCGGTTCAGCCCTTCACGCGTGATGCCGTGACAAAGAAAACGGTTTCATTTTTATATATGTATGTATAAGAGAAGATATTGTTTATTGATAATAGACTGATTATCAACAATTTATATCGAATTATATTTGTACATTATCCATTATTGATCCAATCATAGAAAAAAAGGTAAGGTAGAAGGTGTGGTGTACATAAATTTTATGAAGTTTATCCCTAAATTTATAAATTTATTTCATTTAACTTTTTTAGCCGAACTGTTAAAAATGACAATGTATGGCTATAAACCATCCTTAAGCTAAGACGAATACATATGTATGCAAGGTTTCATCAAATTCGGTTCAGCCGTTTATGAGTGATGACATTACAAAGAAAGTGGCATTGATTTTTATATATACAGATATCTAAATTTTCACGATTGTGCTCTACTACGCAAAAGAAATATATAATTTCAGTCAGTAGCTCCTAAAATAAATGTTCTTATAGTCTCATTGAAGACATTTAAAAAAGATAACTTACTGCAATTTAAAAGAATTTTAAGTCGATCAAACCGATATGGAGTTAACAATTGAATTTAGGACATGTGGATGAAGGCCCACAAAAAAAAAAAAGGTAAGGTAGAAGGTGTGGTGTACATAAATTTTATGAATTTTATCCCTAAATTTATAAATTTATTTTATTTAATTTTTTTTAGCCGAACTGTTAAAAATGACAATGTATGGCTATAAACCATCCTTAAACTAAGGCGAATATGTATGCAAGGTTTCATCAAATTCGGTTCAGCCGTTTATGAGTGATGAAATTGCAAAGAAAGTGGCATTGATTTTTATATATATAGATTGTATAACTGCGCCGCATATACATATGTATGTATATACTTTTGCAGTGAGAAGAGGCCGCGAAAAAGAGTGTTAAATGATATTACGATTTTAGAATGTATGTATGTATGTACTATATGTACATATATATTTGAAATTGAATATGGTTAAACTGGCGAAAGAGCAAGTTATGCTCTTTCTTTGCTATAGAAATATACTTGAAATAAATTTAAGTATGTATGTATGTTTGGTGTAGAATTTAATTCGCACATATGCTTTTGTTTTTTTTTCTCTGTGATTGCCGTAGCTTATTTTAAGCAATCCTGCTTATACATATATAAGGGGTTGTTTGGAGCAGCGCCCTTCACAATGGAACTACCATTAATCTTAAGTTGTTATTTATACTTAAGTTAACTAAACTAATACGCACACATATATTTCTGTGGTGAGAAAACATTGTAAATATTTAATATTAATTGTTATCTGGTAACTCTTATTTGGCATATGCACCAAAGCATTACTCATTATTCTAATCCTTCATTTCCTTTTATCCTTTAATATGTTTATACATACATACATAGTTACATGTGAGAATAATTTAGCTTAGCTTTCCCTAGGCCTAGTATCATAGTTATTATTTCGCTTTTTACATTCGGTACCTGCGCACGCATTATTTTGTAGTTCGTTTTTCTTATATTCGCAATCACCTGGTAAACCACCAGCCACGTAACTTTCTATTCGTTGTTTTATATATATTTATATTAATAAATATTTTGTAAATATATATCGTCGTTGTTTATATCGCGATTCGAAGCTATCAAAAAAGCTTGGTAGCTCAACATTTTGGTGACCCCGACGTGATCGCTGCGTGTGTTTATTGGTGACATAATTATATTTAACATAAAATATCAAACTATTAGTTCGTGCGCCACCGTACTAGTGTAAAATTAGTGGACATATTTTATAGTGAACAATCGATAAATCAAACTCGTGGTTTAAAACATATTTGATTTGTGGCAAAATAGTGGCGTGATTTCTAGAAAGCACTACTACGGTAAATTTGGATATTTAAGCGAAAACATTTCTAACGTAACTTAAACCCGTAAGCTCCGTTTATCGTGTGCCGCTAATTTCTTCAACGGTTCAGTACGGTTATCCGTTATACATTACCGCGCTGATCACCTAACCTCGTTAAATTTTTAATTAATTACATTTTTTGGATATGTCGTTAAACCAATCAATCGGTGGTACTCCAGCTGGAGACATTCCTGCAAACGAGAGTCCCATAAGTCAGCATTCGCCAATGGGCAGGGTGACATTTTTGAAGTTGAGGACACAGGCCATGTATAAACGCCTTGAATGCATAAGTGCTAATATGGACTCGGAGCGGTTGCAAAGCATGGACGAATATGCTTTATCGGCAATAATTGATTCAGTTAACGAACTGAAATCAAACTTCTTTGCTGCACATACAAGTTTGGAGGAGCATGATTTTGAATCTATTGGAAGTGATTTACTTACCCAATTTGATACGAATTTGGTTCAGTTGAAGGCTACTTTACAACGTGAAATTGCAAAGTGTAGCGCTTCTCACCATTGTTCCACATTCAAGATGAACAGCAATGAATTCCAGCCTATTATAATGAATACTAATCGTTCTCGTTTGCCTCAATTAACGTTGCCTAAATTTAGTGGATCTTATATAGAGTGGACAAATTTCTATTCGATGGTCACATCAGTCATTGATAAGGACAGCGACTTAAGCGAAGTGAACAAATTGCAACATTTGCGTTCCTGCTTGAAGTCAGCTAATTAGCTTCTCTGGCCCTAGTTAAACTCATGGCCTTATTTCGTCCTCATTCTGAAGTCATGTGTTAATGGAGGGCGTTTTTGTAGACTGAGGACAACGAACTATAATCTATACATGGCTAATTATGAAGGCTAGGACTTACATAATGGCTAATAAAAAACTGCATATTTTCATGTTACTAATCAACACATTACAGCAGTAAGCTGGTAAACGGGCAGAAGCAAATATCGGGGGATGTCATATTAAATGTCTTATGAACAGTAAGTAGTAGATGCCAACTGGTGAAAGAGCTGGTACGGAACAGGAAATCATAAAAATAAGGACTTGGATATGACTCCAACATACAACGCACATTATGCGGCTACACAGCTATCAACGAAAGAACTTAGTTGCTCTTTGACTATTTTCTAGCTATGACTAAAAACTGGCAGGTTATGTTAGAAATTACTCATGTCAGAAAAATCGATGCATAAGTTCCCAAGATCATAAATAAATATGTAAGTTAGGAAAATTTATGGAAAACTTTTTGAAATTACAAGTATATTATGTATAGAGTGGAGTGTGCCAAGATAGAAGAATAACAATATGGCACAACCGGTGAATAACTTTGGATATCTGCAGAATTCAGACGATATCCAGTGAAAAGTCTTTAGGCCTACTAATGGGTAGGTACTCCTAGGCAGCTCTGCAAATCATACGGTGGGGTATGTACTAGTCAGTGGTGTAGAAACAGATTCAATTCTTGTGGATATAGTGTCAGATAGTAATGTGTGGTGGGCAGTTAGCGCTTTCAAGCCCTTAAAATCACCGCCAGCTACGTTTTATTCTTGGCTCAGTTACAGCAGTCTCAGATAAAAGACTGGGGTCGATTCGTTATATTCTTGAACATATCACCCGTCACGTAATTATCTGATTTCGGATTATGACATACGTGATCGCAAATCGTAAAATTTTATATTTTTAGTAATAAATAAATTAAATAACCCTTGTGATAAAGCAAATAAGCAATAAATCTCATTGAAAAACAAAAACGTTCAGTTTACATTAAAAAATATATTTATAAGGTCAAATTTAATAAAGAATACTTTATAGGATACATTAAAAGGTCTCTTTATTTAAACGAAGTCATTTTAAAAACCTACAAAGATTTTTGCTAATGAGGTTTCATAATTAGTTTTTTTTTCTTTTTTTTCCTACACAGAGCCAAAAACTTCACCTATAATCAATAAGATTGACTTCTAAAAAAGCTTTTCGGGCGAGGAGAGCTATTGAAGAACATTTTACTAGAAAGTCTTCTTAATTTTAGCTTAAATTTCTTCCAAAATCTCTTGAAAAGGAAACCGGCTGAAAATAAAAAGATAACTTCTTGTTTATTAATTTGTTTTTGTAATTTTCAAACAACAAAAAAATTCAATTGTAAGAAGAAATCTACTTGTTTTTATGAGAAAACCATTAAAGAGCAAATCAATAAGGACATCCACTTGTTTTTACTAGAACCTTATTAAATTGATTAAAAAGAAAAACCTTTTATTTTCAAAAGAGTTCTTGTTAATTTAAAATTTGCTATTAACGTCTCAAAATGCGTACATACATACATATTAATGTATTTATATTGCATCAGCCAATTTATAAAAATTTTACTTGGCGACAGTGATATTCTTTTTATCCCGTTGCTTTTTTGTGAAGTTTTGAAGTGCCACATTTCGGTTGCTCTTGAGTTGTATTGCGTGCTAGTTTTGTTGTAAAAATATATATCATATTAAAAATGTGCGATATTTATGGTGAAGCAAGTCAAGGCGACGATGAATTCTTGGAATATTAAAGTCTTGGGGCTTGCTAAACAAAATAATTGATAACCTGATTGAACGGGGTGTTAATTCCTTTCTCATTCTTGAGAAAATGCAAATTGACGACGTTGACGCTTTTTTCGATAGATGTGACGCAAAATATTTCGGAAAACGCATAAAATTTAAAGCCGGTTTGAGGGAGTGGCGAACAAACATGGTAAACAAGGATTCTTTTATTTTTAAATTGTCAATTCAGTTTATATAGCGGTATGCACAACACAAGTAATCGCTCAAGAAAAAACTTTAATTTTGCTCTAAAAGCCAAATTTGAAGTAATTTTAATTTGAAAGTTAGTGTGTGGATTCTGTTTTTAAGGGTGTTCCATTTATTTGTGACCAGGAGAAACAAACTGCAAACTCAGATTGGCTGAAAAAAATATCCAGTGATTTGTCTTCCGTCAAATCGGGAGAATGTAGTATGCTACCTTGAATTTCAATCTACGCAAGCTTTTAAAAAAGTCAGTAAAGGGACAACTTGCTTTAAGTTATCAAGAAAAGCATGGCTACTTGGACAGTAGAAACCAAAAAAATTTAACACATTGCAACGTTGACAACTATATTGGTTTGGGACGCAAAATGCAATACTCAAATATGAGGGAATGGGCGAATGAAATTGTTGCGGTATTTCCTAAAGAAAAGAAGGTAATTGCACGAATTCGATTACAACTACTAAAAACTTACAAAAATTTTTTGTTACTCATATATTAGGAATTTTACTTTTAGGAAAGAAAAATGGGAAAAAAGAATCCGAGTGGTATATTGTTCTCGCGTTGGGCTAATGTCATAAAGTTGGAAAACAAAGCTAATTCTGTTACCCAGGAAGCTCATGAAGATGTTTTTGACGGTATGCAATACTTTTTACTCCTACTTTATAAAATAATTTGTTGTTTTAACAATATTTAATTTAATTTCTTGCACTGCAGATAACGTTTTGGAAAAAAGAGTGTTGATTGGAACATAACTGCACACCTTGGAAAAAAGATAAATAGTTTTGGGTAGATACATGCACGTTTAGCAATAAATGTAAGAGATCTGTTTCGGATTTGCGCTACAATGATTTTAACGGTTACGAATTGGTAAGAAAAAAGCACAAAGTATTTATTTTCAAATTAAACATTATTCAATTATAACAGGTTGATATTGATTTTAATGCCATGCATCCAGATATTGCAAACGAGCTGTTCTTAAAACTTGACAAGTTTTATAAAGTAATCCTTCCTATCTTAAATGCGGAAGTAAAAGACCAAGCCAGCCGAGAGTTACTACTTTCGAAACTCCTTTACAACAATTTATGAAATGGTAAGAAAACATGAAAACTATACAATATTAAAATATTCATATATTGAATTAATTTATAATTTCAGATTCTAAATATTGCATTGTGTTGTTACTGCTCCATGCGGTTCTTCAACCACAGCGTCAGAGTAAAACCCACAAACCAACGATTGGTGACGCACAATCAGAGTTTATAACACTAGCAACTACACCAAATGATATATTACCAAAGATTTCGTCCAAAATTGAGCAATACGCGATTGAAAAACAGCAATTGCAGCCTCACATTATTGCAGTAGGTGAGGACTATACAAGTATATCAGAATTCTTTATATTTTGCTACGGGCTTAAGTGGAAGTGCTTCACTTTAATGAAATGCGTCGACTGAATTATTAAGTTAAGTTATGTATTCCAAATTGAATATTCCCATAATAGCAAGCAAGTTTGGGTATTTTTAGAACAATACTTTTTTGGGCTTAAGTTTGAAGATTTTCCTTCAGTTTCAAATTTACTCAGCAAGTTAGATAACTAATTTTTTATTTTCTTTCTTTTCTTTTTAATTGTTAAAAATGTCCAAATTTGCTTGCTATTTATGTCACAAACCCCACTTTACTTCATGTTTACTTACAAATCATTTAAAGGAAGATCATGGGCTTCAGTCCATAGCAAAATATGTTTGCAATGAGGAAAATTGCAGTCAAATATTTCACAATGTGTACAGGTTCCGAAAACACTTAGAAAAGCATAAAACTGTGAGTTTTTCCTCGGCAAATAATGATTTAGATCAATCTTTAGTTTCTCAAGAGCCACTTACACAATTACATACGAAATATGCGATTTCTTAATAAGCGAAAATAATATTAGTATTGTAGTGAAAAGTCATAGTTGTCTAAATTTTTCTGAGAGATTTCAATCATATTTGGTTGGCAGTGAAAAACATAATTACACTCTCATCAAATTTAATTCTTTAGATGGTCCGGCAGTAGATTTTTATGTTTTAAATAATGGTCTTAAAGTTATAACAGCCAAAAATATTTGTAAAAATACCTTTAATTTTCTATTAGAGTAATAAGAATTATAAGTTTTTCAATTATTTATGTTATAAAAATTACAAGGAAATATGTAAAGTCAATTTTAATTATATATACATAAGTATTTAAACTAGCTATAGTTATGCTAATGCTGAATTAAAAAATAAAAAAAAAAACAGTTTAAAAAAAAATCGTGTTATATTTATTTTCAGAAAGTATTAATTTCAATTTAGGGGAAAATAATAACAAATTGATAAGATCATCTTGTTAAAACTAAGATGATGTTCCAATAATAATTTAGACTCCCATCTTATTTATGTTAAGAAGAGTTTCTTCTTAGTTATCTACTTGATTTTATTAAGAAACGTTTCCTCTTAATTATAAGGGTCACCTTCTTAATTATATTGAAAAGGTTTTCACCTTAGTTTTATAGGCTATCTATTACATTTCACTGAAAAAGATTTCATCTAAATTCTACGCGCCATCTCCTAAATTATATTAAAAAGGTGTTCACCTTAGTTTAACGTTTTATTTTCAAATTTTTATTAATAACAAGAAGGGCATCTTATTGGAGAGAAATTGAAGAGAAATTTTCTAAACTTTGTTCTAATTTATAGGACATTTTAGGAGGCCATTTCGCTCTGTGTATGCTGTATTCGAAAGTGCCAAATATTGTTACGTTCCCTTAGCTATCTCCGCCATTATTTTTTCAGCCCCAACACTTTCACTAGAGCTCATATAAAAAAAAAAAACAAATTTTGATATGCCTGGTTTTCATTAGGTCAAAATATTTGACATCAAAAACTGCCTTAACGAGCAGCTGTTAATTTGGTGTCAAATGCGTTTTCATTGTGTCATAAAAATTCATCAAATGTCGATATAGCAGTGCATTTTAAAAACTGCCGACAATATTTGGCGTCAGATGATTGACAACCCGTTTTCACTATAGATGTCACTTTTGAACAGGCAGTTTGGACAGCTGATTGCAAACTCAATTATTTTTAAAAAAGTGCGTGAAAAAAGTGAAAGGAAAAGAAAAAAATGAATAAAAATAAAAAGATTGCAGTAGCAACAGCCGTGCTATTTGTAGTAACAACATTAAGGGCTTGGAAAAGGAAGCGGACTCAACAAAGGAATCTAAAACGGTGGTGGATTAGACCAGGACTAAGGAATCGTTCCACCTGTGGTTTTTATAATACACTACGAGCCAATCTGGTTTCTCAGGATTCAAAGTGGTTGAAGAACTTCCTGAGGATGACTATGGAAGATTTTGACTTTTTAGTGGCGCGCTTTACTCCACATATTTATAAACTAAATACAAGATTCCGTGAAGCGATATCGGTCGGTGAAAAACTGGCGGTAACACTACGCTATTTAGCCACAGGAGATAGCTTCTCAAGTTTAATGAGTGTTTTTCTATTGGGAAAAACTACTATCTGCCATGTAGTGCATAACACGTGTAGTGCAATTTTTAAAGCTTTAAAGGACGAGTTTTTAAAAGTAAGTATTCATGCCTATTCACGTTAGTCAGTGATAAAATGTAAAATATTTTCTAATAAGGTTCCAAACACTCATGAGGAATGGACATAAATAGCGGAACGTTTTTACCAGCGATGGAATTTCCCTAATTGTTGCGGTGCGTAGGTTGGGAAACATATAGCAATTCAGGCGCCTGCGAACTGCGTTTCTGAGTATTTCAACTACAAGAAATGCCATAGCATCGTTTTGATGGCTATGGTTGATGCCGACTATACATTTTTATTTGTTGAAGTTGGAGCTTATGGTCGGGAATCTGATGGAGGCGTTTTCGCACGGTAAAACTAATATAAAATAATATCATTGAACGTTAATAACTAAAAAACATTATTATTTTTCAGATGTGCTCTTTCGACGGCACTTGCAGAAAACAGTTTAAATTTTCCGCCAGCGAAGTCACTTCCACATGAAAGTGATGAAATGCCATTTGTCATTGTAGCTGACGACGCTTTTCCTTTAAAAACATACTTAATGAAACCATTCAGCTTCCGCAATCAAGTGATGTCGTTCAAAATATTTAATTTTAGGCTATCCAGAGAAAGAAATATGGTGGAAAATGTGTTTGGCATTTGTGCATCGCGTTTTCGGATCCTCAGAAGACCAATGGACGTTACTCCCGAACATGCGACAGTTATTGTCCTCGCGATTTGTGTATTACATAATTACCTATTAATACGCAAGTCTATATATATACGAATGTCTGACGTAGACAAAGACACAAATGGCATTACCGATCCAGGTAATTGGCGAATGGAGTTGGGGGAAAATGGAATGCTTCCATCAGTTCGGCCAAGCAGTGTTTTAGGTAGACCAGCAGACAGTGCGATAAATGTCCGTGAAAGATTTATGAAGTATTTCATGACTCCTCATGGAGAGGTTGAATGGCAATATAATAGGACAGTATTGCATAACTCTTCTTTGTAGTTTACTCCTATCTTTCTCATTTATAAATGTGTAATTCTATAACTTAACTTATTTTGTAAATACAAAATATTTTCATTACACCTATTTTAAAAACTTTCTGAATTTTAAATAAAACAAAAGTTATATCATTTTGAATTCAGTATATATTTATATAATTCATTTCTTATTTTATATTTATTATTTTATTACTAATTATAAAAATACTAAGTTCATTTAAAAATATATATAAAAAGATATAAAAAAGGAACATTAGGTACATCATTTCATTTGACTAGTTAAAGATTTTATATTTAAACGGCATTATGCTGAGCTATAAAATAACAGCAAAATTATGTTTTATTACATACACAATTCTGCAACTGTTTTTACCGTGTGAATTTCTGCTGATACTTGAATATCAACTCACATATGTCCTGCTTGAATTCTCTGGCCAGTTGTGGAGATTCTTTGTCCCACTCACGGCCGTTTGATGCCACAAAGTTGCCTAAATCATCCCAAGCATCAGTTTTTGTAGCAGATGTGAGAGTCTCCAGCGCACGTTGAACTACTTCAATGTATCCATCGTCGTTTTTTTCAACACGACGTTTCCTTAAATTGGGTCGTGATGTAGATGGCGTTGGTGGTATATCGCCAGATACCGTTTCCGACTCAAACAATATTGTTGGAGTGGTCAGGGTCGACGAGCTGTCCTATAATAACAAATAAACACATGAAAAATAAATATTAATATTTTTTTTTATAAATTATTATATATACATATATATACTTACATTTATTAAATTTGAAGTGGTGCTCGCTTCAACATTTAATGTAGGCTCGAGGAACTTTAGCGAATTGTAGAGTGGGTTCATGGTAGGCGTTCTTCCAGCACCTTGTCCACTTTTTGTATGAGCCCTTCGGTTGAAGGCCGCCTAAAAGATATATATATAATGCAATTTGTTGTGTACTATTGTGTACTATATGTGAAAAACTTACGCGAAAAGAACAACGAAGGCTGTTCCACTTGGCTGATACTTCGGCTCGTGACATATTTAGTGTTTGTGCCACTTCATGCTACTGAGCCTCACGCAAATTCCTATCGCGATAATCCGCGGAAAGGAAATTCCAGGTTGATGCTTGGAATTAACATTTCTGTGTTTGCACTCATTTCTTCTGCCATTTTGAACCTGAAAAAGGTTGGAATAATACATTAATTGAAATTAGAAAATATAATAAAACACTTACCTTGAAAAGTGAAAAATCTTTTTTATTTATTTTTGCACATCATTCGCGCGGCAAATGGAAATAATTTGCCAACATGTTGGCAAATCTAATTTTGACGTCAAATATTGCCACATAACGTATTTTGATTGTTTTCATTTCGCTGTCAATTTAAATTGCCGTTTGTTGGCAAATATGCCGGCAAACGCAACTGACACCATATGACAACCCGTTTTCATTATTTTGACAGCATTTGACGTCAAATATGACCTAGTGAAAACCAGGCATTAGTTGATTTAAAAATGGAAACACGACCCGTTTGCTATCGTATGTCAAAATGCCAATCACCGCATACGATTGACGTATTCCGTAATTTTCTTTCGTATGTCTGCCAATCCCTGCACGGACCCCTGGTTCGTAACCATTCTTAAAGAGGTACTGTAATTGAGCTGTATTCCTTCATTATAGAAGAAAATCAAATTGATATTTACCAAAGGCGAGTAAAAACTCTCCCCAAAGAACTTAAGAACGATTAATATTTCCTCTCTCTTCTTAAAAACGTTGGAAAAAAAATAAAAATATACATCAGAAAAATATTGTTAGATCTATTTCCAAATACCCTTGTTAATCATATCCTGCGCACAAAATCGAATGTATAGGAAACGCTATTAAGACAAAACTAGCATTGTTCAATAGGAAATACAGAACTCCCGAAGTTATTCCGCCCTTAATAAATGGTACTAGACTCTCAATATGAGATTTTACAAACTAATCAGTTCTAATTTTAGACAGGAAGCTTTTATGGAAATCAAACTTAAACGCTAGGAAAGCATCTAGAGCATTTTACACCTGAAAAAATGGATGTAACGCCTTAGGTACCTCATTGGCTTTATACAGCAGTTGAAAGGCCGATTATGACTTACACTAAATTGGTTGACGGGCAATATCGGAAAAGAAACACGTACAACGTATAGAATGCATATAAATACCAGATAGTAATTGCATCAGTGGACCTCTCAGCAGTCAGGTACTACGAGTACACGTAATTTTATAATACACATACTGAAAATCGACTCGTTTTGTAAGCAACAGGCAGCCAAGTCAGCATTTAGACTGCAGGAAACCTCCACATAAGTTGCCAGTAACAAGGATTATTAGTAAGTTTCCGTGTTAACTCAATAGCATAGACTTTCGTAATGGTTTAATTTTTTTGACAAGAATTGCAGGTTCATACCGCAATTTTTTAAAACATTTTAAAAGCAGTTAGGAACTATGGTTTTGAACTGTACTTTGACGTACATGTTTTTACGAAGATGCACTCAAATGCAAGAGGCAAGATAAAAAACTGAAATTAACACAGTTGATGTAGAAGGAGATGTTTTATGCCCTAATCTGTGTAGAACGTATGACTCATTGAAGTAGAGTAATTCATACATTTTTCATTCTTTTTTGTGTTTTTACGATTTTTATACTCTTGCAACCAATTGCTACAGAGTATTACAGTTTTGTTCACCTAACGGTTGTACGTATCACTTAAATCTAAACGAGACAGATATAGCATTATATACTATATATACAAATATAAATGACCAGATCCATCCGTTCCCCCGTCCAAGCTATAACTTGATTAATAGCTGAGATATCTCAATGAAACATTAACCGAAAACACATAAAGTGCCATAACTAAGCACTTAGTTAAGATATAAAACTAAAAGCTCCAAAAATCAATAATTAAATACGCCAGAAACACAAAATTTTATTTCCTAGAGAATATGAGAGCGATTTATGGGAGCCTGTACAGAAAAAACAGTCTTTGCTTAGGTCTGTACTGTGAGAGTTCACTTTTGACTCTGATTTTCTTTATTAAAATTTCTTCCCTCAATACATTTCTTAATTCTAATTTCTTAACTATGTAGATATGTATATGTGTGTATGCTTAGTGTGCATACACATGTGTAAATATGTATTATATTTTTATTGTATTTTTACAGATACCAACGCATTGATATTTTATAGTTTTTTAGATTAGTGCATCTAACGCACTTATACACATACGTACACACGCTTGATACTTTCTTATGCTTGTGTGCATTAATATTTCGAGTATGTATATTTTGTATTTTAATATTAGTATTATGTATACTCTAATTTATGAGTTTTCTTTTATGTGCAATGATTTTCACATTTTTATGAGCAAGTCTCATATTACAATTTTGTTGCTTACCATTGCACTTGACATTTAGTGGACTGTATATACTTTTTATTTAATTTATTGTTTACATGTATATTTTTATGTATTAATGTAGTTGTGTTAAAAATATAATTTTGTATATATAATTCTATCTTAAGGTTATAAAACTTTCATGTTCATATCTTTATGAACATTCTGCCAGGGGCCAAAGTTGTATCTTAACTTTACTTGTATATTATGTTTTATTATTAATATTTTTTAATTATGTCTAACTGGAAGTTCAAATGGAACAGTTACAGTTCTTGTTACACATTTGGATCTTATATATAAAATAGTAATGATTAATGCTATTATCAAAACTAATGTTAGCGAAACGTGACCACTTACGTGATGAAAATTTATACTTTTTAATTTTATATTTTCTGTTTTGAGGAGTTCTATTTGTTGTTTAAGATGTACGATATCTTTGGTATTGTTTATTAATGTTGAATCAAAAGGTTTTATTTGTAGTTCTGGAATATCTTCAATATCTTTAACCCAAGGAGAGGATAGCAATTCTTTTTTAATTTCAGATTGTACGTGATGAGATGCTGTTATAGTTACTCCTTCATGCTGGACTGTGCATCCTTCTCTTATTGTCATAATGCCTTGACTAGGGATTTCCATATGCATTTGTTGATTATTATCACATTCTAGATATATCATTGCTTTGCTAAATAATTTGTAAGGCCACCGATTTTGAGAAGATAATTTTATCCAAACGTTTTCATTTGTAGAAGGTTTGAAATCACATGCTTCATTTTCTAATTGTTTTAAAGCTGCTACTTCACATGAATTATCCGTCGCTGATTTCCAAGCTAAATTTCCAGGACATTGGTAATAATTGTCTGAGTTAGTAGAACATTTATCTAGATCTTCTTGGTTTATAAGTGAATATTGATTCAAATCAAACTTGTATATTAAATATTCTGCCTTTATTTCTGGAATAATCATATTCCCTTCATCGATATATAAATTTCTTTTAATTCGTTACCCGATTGTCTTCCAGGTAGTATTAATTTGTGTGGTAGTTTGTTTCTAATAAATTCAATTTCTTCATTAAGTTGCGAAGGCTTTAATAGTTTTGGATTTATGCGACCATGATTTATGTCAATTAGAAGATTAATTATTGAAGTTTGGATTTCTTCACATTCGTCCATAACTATTCCTATTGAAATGGTTAATATTTGAAACATCAAGGTCATTCGTTCAGCATTTTGATCTTTTGTTAGTTCGTTATAAAATTTATTAAGTTGTTGATTTATTTTCTCAAAATTACGGTTAACTTCATCTGTTGTCTTTTTTAATATATTTATGGTAGAATCAACTACCGATGTCTGCCTTTTAAACAATTTTGCTATATCTTTTTGGTTGTCGAAAATATTTCTAATATTTGATTCCATATTTTCTCGGTCATCAGCATCCATAATTCCGAATAATATATGGTAAATTGAACCAACGAATTCGAATGGTGCTCGCTTTTTTCTATTTTGTTTTTTTCATAAACAATTCATTATTTGCTTTAAGACTATTATATTTGTCATTTAAAGTTGCAGTAATCCTTCGTAATAGGTCAATATTTTGCATTGATTTTCAAGTCTGTTAATAAATTCTTGTATTTTGTGCATCCGATCATAATAAGTACCTAATTCGTAATATACTATTAAATTACATTTTGAATTTATTATGTAAATTTTACTAATCGGTTCCAAATATATTGCTGTATTATTTTTTAGTTTAGTCACTGAAGCTCCTGATTTAGATGTATCATTAATGTATAATGACTTAGTTTGTGTTGCTAGCATGAGTATCGTTAAGAACCACATCATCAATTTGCTTGATTTACTCGGTCGTTCTGAGGTTGCAGTATTTTTTGTTATTCTCGAAGTCAGCAAACTTGTCACATGATTTGCTTCCTCTGCTCTACTGCTGTTTGTTACCTCCAGTGGGCATAATTTGTGAACGGGCCGTTTAAGTATGCCATTTTGTAATTTTAGAGTTACAACTCTTATATTTCCATCCTTTCCCGGATGAGTTTCAATAATTTTTCCTAATGGCCATTTGGCTGGATGAGTTTCTTCATCTTTAATAATAACTATTTGTCCTTGTACGAGATTAGCTTGTTTGGTTTTCCACTTCATGCGTTGTTGCAACATTACAACATATTCGCTTTCCCATCGTTTCCAAAAGTCTTTTTTAAGTTTTTGTATTAATTTCCATCTATCTAATGAACCTATTTGGTTATCATTAATTGCTTCAGGACAATCTATTATTGGACATCCTATTAAAAAATGGCCAGGCGTTAAAACGTCTATATCGCTTTCACTATCTATCGCACATAAAGGTCGTGAATTCAGTACTGCTTCAATCTGTGATAGCAAAGTAATCATTTCTTCAAATGTCAATTTAGTTTCGCCTATCACTCTTTTTAAATGATATTTCACCGACTTCACTCCTGCCTCCCAAATTCCTCCGAAGTGAGGAGCTGCCGGGGGCCCGAAATGCCATTGAATTTTATCTGCTTCTAATATGGGAGCTACGGCTGAATTATTTTTGATTGCCATTTTAAAATCTCGGTCTAATCTTCTACAAGCTCCGACAAAATTTGTTCCATTGTCCGAATATATATGTTGACTTTTACCTCTTCTAGCAAAAAATCTTTTCAAAGCAGCTAGGAACGCTTCGGTTGTTAAATCACTTACTGCTTCTAAATGAATAGCTTTTGTTGCCTTACAAACAAATACAGCTTTATATCCTTTAAATGTTTTTTGTCCTCGTCCTTTTGAACATTTCATATGAATCGGTCCTGCATAGTCTATACCAACGTGTGTAAATGGAATTGACATAGATACTCGGAATTCTGGAAGATTTCCCATTAATTGTTTTGATACTTCTTTGCGGTAACGTACGCATCTACTACAAGTTCGAATTGTCTTTTTTATAGAATTCTTCAATCCAACAATCCAGTAATTCCTTCTAATCATTGATTCCATTAACTTGTTTCCTCCATGTAAAGTTATTTTATGAATATTTTCAATTATCAATGATGACAAATGTGACTTATTTAATATTATTGGGTGCTTTTGATTAAATTGAAGATTTGAATTACCCAATCTACCTCCTACACGAAGGATTCCCTTATTATCCAAAATTGGATTTAAGCTTGCAATGCTACTTTTATGATTAATTCCTTTTTTTATTTCTAAACTCTGAATTTCCTCTCTAAATTGTAATTTTTGCTGATATCTTATTAACATTTCTTCAGCTTCCTTCATTTCAGATTTAACTAAGTATTCAGGGCATTTTTTCCCTCTTATTCTTTTTACAAATCGCAAAATATAAGCTACTACCCTTATTAATTTGCTTAAACTAGAATATTTAAGTATTACCTTATCCAAGAAATGTAATTCCTCTGAGGTTGTCACATACGTTGCATCGATTTGAATAATCTTCTTTATTGGCCAATGATGTTCCTCTTCTCGCAACCATTTTGGTCCCTTCCACCATAGATCGTGTTCTATTAGTTTGTTCGCCAGTACCCCTCTGGTTGCTACATCAGCTGGATTGTCCTTTGTTCCAACGTGTTGCCATTTCGCATTGGAAACAAGTAATTTGATTTCTTCTATTGAATCTGCTCCTGTCATTAAATCATCCATGTAGAAGTAGTTTTTAATGATGTTTGAAAGCAAATAGTTGTGGGGCTCGCATAGTTTGGCAATTTCTTGTAAAGTTCTCGTTGCCAAAAAAGGAGCTGATGCTGTCCCATATGTAACTGTTTGTAGTTTGTATTCTTCTATCGGCTCTCCTTTTGTTTCTCTCCACAATATGCGTTGGTAATCTTGATCACTATCTGTTATTTTAATTTGTCGAAACATCTTTTCAATATCACTAGTTAATACATATTGCCAAAGTCCCCATTTGATTATAATGTCAAATATATCTCTTTGAAGTCTCGGTCCTATGAAGAGGATGTCATTTAAACTTCTTCCATTTGTAGTTTTTGCAGACGCATCGAAAACTACTCGTAGTTTAGTCGTTCTACTGTCTTCTCGAATCACTGCTTGATGTGGCAAATAGTATTTTCCGCATTTATTTTCACTTGCTTTTTTCATGTGGCCCATTTCTGAATATTCTTTCATAAATTGCACATATTGTTAACTCTTTATTTGTAGCGAACCTTTTCTCAAGATTAAGAAACCTCGCCATAGCTTGTTTGCGAGAATCGCCCAATTCTTTTTCTTGTTTAAAAGGTAGATTGACGACAAATCGATTATTTCCATTTCTTATTGTTGTTTTTTCAAAAATTCTTAGGCATTCATCATCATCTGCTGTATCTGCTGGAGTTGTAGTGTCTTCTATTTCCCAAAACTTCTCCAATGTTGTAGTAACCGCTGCTAAAATTGTATTGTTTTTTCTCGGTTGTTGTAAAACTCCCGACAATATCTAGCCCAATTTCGTAGCTTGACCTAGTATTCGATCCTTTTTAAATATACCTTCTTCTAGTATGTCGGCATATATGTCACTTCCAATGACAATATCGATTCGATCTGATTTATTGAAATTGGGATCAGCTAAAGTGTAGTTTTTCAATTGTTCTACATCCCATTTAAACGTTTTGTCTGGTTGAGCACTCGCTAATTTCGGCAAAATTAGTGCTTCGACATTGTACGCCTCGTTGCTTAGGAATCTCGGCTTGACTTTAATGTTGATTTTAAATTTGGACACTCCCACTGTGGTATTTCCTAAACCTTGTAGTTCAGTTACTTCTCTTCTTCTTGGTAAATGAAGTATTTGAGATGCTTCTTCGGAAATAGTAGTTTTTTGGGATCCTTGATCGATTAGAGCTCGCAATGTCACATACTCTCCATTTGCTGCCTTCACCCTTATCTGTGCTGTTGCTAGGAGTATCGCCATTTCCGAATGTTTCGTCATCATTGTGGAAGATGTTTTTGTGACATTTTCTTCACTTCCTCCTTTTCCTTTTTGGAATTCATTGAAGTGCAATAAATTATGATGATTTCTTTCACACTTATTGCACTTCTTTTTATTATTACATTTTCCTTCATATACGTGATCAAGGCAAATGTAGCATAACTTGTTGTTTGTTTTGAATCTTCTTCGATTCATCGTAGTCAATGTCTGAAACTTTCTGCATTCACCAATTTGATGCCCAGGAACCTTGCAGTATACACAATTATTTTGTGCCGCTGTATAAAATGTAGGTGTTCGCTGTGGCTGCTTTTGATTGTTCCATTTAGTTGGTTTTCTGTCGCGTATTGCTTCTAGAGCTTGATATTGCTGTTCCAGAAAACTGAAGACGTCATCTAGGCTTTGTATATCCCTACTTTTTTTTACGTTTTGCTCGTATAAGCGTAGACTTTCTTTGTCTAGTTTTCGAACCACTATCCGAGCTATGATGGCTTGTTCGTCATTTAAATTTAGATTTAGCCCTTTTAATGCATAAATGCATTCTTTGGTGGTATCTAACAGCTGCTTCATGCTTTGTGCACTTTCTCCATTTGCTGTCGGTTGATCAAGTAGTCTGTCTACTTGTGCTGTAAATTGTAGCCTTCTATTCTCATACCTTTCCTTGAGAATTTGCCAAGCTGCTTCATAATTTGTTGCTGTTACTGGTAGATGTTGAATTAATCTACCAGCTTCTCCACCTAATGATGTCTTCAATCGGAACATCTTTTCCACTTCTGTAAAGTGCTTCGAATCATGCACCAAACTTTTAAAAAGATCGTAGAATGACGACCATTGTTTCATTTCACCGTAAAACATCGGAATTTTAATTTCCTGCAGTTTTATATTGGAATACATTGTTTGTGGTGAATTATAATTATTTAATTTCTCCGTTATCCTTTCGATGATGATTTTGTATTCTTGACGAAATACATCTATTTGTTCCTCAATAGATTCTTCAGTTGTTTCAACTAATTTGATATTTTGAGTTTCAAAATATGATTCTTCAACATTTTCAAATTGTATTTGAAGCTTGGTTTTTAATTCTCTCATTTGCTCGAGAGAATCCAATGCATTTCTTCGTATTTCATCCATCGTGCTTTTGAGCATTTTTGCTCGACATTGATATTTTCTTTCAACGCCAGACGCGGCTTCAGGTGGTGCGACCTGAATAGTTTGTGGCGTAGATTATATTTGTCACATGCTGCTCACTGCTGAAACACCTTCGGCAGTACTTTGAATTCTCAAATTCTGAATAGAATTCTCCATTGTTTGCATTACATGCTCGAAGTAGTTCTTCGCAATGTATTCCTCAGCTTCTTGACTCTTCTTAGCCATTATTTTATTATGATTTGCAGTAAACTCTTTCATAACAGTCTGAATATGATCCATATATTCCAGACATGAAGCCTTTCTTATTTTTCCGCTCAGGATTTTCTGCTCCTCCAACGCAGCTAGATCTCCCAACTCCTTCTGTCGTGTTAGCAAATTCTTCATATTTGCTTCTTTATAGATGGTTTTATATATATATATATTTTTTTTTTTTGCACTGTTCTTGTTGTTATAGCCACAAGGACGCTTTTAAAAAAATTTTTTTTTTAACTTTTACTAAAAGTAATTTTTATAAATGCGGGTAGTCTTTGCTATTCCGGCTTACATTTATTTTTACTTGGCCAAGTAATGCTCTTTTTCTTTTAAGAGGCTTCTAGTACTTGCACTTGCTCGATTCTTTTTCAAAAAGAGGATCGAAGGACCAAATGTACAGAAAAAATAGTCTTTGCTTAGGTCTGTACTGTGAGAGTTCACTTTTGACTCTGATTTTCTTTATTAAAATTTCTTCCCTCAATACATTTCTTAATTCTAATTTCTTAACTATGTATATATGTATATGTGTGTATGCTTAGTGTGCATACACATGTGTAAATATGTATTATATTTTTATTGTATTTTTACAGATACCAACGCATTGATATTTTATAGTTTTTTAGATTAGTGCATCTAACGCACTTATACACATACGTACACAGGCTTGATACTTTCTTATCTGTTGCTTGTGTGCATTAATATTTCGAGTATGTATATTTTGTATTTTAATATTAGTATTATGTATACTCTAATTTATGAGTTTTCTTTTATGTGCAATGATTTTCACATTTTTATGAGCAAGTCTCATATTACAATTTTGTTGCTTACCATTGCACTTGACATTTAGTGGACTGTATATACTTTTTATTTAATTTATTGTTTACATGTATATTTTTATGTATTAATGTAGTTGTGTTAAAAATATAATTTTGTATATATAATTCTATCTTAAGGTTATAAAACTTTCATGTTCATATCTTTATGAACCGCCCACTTTTTGGTGAAATCCCATATTTCTCTTATCGTAGTTTTATATCACTGTGCGAAAATAGGGGTGAGATGTACTATATAATTGAAATTAAAAGATAACCCTTCTCTTATAAAGGTATGTCTGTCCTCATATACTTAATATAAACATGTTCGAATTCCCGTGTGACTTTGTACCCATATATAATATCAGCCAAAATGTGTAATCTCAATGAAAATGAGAGAGCATTGTGTCTTTGTGCCTAAAATCACTAAAATTGGGCGAAAACTTGACCTAGTCCCTATATATAACTAATATCAGGATTTTAAAAATCCGGCTAATTTTACTTTATATGATTAGTTTTTAGTATGTGGGATGTTAATACTATGTGGTACACAAACTGCAATATACTACATATAATGGCTTTCAATTTTCTAACAAACATAATGTGTCGGTCAGTATAGGAGTATGTAAGTATGTAAATATAAAATTGCTTGGATTTCGATCCTCTGGTTGAGGTTTTACTCTTTAAAGTATTTCCGTGGCTTTGAATCCTGCAAGTTGCAAGAATATAAAATATTCGGTTGCACCCGAACTTAGCCCTTACTTACTTGTTATAGGTCATCTAAAGCGAAGAGTGTTATCTTGTTGTCGTCAGTCAACCGGAAAATTACATATTGATGAAGAAACGATGCGCTCTGACCAATACACAACTGCTTTGGGAAATATATTTTTTTCTTGGAAGTTTGTGAGCCACGTCCACAAATCGCCATTAACCGAAAACATAAAAAGTGCCATAACTAAGCACTCAATTAAATTATAAAACTGTAATTTGGCACAGGATCGCAGTAGCAAAGAGCACTTGCAGATAAAAAATTTTGAAAAATACTGGACGTGGCCCCGCTCTCTAATAAGTTTAATTTATATATTTTCTAAACCAGTAAAGCAACAATAACCAAATTCGCCCAGCACAAATATTGCAAGAATTCCTACCGATAGTGCGAAAATAGACGAAGTCGATTGGAAACCCCGTTTACTTCCCATCCAACGGTACTATTCAGAACTACTAAAATCCCAATAAATCAACTAACTATCAACTCGAGAGGCGAGGAAATTGCCGCCGGGATGATGTGACAAGACTTTATGGGTATTGGAGTAAATATTGGATGATGGGCGTGGCACCACCTACTTTTTGGTGAAATCCCATATCTCGGGACCCGAATGACTGATTTCGACGAAATTTGTTATGTAGTATTCTTTTTATATTCCTATGTCACATTGTGAAAATAAGCGAAATCAGGCAACAATCACGCCTACACAACTCCCATATAGCACATTTTTAAATTCCACTTGATTATTTTACTTTCCAATATACAAGCCAAGAAGCAATTAATATAACGGAATTATACTTTGCACGAATAATGTCTTTAGTGTATGTCACCTAATGATCAAAAATTGTTCAAATAAAACAAAACCTGTTCAAGCCCCTAGGTACCGAATATTTGGATCCCAGTACCTATAGTTGACTTTTGATCGAAAATAGCGGTCATTGTGTGAGATATATAGTTGAAATTCAGGGATAGAACTTCTCTAACAATGGTATGCCTGTACATCAAAAATGGGTTGTATCAGACCAAGAACTTTTAGACCTCATATACCTAATATAACAAATTTCGAACTTCAGGGTGACTTTGTGCTGCATATAAAGGCCAATTTGTGAGTTATCCGATTGAAAATAAGAGAGAATGTTTTATTCATAACAGTGTAACTTTGTGCCTAAAATATATAAATTTTTGCGAAAACTTGGCTTAGCCTCTACATAACCAATAGCAGGATTTTCGAACAACGGGCTGATTTTACTCTACATGACTGGTTTTACACCTTTAAGTATTTTCTTGCCTTTGATTCTTGCAAGTTTCAAGAGTATAAAATTTTCGGTTACACCCGAGCTTGGCCCTTCCTTACTTTTTTATATTGGCCTTGGAAAGGGCAAGATATCCGGAGACTACACGTTTATGCAAGATGGTGCTCATTGCCATACCTCTAGAGCTGGCATGAATTGCATTAATTCGGATGTGCTGCCATGGTCAGGGAATCCCTCCGACTTTAAATTAATTGAAACAAGTAAGGAAGGGCTAAGTTCGGGTGCAACCGAACATTTTATACTCTTGCTACTTACAGGAATCAAAGCCAGGGAAATAACTTAAGGTGCAGAATGTCAACTTGAAGATCAACATCTAAGCAATTTTATATATAAATGTACTGTATATAACTTCTATACTGACAGACACATAAGGTTTGTTAGTAAAACGAAAATCATAATATATATAGTAGTGTATGGCAGTTGGTGTAATATCGACCAGATTTTATCTATTTTTCCATATACCACATACTATTAACATGTCACATACTAAAAAAACAAATCATATAGAGTAAAATTAGCCGGATAGGATTAGGCTGATATTAACAATATAGGGGCTGTGTCAAGGTTTTGCCACTTTTTTTTTATTTTGGGCACATAAATATAAATATAATTATAAGTAAAATACATTCTTTAATTTTCGTTAAGATTACTCACATATAGGCCGATATATCCGGTAAAAAGTAACCCGGAAGTTCGAAAATTTTTGTATTAGATATATGGGGACTAAGGGAAGTATTGGTCCGATTCAAACTATTTTTGATGTACAGGTATGCCATTGTTAGAGAAGTACTATCCCTGAATTTCATTTATATATCTTAGACATTGACCGATATTTTCGAACAAAAGTGAACTATAAGAAACGCCTAACACTTCTCCAGTTTGTAAACGTGCGTGTGTGGTGGTACAGACAAACTCCCACTTCTGATCATCGGGAAATCAAAGCGACCTAGATGTTTTAATGGTGTCTAGACTGTACCCATTGATTATGCCAATAACACAAAGGCTTGGATGACCAAGATAATATTTAAAAAGTGCTGCCCATACGGACTTACTAATACTTACAAACGATAAAGTAGTGTTTTTCCTGCTAATACCACTAGTAAACTTCAACCATTAGATCAAGGCATCATTCACACCTTTAAACGATTTAATCGCAGAGAAGTCGTTAGGCAAATTTTTACTAATCTGGAAGAAAACAGTAGCCCTGAAATTAACGTATTTCCAACTATGTTCCTGTCAAAAACTGTTTCACAAAAACTAGGTTTTGGAAAAATTGATGAGAAAGACCTGCCAAAGGAAAATAATGTTGAATTCTCGTTTACCCAGGTTTGACTGTATTACAATTTTACATTATAATGAAATCATGTCACATTATTATAAAAGGATTATTTAAATGTTATATAATAATTTAGAATTGTGTTCAGACTACTGCGTGGCTGAAGTATAATACTTGCTTTCTGTGTAATCATGTTTTCTAGCAAATGGATCACTGACGCAAGTCGCGAAAATACTGGCCAATGTCTTGTTGGCGGTGATTTCGTTGGTCCTACTCTACATATTCTTTGGGTTGAAATTCACAATTGGCCTTCTCCAAATGAACTGCGATATGTACAACAGTCGGAAAAGGTTCATGAATTGCAAAAGTAAATATCCTACAAAGCGCTTCATTGCAGTTCATGATCGACCCACTTGATAATTTCTGATCTCACCTCGTTCAAGGCTAATAACCGCCACGTTGCTTTGTTTGATGACGTACTTGCAAACGTATTTGATCGATTCACCAAAAAGTAATACTCAACATGAATTGATATGAAGTGGGATTGTGGTGTCCGCAAGGCCCATGAACCATATTGGTTTTCATCACTTCGTATAATACTAGAAATTTCTCTGCATCAGGAACTTCCGCAGAAAATATTTCATCAATTTGATCTGGTGTAACCACCATCCACCATCCAAAGAAGAATGTGTGCGTGTGGCAAACCTCTCTTTTGCCGCTCACCAGAGTACATCTAGCATCTAACAGCACATCATGTGCGTTGCTGCACGATAAAGTCCATCAAACATCGTAGCTGTTGTTTTAAAAGTCGTGATGTAACATCGTGATGATCCTTTGCTGATTGACAACGATCCATAATTCCACATGTATGTTATCGCATCCCGGGCGTACCTTGAAAAGTGTTATGCACAGCGTATAAGCACATAAAGAGAAGGGTTACCAGCACAAATAAGTTTAATTAAATTACAAATTATTTTAGCTGATTTATAAAAATACTGGTTTTGACTGTACTGTTTTACAGTTATTTTTTTATTGCTCACTCATCATTGAAAAACAAACAAAAAACATTAAAGACTTTGCAATCCTACGCGAACAGCAGCTTTCTCCAATTGGAAAACAACCCACATCAAAAGCACCAACTGCAACAACCTTTTCGTTTAACTGAAATTCTACAGATGGTTTATTTTCTAACTTGGTCTGAAACCCATAGGTGGAAATTTTCAATTAAATTTAATTTTTATAGAAATTTGTGTAATTATATTAAATAATAGTGTGTTGAAAAACGGTGCAAATACAATAATAAAAGTGTGTTTACAGTTTATAAAGGCAAGCAAGAAATGTAACAAAGTAATTAGTGTACGTTCAATGCATTGTAAGCTGTCATGAGCAGTCAGGTGGGACACCAGCAACAACAATCTTAATATATAAAAATCCAGTGTCCGTGTGTATGTTCCGAACTAATTCAAATTAATCGTCTCCACAAAGAATAAACATTAAATAACATTTTGTTTTACTTCTAATTTACAGTTACATAAATACAGACAAATATATAATCTACAAAATCAGAGAACAGTGAAATTCTTTCACAATAAAAATTCAATTTCTATTTTTAGTAAAATGCCACCCAAAAAATCTAACCTTAACGCCCGTAGCAAAAGGACTCGACGTGCACGTGTTGAAAGAGCCCATGAATCAGTCGAACAGACAGCAGAAAGGAATGCATCTCAAAGAATTCGTACAGCTGAAATTCGTGCACGAGAATCACGAGAACAGCGTGATAATCGTCGACAAGAAAATGCATTGAGAGCCAGGGTGGCACGTCAACAACACATAGATTCATTTAGAGAACAAAACCGAGAAAATCATCGGACCAACCGCGCAGTAACACGTGGATCATTTGTTCGTCTTGCATTTAATTACGAACCCGACATCAATTACTCGGCTGATTCTAAAGTTACTATTGGTGCGATGGACAAAATATGCAATTATTGTCAGGCGTTAAAAATTTAAAATGAAACACCCGGTAGTGTTGCGCATCAGGAAAAGTTGTATTGTCACCACTCCCTACTCCACTTGAACTTTTGAAATCCCTTCTTTCTGGCATTTCAAATGAATCAAAATTATTTTTGCGTAAGAAGCGAAAATTCAATTCGTGCTTCCAAATGACGTCGTTTGGAGCATCCAAAGTTTGTGATTTGTCATCTTATGGTCATAATTTTGAAACAACATTCAAAATTCAAGGCCATGTATACCATAAAATTGGATCATTGATGCCGATACCAAATGAAGATCCAAAATTTCTTCAGATTTATTTTATGGGCAATTGCGAAGAACGTGTAACAACTCGGTGCCAGTATAATTTTGTTGAAGAAGCAGAAGAGAAAGCAATTGTATTGTCGTAAGAATTATTTTTGGAGAGCAACAATCAATTGGTTCAATTGTTTAAAAGAGTGTCACCACAATTAAAAAGTGACAATTATCAAATTGTCATCGGACAAAGTGCCTGTGGGAGAACACGCCGGCAGATTCAATGCACCAACCGTTCATGAAGATGCTATTATTATGGTCGGTGATCCAGTTGACAACAGATTCATAAAAATTACACGCTGAGATAATTCAGTACGTAGAATTTCAGATTTACACCATTCGTACGATGCACCCCAGTACCCACTGATATTCTGGCAAGGACAAGATGGATATCATATCAACATTAAACAGTGTGATCCAGTCAATGGTAATGAATTAAATAAAAAAGTTAGTTCAATGAACTACTATTCGTATCGATTAATGATTAGACACAATCAGGACAACTATATCTTTCGATATCGTCAATTGTATCATCAATATAAAATTGAAAGTGAACGTTTGCGATTCATTCGGTTCAATAAAGCTAAACTACGATCAGAGGACTACATTCATTTACGAGATGCTATTGTTGGAAACGTCGATGGAAATTTAAACACCAATGAAATCGGCACTGCTGTTATTTTACCTTTCAGTTACATAGGTAGCCCACGAAACATGCAAGAATACATACAAGATGCAATGACTTATGTACGTCATTACGGTCGTCCAGAGTTATTTATAACATTTACGTGTAATCCAAATTGGGAGGAAAACCAATCTTTACTATTACCAGGTCAACAATCAATACATCGTCACGATATTACTGCACGAGTGTTTAAACAAAAGTTGAAATCTTTGATTGATTTTATAACAAAATATTCAGTTTTTGGCAAAACGTGTTGTTGGTTGTATTCAATTGAGTAGCAGAAACGAGGCTTACTGTTATAAAGAATATTAATTTATTGAGTTTTCCAAATAATTCTTTGTCTAAGTGCATTTTCGCCAACGAAAATGCAACAGTTAATAAAATGTACCAATAATTCCACTAACGAAAATGCAACAGTCAACAAAATGTACCATTAATTCTGAAGAATTTTAATAATTTGTATTTATTGTTCATTCAAGTGCATTTCCGCTAACGAAAATGCAACAGTTAAACAAGAAACATTTCTTAAGAATTTTTACGCAAGCATTTATTTTTAAGTTATTGCAAGCAAGCAAAATATTAGTATTTAAGAAAGCACAAAATAAAACGGAATGCTGATTATCGATTCAAACTTCAACCCAGTTGTTTAATTATTCGTTGTTCATCACTTCGGTGAAAAAAGTGGCGCAGTCGGTAGGATACCCGTGTATCCTTGTGTGTAAAAATTTAAAATCAAGTTACATAAGAAAGGATATTGAATATTTCTATATTCGTAACGGGTAGAAAAAAATAAGAACAACGAATCCTTTAAAACATACAAAATAATTTTTGCAAAAAAGTTTAGTGAAAGTGACATTTGAACTTCATAAGATTGAAGAACGAATCCTTTAAAACACAAAATATTTTTGCGAAAACGTTTAGTGAAAGTGACATTTGAACTTCATAAGATTGAAGAACGAATCCTTTAAAACGTACAAAATATTTTTGCGAAAACGTTTAGTGAAAGTGACATTTGAACTTCTTAAGATTGAAGAACGAATCCTTTAAAACATACAAATTTTTCGAAAATAATACAAAAAAGGGGTGAAGAAAAGGGTAAAAAAGATTTACTCTTATCGACGATAATTTCAGACAACAACCGAAATATAAAGATATACCCATATTAACAACTCATCAGCCAACTGCACATCCTAATCAACTTTAAACACAACATAGTGACAAATTTTTTTCCATCCTTGGAAACACATCCAGATCAACTTCAAAGCCAACACAGAGCCAGACAGACAGCAATATAATATTCAACAACAACACCAGAAACCAACTGCACATCCTAATCAACTTTAAACACAACATAGTGACAATATTTTTTCCATCCTTGGAAACACATCCAGATCAACTTCAACACAGAGCCAGACAGACAGCAATATAATATTCAACAACAACATCAGAAAGTGAGAATCCGATTAACTATATTATATATAATAATTATTATTATTAAATGTATGTAACTGAAAAAATTAGCATAGAGTAAGAAATTGAAAGAAAATTACTATATACGCCTGGAAAACAAGAGAAAAAAAGGGAAATAAAATGGCAGTACCAGTTCAAAACATTCTTACTATAAACCCTTTAAAATATCTTAATAACTTACCTGAATTCTGTGGCGACTCAAGAGACCTACAGACATTCACCACACTTATTAACCGAATACACCCACACCTACAAACATATGATGAACTGGCCCAACTAGTTTTTTCGGACATAATAAAATCAAAGCTAAAAGGAAGAGCAAGACAGGCAATAGAAATAAACTGCCACGCGACCTCATGGGCAGAGATTAAAAACATACTACAGAATAATTTCGGGGATAGACGTTCTTGCGAAGAACTCTTTGACGAATTACGAAGCGTGACCTTTAGAACAAACACTTTAGATTTTTACAACGACATGAAAACCAGGTTACACAGGTTAAATAACAAATTAGTAACCATTTTAGGAGAAACCGAAGCAACTAGAGAGAGTGCGATGAACAACAAACGCACTGCCCTCAATATCTTTAAAAACAAACTTCCTGAACCAATGAAATCAATCCTTTTCTGTAGGAACCCAGAAGACTTGGAACATGCTATGGACATACTGTTCCAAGCCGGGTACGCACATACAGGGAACAATAACGTGAACAACAGCACAGAATTAAAAACTCATTCAAGTAATAGGAATACTGACTATAGAAACTATACACAATACAATAAAAAAGACAGTAGGAATGGAACACAGTACGGGAATTCCCAACAACTATTCAACAGAAGGAATTTCCAACCAATGCCCCAAAATAACGGAAGAAATTACCAACAATCCCAACCATACCAACAAGCAAACCCACTAAACCCCAGTCCTCAAAACCCATCCTTCCAGAGACCAAATTTCAGGAACCAACCGGAACCTATGGACATAGGAAAAATAGAAGTGGCTGAAAATTTTCAGGAATCAGCCTCAAGAATAAATTACCATTTATAATAATAAAAACAAAAATAGGTTTCATAAGACTTATAATAGACACAGGCGCAACAAACTCCATTTTAAATCCGGGTATCTGCGACCCCAAAAGAATTCTTCCAACTAGCCCACTTTTAATTAAAACTCTCCAACATCGAATTTACGTTGACAAAAAGGCAATAGTACCCATGTTCGAAGAATTTAGCGACATTGGAACTAATAAACCAATAGAATTTTATATAATAAAATTTCATAACTTTTTGACGGTCTAATAGGTAACGATATATTGAGACCACTAAATGCCTGTATCGATTATAAAAAGAACGAAATAAATATCGGTAACAAAACACTCCCTATGCACTTCGAAAACGAAAACTTAAATGAAAGAAAGATAGTAGTACCAGATGACTCTGACCTAGTATATTATAAGGAAGAAAACGGCGGAAACATTGTAAGAGAGGGAATTTTAAATGTAAGAAATCAAGAGGCAAAGATAAACTTACTATCTGGAACCAATCGGGTGACTACGCAAAAAGTAGATCACGAAAACTTTAACATAATCGAAAATAAGGAATCTAAACCATTGGCTGACCAAATTAGAATAGGGCACTTGAACCCCGAAGAAAGGTCACAATTGTTGCAAATAATAAAAGAATATCGTAATATTTTTTACCAGGAAAATGAAGGACTTTCATTTACTTCAGCAATAAAACATAGAATTAGAACTACAAACAACATACCTATATTTTCTAAGTCATATAGGTACCCGTACGTACATAAGAAAGAAGTCACAGATCAAATCCAAGAAATGTTAAAACACGGGATAATTAGGAATAGCAATTCTCCCTACTCAGCCCCAATTTGGATCGTGCCAAAGAAGGCCGATGCCAGCGGGAAACCAAAGTGGAGACTTGTAATCGACTATCGTAAACTGAACGAAGTAACGATCAATGATAAGTTTCCCATCCCGAACATAGACGAGATTCTTGAAAAACTGGGAAGAAGCCAGTACTTCACTACACTCGATTTGGCGAAGGGTTTCCACCAAATCGAGATAGAGGAAGAAGACATCCACAAAACTGCGTTTAGTGTCGAAGGAGGGCACTATGAATTTCTGCGAATGCCTTTCGGACTAAAAACAGCCCCTGCAACGTTCCAGAGATTGATGAATAATCTACTCCAAGATTATATCAACAAAATCTGCCTA
The DNA here is from genome assembly GCA_037783105.1 of Bactrocera zonata. Lineage (NCBI taxonomy): Eukaryota > Metazoa > Arthropoda > Insecta > Diptera > Tephritidae > Bactrocera > Bactrocera zonata. The sequence continues at coordinate 188,866 of JBAWJQ010000868.1, read as the reverse complement.
GTATACCTGGACGATATAATCATATTTTCAACATCCTTACAGGAACATATGAACTCACTTAGACTTATATTCGCAAGATTACAGGAGGCAAATTTAAAAGTGCAGTTAGATAAATCAGAATTTCTAAAAAAGGAAACAGAGTTCCTTGGGCACATAATTACAACGGAAGGAGTCAAGCCCAATCCTAAAAAGATAGAATGCGTTGTTAACTTCCCAATACCCAAAACAGCAAAACAGATCAAGCAATTCTTAGGGCTCACAGGCTACTACAGGAAGTTCATAAAGGACTACTCGGCTATAGCTAAACCAATGACTAGGTGCTTAAAGAAAGATTCACAGATAAATATAAATGACTCGGACTACGAAAAAAGTTTTAACACCCTCAAGACCCTACTAACGCATGATCCAATATTAACATACCCAGATTTTTCTAAAACATTTACATTGACAACGGACGCGAGTAATTACGCTTTGGGAGCGGTACTTTCGCAAGATAATCATCCAATATGCTACGCCAGTCGCACCCTTAATACGCATGAAACAAATTATAGCACAATAGAGAAGGAATTATTGGCAATCGTGTGGGCTACAAAATATTTTAGGCCATACCTTTTTGGTCGTAAGTTTATAATAGAGACAGATCACAAGCCACTGACATGGCTTTTTTCTATAAAGGAACCAAATTCAAAACTTGTTAGGTGGAGATTAAGACTATCTGAATACGATTATGATATTAGGTACAAGAAAGGAACAAAGAATAGTAATGCCGATGCTTTGTCAAGGATTGAAATTGAACCCAGCATTAATACACTAGAATGCGACAGGGGAACGATAAAAAGTACTACTTCACCAATTAATATGTTTAAAAATCAAGTAGTTATAATAAAAACTACCTCTGGATCATTAAGAATAAAAAATAAATCTGTTTTTAAAAATAAAAGAAGAATAATTTCTATGAAGGAAATGGACAGGGAAACAGCAATTACAATACTAAAGAATCATTTTAATCCAACACAACTGAATGCTATTTTTATCGAAGACGAATTTTATACTATGTTTAAAACTGTTTACGAAGAACTATTTTCAAATAACCCAAATTTTAAAGTACTTAGATCTACACTCATGACGGAAGACATAGAAGACGAAAATCGACTAACTGAAATTATTAAAAACGAACATCTTGACAAAAACCATAGAGGAATTCAGGCAGTATATAAAGAATTAATTACGCGAATTTACAATCCTAAATTAAAACAAAGGATAACTCAGTTCATAAATAACTGTGAAATTTGTAACTTAGAAAAATACGATAGGAAAGCCCCGAAGATCCCTTACAAAATTACAGAAACTCCATCCAAACCTCTGGAAACATTACATATAGACGTATTTTATACTTTAGGTAAGAAACTTTTTATGACAGCAATTGATAAATTTTCGAAGTTCGCGTTAGCATTTCAAATAAACGGTAGGAGTTGGACAGAATTTAAAACAAAACTTTTGCTGATAATCAATACTTATGGGAAAATAAATAAAATTGTTGTGGATAATGAACTAGGCTTTAAAGCTATACCGATGCAAGAATTTTTGAAAAAGGAGAACATAGATATTCACTATACTTCCAATAGTAACCATACGTCTAACGCCGACATTGAGAGACTACACAACACAATCAATGAGCACATACGCTTGTTAAGGCACGATAAAGAAAACAAAGACGAAAGTATAGAAGATAAAATGATAAGAATAATAGGTTTTTATAATAATACAATACATAGCACGACCGGCATCAAACCGATTGATTTTGTAAATGGCAAAGTACATGAAGATAGATACGAAGAAATTCATGATCTTATAAATTCAAAGAAAGAAAAGTACATTCAGAAGTTAAATGAAAACCGGAAGGATATAGAATTAGAAGGCGGACCAAATTACATTAGAGAGATAAGAGGGGGTAAAAATCACAGAAAATACAGGAAAATTAATGCTGAAAAAATAGATGATGACCACTTACAGATAACAGAAACTGGACATAAATATTATAAAGCTCACGTTAGACCTAAGAAGAAATACCAAGACAAGAGTAACCCCAAAATCAAAGCTACAATTAAATAAATGTAATTTTTTTTAGATGATTAAATGGATCATAATGATGGCAACACTTACCCCAACATTAAAAAAATTAAATAAAGTAACAAATTTTCAACGAATTATTAAATTAAAAACCACTCGATATTTATGCACATAAAGTAAAGCTAAAATGCGCAAACATTTATTGTTGTTACAAAAAACACACATGCAAATACAGGGTTCGGATTTTCAGCGTATTTTTTTATTTAAACAATTTTTCCTCTTATCAAATGCACACAATTTAATAGTTAATTAATAATACATTTTTTATGTGTTAGTATGAAAAGGCAAAAGTATGTATGTAGTTTTTACGTATGTATATGTATGTTTAAACAAAATACTAAACTTTGAAGAAGCTAAATGCAAATTGCAAACATTAAATACACAGGAAATAAGCGAAATAATTCCTGGAGGACTAATTCTTAAACATTTTAACAGCACAATATCCCATAACTGCAACAAAGCTAAATTAAACATTTCAGGAAATTACTTAATCAAATTCGAAAATTGTGAAATAAACGCGTTAAACAAGACTTTTACAAATGTCAAAATAAAAATACAAGACAAGTTTATTCTACCTAATATCATTACAAAAATTAAAGACAATAGTAATACAACACTAGCAGACATAAAAATTGAATCCTTATATCTGAAGCAAATAGAATACGAAGAAACACTGAAAAATATACTATATACAGATAAGAACTCAAAAATACTTAGTTTTGGTATAGATATCTCAATTATTATATCAATATGTATCTTAATTATTTTTATATACCTCTTTAAGAATACAAAAACATATATTCCAAATGTACAATTAAAAAATGAAACTACTATAAACAATCCGGCAAAGATAATATAATTTCGTCGGAGCCTCAAACTAACGGTGGGGGTGTTATAAAGAATATTAATTTATTGAGTTTTCCAAATAATTCTTTGTCTAAGTGCATTTTCGCCAACGAAAATGCAACAGTTAATAAAATGTACCAATAATTCCACTAACGAAAATGCAACAGTCAACAAAATGTACCATTAATTCTGAAGAATTTTAATAATTTGTATTTATTGTTCATTCAAGTGCATTTCCGCTAACGAAAATGCAACAGTTAAACAAGAAACATTTCTTAAGAATTTTTACGCAAGCATTTATTTTTAAGTTATTGCAAGCAAGCAAAATATTAGTATTTAAGAAAGCACAAAATAAAACGGAATGCTGATTATCGATTCAAACTTCAACCCAGTTGTTTAATTATTCGTTGTTCATCACTTCGGTGAAAAAAGTGCTTACCTCATGCTCACATTTTAATTTGGCTTGAAGATAAAATTCGTCAAGAAGAAATTGATCAAATTATTTCAGCCGAAATTCCAGATTCTTCCATTGATCAACAATTATTTAATATTGAGCGTTTAACATGACATCATTATGCATGGAAAATGGGAAATATTACTGATATTGATGGCTTTCCCTTGTATCGCCGCAGAAACGCTGATAATGGTGGTCATACATATAAAATGAGAACTTCGAATTCTAACTAATTAGAAATTGACAATCAATGGGTAGTACCATACTCACCACTACTTTCCATAGCGTACAAGGCTAATATTAATGTTGAGCTTTGCAGTTCTGTCAAATCCATCAAGTATATTTGCAAGTACGTTAATAAGGGCAGTGATTGGCCGTATTTGAAGTACAAAATATAGATGAAAATGATGAAATAACACGCTACCAAATGGGTAGATACATTAGAAGCAATGGAGCTATCTGGCGCATACTTAGCTTCCCCATACACCATAGAGAACCTGCTATTCAACATCTTGCAGTGCATCTAGAAAATGGACAACGTGTGTATTTCACGAAAGAATATATTCTCCAAAGAGCATGCGAACCACCAAAAATGACACTAACTGAATTTTTCACTCTTTGTCAAAAAACTGATGTATGGTCAATTCTCAAAAACACTATTATACACTGATATTCCATGCTATTTTACACGAAACACGTCAGCTAAAAAATGGGAACCACGTAAAAAGGGAGAACGTCATCCTCCAATTGCAGGCATATTTAAAGCTAAGACACTGGGACGACTTTATACTGTAAATCCAAAACAACGTGAATGCTTTTTTCTGCGTTTATTGGTAAATGTTCCTGGAGCAATCTCTTTTCAATTTTTACGAACAGTTAATAGCCAAGTGTTCAGTAGACAGCTATTGGGATCTGACACTTGCTGATGCTGCTTTAACATCCTCGCCGAGTAATATTCGTCAACTATTTGCCATTATTTTGACGACATGTTTTCCAACACAGTCATCTACATTGTGGGAAAAATATAAGATCTACATGACTGAAGATATACTCTACCGACAAAAACAAATAAACCACTCTACAAACTTAGACTTTAGACATGATATGTATAGTATAATGAAGCATTAATAATGGTTGAAGATTTATGTATCATGATCTCAAGTTCACCACTTAGTTATTGTGGTATTCCATCTCCTGATCGCCCAGCTACAGACTTAGTAAATGGTGATTTGCAGCGAGAAGAACAATTTAATAATCGTGATTTAAATACATTTGTTACTAACAATAAACCATTATTAACTGAAGAGCAGAAGAACATATGCAATCGAACTATGTTGGCTTTTGATGCCAAACAAGACGGTTTTTTCTATTTAGATGCACCAGGTGGGACCGGTAAAACATATTTGTTATCTTTCATTCTAGCGAAACTGCGGTCAAAACATGAAATTGCATTAGCAGTTGCATCATCAGGCATAGCTGCTACTTTGTTGGATGGTGGGCGGACAGCACGTTCTGCTTTCAAGCTACCTTAGATATTCATAACAATCCAAATGCAATGTGTAATATCAAAAAAAGAAGCGGAATGGCAGCAGTGTTACGGAAGACTTCGATCATAATTTGGGATGAGTGTACTATGGCTCATAAGCATTCACTCGAAGCATTAAATAGGACTATGTAGGATTTAAACAATAGTGACAGACTCTTCGGTGGCACTATTTTATTACTATCTGGTGATTTCCGGCAAACGTTGCCAGTTATTCCTCACTCTACTTTTGCAGATGAAGTTAATACATGTCTAAAACAATCAATTTTATGGAGAAATGTTGAAACACTCAGACTGAAAAAAAACATGCGAGTAAAACCCCAAAATGATCCAACAGCACGAGAATTTTCTAAACAATTACTGGATCTTGGAAACGGTGAAATAGAATTACATCAAGATACTCAACATATTAGATTGCCAGATAATTTCTGTACTGTTGTTCAAACTAAAAGTGAACTCATTGAGAGTGTCTTCCCAGATATACTAAATAACTATTTAAGTCTTGACTGGTTTAGTAATCGTGCAATTTTAGCAGCGAAAAATGTTGATGTTGATCTGATTAACTACCAGATACAACAATTATTACTGTAGAAGAAAACGAAGCAGTGAATTTCCCAATTGAATTTTTAAATTCTTTAAACATATCAGGAATGCCACCACACAATCTACGATTGAAAATTGGATCACCGATTATTCTACTGCGTAATTTAAACTCCTAAACTATGCAACGGCACACGTTTGGTGATCAAAAGAATTACTGGAAACGTTCTAGAAGCAACTATTTTGACAGGAAAGTTTAAAGGAGAAATTGTTTTGTTACCACTTATTCCGATGATACCATCCGATTCTCCCATACCATTTAAAAGACCACAGTTTCCTATTCGTTTAACTTTCACGATGACCATTAATAAATCTCAAGGCCAAACAATGTCTATTTGCGGATTAGACTTGGAAAATCTTGTTCCTTAGATTTTGTAAGAAATTGAATGCACTACAAAAAAGGTCTCCACGATTTTTTCGTAAGCCCAACCGTTTAAAAGATATTAACGGTTGAAGTTTGATAATTTTTGGGAAATTTCTTTTATTTCTTATGAATTTTATAACTCAATGAAAAAAATCATTATGAATGATGAAACTTGAAATATTTCATACAGTGTGGCGCACTAGATAAACGAGGATTGCACCGTCACCTCAGGTCTATTGTGCTCTCTGTAACCAACTTACTTTTTTTTTATTTGGCAGGTTGTTATCTATAATTTTTTAAAATGAATTCTTAGGACACCGAAAAGCGGGTTTGGATAGTGCAGTGATACGCAGTCCGTGAATGAATGGGAATCACAGAAAATTCAGACAGGATTTTGGCGATACTTCCCCCGAGTAGATGGATCATAATGAAGCTAGTAAACATGTTTTTAAAAATAATTAATTATATACAATAAAATTTGCTATACAATAAAATAATTAATTTAATGCACTGATTAAAAAAAGTTATTGCGGTTTATTTGTGTAGCACGATGCGTGCGGCACCATTTATTTTGAATTTTGAATACATACTTATGTTTAGGAATATATTTTTATATTTGAGTTTTGCTAACAGTTAAGGTAACTAAGATATAAACTATATTCTCTTTGAAATTGCGGCAAACTGGATACGAAATTTTACTAAAATCGGTAAAGTAGTTTGAGAGTTTACCCCGGGTAAACAAGGTAACACGTAAATCCTATATGTATATACAGTCCATCACAATAAAAATATGACACAACGAAAAATATTCAGTTTCTATATATAATGAAAAACTAAAGCCTTGATTATGTTTTAAAGTTAATTTTTAATAAATTTCATTCAAACAATAAAACTTAAAGGCATATTTATATATTTATTGTAGGAACTCTTTCTCTTATTGACTATTTTAGAAATTTCTATCTCTAATTTGTTATTTTTATAAGTTTGAGGAATTCAACACAATCAAAACAAAATTATTATCAGAGCTCAACTACTACCAAACGACTATCATAAAATAACATTGTGTTTGTGCGTTTACAGTGTGACGAAGCATATCAGCGAACAAAAATATTCAATCTGGTTTCAGATGTCGAACAAGCAGTTCTAAGCTGCATAAAGTAGCATGTGTTTTGCACGAATATATTTCGTTCGTCAATTCATATTTTAATAACAAAACTTTTTAAAACAGTATTTACAGCAAACATACATTTAAGGTATCTTCCTATAAGCTTTAGTAAAAAAATATTCATAGCAATATTACGTATGTAATTTATTTAAAATTATAAACATTTATTAAAAAAAATATTATATTCCTTTCATTTTTTATCTGTGGACTATAGCAATAACCATTTAGAGGGTAGTGTACAACTGATGATCAAAAAATATTAAAAATGTCATCAATAGTTTTCGAAAACTCTAAAGCACGGTTTGAGGGAAGGTTTATATCAGTCTGAAGTTGAAAGAGCTCTACCCGTAGACGATCTTCAAGATCTACAATTTACATTTTATAATTAATTATTGATTTAATCCTACTCAAATCTTTGAATCTACTACCTAGGTTCTGGTTGGGGTTTTTAAACGAACCGAAGTACTTTGATAATTTCGTTTGCATACCAAATTTTAAAAATTTATTTTATATGTTTAAAATTCTTTAAAACTCCAGCTCGTTTTTTAAATCCTTCCAAAGTGGATATTTCAGTATGGAGAAAGCTAAAAGTCACGGGGGGCCATGTCAGTTGAATACGGTGCTTGCTCAGTGATATTTGTTGAGTGTTTCGCCAAAATTTGACACAAATACGTTGATTTTAATTTTAAAATTCGACAAACACTACTGAGGTCGATTGACATAAACAGCTGCTGTAAACACACTGGTTGAAAGATCGCGCTAATTTTTGGCATCCTAATTAAGGACAGTGTGCAAACCTAAAAAAATTTACCTGTCTTCCATATAAGCGGGATATGAGAGGGAGAAAGAATTCCCGATACTCTCTTGATAGGGTGTGTACTGAGTGTACCGGTATGAGATGAGCTTTGAGCTTAAACATGTTTTGTTTGTAAGAAGTTGTTATATATATTATTACTTATCTTATAAGAATGCGAAAAGACAATTGTAATAAGCAAGAATTTATTTATGGGCTTATATATTTATTTGTATTTTAAAGATGTATTTAGAGATACAAACTAAGCAAAAAGGGGCAGATGCTGAATTTTGATTTTTTTTTAGTTAGTTTGGTACATACGTGGTATGACAATTAAGTAATGAGACTGATTCTACAAAAACCGTATATTTAAAAATGATTGTACAACTCTGCCATTCCCTTCAAAGTAGTCCCCTTGGGCAGCTATGCAGCGATTCCAGCCCGTTTTCCATGCTTCGTAACATTTCTCGACCGCTTCGACTGGGATGTCCGCGAGTACCCTCGTCACGGTCGCATGGATGTCTGTAATCGACTCAAAATAATTTTGTTTTAGGAAAAAAAAAAAATGCATAGGGTGACATGTCGGGCGAACAAGGCGGCTATTGCAACATGGCGATCCCTTAAGAGACCAAATACTGGGTCACGCTGAGGGCGGTGTGGCACAGCTCCAGTTACGAGCGATGTCTGGGCGCACCCTGTTGACTCGCTTTCGCAATCTTTCGAGTACTTAGCAATAGTAGACTTGATTCACAGTTTTTCCCGGTGGAACGAACTCTTTGTGGACGATTCCACGGCTATCAAAAAAGGCAATAATCATCATTTTTACCTTCGACATGCTCATGCGAGCTTTTTTCGGGCGGGGGGCACGCGGATTCGTATTGGAAAACCAGCTCTCATCGCCTGTAATAACTCGATCAAGCAGCGTGGGATCGTTTTCCACTTGTTCCAATATGGCTCAAAATTTTATAGCTACGCGTTGCTCTTAATTTCGTGTTTCCATTTTTGTGACGAGCACTACAAAAACACATCTACTCAACTTGACGCAGCAGGCGAACCAAACAAGCTAGAGCGATGCTGCATATATAAATGGAGAAGGGAGGGATGCCGAAAAAAACAAACGGGAATTTCAAGGTCACAGGTTTACCACAAGCGCGGCAATAATGTTTACGGTTGCTAAGATTGGTTAGGTGCTCTGCTCTCCTATCTATTTAAATTTTTTTTCATTGCTTTTTTTTATCCAGTGTAGGAAGTATCCTATTTTTTGGTGTATTCTCTTTTTCTATATGTATTGTTTTTGTGAATATTTATTTATTTTGTATTGCATCACCCCCGCTTTTGATTTTTGTAGAGTTTTACAATAGTTCGTGGAACACATTTAGTGTTACATAGTGCCCGTTTTTTGTAATTTATAAATATTTGACCGTTTTTAGTGATAACTATATACATATATATAGGAGGATGGAGTCATGTGTAGAAGTTCACGCAAGTGAGGAAAGTTCTCTCATCGCCATTCTCTTGGGAGTGGCCAGAAACCATTCTTTTACATATGACTCAAGTTCTTCCTTTATGACGACCATGGTAAACGAATTACGGACTATGATTTGAAGGCATGCACCTGCAATGTCCGGTCCCTTAATTGTGAAGGATCCGCTGCCCAGCTGGTTGATGTCCTCATGAAAATAAAGACTGACATCACCGCCGTCCAAGAAATGCGATGGATGGGACAAGGACATAGACAAGTAGGTCCTTGTGGCATTTACTACAGTGCCATATAAAGGAGCGCAAGTTTGGTGTTGGATTCGTGGTGGGAGAGAGACTCCGTCGCCGAGTACTATCCTTCACTCCTATGAATGAACGTCCGCACCAAGCGAGGTTCTTTAACATACCGCTGATTTGCGCCCACGCCCCGACGGAAGAGAAGGACGATGTGACCAAAGATGCTTTTTATGAGTGCTTGGAGCGCACTTATGAGAGATGCCCCCGCCACGATGTCAAAATCGTGCTTTTCGACTTTAACGCCGGGGTGGTCAAAGAAGGTATCTTTGGCACTACGGTCGGTAAATTCAGCCTCCTCGAGGAAACATCCCCAAATGTGTTCAGGCTGATCGACTTCACTGGAGCCGGAAATATGGTTGTCTGTAGTACTAGATTCCAGCATAAGAAGATTCATCAAGCTACCTGGCATTCTCCGGATCGAAAAACCACCAACCAGATCGATCATGTTGTGATAGACGGAAGACACGCCTCCAGTGTTTCAGATGTGCGTGCGCTCCGAGGTCCTAACATCGACTCGGACTACTATCTCGTTGCAGCCAAGATTAGCATCCGACTCTGTACAGAAAAAACGCACGCCAACAAACACAAAGAAGGTTCGACGTCAAGAAGCTGCAATCACAACAGACAGCAGAACGATTTTCTACTCGACATGCGCTCCTGCTCTCTGAGAGCACTCGTCAACAACTCGGTATAAGGGAACTGTGGGACGGCATTTCAAACTCCTTACGTACAGCTGCAACCGAAACAATTGGTTTTCGGAAAGTGCAAAAGAACAATTGGTACGACGAGGAGTGTCGTGACGCAGCGGAGAGAAAACAGGCTGCCTACTTCGCAACGTTGCGATCGACCACAACACGTGCGGGATGGGATAGATACCGAGAGTTGAAGAGGGAAGCGAGACGCATTTGCAGACAGAAAAAACAAGAGGCCGAAATGTGTGAGCACGAAGAGCTTGACAAGCTGGCCGATAGGGGTAATGCTCGAAAATTCTACGAAAACATGCGGCGGCTAACAGAAGGTTTCAAGACCGGAGCATACTCTTGTGTAACCCCAAAGGTGATCTTGTGACCGATGCCCAGAGCATACTTAAATTATGGAGGGAACACTTCTCCAGCCTTCTGAATGGCAGTGAACGTACAACGCCAGGAAAAGGCGAACCCGATTCTCCAATCGATGACGATGGAGCAGACGTTCCATTGCCCGACCATGAAAAGCTTCGAATAGCAGTTACCCGCCTGAAAAACAACAAAGCGGCGGGGGCCGATGGATTGCCGGCCGAGCTATTCAAACACGAAGGCGAAGAGCTGGTAAGGAGCACGCATCAGCTTCTTTGTAAAGTATGGTCAGACGAAAGCAAGCCCAATGATTGAAATTTAAGTGTGCAATGCCCAATCCATAAAAAAGGCGACCCCACAATCTGCGCCAACTACCGTGGGATAAGACTCCTCAACATCGCGTACAAGGTTCTATCGAGCGTATTGTGTGAAAGATTAAAGCCCACCGTCAACAAACTGATTGGACCTTATCAGTCTGGCGTTAAACCTGGAAAATCAACAACCGACCAGATATTCACCATGCGCCAAATTTTGGAGCAGACCCGTGAAAGGAGAATCGACACGCACCACCTATTCGACGATTTCAAAGCTGGTATCCCCGAAAAACTAATACGGCTGTGTAAACTGACGTTGAGAAGCACCAAAAGCTCCGTCAGGATCGGGAAGGACCTTTCCGAGCCGTTCGATACCAAACGAGGTTTCAGACAAGGCGACTCCCTATCGTGCGACTTCTTCAATCTGCTGTTGGAGAAAATTATTCAAGCTGCAGAACTTAATCGAGCAGGTATAATATTTTATAAGAGTGTACAGCTGCTGGCGTATGCCGATGGTATTGATATCATCGGCCTCACCACTTACGCCGTTAGTTCTGCTTTCTCCAGACTGGACAGGGAAGCAATTCAAATGGGTCTGGCAGTGAACAAGGCTAAGACGAAATATCTCCTGTCATCAAACAAATAGTCGTCGCACTCGCGACTTGGCTCTCACGTCACTGTTGACAGTCATAACTTTGAAGTTGTTGATAATTTCGTCTATTTAGGAACCAGCATTAACGCCACCAACAATGTCAGCCTGGAAATCCAACGCAGGATTACTCTTGCCAACAGGTGCTACTTCGGACTGAGTAGGCAATTGAAAAGTAAAGTCCCCTCTTAACGAACAAAAGCCGAACTCTATAAGTCGCTCATAATTCCCTTCCTGCTATATGGTGCAGAGGCTTGGACGATGACAACAACCGATGAGTCGCCGTTACGTGTTTTCGAGAGAAAGGTTCTGCGAAAGATTTATGGTCCTTTGCGCATTGGCTTCAGCGAATTAAAAGACAGCGGCTACGCTGGCTAGGTCATGTTGTCCGGATGGATGAAAACTCTCCAGCTCTGAAAGTATTCGGCGCATTACCCGCCACGGGAAGCAGAGGGAGAGAAATTCTTCCACTCCGTTGGAAGGACCAAGTGGAGAAGGACCTGGCTTCGCTTGGAATTACCGGCTATAATCGCGTAAGCGGTGTCTACGCCAGTAAAGAAGAAGATATACATATATAGGTTTTCTATATATTTTTATACTCTTGCCACATGTTGTTAGAAATGTAAATAGTTTTGTTCACTTAAAATTAAGCATATATTAGGTTGCCAAAAAAGTCTTGCGGTATTTTCGCTAGTTGGCGCTGAAAGCACGTAGTTCTGGTTTTATTTGTCGCATCGGGTCATGCTATACCTTTTTGGAAAGCTCATTTTACGCGCTAACACGTGTTTGATTGATTGTCGTTTCTTCTAAGTTGGTCGTGAGTTATAGCGTAGCAAACATGGAGCAAAATAAAGAGGAAATACGGCATATTTTACAGTACTACTACGATAAAGGCAAAAATGCATCTAAGCCGCCAATAAAATTTGTGCAGTTTATGGACCCGATACAGTTTCCATTTCCACTGCACATGGTTTCAACGTTTTCGTTCTGGTGTAGGGGTGGGATAAAATCGCTGAATTGGTCGAAAGAAACCGGCATAGTAGTCATCAAACCCTTATAAACCATTTGAAGAAGCTTGGAGTCACTAAGAAGCTCGATGTATGGGTGCACGAATTGATTCAATAAAAATACCGCAAGACTTTTTAGAAAACTTCTACCTATAGTGTGAAAATAGACGAAATCGGATGAAAATCTCGTTCACTCTCGGTATTATTCAAAACTATTAAAGACGCTATAATTAACTAACTAAAAGTATCAGAGACGAAAAATATGCCACCTGAATAGTATAAGAAATATTTATGGGAGCCGGTGTGAAAAGTTTACGATGGGTGTGGCACTGCCCAGTTTTTGGTGAAAACCCATATCTGGGGACCGAGTAACCGATTTCGACAAAATGTGCTACGTGGATTTTTTTTTATATTCTTATATTACGTTGTGGAAATGAGTGAAATCGCATACTAACCACGCCTACTTCCCATATAGCACAATCTTGAACTCCACTTGATTCGTTCAGTTTCCAGTACGCAAATCAGGAAGCAATTAATATAACGGGATTAAACTTTGCACAAATAATGTCCTTAGTATTTGTCAACTTATGACCAAAAATTGTTCAAATCCAACGAAACCTGTTCACGCCCCTAGGTACCGAATATTCTGACGTGGTACCTATATCGACTTTTATTAGAAAATATCGGTCACTGTGTGAGATACATAATTTAAATTCAGGGATAGTACTTCTCTGACACTGATATGTCTGTCTGTCAAAAATGGGTTAAATCGGACCAATACTTCCCTTAGTCCCCATATATCTAATATAATATAATATAAAGATAATCCAACTTCCGGGTGACTTTATACCACATCGGTCAATATGTGAGTTACCACAATGAATATGAGCTAGCGTGTTTTACTCATAATACCGTATGTTTGTGCCAAAAATAAATACATTTGAGCGAAAATTTTACTTACTTCCTACATAACTAATATCAGGATTTTCGAACATCCGACCGACTTTACTCTATAAGATTTGTTTTTTTTTAGTATGTGATATGTTTTATGTGGTATATGGGAAAATAGGTAAAATTTGGTCGATACTACCCCAACTTGCATGTAGTACATATGTACACATAATGGTTTTCGATTTTCTAACAAACCTTATGTGTCTGTCAGCATATGAGTTATATATGTATATTCTATATGTATCCTCACGTTGACGCTTTACATCTTAAGGTATTTCCCTTGCTTTGATTCCTGCAAGAGCCTTTCCTTAATGTTAAGTCTACTTTTCCTTAACAACCAAATTTATAGCTTTTGAAAATTACTAAGCTCATCTCGTTAAAAAAAATCAACCACTCACATTCGAAAGTTTTAAAATTAGAACTGATTTCAACTTCACTCAGTTGCATAGAAGTTCAAGCAAGATCAACCAAACTCTTTTGACAAATAAATAAACAGCAAAAAAGTTTTAAATAAAAACTAGAAACAATTTAGATATTGCTCACGATACGAAAAGGTGAATAGTACGACATCCATGGTTGTTAGTAAGGTTTTAAATGTTATTCTTTCTTTGCGTAGTGGATAAAACGCAGATGGCTGAAGAAAAACCAAAATTTAATTTTACTCAAAAAATATATTTCTTTAAATAACACCTACACTTATGTTTATAGTTACTTAATGTTATTTTTTTGTTTCTAGACTGGAACTTGTCCTGTCCATGTTTGGTATTTTCCTCCAAAGGTTAAACAAATTTTTTCAGCTTTTTATTTCTATTATCTATTTGTACCAAATAAATGATTAAAATAGTTACTAAATAAAATATTTAGTTTTATCTATTTTCTCTTTTCTATTAATATTTTTTCTAAATAAACGCAACAGTGATTGAAATTTCTTGTTCCTCTAGTCAACCCTACTGACACAGAATTGAAAATCGTAATATCCCAAAAAAGTTCAAGAGTGAGAATACTTCAACGAAGTTTTTTTTGGCGGATTAAATTGATACCTATAATACCGAATTTCAAAATTTCAACCAAAATGTGTAAAATCTATCATATGGATTCAAATTAGCCGGGTGTTCGAAAATCCTGATACTAGTTATATAGATGCTGGCCACGTTTCAGCTCAAATTTATCTATTCTACTCACAAAGGTACATTGTTATTAATAAAACACGCTCTCTTGTTTTCATTGAGATAACTCACATATTGGTCAATATATGCGCTACAAAGGCACAACGAAGCTCAAAAATCTTTATATTAAGTATATGGGCGCTAAAGACATACCATTGTAATTAAAGGATTATCCCTTAATTTCTGTTGTATATATCACACATTGATCGACATTTTCGATCCAAAGTCCAGTATGGGTACTGTGGTTTGGTACATTGGGGGCTTGAACCAGCTTTTTTGAATTTAAACAAATCCTCTGTACCAATTAATGTAATAAATAATTACAGCTTTATATCTCAACTAGCTGACCCCGCAGCCGTTGTCCTGCGTGAAATTATGTATTAGTGTGAAACACATGTAAATGAAAAGAAAGTTAAATTTTTCATTTCAGTGTTTTTTTTTCATTGTAACGCAGCTTTATAAACCACATTTTTTGGTTTCTGTTCCGTTTCCAGAAAGATGGTTTTCCACCTCGTGAGCACGCCACGGCCGTGTGAAAAACATAGCATATCCAAATTTATGCCTCACACTATGCAACTATCTTTAGGTCCTATTGATTGTCATCTCAAATGCAATTTCCACTGGAAGCGGAATACGTTTGAACTGAAATGGGAAATCGCTACAACTCAAAGAAACTCGTAGAATCAAGCATTCTCCCCCTTTTATTGGATAGGTGCGTCACAATCAGTCGGGTTCCATTACATAGTTTCGGCGCATGAAGATTGTGAAACATAATAACGACGGATCCTACTTTGAGATGCAAATGATGCGGTGGCATACCAAGCCTGTCCAAAGAATGTAGAAATATCACTGGATAATTCACGGCGTCGTCTTCATTGTTAAGACGATCGATTGATTTGTATGAGCGCAAGTCTCCCGGAATTTGACTTTGAATCTTCCAGTTTAAGTCAACAATACCGTTTTTTTTTGCAGCTAACAATGCGCGTACACTTAAGGAATCGTTACGATAATTTGGCCAATGTCCGAACATTCGTGATGAGTTCAAATTTCGTGAACTGATAAACGGCAGATGGAATTGATATCAAACCACCGGAAGTATCAACCGGAATTGATCCATTTCCAATTTTTAGCGAAGACGATGTAAAATGTCTTCGGCAATTTCTGTTTTGTACGTATCGCATAATAGACGCGGATTTGAAGGCTGATATGTCGAAATGATTATCGCGAAAAGTGTGCGAACTTCATTTGCATTCCAGTGATTATCATTTTCCAGAAATTGTAATTGCTGGCTTGATTCTCAAAAAGTTGCACACACCGTACCATTCACAGTACGCAATGACTCAAATGAAGTTGAACCCCGAACATTTATCAATAGCAACCGAAGGTAGAAAAAATCGTTGTTTTGCGGGTGGATTGTGTAAATTCGTCCCAATGCGTTAGTTGATAACACACCTGGGTGTCCATCTACTGGTTGGCCTTGCTTTTTGCGTAATTATTTCTTCAACGATGCATTCCATGTCCTCGCAAACGGATCTCTGACGAAAGTTGAGCAAAAACTCGTAAATGTTAATTTTGTTGCTGGCAGTGTTTCCACTGGCTGTATTGTATTCTCTGGGTTGAAGTACACACTTTGGCCTTCTTAAAATTAACTGTGAGACGCACAACAGCCGGAAAACGTTCATGAATTGCAGAAGTAAATGTCCTACAAAGCGCTTTATTGTATTTTGTGCATAAACCGTGTCGTTCAAGTCCAATAACCCCATGTTGCTTCCTTTCGTGACGTACTTTCAAACGTATTTTATCGATTACACAAAACTGCAATACTAAACACTGGTATGAGTTTTGAATATGAATTAGACAATTATGGTGAATATAGTATGATCCATGTGTTGTCAACTTTGATATTCACTCTTCTAATTTGAATGCTCTGGTGAGTGACGCCGAAAGAGTGGATATCTCTCATTTCTATTTTGTGTTTTCGAAAAAAACGTGGATACTGTTTCGTGCATTTATTATCAGACATACAAACTGATGTGGGATTGTGGTGCCCGCAAGGTCATGGACCATATTGGTTTTCATCACTTCGTATAATACTGCGCCTTTCTCTGCATCAGGAATTTTCGCGTGACTGAATGATTTCATCAATTTGATCTGGTGTAACCACCATCCACCATCCAAAGAAGAATGTGTGCGTGCGGCAAACCTCTCTTTTGCCACTCAACAGATTACATCTAGCATCCAACAGCGCCATATATACGTTGCTTTAAGATAAAGTCCATCGAAGCTGTTGCTTGAAAAGTCTTGCTGTGACATCGGGACGATCGCTTGCTGATGGACCGCGATCCATAATACCGCACGTATGTCATCGCATCCTGGGAGTACTCGGTCATCTGCTTTGGGATTCTAATGTATGTTGATGCCAAAAAGAACACCGATCGATATTAGCGCGACCTCTTCGTGGCATCGTAACAAATTTCACTTGCACTTCGTGTGCAACACACATAACGTTTTCACTGAATAATTTTCAAAAATTTTTGAAGCAAATGACAAATTTGAACGATTCAAAAATTTGAAAAACAAAACAAACAAATTTAAAAAAAAAAAATTGTATGGAAAAAATTAACTTTTTGGAATTTTCCAATCTTCCGACTTTTCCTCATGAAAAGCATACAGGTTTTTTATTTCTAAACCTTCATTGATCCACAACGAACAACCTCTTATAATTTCATCAACATTGTTTCAGCCGTTCTCTTAGCGTTACTAACGAACAAACATTCATTCATTTGTATGAGAAAAAGAAAAGGGCTGTTTTTAGGGGTTTTCCGGCAATTATTCGAATTTGTTTCTCCGCAGAAACCATCCCTGAACCTCAACGAACATTTTAAAAAAATAATTATCAAATTTGGTTCAGTCGTATGAAAGTTATGAGCGTACATACATTTTGGTGATTCATTTTTATTTATATAGATTTAGTGCTTGGTTATATTACTTTATATGTTTTCGGATAATGGCGATTTGTGGACGTGGCTGTTGTCCGATAATAAACTTATATACCAAGTTTAATCGAGAAATTTCAAATTTTTCTCAAGTTACAGCTTGCTTGGGCGGATGAACGGACAGACGAACAGACAGACAGTCAACCGGATTTCAACTTTTTTCGTCATACTGATCATTTATATATGTATACATAACACTATTTCTATCACTTACCTCATACAAATAATTATATGTGCATCAACTTTTTGCAAAAAAAGAAAAGATTACAAAATTGCAAAATATTTCTGGGTATGCAGGTTTATTTTTATTATTACATAAGATATAAAAAAACAAAAAATAACAAATTTCAAATATTTTTTTAAACTAAAAAACAAAATTTAAGTTTATGCTTATAGTAAATATTTATATGTGCATTTTTCTATCTTTGCCTGTAAATCTCATTCATTTGAGTTCAACTAAAAGACATCTCTACTTTAATAGTCAATAGTTTTGCCCTTATTTTTTAAAACTAAATTAAGCCGCTTTGGCATGGAATTAACTAATGACTGTAGAATAGTTATTTCAATATTGGCCCATTCTTGCTCTATGGCTAATTTAAGATGACGTACTGTCTCAAACTGCCTTCCGTTTTGGAAAACACGTGCAGAGAGGATCCCCCCAGAGATCTTCGATCGGATTTAGGTCCGGACTTAATACTGGCCATTGTAATACGGGAATTTGCCTGTCATTAAAGAAGCGCTTCGTAACCTGTGCCGTGTGGATTGAAGCGTTATCCTGCTGATATGTCCAGTTATCGCCATAAATATTTCCAGCAAATTCTATCAACTCACTGTCCAAAAGATTTACATACACACTAGCATTCATTTGAGTGGATATATAGCATATAGGTGTCTTTCCATTGAAGCAGATTGCAGCCCATACCATCAAAGTACCGCCTCCAAAGACTCGCTTGTAGCAGGAACGTCGTTCCCAACGCGAATCTCTCCAATATTTCTTGCAATGATCTGGGCCGTCCAAATTGATTTTTTTTTCGTCACTAAACACTATATTCTGCCACTCTTCGGCCCAGAATTGGTATTTATTTGCAAACTGCAAACGTGCTATAATATGCCTTTGCAAGAGCTTTGGTTTAGGTACCATGGAGGTGTGTTTGGTAAACTTATTTTCATGAATAATTTGAACAATTCTATTCCTTGTTATATGCAGTCTTAACCCATTATTGCTCACACCTAAAACCCGCTATGATAAGCTATAGAAATTTTAAGCAGACGTCTGTAATGATATTAAAAGGGTAATTTCCAATTTTCAAAAAAATATCTCAAAAGATGTGGGCGCGGCGGAGCGTATGATATATCATACATAAACGTATACGGAGACCTGCCTCTATGAAAATAAAATGTAAACATCACTATAACTTTTGAGTTCAAATTGACATCGTATTTATATATTTAATGACATATTCACTGTTAATCTTCAGATTTAGTTGCTGACTCAGTTTACATGATATTTGTAGAAACAGTTATCTGGGTGCAAGCCAAAATTACATTTTTACATCGGCGCTGAGTTTTTGAGTAATTTACGTAGTGCTCGACTCCGTCGTATCTAGTTTCATTTTCTCGTTTTCTCTTTCGTGATGAGACTGGATGAAAATCTATTGGCTTTGAAAGTATGCTCCTTGTAAGTCGTAGGATGAAGCCGAGAAGAGTAACTTGTGGATAAGCTTTCCGAAATAATATCCATAAATTTACAACGGCACCATTTAAGTAAAATCTGAAAATGGCCCAATACCATTTTCTTGACCGTATCCGAGTTCGGTACGCTGCCTTTTGCTGGTCAAAGAGATCGACTCCACCCATTCCCAAATTATACTCCTTGATAATGACTGGTTGCTTTACGTCTTGTCTGCGTTTCTGTTGTCGATCATATCTTTTGCATAATCCGGTTGTTGTCATTATGCTGTCGTTTTGACAATTTGTTGCAATGGTGACATTATTGTTATCATTCCACTTAACTAGGGTAATATTTTTAGATTTTAGTGCTTCACAAGTCCCACGGAGTTCTCTTTTCATGCTGCTCAAAGGAGCATTTTCAATACGGTCCGAGCGAATCGTTCCCACCACTGTTATATTTTTCTTATCAAACTCTTCTAATAATTTAAAACTATTGAAATAGTTATCTAGAAATACAGGGCTGTGTTCGGGAACTATGTCATAACATAAACTTTTTGTGACAGATAAACCTAAGGGCTCATTAGATCGAATCATGCTTTTTCCGGTGTACAAATCGAAGTTCAACAAATATCCTTCTGAAGTAGTCATACACCAAATTTTGTATCCATAGCGAATTGGTTTTCCTCGTATAAACTGCTTGAAAGAATGCTTACCAAAATACGGCTTCATCGATTCGTCTACAGAAAATGAAGTTCCAAAGGGGTTTCCAAGCTCTTTAAACTTTGTATTTAAATGATCAAGAACAGGCTGAACTTTGAATGCCTTATTATTCGAATCAATTTGTGTATTATCATTGAAATGAAGGTAGCGATGTATTTTTTCAACCTTTTTCCTCGCCATTGAACCTGCCACTAAATGATTGTACACATCACTTTCTGTCTCCAAGTACATGCGAGTGGCTGGAACCTTAAACTAAAAATGTTTAATTTAACAAGTAAGCAAGTGAATTTGTGGCTCAGGTTAGTCACCTTGTTATATCCACTTAGTATAAGGATGCGGAAATATGTGTATAACTCCTCAAGACTTACGGTGAAAGCTTCATCTCCTTTGTTTATGGCGTACTTAACAGTCTCTGATTGTATACATTCCATAAATTCGCTATCAAAAATTCTTTTAAAACGTTGTATTGGGCTTAAATAATTTTCCAAAATATCTGCTACAATGTCCGGAGTATGCTCGCGTATTGCTGTGATAGAACATTCACTTGCTTTTAGTACTATCTTGGACCATTTTCGGCAAATCTTCTTTTTTAGTTTTCCTTTGAGTTGGAGTCCTTGTACGTGGGGCTAGTGAACTGCTCGCTTCATTTAGAAACTGTTGCTCCTCCACTTCTGAGTTATCAATTCTTATTTCACATGCCCCTTTAAGAACTCCACGACCCAAATCACGCAGTGTACCTTCATCGTCTTCATCTTCGTCATCGCAATCGGATAACTCCTGTTCTTCGGGGGAGCAAAGTCACATCAATAAAATTGGCATTATTGATGTTTTCTATAATCTCTGCATCATCATCTTCATTTAAATCTTGGAGCCATCCAACTATCTCCTCAGTTGTTGTTTGTCTACAAGGAGATATTAGGAACGAATTTTCATATAGCAAAAACTGGGCTAGCGTTTACGTATGATAAAACATACGCAATAGTTTACAAATAGTTAAAACACTTTCGGAGCTCAATTTTTCACTGCACTTTATATTCATTTGATAGCTTAGGGTTTTAGCTTTAAGTTTATGCACATTTTAAGTTAAACAAATTCCTCGCTTACTTTTTATAAAAATATAAACCTCACCTTCGAGTCATTATTCACTTTTCCAAAAAATGCTACGTAAATTGGCGCGAAAATTGTAAACAATTGAGCTTTAAGCGACAATTAAAAAGCTTTTCTAATGCAATAATCCTTTTATCTCGCTCATACTGCAAATATAAAAAGCTTTTATTTCATTACGGATTTTTAACGAATTTTAAAAAAAAAGCTCTTTTTGCGTATGATACATCATACGTTGTCATTAATGGGTTAACTTGGTCCGTATTTGACCGCTACTCATTGAATCCGCTACTGCTAGCCGTCGAATCATCCGTTTGCACCGATCATCAATGTTGGTTTTCCGTCCGCTGCGTCGCACTGTACCATAATTGGTGGGGTTTTTAACAGATCTTGATATACAGTTTCGATGCCGCTTTAGTATGGATGCAATCTCGTATATTTTGGAACCGACTTCATGCATTCCTATAATTATTCCTTGTTCCTTGGCTGACAAACTAGTACCACGTGGCATTTTAGGCTTAAAGTTAAATAAATGTATTAAAATTTCAAATAATTCATCAAGTTAATACACCTACAATAGTTTTGTAAACAAATTTTCACGCAAAAAGATTTATCCGCGACAATATCAGCAAGAAAGATCAGCTAGACTGATTCTGCACATATAAATATTTACTACGCAATACCCAATGCACAAGCACATTCTTAATGTAACGGTACAACGAAAGAGAGCAGAATGAAACAATTTTCGTTGCATATTAACGGCAACATATCAGCCGTTAATTCTACATTCACCAAAATTAAAAAAATACTAGTGAACAAAATATATAAACAAAATCAAAAATGCACATATAATTGTTTGTATGAGGTACTTTTAGGTGATACGTACAACCGTTAGGCGAACAAAACTATTATACTCTGTAGCAACTGGTTGCAAGAGTATAAAAAGTAGAGTAGTCAAGTAGATAAAGTCAGACAAAACTTATTATTATTATTGTTAAGAATTTGTGTCACTTCATTTTCTACTGTTAATGTTGCCAAGCTAAGATGATATTGATATCATCGGCCTCACCACCCGCGCCGTTAGTTCTGCTTTCTCCAGAATGGACAAGGAAGCAAAGCAAATGGGTCCGGCAGTGAACGAGGCTAAGACGAAATATCTCCTGTCATCAAACAAACAGTCGTCATACTCGCTACTTGACTCTCACGTCACTGTTGACAGTCATACATTTGAAGTTGTAGATAATTTCGACTATTTAGGAACCAGTTCAAACACCACCAATACTGTCAGCCTTAAAATTTAACATAGGATAAGTCTTACCAACAGGTGTTACTTCGGACCGAGTAGGCAATTGAGAACTAAGGTCCTCTCTCGACGAATAAAAGCCAAACTCTATAAGTCACTCATTATTCCCGTCCTGCTATATGGTGCAGAGGCTTGGACGATAACAATCACTGATGAGTCGACGTTTCGAGTTTTTTAATGAAAGGCTCTGCGAAAGATTTATGGTCCTTTGCGCATTGGCCACGGCGAATATCGCATTCGATGGAACGGTGAGCTGTACGAGATATACGACGACATTGACATAGTTCAGCGAATGAAAAGGCAGCGGCTATGCTGACTAGGTCATGTTGTCCGAATGGACGAAAGCCCTCCAGCTCTGAAAGTATTCGACGCAGTACCCACCGGGGGAAGCAGAGGAAGAGGAAGGCCTCTACTCCGTTGAAAGAATCAAGTGAAGAAGTTGACAAGCCTTAATACATTGTAGAACACAGGTAGGCTATGAAGTGTTCCAGGAAGAAATGCAATATGCAGTGAAAATAATCTATTAGTAAAGCATCCGGCCTGAACGGAATACCCAATTTCTTTATTAAGCGAATCATCCATAGAAAGCCTTCTTCGTTCCGAAACGCATACACAAACTGCTTGAAGGAAGGGATCTTTCCCGTGTGTTGGAAGCGTCAACGCCTTACTCTTCTCCTCAAAATTGAAGCAACTCCGGAAGAACCCTCATTATATTGGCCATTATGTATGCGGCTTGAGAAATCTACGTAAGGAGATCTTGGGTTGAATCCTATGCATTTCGGTTTCTGGAAAGGACGAAGCACAATAGATGCGATAAATGCTGTTACAAAACTAGCGTTTTGAGGGGAATAGGTGGCATTGGGGTGTCAAACAATACTGTGATGTCATTACCATAGACATTATAAACGCAACTCAATGAACTGGACTCTAATTATTAGAGCTCTGACCGAGTTAAAGGTTCCTGACTACCTTATTCGAATTGTGGCAAGCTACTTCGATAACAGACTAATACGAACATACAACACAGCTGGACCTGAATCTCCTTTGATGTTGGTAGCCTTGGCGTGTCGAAGGTACTTAAGTAATAGTAAAGTGTGCATCCCAAGGGAAACGCACTCTACTCTTACGAACTAAGAGAGACAGCTCATAATTCTCAAAATGGTGATATGGATGAATAAACCACAGGTTTTACGCCCATTTCCTAAGGAAGTATGAGGATATTCGAATCAGCACCGCCCTAAGCCAATGTATGAGGTACCCGTGCCGAGGGCTGCATGGTCAGTGGGTGGTAATGAATAACTGATCGCGATCGGTCCCCTCCGATGCCCGGGCGAGGTCAGAGGTGTCAAAAACTTTCTCTACGCGTAGCGGCTCTGCGGACGAGTGGACAACTCTTTCCGGCTTACTCGTGGGACCAAACATGAACGAAACTAACATGAAAACAACAACAACTAATTTGACGAAAACAGCGACGACTGAAGGAAAGACATGACACATAGGAATCCTTCAACGGAATGCGAAGAGAACGAATTACTCGCCTCCAGCTAGGAGACGAGTAAGAGTACTGCCGGACTTATCAGCTAAAGTATACAGCCGCTGAAAAAGCCAATCTAAGGGAGAAAGCCTCCACCTCCAAAGCTGACATGAGCACCAACCAAAGCAATCCGAACCTCAGGAAGAGAGCAAAATGCCGAGCAATTTCCAAAAATGTATCGCTTTATTACAGAACTGCAAGGAACTCAGCTCAAAAAAACCTAGGTAGAGTGAAGGTGAATATAGCAGCACAACAACAGTAAGACCTTTCTGTGATTTAGTCAGAGATAGCCTACAAGTGGCCATCATAGACGGAAATTCCTCCTCCCCGAGCACAACTCAGGAAAGATGGGCGGAGATTGACGTCAGATTGTCCAGTATGATGCTAAGCTTTATATTCGACAATCCTGCGGGTCCTCACCAGGAGTTTGACTTTTCTGAAACCCTTAGGGGTTACAGGGTCATCAAGTGCGCGGACCAGGCCTCTCTAGGTTTCCTGACGAATAGTGTTGCTAAAATTAGCAACGCCTTTGCAGGCCTCCAATTGAGGCTTATACCCGCCAAGAACATCCCGTAGAGACCTAGTTCTCGTATTTGGCTTCCCTTCTAGAGGAGCCCGGCGAAAAACTCCTGAGGTGCATCAAGCTGCAGAACAAAGCTATACCTTGTATAGATGAATGCAGCTGATCTAGGAAGAAAAACCAAATAAAGCAAGCAGACCAATTCTGGTGGCCATTTTCGATGAGTTCTCTTAAGAAGACTAACTACAAAATCAGCTTCGGAATTCGCAAGGTCAGGCTAAAAATCCTCCAAGGCGACAAAGAGGCTCCCGTAGACGACACGGAATGTGGACATCAAAGAAACCCGAGATGCCCAATAAGCTAAGATGCGTACAGATCAACCTGCAGTACTCGAAGTGTGCTACAGCAAATCTGTCAATCTGCCCATCAAAGGGCTAAACAGCGGTAACTATAACCTTTTTTACACTCGAAACAAAGGTAAGCCTAGGGCATGCATTCTTATTAATTGAAGTGTAAATGCATTTCTTTGTAAAGGTGGAACAGAAGGAAAATCGTTTCTTCTTGGTCTCGGTCTACATGGCCCATGATGAGGACATACCACCGGCACCATTTACAAGACTATTGGAGGACAACAGGAAGGAAGATGTCCTAAAAGGATGTGATGCAAACGCAAGACACACTGTATGGGGTAGCTCCAGTATAAACACCAGATGTGAGCCACACTTACGGTATATTCTGAATAGCAATCTAAGTATATGCAACAAGGGCGATAAGCTAACCTTAATTTTCCTTAGCTCTGATAGGTTTCCGGGGTGGGAGGAACTGCTGTACCTCACGCTATCAACAGACACAGACAGTCGCGTTGTGGATAACTGGAGGGTATCCGATGAGTCTTCCATGTCGGATCACTCCTTGATACTCTTTAGCATCCGCGAGAAATACAGTACTCTTCTCAAATATCGGAACCCTAGAAGAACAGAATGGGAAAAATTTACCAGTATAGCAACAAAATGCCTTGAAAAAGGAGGCAATAAGATTGTGATTGGATTGGAACTAGATTCAGGAGAAGAGAGGTTGGAAAAAATCTTAACTACAACTTTCAATAAATCCACACCGCTAGCAGTTCTGAAAAAGAGAAAACCTCTTCCTTAGTGGAACAGAGAGCTCCAGAATTTAAGAATATAACTAAGGAAACGACTCTTCATCGATAGAAAGTTGCAGAGAAACCGGAAGGCTGAGTAAAATGCCATCCAATGATCATACTAATACTGCCTACATTAGGACGGAAGGAAATGATTGGACCTCCTCTGCAAAATAATCTCTGAAGGTACTTATTACAACGCACTTCCCCGGGAGTGAGCAAACGCCTTTAACGAGGTTTCAACCAGAACCACCAGTAAACGCAGCTGATTACCGAAGCCAGATGGTCGACAAAAGCAAAATCAAATACGCCATAAATAGCTTATCACCATTTAAAGTGGCAGGGCCAGACGGGACTATGCCCAAATTGCTGCAAAAGCTTGTAGAACCAATGCTTCAAAGGCTTGAAGATATGTACAAAGCTAGCATTAAACTATCTTACATCTCAAGAAGTTGGAAACTAATTGAAGTCGTGTTCCTTTCAAAACCAGGCAGAAGAATACACGATAATGCCAAGGATTTTAGACCTATAAGCCTCACTTCCTTTATGCTGAAGGTACTAGAAAGACTAACAGACCTACATTTAAGAACAATAATGGCGGATAAGTTACCGAAGTCCCAACATTCAACCGATCAACCGACACTGCCCTTCACGAGGTGATAAGTGTTATTCAAAAATCACTACACTACAAATAATACACCATGGCCGCATTTCTAGACATAGAGAGCGCCTTCAATAATATAGAAGTAAATACTATAATTAATTCTCTGACACATGGTGGCATAGATGACACTGTGTGCAGATGGATACTATCGATGCTTGAGAATGGGAAGATTATAGCATCAAACGGCGATGCAACACAAACGAGTTCTGTGAGTAGAGGAACCCCTCCAGGAGGGATCCTCTCCCCGCTTCTATGGGTTGTAGCGCTGAACAAAATACTACTCCAAATAAACGGTGGGGAGTGAGAGCAGTAGTACTATATATGCAGATGATATAGTGTTGTTGGTATCGAGCATGTCTCCTTCAACAGTCAGCGAGGTTATGGAAAAAGCACTATGAAGGTGAAACCTATGGGCTAAGAACAATGGACTAGGAGATAACTCGAACAAAACAGAATTGATGCTATTCCCAAGCAGAACCAAGATCCCTCAGTATCCTCCAACTACTTTTGATCTGGGTTCCTGGCCACAGGAACATTTTTGGTAACGAAAAAGCCGACGAGTTGGCAAAAGCAGGAGCTTTCCTTAACGAATCCGAGGCTGAGCTAATACCAATTCTGCTAGGGTCGATCATAAGAGAGATCAATAGACAATTTCAACAAGTTGCAAATAACAGATGGGAAACATAACAAAATGCATCATAACTAAACAATTATGGCCAACATATGGCAAGAAAAGAACAAACGACTTATTAAATATCCAGGAAAAATATCTACAAAGTAACAGCTGTAACACTAATTATTATAGTGCATCAAAATGGCACAGCAAGTGCTAATTGAGCCCGAAAAACAACAGGGCTGCACTTCTACCTACCTACTTACCTGGACCTGAAACGTACAAAATTAGAGGCGGTGTTCTGCAAGGGACAGTTCTCGGCCCTCTACTCTGGAACGTAATATACAATGGTGTTCTGTGAGGCGCGATGCCGGTTGCGGTAAAGGTAGTTGGATATACGTGGCGAGGAAAAACTGTAATGTTGGCTAACAACTAGCTGCTCACAAAACAGGGGAGGTTTTAATGAGTAGTCGTAAAAGAGTGGAAACAATTAAGATATGTATTGGTTATCTGCTACTAGACATAACGCATACATGAAACGATTTAAACAGACTGGCGTAGTTAAGAGCTTGCTGCGCATTCAGAACAGTACCG
This sequence comes from Bactrocera zonata, assembly GCA_037783105.1. Classification (NCBI taxonomy): domain Eukaryota; kingdom Metazoa; phylum Arthropoda; class Insecta; order Diptera; family Tephritidae; genus Bactrocera; species Bactrocera zonata. The sequence continues at coordinate 161,193 of JBAWJQ010000868.1, read as the reverse complement.
GATGATGCAATCCATCTTCTATCAAGAAGACTCTCCATAGACATAGCAGCAGAGCGTTGCTCATCAGTCCGAACATGAGGGCCAACATATCACCAATATAAACAAGAACTGGCAAAAATCGATGAAAAGTGCCTCCATAAATGGCAGGAAAGATGGAATACCTCAACGAAAGGAGGGTAGACCCACTATTTGAGACTGGGTTACGCGGGATCATGGTGATGTGAGCTACTACCTTACGCAGTTTCTATCTAACTACGACTGCTTCAGAGCTATTTGTAGAAATTCAAGCATGTGGAACCTGCTTTCTGCATGCACTGCGAAGATTGTATCGAAACGGCAGGTAATGTGTCCGCTTCCAAAAAGAAAGGCAAATATTTTCCAAAAAACTAGGAAACCCTCTACCCATACTTTCAAGGGACGTAGTAAATTTTATGCTAACTTCCCATCTAGCATGGAACATTGTATGTGGGATAATGGCATATCCATAAAAAAGGTAGGTTTTGATAAAATGCAATAGGGGAAACAACGTTTTCCATTAGCTACGAATACAGGAAGTGTTAGTAATACCTGTACCTGTCGTTTGAAAAAATTCTAAACGTAGAATGATGTAGTTTTATGAGAAAATTGGCTATCAATAGCTTGTATTATGTTGCATCTATGTATATCCGTCAATCAGGTGAGTTCAACGTTCAAAAATGGCTGTGTATGTAAAAGTTCGCAGCTAATCAAATTTAATAAATCAAAAAGTTTTGATAAATTATTTCAACTGTTCGTATCTTTTATCGCTTGAAAACAATGAAGTATCAATAATGATAATGTAGAAATTCAAAAATTTTGCTTAGCAAAGCGAATTGGCCCATTTTCTTCCTCATAATTGAACTGCCGTTTTGGGATCAAAAGTATGTGCTATTTTGTGCGCAAATCAACGGAATACTTACAATCAATGCATAGTAATGTACCCCAACAACAACAAGCACTAGGTTCCGCTACTAAAAAAGATAATATTCTAATACTCCTTGTCGTTTATAATTTGTATTAGAATGCGAATATATGAACCTATGACTTTTATATATAATAGTATATAAAACTTAAATAAATGAAGTAGTTTTGTAACTTATTTATTACTTTATTTAAATAAAATAAAAAAGTAGGGAAGGCTAAGTTCGGTTGTAACCGCACTTTTCACATTCTTGCAACTTTCAAAAGACAGGGATGTACTATAAAATGAATTATTATTATTATTTATTAGAGTAATATGAAATATTAAACTAATTTGAGTAAATACACACTAGCTACCAGGGCCTACGGTGCAATTAAATGTTTAAATTTTTTTTTATATACGAATGCTGTTCTTATATTCTGAATTTAACATATTGATATTGTAATATATTTTATTTTAACCAAATAAATTGGTTTAAATTTTGCTGCTCAGATTAATATCGTTGATATATTTTATTACTTTTTTAACGTTTCCGATGCTAATTTCATTTAGTAGAGTTGATGGTACAGTGGCACCAAAAATCTTTGCTCGAAGCGCCGATAGGTTTGGGCAATAGTCGAGGATGTGTTGGACAGTTAGGCGGTTTGGACAATACGGGCATACAGGTGGAGTCTCACATTGAAGAATGTGGCTATGCATGATCACTGTGTAGCCGTGCCTCAGTCGAGTGAAATAGGTAATTTCTTTCCTTGACAAATCCGCTGGGTAAAGCGCTTTAGCACATTCACGATTAATGGTGGAGTAAAGATGCTGATAATGGGACCAGTCTGAAATTTGTTTGTTACGGAGGTGTCTATTTATCATCTTCTGTAAATCTGAGCCAACCGGCTGTTATGAGTGTTCCGTTTTGGTGCACTACACCGAACGTTGTACTGTGGTCAGTTTTTGATCCATCTGTAAATATGGGGATCCAGTTGATCATCTGCCTACTGTTAAAGTGCTCAATGAATAGTTATTTAAAGCATTCTGGTGTGTTACTGGTGTGTGCTTTAGGGTAGGTGTGTAAAAGCTCGGATACAGAAGATTGTGGTAGCGACCAAGGCGCTTGCTTACAAATTTGATTGCCCATTGGGGGTATTTGAATCTCTAATTCTTTGCAATAGGATATGCACCGACGAATAGTAGATTTGGTGGAGTAGTTGCGTTTGTGGGATTTGCGGTATTAATAAACTTTGGGATCAGTCTCTACGTAGCGAGGCCGCACCTGCTTCTGCTAGCATACATTTAAGTGGGGAAAGCGTTCAAACTACGTCAAACCGCTGTATGGTATGGCGCTTGCAAAAGTTTTATATGTGTGTTAGCACACTACCCGTAAATAGAGAATCCATAATCTATTTTTGGTAGCATTATTGATCTTGTTATATTAATTAAAGTGTTAGTATGTATACAAAGATTTTTTGATGATAAGTATTTAATAATATTAAGCCTGGTAGCTAGATTTTTTCTTAACTGCTGACAGTGCTCTTTGAAAGAATATTTAAAATCAAATATCTTCTTCTTCTTTACTGGCGTAGGTACCGCTTACGCGATTATAGCCGAGTCAACAACAGTGCGCCAGTCGTTTCTTCTCTTCGCTACTTGGCGCCAATTGGATATTCCAAGCGAAGCCAGGTCCTTCTCCACTTGGTCCTTCCAACGGAGTGGAGGTCTTCCTCTTCCTCTGCTTCCCGCGGCGGGTACTGCGTCGAATACTTTCAGAGCTGGAGCGTTTTCATCCATCCGGACAACATGACCTAGCCAGCGTAACCGCTGTCTTTTAATTCGCTGAACTATGTCAATGTCGTCGTATATTTCTTGCAGCTCATCGTTCCATCGAATGCGATATTCGCCGTGGCCAACGCGCAAAGGACCATAAATCTTTCGCAGAACTTTTCTCTCGAAAACTCTTAAGGTCGACTCATCGGTTGTTGTCATCGTCCAAGCCTCTGCACCATATAGTAGGACGGGAATTATGAGCGACTTATAGAGTTTGGCTTTTGTTCGCCGAGAGAGGACTTTACTTTTCAATTGCCTACTCAGCCCAAAGTAGCACCTGTTGGCAAGAGTAATCCTGCGTTAGATTTCCAGGCTGACATTGTTGGTGGTGTTTACGCTGGTTCCTAAATAGACGAAATTATCTACAACTTCAAAGTAATGACTGTTAACAGTGACGTAGGAGCCAAGTCGCGAATGCAACGACTGTTTGTTTTTGTATTTCGTCTTGCCCTCGTTCACTGCCAGACCCATTTGCGTTGCTTCCTTGTTAAGTCTGGAGAAAGCAGAACTAACGGCGCGGGTGTTGAGGCCGATGATATCAATATCATCGGCATACGCCAGCAGCTGTACACTCTTATAAAAGATTGTACCTGCTCGATTAAGTTCTGCAGCTCGAATAATTTCCTCCAGCAGCGGATTGAAAAAGTCGCACGATAGGGAGTCGCCTTGTCTGAAACCTCGTTTGGTATCGAACGGCTCGGAGAGGTCCTTCCCGATCCTGACGGAGCTTTGAGTGTTGCTCAGCGTCAGTTTACACAGCCGTATTAGTTTTGCGGGGATACCAAATTCAGACATCGCGGCATAGAGGCAGCTCCTTTTCGTGCTGTCGAAAGCAGCTTTGAAATCGACGAATAGGTGGTGTGTGTCGATTCTCCTCTCACGGGTCTTTTCCAAGATTTGGCGCATGGGGAATATCTGGTCGGTGGTTGATTTGCCAGGTCTAAAGCCACACTGATAAGGTCCAATCAGTTTGTTGACGGTGGGCTTTAATATTTCACACAATACGCTCGACAGAACCTTTATGCGATGTTGAGGAGGCTAATCCCACGGTAGTTGGCGCAGATTGTGGGGTCGCCTTTTTTATGGATTGGGCATAGCACACTTAAATTCCAATCGTTGGGCAAGCTTTCGTCCGACCATATTTTACAAAGAAGCTGATGCATGCTCCTTACCAGTTTTTCGCCGCCGTGTTTGAATAGCTCGGTCGGCAATCCGTCGGCCCCTGCCGCTTTGTTGTTCTTCAGGCGGGCAATTGTTATTCGAAGCTCTTCATGGTCGGGCAATGGAACGTCTGCTCCATCGTCATCGATTGGGGAATCGGGTTCGCCTTCTCCTGACGTTGTACGTTCACTGCCATTCAGCAGGCTGGAGAAGTGTTCCCTCCATAATTTAAGTATGCTTTGGGCATCAGTGACTAGATCACCTTTGGGGGTTCTACAAGAGTATGCTCCGGTCTTGAAACCTTCTGTAAGCCGCCGCATCTTTTCGTAGAATTTTCCAGCATTAACCCTGTCGGCCAGCTTATCAAGCTCTTCGTACTCACGCATTTCGGCAGCTTTCTTTTTCTGTCTACAAATGCGTCTTGCTTCCCTCTTCAACTCTCGGTATCTATCCCATCCCGCACGTGTTGTGGTCGATTGTAACGTTGCGAGGTAGACAGTCTGTTTTCTCTCCGCTGCGACGCGGCACCAGCTGTTCTTTTGCACCTTCCGAAAACCAATGGTTTCGGTTGCAGCTGTACGTAAGGAGTTTGAAATGCCGTCCCACAGTTCCCTTATACCGAGTTGTTGACGAGTGCTCACAGAGAGCATGAGTGCAAGCCGAGTAGAAAATCGTTCGGCTGTCTGTTGTGATTGCAGCTTCTCGACGTCGAACCTTCCTTGTGTTTGTTTGCGTGCGTTTTTTGCTGCACAGAGGCGGGTGCGAATTTTGGCTGCAACAATATAGTGGTCCGAATCGATGTTAGGACCTCGGAGCGCACGCACATCTGAAACACTGGAGACGTGTCTTCCGTCTATCACAACATGATCGATTTGGTTGGTGGTTTTTCGATCCGGAGACAGCCAGGTAGCTTGATGTATCTTCTTATACTGGAATCTAGTACTACAGATAACCATATTTCGGGCGAAGTCGATCAGCCTCAACCCATTTGGGGATGTTTCCTCGTGGTGGCTGAATTTACCGACCGTAGTGCCAAAGATAGCTTCTTTGCCCACCCTGGCGTTGAAGTCGCCAAGCACGATTTTGACATCGTGGCGGGGGCATCTCTCATAAGTGCGCTCCAAGCACTCATAAAAGGCATCTTTGGTCACATCGTCCTTCTCTTCCGTCGGGGCGTGGGCACAAAGCAGCGATATGTTGAAGAACCTCGCTTTGATGCGGATTGTTGCTAGACGTTCATTCATAGGAGTGAATGATAGTACTCGGCGACGGAGTCTCTCTCCCACCACGAATCCAACACCAAACTTGCGCTCCTTTATATGGCCACTGTAGTAAATGTTACAAGGACCTACTCGTCTCTGTCCTTGTCCCGTCCATCGCATTTCTTGGACGACGGTGATGTCAGCCTTTATTTTCACGAGGACATCAACCAGCTGGGCAGCGGCACCTTCCCAGTTAAGGGACCGGACCTTCCAGGTGCATGCCCTAAATCCGTAGTCCTTATTTCGCTTGCCATGGTCGTCATTAAAAGGGGGGTCTCTCATTCGAGGCAGATTGTTGGTTTTCATTGGTGTGTTTTTTTACGTGGCGGGTCCTAAACCCAGCGCACAACCATAAGTAGGGGATATTTCGCCTTCTCACTTTAGCTCGCCTTCAAGCGTATGTTCTTAAGCTACCCAGAGGATACTTGGTCAGAGACCGGAAGTCGTGAGCTGCTTGAGTCATATGTAAAAGAATCGTTTCTGGGCACTCCCAAGTGAATGGCGATCAGAGAACTTTCCTCACTTGCGTGAACTTCTACACATGACTCCATCCTCTCAAATATAATTCCTAATATATTTAAGTGTTTTACATTTTGAATGTTAGTGAGCTCAACATTGATATCAATTGCGGGGCACCCTTGTTTTCGACAGATGTGCAAAATTTTGTACTTTTCATAAGCAAGGGTGGCTCCAGATCTTAATCCCTATTGTTTGAGTTCGAGTAGTAGCTTTAAAAATGTACATATTTTAGTAAGTCCTTATTTTTTGTATAAACAAAGGCGTTGTCTGCATAAATATTTAAATTGATAATTTTGTAGTTTATTGTTATTCTATTTATTTGTTCAAAGGCTATCATAAATAGGACAACCGATAAAGGGGAGCCTTGGGGTATGCCGTTATTGAGTGGAAAAGCTTTTGAAAGCTGTCCGTTGATATTAACTTGGAATGCTCGTCCAGTCATAAGCGATTTTATGACTTCAAATATCTTTTTCCCAATTTTCCACTCTTTTTTGTTGCTAACACTGTTATGTGATTTTTGGTTGAGAGCCCATCGGCGATAAAGTGTTGTAGGTGGAGGAGTGCGTCGATGGTTCCATGTTTCTTTTTAAATGCTGGCTGGTTGTGACTTATTAAATTACTTTTCAAGAAAAACCACATTAGCCTTTTCGTGAGCATTTTTTCAAATATTTTGCTGAGACAGGAGGTTGGTGAGATTGGGCGATACCCACTTGTACTGTCTTGGGGTTTATTTGGCTTAGGGATTGGTAGTATGGTGGCCGATAGCCACGTGTGAGGATAAAGCCCCCCCGTTGAGTATGTTGTTGTACAATGACAGAAGTATACGTTTTGCCGGAAGTGCTAGATTGCCGAGGATAGCGCAGGTTATACGGTCTTTTCCTGGAGACTTCCCTTTAGCGTGTTGCAGAGCGACATCCAATTCTATTTGGGAGAATTCTGTTTCTAGGTAGAGAGCGTCTTTTGAGACTGTGCTGGGGTAATATACTTCGGCCAGTATTGTCTGCTTTAACGTATTATATTCTTCGGAAAAGTTATAGTCTTGGGCGTAATTACACCAGGTAGAAGCAAAGGAATTTGCAATTTCGGTGGAGGAAGAAAGAAAGGCGTTATTATAACGTATCGCAATAATGGGAGCTCTTGGAATACCAGTGAGCGTCTTGATTCTTTCCCAGATCTTTTGTGGCGAAGAGTTTGGATTAATAGTTTCGGTGAATTCAGATATAAATTTACGTTTTGCTTCTTTGACACGTTTTTTGAACTGGGCGTTTGCCTTTTTGTAAGCGATAAGGTTGACAATGTTACAAGAGTTTTTATAAATCTGCCAAAGTTTTTGCTTATTTGTAAGGTTGACAATGTTACAAGGGTTTTTATAAACCTGCGAAGTTTTTGTTTATTTGTACGTAATAGACTAAGCTCGTTATTCCACCATGGTGAGCGTGATTTATGCCCCTTTGAGTTGCTTTGAGGAATCGTTTTGTTGGCTGCTGTTCTAATTATCTTGGTAATTGTGACTGCTTCTTGGTGAATGTTTACAGGGTGCCACTCCTGTATCGCCTCCAAAGTCTATCAAGAATTTTGGAGATCTCTTCGGGTTCTGTACGTTCAAATTATTTTGTAATTCTGTCAGAATTGGGTAATGGTCGCTTCCATAAAGGAAGTTAAGGATTTTCCACGAGTTGTGTATCTCTAGCATTGGTAGTGGCTGAACCCCAAAGGGGACTCCACGCATTGAAATCACCTAGTAGTAGCGTTTGAGCCTGGGTCTGATGGAGGAGATCTCTTATGTCTTTGTCGGAAAATGTTTGACTTGGTGGGGTGTATGCATTTATTATTGAAAAGGGTGTAAGGAAATGCAGTTCTATGTCTATTGATACTATATTTTTATGTATAGCTATACGTTTGTGCAGAATATTCCGTTTTATTAGTATTGCGACACCCTGCTTCGCATATCTGTTTTTCCTGTTATTATAGAAGTAACCAATATACGTCTTGGGGATTATAGTGTTAGTTACTTGAAAAGGGATGTGGGTCTCTTGAAGGCAAATTATATGGGGGTTAAGATCTTGTATCAATTGCTCTAACTCATTGTAATTGTTACCATATCCTTTCAAATTCCACTGTATGATTTTTAATGACATTTCAATTGTAAATAAAATATCAAAAATAAATTTAATCACTTGATTCTAATATAATATAACTTATAAAATAAATGATAATTGGGATGTCTAAAGCATATTAAAGTTTAAGTTGTTTACTTGGCACTGATGTTTTTTTGATAGGTGAACGTCTCAGTACGCTGGGACTCCCTTTGCTTATTGCTCTATTCATTGTAGTTCTGTTTTCGACGTTTTCTCTCTACCGTAGATGTTGTGTTGATTTAATGTAACAATAGTATGATCCTTTGTTGAATTAGTTGTTGTTGTCAGATTAGTTTTATTTGTTGGCTGAGCGTTGAGTTCTGTTAACATTTTTGTATACTGTCTTTGCTAGTAGTTTGACGGTTTCTTGCGTAATATTAGGAGCTTCTGAAGTAGAGTTGTTGGAATCAGGCGGATTATGTGTATTTACTTGTGCTGTAGAATTGTCTTGTATTTTTGTTGTTTGGGCGAATGAAATGGAATTTGTGACTGCGATTGGATTTTGTATTTTGTGTAATTTTAACGCTTCGCGCATAGAACATTTCTTCTCAGTTTTTGTTTTAAGAATAGCTTTGGCCTGTTGATATTTGGGGCATGTGTTGGCCGCGGCTGCGTGTTCTCCAAAACAATTTGCACATGATGTTCTGATGCAGTTTTCTGGTTGGTGGGGAGGTAGGTTGCAAGAGACGCAGGCGGGTGCATTTTCATTGTATGCCCAAGTTTCTGACACGATTTGCATCGCATCGGGTTTGGGAAATATGGCCGCACAGTGCATATTTCCCAGGCTATGTTAGTTTTTTCCGGTAAAAAATAGGTGTCGAATGATAGTAGTATTGCTCCGGTTGGCTTGACGACTCTTTCCTTGACAAAAGGCCCGGTAGAGAATGGGTGTTAATAAACTTTTTTGCTATTTCTTTATTTTTCACCAGCAGCAATAAGCCTCCATCACGTAGAGGAGTAATTTTATTCATTTCAATGCTTATAGCCAGAAGTGATTTGTGCGCCGCAAAAATGGAGTAGCTACTTAGTGGTTCATTTTCGTATTTAGATTTTATCACAAGAAATTTGGGGCTATCTTTTTTTGTTACAGTGAATTCTGGGAATTCTTCAACACCATTTGCTGGTTTTTTTATTTTTGCACGAGGGCTCGGTGACAATAGTGCAAATCTATTGTCCCCGAGATATTGGGGCCATCTCACATCAAAAGTTTAGTCAAGCACGTGTGTTTACAAAGCACTAGATGTATAGAAGTAGCGAAAAAAAACAAATACACTATGCACTGGTGCGCGACGTGTGAGAAAAGAAAATTGATAATCGTTTATCTTCTTTTTAATTTATCAACATTTCTATTCATTACTTCACGTACTTTTAAGAATAAAGTGGGTTTTTGTGTTTCAGATGATCCAAACATGAGAAATCGTGGCCGCCTGTGAAAAAAATGCATCTCATTCACCTAGCCATTTCTCCGACAGATGTCATCAAAAAAATCCAAAAAAAAATAGTTTATACACTCCACGATATACCTCATGATATGTGAAAAAAGTTCTATTGTAGAATAAAAAATTCTATGAAAAAAAAAGTAAAAAAAAACAGGCCAGATTATCCCACTGACCCCTTAAGATAACACATACATTGGCTGATGTATGCGGTATAAAATCACCTGAAAGTTCGTTGTAGAAGGTATACAGGGGCTAAGGGAAGTACGCTCGCTTTGGATACTCTGACCAACAATTGTAAGGAAGGGACTATACCTGATTTTCAATTATAAATCCCACACAATGAGCGATATTTTCTGTCAAAAGTAAACTATAGGTACTGGGCTCTGCATATTCGGTACCTAGGGGCTCGAACAGTTTCAATTTGGTTATAAGGTGTCCTAAAATGCAATATTCATGCAAAGCTTTATCTTATTATTTTAATAATACTTGATTTGAACACTGGAAAGAGAATCAGATAGAATTTAAGGTTGCACTATATAGGAAGTAGGTGGTAGTCGGATTTTGCCCATTTTCACGCTGTAAAATAAATATGTCTGAAGAATGTCACAAATCAAGCTTGATTGAAATCGGTCTGGTAGGTCCCGAGATACGTGATTTCTCCTAAAAGTGGGCGCTGTCACGTTCATTGTCAATTTTGGATGTTCCTTAAACGCTTTCTCATACCACCAGTGGTAAAATTTAATGTCTTTGTTGCTTTCAGTTATTGATTTGTTGTCCTTTTAGTGCTTTTTAATAGAAGCTTTATATGGGGACTGAACGGGGTTATGTGCGGATTTCATCTATTTTTATCATGTCGGTAGGAGCACTTACAATAATAACGGAAATTAAAATGTTGTAGCTTTATGATAAATGTACATTACACTTACATACGAAATTGCCACTCCCAATTTTTCAAAAATTTTTACCTATAGGGGCCGCTTCACTACTGCGATCCTCTATGACAAATGTTTGTCACGAGCAAGTATTTTCGATTGCTACAAATTATTCAAAGATTGTCGAGGGCGCAATGTCGACGAACCACGTCCAGGATGACCATCAACATCAACAAACGATCAACAGCTCAATAAAATAAAGAAATTGGTGCTTGAGAATCGAAGATTAACAGTCCGAGATCTTACTGGCATTGTTGGAATATTTAAAGGATCGGTGGAAACCAATTATTTGGGCCCTTTATGCCTTCGATCTGGAAATAAACGATCAATCGACCAAATATTGTGGCAAAGTGAGCCGAAGCGGAAAAAACCTTTGTCGTGGCAGAAAAAAAATAGTCATGATTGGAGTTAGGGATAGACAAATAATAGTAAAACTTTGTTCCTAAATTTAACATTTTTATTTTATTTTCAAAACCTATGTCGTCCCCCTAAAAGTAATCCCCATTGGCCCCAGTACACTTGTACTAACGTTTTTTCCAATCCTCAAAACAGTTTTTTAAAATAAATTTCTGGAATAGCCTTCAACATGCCTAGCGACCAGATGCCCCTTGCTACTGCGATGCCCTGTGCCAAATTACAATTTTGTATCTTAATTTATATCTTAGTGCTTAGTTATGACACTTTATACATATGTGTTCGGCTAATAGCGATTTATGGGCATGGCAGTGGCCCGATTACTCCCATCTACGAACAAGTTTTTTTTTGTACCAAGGAACCCACATACCAATTCATTCATCAATATATCTAAATTTTTACTCAAGTTACAGGTTACAGCTCGCACGGACGGACGAACAGACGTACAGACAGTCACCCGGATTTCAAGTTTTCTCGTCATCCTAATCATTTTTATATAGATGACACTATATCTATCTCACTTAGTTTTATGTGAAACGTACAACGGTTAGGTGAACAAAACTATAATACTCGGTAGCAACTGTTTGCAATAGTATAAAAATCCTTTACCAACATACGCAAAAGCATGGGAACTCTTCATTGCATAAACAGAAATATCAGCGTAATGTATTAGTTTATATATTATTTGGCAAAAGGTTAATTGTTTTTTTATGTCTCATTACATGAAAATTAATACCGGTTTTGATGTACTATATTTTGCACGCATTGCATATTTTTTGTTGCTGTGTCATTGGAAAACAATGCAATCCGTGCGCAGTAAAATGTTTCTGCACGATATATTTGTTGATGTCACTTACGTTTACTACACAAAACGAGAGTTTACACAAACACATGCAGGGGTATTGTATGTTTTCCTAAATACTCAACGTATGTGTATAGTCGAAGAATTCTGTACATAAAATTACTTACTGTGCGAACAAGTACATTAAACTCAATTGTTAAGATTTTAACATCTACCACACTTAAATTATTCATGACGCGAACGGATAACCATCGGCTCTTTCTTAATGTACATATACATGTAATAACGTACATATGCTGACTTCGAAAACGTCATCTTTAATTCATACGAATAAAGAATTAGAATACGAAATATTTTTGACATTGAATCATGTTTTAAAACGTATTCATCTGGCAGCTTATGCTAAGCAAGTAGAGGCTTTGGCATTTACATTTCTAAATCAAACTTAAATTGGCAAGCTTTCTGTTCTTTCATTAATTTATACTAAATAATCGTATATACTTGTATGCATTATTATTTCAATGATTCTGGAAAAAATTTCCTTTTGATGGTAAGAATATTAAACATGTTCCTATATATAATATATATTTGAATAACGTTTGTGAATCTATTTGCGGTTAAAATTACGAAGTTAAACTGAACTCTTTGCTTCAAATGTATCACATTTTATCTTGATAGGCTCCCAAAACCAAACCAGCTTATTTGTGAAAGTAAATTTTGAGGTAAAATTGTTCCATAACGTCCAAGTGACACTTTGCATTAATACCATATGTTTTCGAAGTCGGTCATACCTTCTTACCTTGGTCTAATATTTTATAAATTAGTATAACATAAGATTAGTATTATGCAGATCAAACGTAATAAATTCCGTACCCATTGGTGGGACATCTAAACTGTTGCAGTGAATGACTCCAAACTTCCGAAGTAATATCAACAGAATTATAGATATTTTAAAAATCGAAAATTTCTTCTCCATATTTTTCTGAATGCCACCTACAAAAAAGTAAATAAATAATTATGTTTGAACAAAGACAAAATCGCTCCATAATAGTTTAAATGCACATACTTCTTAAGTCAATAAATAATAAATCTTAAATAATAAATCTTGCCCAACTCCTATATACTAGTTATAATGATTTTCGTTATTCTAACTCAGTCGCTCAGTGAGTATCTTTATACTCTTGCAACCTGTTGCTACCGAGTACGACAGTTTTGTTCGCCCAACGGTTGTATGTATCACTTAAAACTAAGCGACATAGATATAGGGTTGTATATATATAAATGATCAGGATGACGAGAAAAGTTGAAATCCGGGTGTCTGCTCGTGCTCCCTGTAACTTGAGTAAAAACTGAGATATCCTGATGAAACTATGTATGCACGTTACCTAGTGAAAAACAATGTTACGAGTTCGTAGTCACATTAACGCCACTAAGCGAAAACTTTAAATTAAGATATAAAACCGTTATTTGGCATAGGGTTTTTGCAGTACCAAGAGGCACCTATGGTTGATTTTGACCGTAAATATCGGCCAATTTGTAAGATATACAATTGAAACTCAGACAGAATCCTTTCCTGACAATAGTTATTCTGTGTGTCAAAAATGGATTGAATATGGTCAATACTTTCCTGAGCTCACATATACCTATTTAAATGTTCGGTTGCACTCAATCATTTCCTTACTTGTTTATATATAAAATTTATTCAAAATATGTTTACAAGACCTGAGTATTGTTAAAATTATGAAATCAGCCCGTCCCTTTCTTTGCCACATACCCCATATTAATAAATTCCGTCTTTTAATTACCTTCATGTTGATCAGAATGTGTGATATTTTAATGAAATTAAATGAACAAGTTTTCTTAAAACTTATTGAAATTATTAAATTTCGCCTCTTGTGTTTTTCGTTTACGCAATTAAAACATATTAGTATGAACAAGTGAGTAAATGACCTTCAATATATGTTAATAAGATAGCAATACCTGAAAGTATAGGCTCTGCTTTGATCATTGGAAGATGCAAGAAGATATATGCTCAATTATCATTTCTTTCGACAGATCCCCTGCCTACCATAATAATGACAAAATTCCTTTTTTTTAATCAACATAGTTCCTTTCAATGGTAATAGACTAATTTTAGCGACCGTCCAACTTTTTTATACCATTTTGGAAGTGCAATTTCCTTTCCTTTGATATTTGAGAACAGGAAATAGACACTGGGGAGCAGATATGGAGAATACGATGAAAGCGGTTGATGGTCCTTCCTTTTTCAAGGTAGTAAATAAAAATTCTTCCATGCGTATCTCAAAATGCAAACGTCATCACCTTGCCAGTCGACTTCAGAGTGAAATAATAGAGCCCAAATTTGAGTTTATTATGCTTGAACATCTCCAAAAATAAATCCCTAGCGCGCACCTACAACAACATCCTTTTGGCGCCCACTTGTTCGAAGTCATCTATGTTCATTTCATAACGTCTAAATTTAGCTCAACAAACACTGATAATTAATTTTTCGGGGACATTGTCCGGAAACACGGCAAACCAAGTTTTTGCAAGTTTACAGTAGATTTTTCTCTTCAAAAAGCAATGTTTTATCAACAAGTGACATTTCTTTTAATCAGCTTTTTCGAGTAACAAAAGTTGCTTTACTGAAATTGATATAATTTAAAAACTAATGACAGCTGTAAAATTTATGCACACGCCATTTGAAGAATAGGGCTAACTAAACATTATATGGATTTTTTTAAATTATAATATTTGGTTTTCACCTTTTTTAATTTTTCTTGCTTTGCCCCTATTATTGCCAAAACCGCTCAGTGTTTAAAAATCTATAAAATAAATCTTTATTAAGACTGCTTTTACTATAAAAAATTATTTTTATTTAAATTCGACGGATGTTCCATAAAATAACTAGAACTAAAAAGGGATGAGCGCATGATTTTCTTTGACCTCATAATCTAAGTGATTAGTGATAACATGTAAAAAAATTTCAGTTACTTAAGCAATGATCTTTAAGATTTAAAGCAATAAATATTTATTTTGCAAAGCAGCGTCGAATTATGGTGGCTAGTTTATGTCACTAAACGCTTTAAAGAACGGAGCCATGACCCTTTTTTCAAAAGTTTTAGCCCACAGGGGCTTTTCCTGCTGTGATACAGTTCTACGAATTCATCCTCCATATTTTTTCTGGGAAAACGTGTACTAAGTTTCATTACGATATCTCAATTTTTACTCAAGTTACTTCTAGCACAGACACAGGCAGACATATATCCGAACTTCAACTCATCTCGTCGTCCTGATCATTTATGTACATATATATCAGGGTTTTCATTTAGTACTCCGTAGCATCAAAGTTTCTAGAAATATTGCTATGCTATAGCTACCTTTGACGGGAGCCATAGCAGAGCAAAATGAAAATTTTCCACGCATTTTTTTGTATATGAGATATATGAATGACAAGAGCTATAGAAAAACTGTACATACCAGACTTGTAGAAAATTTTATTTGCTACAAAAAAGGTCCGAGGTCAAAATCGCTATCATTAATATTAGGTTTTTTAAGTACAGCTGCATGGAATTTTTATAGCTTTTTTATTACATATCATCTCTGGTAACAGTTAGTAACGTCTGCTGCTTTTACTATATAGGACTACACTTCACATGTTCAATTCTCTTCTCCTGCTGGTAGTCACCGCATGAGCATTTCACAATAACCACCACAATTGATGACCCCGACGTGATCAATGGTTTTCCCACAATTTATATATATATGATTTCATGATTCGCTTACTATTTCGGGTATGCACAGTCTGGTTTCTTAAAAGAAATTACGTCAACACTTTTCGACTACAGTGTACTTTGTGTATTGGTTTTTGTGCACAACCGCGCAAGAAATGTAATTAAAAACAAACCGTTCACGTTTGTGTCTAAATTAGTTCTGCATATTTATTTTATAAAAATTAAATTTCTTAGTCTAAGTTTTCATTAACAAGCATTATTTCAATTTTCGTAACATGACCACCGTAGGAAAGATAATTGCAAAAATATGAAATTTGGTAAGTATTGTGTTACTTGCCATGTATTTAAAAATGCTTTGTTGCATTTATGTAGACCAGTCAATGTGTAAGTTGGGGTTTGTTGGTGACGTCTACGTCGGCAGTGATTTGGCACTCTCCTGGGAGAACATGTTGGTTATTTTAACATTGTAATTCTTGCTCATTAATTTTTTTAATACAATTATTGATACAATTGTGATGAAAATTAAAGTTAATGTGTAGCCGTATACATAATGCCTTTTTCACATAGCTTATTTCATCTATTAATGCCATATTTCTTAAGTTACTTATTACAATGCCTGCAAATATTGATTTTACATTGGTTTATTATTTTAATTTTCGGTTATTTGTATGTGATTAAAGCTAGCGATACTTTGTTTTAATATAATTTCTTTATTATAGCAAGTTTGATAGTCTACATTGATAGAGCAATTATTGAAATTTATTTAATAGTTCCCAGTTAGTTTTTGTGTTTTGTTGTTACAATCATTAAAAAACTAGATATTTTATGAATATAATTCTTGGCTTTATCTCTATAATTTCTGATGTTTATTTATACTATTTAATTTCGAATTTATTACATAACGATCGTTTTCTATAATAGACTTGAGTTTAGAGAAAGTTTTATTAAAGTGTTTATTAATTCTCATTTGTCTATTAAGATATTTAATTGAATTATCGTTATTTGTATCTATTGAATTCAGATGTGCTTCTATTTATTGCCTATCGTTATCATCCATTGTGCCGAATAACCTTTTTTGAGCTGTTCCAAAAATATTAATTAGGTCCTTTTATATTGTTAAGTTGTATTTCCAAAATTTGTGTTTTTTCCTGTAGGTCAGCATGTTTTTGTATATTGTGTCGGTTATACCTAATATTTTCTCTATATTTATTACGAGTATATGTAGTATAGTGTCGTAGGTTTCTGTAAGTTGGACATCTTTGATCCATGTATCCAAGATTAGTTTCAATTTTTTCAATTGCGAGATGAGGTTGGATTGGTGTCAATGCCAGTAGTATCATCAAAGAGCTTAGGATCCATTTCACCTGAACATTTATTTTTTCTTTTAATATTGGAATAGTGTATGTTTTAAAAATTTAGATTGCGATACCTTGGTTTGTATTTATGCATAAGAGCCTTATAGTTCTTTACGTACTCTTCCTGTTCGGTTTTTCAATTGTACGTTTTTTATTGTACTCTAGAGTTTTGTATATTTTGGCTTTATCTGTTCTATCTTCAGTTACATCTATAGGTTTTACTTTTATCGTGGAGTTTACTGAGTTGTTATGCCATTCTATACGTTTAAAAACTCTTTCTTGAGTTGATAGTCGTGATTTCATGGCCTCCAGTGTTCTAAATTTTTCGGAAAAAGTACAGAGTATTCTATTAAAATGGCACATCAAGTACTAATTGAGCCCGATATGGCTGCACTCCTATCTTCCTAGTACTATCCTTTCTACATCAGCGTTTCCTGTGTGGTTATTTGGTTTTGTAAAACTAACGTCAATGGAGTCTTTTCTTAAGAGTTATTTTATGTTTAAGAGTTAATTTCGTGGTCTGTTATAATTTTGATTGGCTTGCCCCTGAGAGAGATATAAAGTCTAGTTTTTTGTACGGTAGTGAGGTACTTTCCATCTTCTAAGACTAGTGCCATTGCATATTTTGAAAATTTATCAATGAAAGTGTTAAAGCTATTTTTTTTTTGTTGGTGTAAACGTTCATATGTATTATTTGGTTAATTTCCAAATTTCCTTAATAGTTTTTGGTCGTATTTCGCCTTATTACATATTCCGTAGTTATTTATGTATTTTTGTATTAACTTCTTTAGATCCTTGTAGCAAATTAAAGTTTTTAGTCCTTCATAATTTCCGTTAATTCCTCCATGTCCAGTTTCGTTTTTATGATGTTTCGCTGTGTACTTATAAGCTTCATCTTCATTCTGCATGTGTTTTGCATGGTGCGTACATTTATAAAATTTTATTGTTCAGTTAAACAAGTCAATTTATTTGCTAAACTTTATTGCATTCCTACTTGCCGTTTCCTAAAAGTCGCCTGAATATGTCGGACATATAATCCGTATTTATCTTCTTCGCTAATAAAAATTTTATGTTTTTCATTTATATGTTAAATTGTGAGTCCTGATTTTTTGAGTGAGTAAGCAATATCTGTGTTGGGAATCTGTTAATGGCAGTTTCCAAGATACCAAAATGATTGTGCAATTCCTCTTCTTGAGAGTGGATTGTTGCACTGGTGCTCATATACATACATAGGTTGCTATATATATTTCTGGACTAGGCAACACTAAGTGTTGCCAGGTGCAATCTGACATTTCCATTGAAAAGTTTGACATTTTTTAGCATAACATCACTCAGAACGTTTTGTCATTTAATCGTGAATTGTTTTATTTACAGGGAATTAAAAAATTCATCTCGGCCAAAAAACGGAATTAACTCGTGAACATTTTCGTGCGATCATTTTTCACAACTTTCGACGTGGATTATCACGACAAGAGTGCATCGATGAACTAAAATTTTATATGGCTAAGAAGCACCATCCTATAGCACTTTAAAAAGCTTTACAACGAATTCAATCGTGGCCGACGCTCGCTCAAAGACGAATTCCGTGAAGGTCGTCCAAAAACAGCCGTTGTACCAGAAAACATCGATGCCGTACGTGAACTGATAATGCTAGACCGTCATGTAACATACCTTCAGATAGAAGCATGCCTATGCATTTTTCCCACCAGCATACATTCGATATTGCATGAACACCTGGCCGTAAAAAAGGTTTGTTTTCGTTGGATGCCGCACAATTGGACAATCGCTCAAAAAAAGGCTCGTGTGGATTGGTGTAAAGAAATGCTGAATAAATACGATCGCGGTGCTTCAAAAGACGTTTATAAGATCGTCACAGGTGACGAATCATGGATCTATGCGTAAGAGCATAGCAACAGCAATCGACCGTGTGGGTCTTCCAAGACGAGCCAAATCCAACGAAAAAAAAAACCATTTTCGTTGATAAATATGCATATTTTCATTATTAGGCCCGAGATATATATAGCAGCCCTCGTATTATTTTTACCTACCTCTGCATTTATTCTGCTCATAAAATCAGCGGCAGTGTTGTTCTTTCCTTTGACATAAAATATGTTAATGTCATATTCTCCTAATTTGAGGAGCCACCTCTGTAATCTAGGACTTATGTCTTTCCCTTTATTTTTGAAAGCGGTTGATGGTCTGTCATACTATGTCTAGCAACTCTTTTTCTGTCGCTGAGTATTTTCTTTCATGGTCGTTTAGTGATCTATTTGCATAGCTTATGAGATGTCCTTCTTGTGTTTCTCCTAAGTTAATGATTATGGCGTGCAAATTCATATCAATAAAACTTGTTACCTTCCAAACAAAATACTTAACTGTTTTCGTTGAATTTCTTTGGTAGTGATGTTATTCGTTCGTGTGTTATAACATTCTTTTCGGACAGTGTATCAGAGAAAATTGATTTATTTAACTTTCTACATTTATGTTCAGAGAAAATGTTTTTTTTCAATCAATAAGGGGGTAGATCCGGTATCTACTAGAAATTTTATTTTGTTGTAACCAATGGTCGGTTCGATTATCGGTAAATCTGATTGTGACGCTGTAATGGAAAATTTGATTCATGGTTATGATCAACTTCCTCAGGTTGTACTTGATTGTTACTATAGCGTCCCGGCTGGCGTTGCCGGTTTTGTCCAAAGTTTCTGTTTTGCCTAACGCTATTATTGAAGTTCAACCATTGCCTACCGTTCTGTCTTGTTACGCCTGATTCAAAGCGATTAGCAAAATTTCTGCTTCTCGATATATTGGTTAGCTTCCATTGATAAAATAGACGCCGAATGTGTTGCCCGCACTATTTTTGCAGGACGTTACAAATTACGACCGACCAGGGAACACAGTTTAAAAGTAAACTCCTTAACGCTCTCGCTCGTCTCCTGGGCAGTAAACATATACATCTCCAGTCGAATGGAATGGTGGAACGTCTTCATCGTCACTTGAAGGAT
This sequence comes from Bactrocera zonata, assembly GCA_037783105.1. Taxonomy (NCBI): domain Eukaryota; kingdom Metazoa; phylum Arthropoda; class Insecta; order Diptera; family Tephritidae; genus Bactrocera; species Bactrocera zonata. The sequence goes on along the minus strand of JBAWJQ010000868.1, from coordinate 141,680 downwards.
GTTATTCTTTGTCACGAAAACAGGGCCCTATTCCACAAAACAACTTATCAACTTTTCATTTTGTACTTTGCACATTTTTCATCAATTTGCAAAGTTTTCTGTTCCACAGAACCATGAAATTTGATAAGTGATAAGTTGAAATTGATAAGTGTAATTTGCAAAGTCTTTGCAATTTTTATGTTCTCTTTGTAATTTCTGTTCCACGTACGTTCTCTTGTGCAAAGTGCAAAGCTTATATTGAAAAGTGTAATTCGCAAAGACTTTGCATATAATTATGCTGTTCCGTTCCACAAAAACTGTAAACTCTATTTGCAAAGCAAATTTTGATAAGTTTGTCAAAAATTTGCAAGGTAAATGATCGCTTTGCAAATTCATATTATCATAACTAGTCAAGTTTTCAAAATGTTAAGACGTGAGTTTTTGTTCGACAATAGTGAAGACGCGGTTAAAGCTAGAAATTATAGAGATCGAATTAATTTTTCGGGACTACAAAATTTCAATTTTAAAGAGTGCTTCCGTTTAAATCCAATCCAGGTTGATTTTCTTTTAAATAATGTTGGACCAAAATTAGAGCAAAATACACAGCGCAGTCATGCTTTGTCGGCTGAAAATCAATTGCTACTATGCCTGCATTGGCTCGGAAATGGTTGCCAGTACCATGGAGTTGCAGCTTTGCATGGTGTTGCAAAATCCACAGTTTGCAGAACCACCCATAGAGTTGTCGACATTATAATAGACGTTTTATTTCAAAAAACAGTGCGATGGCCCGATGATGTCAGTGGTATTGCTGAAAAGTTTTTTCTGATGGGTGGATCCCCTTCTGTGTGTGATTGCGTTGATGGCACAATCATTAAAATTGATGCGCCTCCATTACACGAAGAAGAATATGTAGACCGGCATGGAAACCACTCATTGAATGTGATGAAGATATGTGGGCCAGACTACACATTTTACAGAGTAAATGCAAGTTGGCCGGGCAGCGTTCATGACTCAAGGGTGCTACGGAATTCGGCTGTAAGTCGAAGATTTGACAATGGATGGAGACCATTTCCGGATGCTGTTGTTTTGGGTGATAGTGGTTATGGACTGAAAAACTGGTTGATATCACCATTACGCCGAAATCCCAATAATCCTGCTGAAGAAGTTTTCAATCGTTGCCACAAAAAAACACGCCGCATAATTGAAAATAGTTTTGGCATTGTTAAAGAAAGATTCCCGTGTCTAAATTATTTGTGACTGAGGCCTGAGTTTGCAGGACAGACAGTCATAGTTTGTGCCATCTTACACAATATTGCCTGTAGCATCGGAAGGAGTAGTGAAAATATGCAACCCACTGAAGACACTGACAATGAAAGCGAGGAATTGGATGAAAATGCTGAAGAAGAAAATGATGCCCTTAATAATATAGATCAAGAGAGTGGAATGGAAAGGGTTACTTCCCTGCTACAATACGTTACCTAATGCCAACTATTATAGTATTGTTTTAAAATAAAAGTGGTGTTTTGGCCATGACCTTTTTCCACTGCAAAAGCGTTGTATCTTTTTGGGACATTTTTAGGGTTTGAGATTAAGGTCTCAGAGAATAAATAATAAAGGAAGTATTTTTGTATTTATTTACATAATTTTATTAATTTCAGAGCTCTTTTGTTTTTATCACAAATTATTTCAAAATAAAATGTTTAGAAATCAAATACACACAAATGAAAAATTGGCCTTTGGTAATCAAACCTCCTCAAATAACAGACGCGATACATTTTCTGTTTCTGCCGTTGCAATTCCCAGTGTGATAGCAGAGGGTGGAAGTAGGAGCTCCCTCTCCAGTTTTAGGCATTGAAGTTTCCGGTAGTAAACCTCAACCTCAAGGAGCTCCATCCGGCATTTTTTCTCTCTATCCAAAGTTTCACTTGGAAACTTGGTAGAGCGCTTTCTCTTTCTTGGGTTTAGAGGTGGATTGGCAATTGTTTCTTCTGAAATAGATATTCTGGAATCATTCTCAGCTGACGGTAGATTTTCTGAGTTGCCATAACTTTCTGGCAAATTCAAACCATCTACCACAGCTGAGTCTGATTCCAGAATATCGAGAATGGCCAAGTCAACTTCATCCATTACCTTGTCCTTCTCACCTCCGGATCCAGTATTTCGGGCGTTATCCCTTTTACTCTGCAAATTAACAAAATTAAATTCACAAAAATACAAAAAGCTTCTCGTTAAAAACCGGAAGTTCGATTTTGACTTTAAAGCCATGGTTTCTTGGGCAAATTTTCTTAGAATTCATCGTAGCTTCCGATTTTGATAACCGCTTCGTCGAAAAAAAATTGACCCACTCTAGTACACATAGCAATTAGTAATATTTTGGTTAAACCGGTTGTTATCAGCACGAGTTGTTGATTGAGTGCACTGTTAACTCACAACAACAATGTCTATGATGACGTTTTGTTTTGTTGTTGTCAACAACATGCTTGTTAGTTATTAGCAATGTACAATATAAGAATTCCAACAACAACAAATGATGCAAATATAATTATTTGCTATGTGTAGGCAATAAATTGTTGTACTAACCATTGTCCGGCTCTTCCAGAGCCCAAAAAAATGATTTTTTTTCTTTTATTACATTTAAAACAGCAATTTTTTTTTCAATTTGTATTTTGCGGCTCATTTTAACAACTCATATAAAGCAATGCAAAGTGAAAAGTGATGAGACAGAAATGCAAAGTTGATAAAACGCTTTGTGGAACACTTTGCGCACTCACTTTGGAAGAGAGTGCAAAGACTTTGCCAATAAAGCGCAAAGACTTTGCACTGAGCGGAAAGAGCGTAAGGTCTTTGCCAAAATATGCTCAGTGCAAAGTGAGATTCGCAAAGAATATTGTGGAACAGAAACGCTTTTCACTTTGCAGTACAATATCAATTGATAAGTGCAAAGTGAAAAGTTGATGAGTTGTTTTGTGGAATAGGGCCCCGCTCATGAGTTGAAATACTACCCATCGTTCTTGTTGAAATTCGCGCCGCTTGGAAAGAAGATCTTAGTGCAAACTTGTTTATGAAGAGCCAATTCGTTTACCAGGCTGCTTCGCCACGATCTGATTTGCCGCCATCCAATATGGCAAAACGGTTGAAACACTACTTCTCAGACCTTACACCCCAACCTATCGTCCATCATGGTCAGAGGAAAACATTAATTTTTAAAGAACTAGCCACATGTTCACACGTTTTCGTTCATCGCGATGCTCCACAAAGCACGAAAATCATTTCATCGTAAACATCAGAGGCGAAAACACTACAGTTTCGATGGACCGACTAAGGCCAGTTTACCTACTTCCCGGCAATATGCTCAACGACAGTGAGCAGAACAACAACGATGAAAACAATACAACGTTTATTAAATCATCTTCACATCATCTGAACCTGGGACATCTCGATTTTAGTCGTTGTCATACCGCCAATGTGAATCCGATTTCAGCTTATCTACAATGACACCTATAAGACGCGCTAGATTCCGCTGAATTTTTAATCATCTTGCTAAATTTATAAATAATTTTGATAACGCTCTCTAAGAAGGGGAGCCGAAATACATTATATTTGAACTTACAATATAATAGGACAACACCACGTCAGCAAGTCAGCGGCGCCCTTTGAAACGAATACGACACAAAACAGCACAGTGAATACATAGTTAAGGCTCGAGGACGCCTGTTGCTATTACTATATAGCACTTCGATTGCATTTATTTTAGAATACAGGTTGAAAAAAATTGAGTTTTTTGTCATGACAGTTACGCAAGCCATATAAAATAAGTAAAGAAGGGCTAAGATCCAGTGAAACTGAATATTTTATACTATCGCAACTTGCAAGAATCAAGGGCAGGGAAATACTTTAAGGTGTAAAACGTTTCATCAAGATATCTCACTTTTTAGTCAAGCTACAGCTTGCACGGTCGGACGGAGAAGCAGACAGTCACTCGGATTTCAACTTTTCTCGTCATCGTGATCATTTATAAATATATATTATATGTACTATAGATAATTCATCATCATTTATAAATATATATTATATGTACTATAGATAATTTATCTATTTCGCTTAGTTTTAGGTGATACGTACAACCGTTAGGTGAACAAAGCTATTATACTCTGTAGTAATAGGTTCCAAGAGTATAAAAGAGTTTCTTGGTTTAAATTTTGAAATTTGTCTTAGGTTTTTCACTAAAGGTTCACATCAACGTTCAGTTAGAAGTATATATTTTTGCTCTGGATTAGGAGGCAATCTTGAGTTTAAGCCATTTAAAAAACTGATCTAACATTAGCTCTGGCTTGCAATTTTTGTGTTTTACCACATTTGTTGTATGAAAAAGTTAGCATTTATGAATGTAAATATGTGCACATATTTTTTATGATTTAAAATTGCTATAGTGTAAGTTGAAAACGATATAAAGCAGGAAAAGTGCAAATGTAAACGGAAAATGTGAAAATATTGCCTAAACGGTGTAAAGTCAGCTGAAAAGTCGGAAATCACTATATAATATAACTTAATAAAATACCAAATTTAATTGTTTATTTCGCAACATATTTTAATATGAACTTTTGTCAAAGATATTTCCTGAAAATTTCAAGTTATGAAATGTTCCGTTACTCCCGAACTTAGCCTTTTTGTGCGAGATATAAACAACAACATATGTATATAACAACAAAATGTTTGAAAACATGTTATCAAGTGTACCTGACTAAGGTCCAAATTAATGCCATCAAACGTTCCTTTCTCTGACCCTAATATACCCTATATATAACGATTTCCGTCTTTCCACCTAACTTTTAAACCTTGTTGTTTAGCTCTGAATTATAATGATATATGATAGACCTCATATCTCCAATATAAAGAATTTCAATTGTTTGTTTGACGTTTTCCCTCATCAATTCTCCGGATGAATTTATTTCAAGTATTTCTCGTTTAATGATGATTTTAACCTTCTAATTCCCGAACTAAAGCGGAGCAGTTCAAAAATATTTGAGGACAAGTTGGATTTATTCGTAATGCTAATATAAATTGACAAAAATTTCAAAGACCTTTGTAGAGCACAAAGATACAGGAAGTTACCTACATTTTTAATTATTTTTAATTCTTTATATATTTTCATCATTTTCTTATTCATATTTAACACTTGGTTCTGTATGAAGCGCACACTTTAATGTTTAATCCTAGGAGAACGGCTATAGAATGAATTATATCTTACAGCTTACATTAGCTTACAATAAAACATATAAATATAAACTTACACAATAAACGGGACTATATAATTCAAAAAAGATCGCGCCAAAAGAATGAAAAATGAAAGGACTTAAAAGCAGATATGATTAAAATATATTAATAAATCTAAGCTCTAGTCGAGTTCTCTCTTTCTGCTCTCTGAGACCACTCATCAGCAACTCGTTATAAGAGAACTGTGGGACGGCATTTAAAGCTCCTTACGTACAGCTGCAAACGAAACCATTGGTTTTAGGAAAAGGCAAAAGGCCAGCTGGTAAGATGAGGAGTGCCGTGTTGCAATGAAGAAAAAATAGACAGCCTACATCGCAACGCTACAATCGATAACAGCACGTGCGGGATGGGAAAGATTCAGACAGTTGATGAGGGAAGCCAGAAGCATTTGTAGACAGAAAGGAGAGAGATAGAAATGTGTGAGTACGAAAAGCTTAACAATCTGACCGGCAGGAGTAATGCTCAAAAATTCTGCGAAAAGATGCGGCGACTAACAAATTAAGACCAAAGCATATTAAAATTATGGAGGCAACACTTTTCCAGCCTGCTGAATGGTAGTGAAAGCTTAACTCCCGGAGATGGGGAACCCGATTATGGAGCAGACTTTCAATTGCCCGACTATGAAGAAGTTCGAAAGCAATTACTAATTTGAAGAGCAACAAAGCGGCGAGGGTCGATGGATTACCGGCCGAGCTATTCAAATACGACGAAGAACTCGATTATGGAGCAGACGTTCAATTTCACGACTATAAAGAAGTTCGAAAGCAATTACCAATCTGAACGACGATCTGACGATGGATTGCCGGCCGAGCTATTCAAATATGGCGAAGAATTGATAAACACCATGCAATGCATAATCAAAGAAAAAAATGTTTTTACATTATATTGAGACTCGGGAACTTGATGTCTAACTGGGCAAATAATTTAATATATCATGGACATTTGATGGCATAAAATTTTATTCACGTTGGATCCCAACCACAATTTGTCGATCATTCAAAAAAATTTCTATTGGTAGAGAGAAATATTAGAAAAATTCAATAGCTGTGCTTCGACACACTTATGAAATTGTGAGAGGTTAATCACGTTTAAATATTAAAAGTAACGATTAGTCGATAGCATGGGTGTTTCAAGTTAATCCGAGCAAAACAAAAGCTGTTCGCGTACGAACAACTTCCAAGTAAAGGGGTGCCTGATTTCTAGAATAACTGGAAACGTAGAATAAAAATTTGGAGTGATACACAACTATCAGTTTGCCAGTTGTCTTGCAAGAAATCAGGAAAATCAACCGACGAAGACCATGACAATGCAAACTCTCACACATCGTCTGAAGCTACTGCATTTTTGAATATTAAAAACATCAATTTGATAAGCCATTCACCGTATAGTCCTGACTTGGGTTCGAATGACTTCTTTTTGTCTCCGTACGTCAAAAATAAACTAAGAGGTCAGTGTTTTTCGACACCTGAAGAGGTGGTTGACGCATTCAGAAGGCATGTCTTCGAAAATTGGTTCACCGGCATGTTAAAGCATATGCATCTTAATTGAGAATATTTTGCAGAAAATAAAGCGATTTTCGAAGATTAAATTTGTTTTTAACCATAGCATTTAGTTTAGTTTATTACATCTTAATGTGCATTTTTATTTGTGAAAGTTTTGACCCAATATTTCCTCTTCAAGGTGCCAGTGCGCACAGATATACAAGTAAAAGAAATTCATATACTCCTTACATTTCACTAAGATACCTCACAAATTGACCGATATTTGCGGTATAAAGTCAGACATTCCTGTCCACATATATATATACTTACGTACTGACTTATATATAGTATATATGATATATAATATATAATTAATATTATGATATATTTGTATATAAATACACTGAAGGTTAAAATTAACACGCTTTTATGAATTTTTCTAATAAGAGTGAGAAGATTTCTTTAAGGAGGTATTCAACTCTAGAAATTTGAAAAAATCGAAATTTTTTTTTCATAATTCGATAGTTTTGATATTCAAAAATATCTTCCTAAAGAATTTTTCAAAACTCAAATTATTTTCAAAGTTATAGCCATTTTAGTGACGTGGCAACTAGACCGGTTGAGCGAATATCGTATAACGTAAAACTTTAAACGCGTTTTTCTCGAAACTACTTTTTTCCACACGGTACCGGCATTATCTCAAGTTCTGTACAACCGATTTACTTGGAATTATGTGTGATCCTTCTTTATTTAACCCTTTATCGTTCCTACCAGCATTGTGTAAAAATTTTTGTTTTTAATGTTTTAAAAAAATTCAGGAATTTCAAAAAAGCGTAAAAAATGATTTTTATTTTCAGGCATTGGCCATTTTTCAAATTTTTTTTTCGTGTTCCCTGAGGTAAGAACTATAACAGCATCCTTACTGATTAAGAATTTCTTTTGATTTTTTCTTTTCAGACCACCAGGAGAGTCAGGATCAATGTCACCAGGATGCGCCATTTTTTTTACACCTGTCTCTCAGCCCCCTCTAATTATTTTAATTTTTAATATTATTTTGTGAATTTTTTTTTCTGTATTCTTAAAATATCAATAAAAACACCATAAAAAATGGATACTTAAAATATTTTTTGGGTTTTTGTTTAAACAAAATTCAAAAAACTGCCCAAAATTTGATTTCTAGACTAGAATACCCCCGTAAAAAGAAAAACACTAATTGTTAAGAAAATTGAAATGTTTTCTGTCGCATAACTCGTACAGCTCATCGTTCCATCGACTACGGTATTCGCCATTGCCAATGGGCAAAGGTCTATAAATGTTCCGCTTAACCTTTTTCTCGATAACTAATAGCATTGACTCATCAGATGTTGTCATCGTTCATGCCTCTGCACCATATAGCAGGACGTTAATAACGAGTAACTTATAGAATTTGGTCTTTGTTCGTCGAGAGAAGACTTTACTTCTCAATTGCCGATTCTGTCCAAAATGTCACCTATTGGCAAGAGTTATTCTTCCTTGGACTTCGAGAAACACATTGTTGTAGGTGTTAATACTGGTTCCGAGATAAGCGAAATTATGAGTATCTATGACTTCGTTGTTATGACTGTCGACAGTGGCGTGCTCTCGTGCACAACCAGAGTCACTTACTTATCCAGTCTGGAGAAGGCAGACCTAACGGCACGAACGTTGATACCAATGATATCGATATCATTGGCGTACGTATGTATATTGTTCAAATTAATAACACGACTTTACAAAAAAATTTTCGTTCTTCGTCCTAAAGTTTATTTTATGATTTTCTGATTAATTATGAACAAAAACGATGAGAAAATACCTTTTTTCGTATAAAGTTTGCTTTTGTAAAAGTTATAGTAGTAATACTACATAATAATTATATATAATTATACTATCGCTAAAGTTAATGTCAAATTTTGTGTTGACCCGTGTAATTTTTGTTTACCCGAGTTTTTGTTTTAAAGTAGTAGTCTGGTAACCTAGGTTCAAAAAATCGAAAAACTTTTTTTTTGCTTAATTTGAAAGTAAAATGTCTTGAAAATATACTGTGAAAATTTCAGACAGATATTCGAAATATTTCGGGAGTTATAACGAGTTTCATAGAGCGCCTCGGAGAACTTTAAATGCGTTTCTCTCAAAACATTGTTTCTTTGGTCGGCCCGGGTCCTAACTTTTTTCTATTGAACCAAATGCTTTCAAATTTTAACAGGCTGTTCTACACACTTATAGTTCTCGTCGGAACTACCGAGAATTTTTTTCATCCCTAACTTTTTATTTTACAACCCTTTCTTTGCTAAAATAAAAGGACTATTTTTTCAAAGTCCCTTGAAATTTAACTTAAGAAGTTCCGACTAGAATGACATGTGTATAGATTAAGAATAAACAAGAATATTTGATTTCAGATACCATCAAGAGACAAAGTCACCCGGGCCACCCACGTGCATTTTTTTGAGGTTCCAACATCGAGTGACAATAATAATAGTAATAAAGTATTAAGTTTTTTCAAATACATTTTTTTTTTATATTCTCAATATGTAAATAAAAACACTCTAAATATTCAAGATAATTCATTTTTATTTTCCTATAAAAATCAACCTCCAAAGAAGTCATGAAAATAGGCATAAGTTACCAGACTACTACCATAATTAAAAATTAATTTATGTATTCGCATATTTTGTGTATATGTATATAAAAATTCATTTTTATTTTCCTATAAAAATCACCCTCCAAAGAAGTCATGAAAATAGGCATAAGTTACCAGACTACAACCTTAATTTAAAATAAATCGCATAAATATTTTGTGTTTACTTTTTTAGTTTAATATTGCCCCTCGTAGGCTATATAGAGAATGGCAGATTCTATACCGTAGGTACGCTTCTATATTTTTGCAATAGAAGGAGAGCGCAAAACGGAAATGTTAAGCCTATTATGATCTTTCTCAATATGTCTTAGTTTGTCCATATGTAAATTATGGAGTCATGTGCAGAAGTTCACGCAAGTGAGGAAAGTTCTCTGATCGCCATCTGGGAGTGGCCAGAAACGATTCTTTTACATATGACTCAAGCAGCTCACGACTTCCGGTCATTGACCAAGTATCCTCTGGTTAGCCTAAGAGCATCCGTTTGAAGGCGAGCTAAAGTGAGAAGGCGAAACAAACCTGAGCGCTGAGCTTGGGATCCGCCACGTAAAAAAAAACACTACAATGAAAAAGCGACAACAGCCTCGGATGAGAGACCCCAATTTTGATGACGACCATGGCAAACGAAATAAGGACTACAAAATGAGGGCATGCACCTGGAATGTCCGGTCCCTTAACTCTAGAAGGGTACTGTGAGTAAAATTTACTCACATACGGAATAGATTTGTTCGTAAATCAGCAGGTTGGCCACACTGAAAGTCAAGCCACTAGCAGTGCTTGTCCCACTCTGTCATAAGTCGGATAATCAGATAATAACGCAAAAATTCTGAAGAGAGTAAAATTTACTCATCGGTACCTATAAGCGCCTACAATTTAACCGTAAACTTCTAGGGTTAATTGGGAAGGTGCCGCTGCCCAGCTGGTTGATGTCCACGTATAAATAAAGGCTGACATCACCGCCGTCCAAGAAATGCGATGGACGGGACAAGGACAGAGACGAGTAGGTCCTTGTGACATTTACTACAGTGGTCATTCAAAGGAGCGCAAGTTTGGTGTGGGATTCGCGGCAGGAGAGAGACTTCGTCGCCGAGTATTATCATTCACTGAGGTGAATGAACGTCTAACCACAATCCGCATCAAAACGATGTTCTTCAACATATCGATGATTTGCGCCCACGCCCCGACGGAAGAGAAGGGCGATGCTTGGAGTGCACTTATGAGAGATGCCTCCGCCACGATGTCAAAATCGTGCTTGGCGACTTTAAAGCCAGGGTGGGCAAAGAAGGTATCTTTCGCACTACGGTTGGTAAATTCAGCCTCCTCGAGGAAACATCCCCAAATGGGTTGAGGCTGATCGACTTCGCCGGGGTTATCTGTAGTACCAGATTCCAGCATAAGAAGATTCATCAAGCTACCTGGTTGTGTCCGTATCGAAAAAATACCAACCAGATTGATCATGTTGTGACAGACGGAAGACACGTCTCCAGTGTTTTAGATGTGCGTGCGCTCCGAGGTCCTAACATCGACTCGGACCACTATCTAGTTGCAGCCGAAATTCGCACCCGCCTCTGTGCAGCAAAAAACGCACGCCAACAAACACCATGAAGCTTCTACGTTCAGAAGCCGCAATCACAACAGACAGCCGAACGATTTTCTAGTCGGCTTGCACTCCTTCTCTCTGAGAGCACTCGTCCACAACTCGGTATAAAGGAACTATGGGACGGCATTTCAAGTTCCTTACGTACAGCTGCAACCGAAACCATTGGTTTTTGGAAAGTGCATAAGAACAGCTGGCACGACGAGGAGTGCCGTGTTGCAGCGGAGAGAAAACAGGCTGCCTACCTCGCAACGTTACGATCGACCACAACACGTGCGGGATGGGATAGATACCGAGAGTTGAAGAGGAAAGCGAGACGCATTTGTAGACAGAAAAAAAAGAGGCCGAAATGCGTAAGTACGAAGAGCTTGATAAGCTGGCCGACAGGGGTAATGCTCGGAAATTCTACGAAAAGATGCGATGGCTTACAGAAGGTTTCAAGACCGGAGCATACTCTTGTAGAGCCCCCAAAGGTGATCTAGTCACCGATGCCCTGAACATACTTAAATTATGGAGGGAACACTTCTACAGCCTGCTGAATAGCAGTGAACGCACAACGCCAGGAGAAGACGAACCCTATTCCCCAATCGTTGACGATGAAGCAGACGTTCCATTGCCCGACCATGAAGAAGTTCGAAGAGCAATTGCCCACCTAAAGAACAACAAAGGGGCAGGGGACAACGGATTGCCGGCCGAGCTATTCAAACACGGCGGCGAAGAACTGATAAGGAGCATGCATCAGCTTCTTTGTAAAATATGGTCGGACGAAAGCATGCCGAACGATCCACAATCTGCGCCAACTACCGTGGGACTAGCCTCCCCAACATCGCATATAAGGTTCTATCGAGCGTATTGTGTGAAAGATTAAAGCCCATCGTCAACAAATTGCTTGGACCTTATCAGTGTGGCCTTAGACCTGGCAAATCAACAACCGACCAGATATTCATCATGCGCTAAATCTTGGAAAAGATCCTCGAAAGGAGAATCGACATACACCACCGCTTCATTGATTTCAAAGCTGATTTTGACAGCAAGAAAAGGAGCTGCCTTTATGCCGCGATGTCTGAATTTTGTTACTCGTATCCCCGCAAAACTAATACGGCTGTATAAGCTGATATTGAGCAACACCAAAAGCTCTGTCAGAATCGGGGAGGACCTCTCCGAGCCGTTTGATACCAAACGTATTTTCAGACAAGGCGATTCCCTATCGTGCGACTTCTTCAACCTGCTTCTGGAGAAAATAGTTCAAGCTGCAGAACTAAATAGAGAAGGTACCAACTTCGATAAGAGCGTACAACTGCTGGCGTATGCCGATGATATTGATATCATTGGCCTCATTACTCGCGCCGTTAGTTCTGCTTTCTCCAGACTGGACAAGGAAGCAAAACAAATGGGTCTGGCAGTGAACGAGGGCAAGACGAAATATTTCCTGTCATCAAACAAACAGTCGACGCACTCGCGGCTTGGCACTCACGTCAGAGGAAGAAGAAGACCTCCACTGCGTTTGAAGGATCAAGTAGAGAAGGACCTGGCTTCGCTTGGAATATCCATTTGGCGCCACGTAGCGAAAAGAAGAAACGACTGGCGCGCGGTTGTTAACTCGGCTATAATCGCGTAAGCGGTGTATACGCCAATTAAGAAGAAGAAGAATATGTATAAATTAAGTAAGTATGCGTATATGTATGTATGTTTGTTCTCGTTGTCTCGTTTTTGTTTCTTATGTTATATTTTTTACTTGTCCTTTGCTACTAGTTATCTCTATTTTGTCTGCGAATGCGTTTCGGCTCCTTATTCAACTCTCGGATCGATCCCATCTCGCACATTTTGTTCGATTGTAACGTTCCGAGGTAAACAATCTGTTTTCACTCCAATGCGACACGGCACTTCTTACCGTACCAGAATTTCTCTTGCCTTTTCCGAAAACCAATAATTTCGTTTCCAGCTGTACTGAAAAAGCTTAAAATGCCGTCACACAGTTCCCTTATACCAAGTTGTTAATAAACGCTCTCAGAGAGCAGGTAAGCAAGTCAAGTAGAGAATCATTCGACTGTTTGTTATGATTGCAACTTCTCGACGTGTTTGTTGACTTGCGGTTTTTGCCGCAGAGGCGGTGCGTATCTTGGCTGCAACTAGATAGTAGTCCGATTCAAACGTTAAAAACACCGAAGACATGCCTTCCATCTATCACACCATGATCAATCTGGTTGGTGGCTTTTCGGTCCGGAGAAAGCCAGGTAGCTTGATGAATTTATTATGCTGGAATGTAGTACTACAGTAACCATATTTCGGGCTCCGGCGAAGTCGATTAGCCTCAACCTTCTTAGGGATGTTTCATAATGGACGCTGAATTTAGCGACCGTTGTATCAACGATTTATTTAGTTTAATTATTATTATTAATTTTATTTTTCTTCCCCGGCGTTAAAGGCGCCACGAGCGATTATTAACATGGTGGCGGGGTAGCTCTCATAAGCGCGCTCCAAGTGCTCTTAGAAGGCATCTTTGGTCACATCGTCTTTCTCTTCCATTGGAACGTGGGTGAAAATAAGCGATATGTTGAAGAACCTGCTTTGATGCTGATTTCAGCTAGACGTGCAGCCCTCGGGGTAAGTGCCAAAACTCGGCGTCAGAATCTTTCTCCCACACCGATTATGCTCTCCTTTATTTGGCCACCAGTAAATGCATCAAATACCTACTCACCTCAGTCTTTGTCCCGTCCTCCGCATTTCTTGGACGGCGGTGATGTCAGTTACCAGTTAATGGACCGGGCATTCCAGGTGCATGCCTTCAAATCGTAAGCTTTATCACGTTTGCAGGGGTCGTCATCAAAATGGGGGTTTCTCATCCGATGATATTGTTTTCTCCTTTTCATTTGGTGATTTTTTACATGGCAGGTCCCAGTCCCAGCGCACAATCCTGAGAAAGGAAGGTTTTTGGATACTTCGAGGATAATTGGTCTAAGACCGAAAATCGTGAGATTGTTAGAGAATCATTTTTGGCCACTCCCTCTTGGAAGGCACTCAGAGAACTTTTCTTACTTGCACTTCTACAAATGGCGCCATCCAAGTCAATGGCTTTAAATAAACAACTTCTTGGATGCTATTCAATTCACAAATTCTTAAAATAATCGAATCGTTCTTTCCACGGAATAATTTTGTTGTTGCTTGTGATATGTAGCGCGTGTGTTTGAGCCAGATATTGTAAAGTTCAATTTCTTCCAATTGTGGCCTTAAAAAGTTGGTCATCAGAGAAATTTTTATTTCTTCTTTATTGGCGTAGACACCGGTTACGCGATTATAGCCGAGTTAACAACAGCGTGCCAGTCGTTTCTTCTTTTCGCTGCGTGGCGCCAATTGGGTATTCCGAGCGAAGCCAGGTCAGTTTCCACCTGGACTTTCCTCTGAGAGCTGGAGTGTTTTCGTCCATGTGGACGACATGATCTAGTCAGCGAAGCCGCTGTCTTTTAATTCGCTGAACTATGTCAATGTCGTCATATATCTCATACAGCTCATCGTTCCGTCGAATGCGATATTCACCGTGGCCAATGCGCAAAGGACCATAAATCTTTCGCAGAACTTTTCTCTCGAAAACTCGCAACGTCGACTGGTGGTGTTTACACTGGTTCCTAAATAAACGAAATTATTTACGACCTCAAAGATATAATTGTCAACAGTGACGTGAGAGTCAAGGCGCGAGTGCGACGACTGTTTGTTTGATGACAGGAGATATTTCGTCTTGCACTCGTTCACTGACAGACCCATTTGCTTCGCTTTCTTGTCCAGTCTGGAGAAAACAGAACTAACGGCGCGGGTGTTGAGGCCGATGATATCAATTTCATCGGCATACGCCAGCAGCGGTACACTCTTATAAAAAATTGTAACTGCTCGATAAAGTTCTGCAGCTTGAATTATTTTCTCCAGCAGCAGATTGAAGAAGTTGCACGATAGGGAGTCGCCTTGTCTCAAAACCTCGTTTGGTATCAAACGGCTAAGGACGGTAGACAGTAGTTTTTTAGGAAATTAAATTCAAACATAACGGCATTAAACAGCCCCTTTTCGTGCTGTCAACAGCAGCTTCGAAATCGGCAAAAAAGTGGTGCAATCGTTGGGCATGCTGTGGTCTGACCATATTTTAGAAAGAAGCTGGTGCATGCTCCTTATCAGTTCTTCGCCGCCGTGTTTGGATAGCTAGGCCAGCAATTCATCGGCCCCCGCTGATTTGTTGTTCTTCAGACGGGTAACTGCTTTTCGAACTTCTTCATGGTCGGGTCCAATCGTCATCGATTGTGGACTCGGTTTCGCCTTCTCCTAGCGTTGTACGTTTTACTGCCATTCAGCAAGCTGGAGAAGTGTTCCCTCCATAATTGAAGTATGCTCTGGGCATCGGTCACTAGATCACCTTTGGGGGTTGTACAAGAGTATGCTCTGGTTCTAAAAACTTCTGTTAGCCGCCACATTTTTTCGTACAATTTTCGAGCATTACCCCTATCGGCCAGCTTATCAAGTTCTTCGTACTAACGCATTTCCGCCTCTTTTTTTTCTGTCTGCAAATGCGTCTCGCTTTCCTCTTCAACTCTCGGTATCTATCCCATCCCGCACGTGTTGTGGTCGATCGTAACGTTGCGAGGTAGGCAGCCTGTTTTCTCTCCGCTGCAACAGGGCATTCCTCGTCGTACCAGCTGTTCTTTTGAATTTTTCGAAAACCAATGGTTTCGGTTGAAGCAGTATGTAAGGAGCTTGAAATGCCGTCCCACAGTTCCCTTATACCGAGTTGTTGACGAGTGCTCTCAGAGAGCAGGAGTGCAAGTCGAGTAGAAAATCGTTCGGCTGTCTGTTGTGATTGCAGCTTATTGACGTCGAACCTTTCTTGTGTTTGTTGGCGTGCATTTTTTGCTGCATAGAGGCGGTTGCGAATCTTGGCTACAACAAGGTAGCGGTCCGAGTCGATGTTATGACGGCGCAAGCACAACTTAAACACTGGAGACGTGTCTTCCGTTTATCACAACATCATCGATCTGGTTGGTGGTTTTTCTATCCGGAGACAGCCAGGTGGCTTTATGAATTTTCTTATGCTGGAATCTAGTACTACAGATAACCATATTTCGGGCCTCGTCGAAGTCGATCAGCTACAACCCGTTTGGGGATGTTTCATAGTGCGAAGATATTTTCTTTGCCCACCTTGGCGTTAAATTCGCATCACTGGATTCGACAGAGTGCGTTTCTATCTAACAAACGAGCGGCTGGACAGTTATCTCCCAGTATCTGGAGAGTCAGGACAAACATTTTTACGCGACTTTTTTCTGTGAGTGGTGCAAGCCGAAAATGCAGCGTTCGTTAGAGCAGATGATCAATCACCTAGATGTTGTTGACAAAGACACAGTTTAGACAAAGAGGAATCTTTCGAGTGGTATACGCCGGCATCTCCTCGCTTAAAAACGGGAAAGTAAGAAAATCTAAAGTGAAAATGATGCTCATTGTCTTTTCTGACATCAAAGATATCGTCCACCAAGAATTTGTTCCTTCTGGACAAACAAATAACTCCAAGTTTTACGTGGAAGTCCTTAAGAGACTAAAACGAAGGGTCAATCGGGTCCGACAAGACATCGCTGCCGGTTGTACGTTGCACCGTGACAACGACCCGACTCTCTCCAAGGCCGGCATAGCAAAGCTTCCGCAGCCCCTTACATCCCAGATGTAGCCCTTCGGACTTTTTTGTTTCCTTCCCTAAACAGGTCGATGAAATGCTGGCATTTTGAAATGACAGAGGCGATCCAAGCAGCATGTACCTCGGCTCTTAAAGCCGGAGAATCACGTTGACAGTGCTGCATTGACTCAGAAGGGGCCTATTTTGAAAGTTTTTAAAGAGTTGTAACGATTGGTTTAATAAATTTCCTCAGTCCTATTACTTTCCGGACAAACCCTATACAGCTGCGTGTGTATGCTTATGATATTGATATTAGCCTCAGGATCCCCGCCGTTAGTTCCGCTTTCTGCAAACTTGAAAAGGGAGCGAAGCCAGTGGGTCTGGTAATGAACGAG
Organism: Bactrocera zonata; assembly: GCA_037783105.1. Lineage (NCBI taxonomy): Eukaryota > Metazoa > Arthropoda > Insecta > Diptera > Tephritidae > Bactrocera > Bactrocera zonata. The sequence continues at coordinate 124,663 of JBAWJQ010000868.1, read as the reverse complement.
ACAAAATATCTTCAGTACTCAAACAAACAATCGCCGTACTCCCGACTTAGCTTAATTTCATCTATCTTGGACCCAGTTTTAACACCTACAACATGGTTAGCCTCGAAATCCAACGAAAAATAACTCGTACCAACAGGAGCTACTACGGACGGTGTACGCAATTGAGGAGTAAAGTCTTCTCTTGACGTAATGCTATATGGTGAAGAGGCATAGACGAGGACAACCGACGTTACGAGGTTTCGAGAGAAAGGTTCTACGAAAGCTTTATGGTCCTTTGCGCTTTCGCAACTCAGTAGTGTTTGTCGAAGTTTACAAAATTTTTTAACGTATTTGTGTTAAATTTTGGTCAAAGTCTCAACAAATATCATAGAACAATCACCGTATTCACCTGATTTATATAGCATCATGTGACTTCTGGCTATTCGTTTAACTCAAAGTACCGGTACGGGAAATTATTTTGAGATAATTAAAGACATAAAAACAAATTTTTACAGATCGCGCCGTTTTTGGGCACCGTATTTAAGGATAGTTGTGCCAACCAAAGAAAAACAATTTACCTGTCTTTCATTTAAGCGGGAGATTTAAGTGAATAATTTCCGATACTTTCTTGACTGGGTGTATACCTACATTTAGAAAATTAGTTTTATGTATACAAATATTTATGTAAGAAATACATTTTTTTTTCGTTGCCAAAATACAATTTCTGTTCGAATTGCTCAATATAATTTATGCATTTTATATTAAGTCAATTATAAGCGTATACAAAAAAACTCAGTTACGATTTCACACAATTTAGGTAAATTGCATTTCCGAATTTCTCTAATTTCGAGACAAACGTAAATAACTGAGGCAGCACTTTCTACTTCTAATTAATATATATATGGAAATCTCAAATACCACTTAGCGAGAGTATAAATTGTTCAGTTCTACCCGAACATAGCTTTTCCATACTTATTTACAGACAGATAGCATTTCATCGAAATCGCTGTAAACAGTTGACGTTGGTGTGGCACAAGTGAAATTCTTAATCTCAGGAACTACTCAATTAATTTCAGCCAAATTTAGTGCTGAAGAAGAGTTTGGTAGAATGTTGTGGTTGCTCACATGATACGTAAAATTTTTTTTGTAATTTTTATACCAGTGTACACTTGAACAGTATATTTCGTTTACCTAGCTGCACTTCCGTTACGTGTGCACTTATGCAAAATGTGCAGGTAAGCAAACATAAAAAATAGATTTGCGCTGTACATATTTGATTTACATAAAGTTAATACATTTCGTTGAAGTTCGCTTATAAACTATAATTTGTAATTCTTAACTTTTTTTGCTCTTTCAAATTCGGTAAACATTTGCCAATTTCGAAAATTATCAAACTAAACCGTTATTGAAGGTCTCCTTGACGCCTATATTGGGTCATCATTATCAATTTTGCATACTACATTGTCAGTACTGATTTCAGCGGAAGCTACATCGCGTATCTCAGTAAAATTTCATCACCTGTAAAAAAAATCTGTACATTGAAGTTCGTGACCAAATTGGATACATCCTTGTGGTTTCGGTATTTCCCAGCTTAACTTCGCAGGTCACTTTACTAAAGTTCGAATTACAAAAAAATATTAGGAAAAAATTATATTTACTGAACCCTTTTTAAAACAGTTTCAAATTGTTTCAGGTTTAACCTTTTGAATAATGAAAAATTCCCAATATAGAGAAATCCATGGTGGCGCACGAATCGTTCTACAAAAACAAACCTTTTAATCAATGTATTAAAGTTATTTTTTTCCTTATCAATTTAATGGACTGCTTCAATTCACTTAGATATCTGGGTTTTTTTTACACCCCTTTCTTGACATAACTCTGTAAAAAAGTCTGATGAAGTCAGGTCAGGTGACCTTGGGGGCCAGCGGAAAGTGGAGTTCCTTGATATTAATTTGTTTTAAAATTATCGTGTGGTCTGGCCATATGTGCAGTTGCTTCATCTTGCTGATGCCAAACGCTATTGCAAGGAATACGTCTTCGTAACATCTTTATCTTAATGGGAACCAACAGTTACTGTTACACCTTCTTCTTAAAAGAAATATGGCCCGATAATACACCTTGACGAAACTGATCAAGAAACATTGAGTCGTCCTGGGTAAAGTTCCGTTTCGTGAATTATCTCAGAATTTGGTTCACTCCATATATGGCAATTTTGCTTGTTTATATTTCCGTTTAGATCAAAATAGCCTCATCAAACTTATACAGACAATTTATAAAGTTATTGTCTTCTTCGGATAATTCATTAATTTTTGGTAAAATTTCAGGCAAATAAGTCCGTAAAACTCTAGGTTTTATCCGGAAACAGGTTCAAGTTATCATGGATTATCCGTTTTAATTACCATCTGCTAACTCTAAGTTACACCGATAAGTTGCGAGTCGACACTCTTAGATTTACCTGAATTGACCATGTAACAGCTGCGATAGTTTCTTGAACGCGAACATACGACGTTACGGCTTTCTTGGGATAGTTCCAGATTTGGCAAACATGTTTACTAACCTCATTTACTCGGAGGAGTGCCACCAAAATCCCTTCTGAATTTCCTTTGGACGGAAATGATGGACTGCATATCACTGCACTATCCAAACCATTTTCTCGGTATTCCAAGCAAAAAAGTAAGTCAATTACTCACAGTAAAAAAATGACAACGGTTTGTTTTGCTCCAAGATTCGTGCGCCACCCTTTATTTAATAAAAGTTCGAGGTGAAGTTCTTTGTTAAATTTCATTTATTTGTTTTGGGATTAAAATTTTTCTACATGAAAGCATATATGGTTTTAGGTTAAAGAAATTAGCGGATAACGAAATTTGTTTGTCTGTGGCAACCATTTCACTATAGGTTCTAGAATAACGTCTGAAGTCATTCAGGCTCTTACCAACAAAAGAAAGTTATTTAACCTGACAGATTTTTTCATCATTCCAAGGGGTCATTAACGCGAAAAATGGTTTGAACTTATATTCAGAGTAATATTCAAATACCTATCATACTTTTGGGAAAAATTCGCGATTACTTAATATAAAATTGAACTCAAAAATCTAACTAAGCTTCTCAGCAATAAATTAAAAGAATTTACAACTTAAAACGATTCCAACTATATCAAGAAACTAGCACAGAACAAAAAACAGGCTAATCCTTTTGGAAAGTTATAAAACATATTAGAAAACAAATTTTCTCAAATCCTCCTATCAGAAAGGCCAACGGTTCCTAGGTAAAAATCAGCGAAAAAAAGAAGAACTAACTTAAACATTACCGGATTCGCGTTCCATGGTACTTACCACAGCTGGAAGCTTCGCCTTGTGAAATTCAACCAAAACAAATAATGAAGTTGTAAATTTCATCCATACTACACCTAAAGGGCTCTTGTCCTCGAATTGATAACTGCTCATGTAGTAAAAAATTTATCAAGTAAAGTACTAACACATATTACGTTAATAATAAACGTATACTTAAACCTCATATATGACCCAATGTCATTGAATGTATCAAAAATCATTGTGAAACAAAAACCGGTGAAAAGCCCACTTGAAGCCTTGTTGTATCATCCAATTGTTTTTTAATTTGCCTAAATTATTTAAAGCAGGAATTATGAGAAGACTTGAAAATATAGTTTAAGTAAATTGTATCTACTTATTTATCAATTCGGATATATGTAGATCTCAACATTCTAAAATGGACCAAGTACATGATATCTTAATCATAGTAGAAGCTGCGACAGAAAATAAGAACAGTTGGCGTTCGACATGGGGTGGAACCATGGCTTACTACAAATTCTAAGACTCTTCCTTCAAATAATCTAATTGATCTATTTGCCTTTTACGTTCGTTACGTAGGTTCAAAGTTGATTTTTTATTATTAATTGTATATACACATTAAGCAATCCATATCATAATTCCGTGACTTAACTTCACATATTCAACCAAATTTACTATTTCTACGTTATTAGCCATAACGGCAGTGTATTTGGAAAAATCCCACAATCTTATATTTAGGTACAAGATCAATTTTCAAGTAACTTGTATATACATATATTGAAATCGGTTTCACCATTCAGGGAAAGCATTATTTTGACATATTCAACCTAATTTACCCCTTTCAAATTATTGGAGCTTTCATGAAGTTTTCATAAATTCTACGATAATAATTTTTGCTACTAACAACTTTATCGTAAGGTTTGATATTTTTGATGTTAGACGTACTCAGAGCGTTTGGATATACGAGTGCTCTTTGTATAATTTGCGGTAACTTTAAATATTCTTCTCGGTCAAACATGGAATTAAAGCGCAAAATTTTTCCGCCATTATTTTTTATACTTTTCGAGAAGGGTTAACTCAGCTACATCAATGAACTTAATTAAAACTCCATTAAGGATTGGTATTTATCGAGGGTAGAGTGAATTCAATCGAGGACATTGTTCACTCCATGACGAATTTTGTGAAAGTCGTCCAAATTCAGTTGTTGTTATACATATAATTAATGTTGTGTGCAAACTGATATTGCAAGACCGTCATGTGACCTATAGTGCGATTGACACAAATGTAGGCATTAGTGGGACCCATGTACATTCAATATTGTACTAACAATATTCCTAGATGAATCAAATCGAACAAAAGTTGTTTCCGCATGAAGCACTCCCAAGCAAATGCTTTTCTCTTGGAAAAACTGAACATGTCGCATTCATACCAGTTCAATAATACACAACAGTAAATTATGAGGGTTACACAACCATTTTTTTAGTTTTCTTGCAAGAAATCAGGGAAACCGAAGACGTACCACTCTTCATCACAACAATGTGATCATTAACACTCACTAATAAAAACAACGATTTGATACGTCATCCTCCGCATAGTCCAGACATGGCACAGATTGACTTTCTTTAAGAGGTCAACGTTTTTCAACTCTCTGACTTAAGTAACCGCTACTTTAAAATCAACTGGGGACAAGTTAATTTCATGTTTCAGCCAATAAAAACAGCACAATTGCCACATTTGCCGATGATACTTGTATCATTACGACCGGAATGTAGAGACTTGTCCAAGAGAATTCAGTAATGCATAGCCTTGAACACCACGAAGTCTATGTGTCTTAAACATTGGAAATGAGTTAATTCCATATTTCACTTACAAAATGATTTCAGAACTAAACTTAAAATATAACGAAATAACTGGCTAACTGATGAGAACTCATCGTTGACAATACTGATTCTACATATAATCAAAAGATGTAACCAGTTTGTTCTGAAAATTATTGTTTGGTAGTAAATTTTTGCTCGCTGATTTAGTATTGCAGATAGGTGGAATACGATCATTCTCACACCCACAACACGTCATTAATCGAAAACTTACAACGCTGTAATTTAGTATAACGAATGGTATTAGGAAGTTGTATCAAATGCGAGATAAAGAGCATGGCACCGCAGACATGCAGATGGGAACTTCAACCTTGTGACCTACGTAATCGATTTTATTCAACTATAGTGTTACAATGGCTGAAACCAAACGAAAACGCCAACATCCCATATAACTTAATATTAATTGGAATCTTTTTATCGAAAAGATCGGACAATATGAGAGATATATTACAGAATCCTTTTCCGATAACAGTAAACAATAATTCCCCTTTCTATTTCACACACCAACAAATACACCACATCGAATTCACATACACACACATCGACTTCAACTCACAACAAAAATCGCTAATGGAAAGCTAAATTTTGTTATAAATTTAATTATTTATTTTTATTATTAGTGTTCGCAAAGCGAGTGAAAAAAAACGAAAAAAAAAAATTAAATTGATAAAATAAGTTACAGTTAACTGCATACCTTTATACACCATGTTCTTTTTACTGATTCAAGTGTAATTCATAAGTGCATACGGGTATATATACAAAGTACATATCTATTTAAAGGAGAGTCAGGTGAATGACATTCATTCGAGCCTAAAAGAAAGGCGCGGTGGCGAAAACTTAATACGAAATTCAAAATGGTGGAAATTACAGGCATATACATATGTACAACGTAAATTAAAAACCAAAAACGATCATAATTGGTAAATACATATATATATATCGCCCCAAAAGAACGGGGAAAAATAAAGTGCGGTAAAACAAAACATCACTTGCGAAAGCAAAAGTCAAGTTAAAAAGAAGTGACAAAGTGCACATTCAGACATACACATATACATACTGCTGTGCCCAAAAAATAAGGTGACATTGTATTTATTTTGAAAATTCTTTATTAATTCTTCCAAATCAATTTCATCCCCTTCAAAGTAATCCCCTCCCGATGAAATGCACTTATGCCAACGGATTTTCCAATCTTCGAAACCCTGGTTGTAGTAACTTTCAGGGATGGCCTTCAGTTCCGTCTTCGCTGCGGCTTGAATCTCCTATATTGTATAAAAACGGTGTCCCCGGAGCGGTCTTTTGAGCTTGGTGAACAGCCAGAAATCGCACGGTGCCAGATCAGGTCAATATGGGTTGAGTTTTTGGCGAAATGATCACGAATTACGAGGGCAGTATGGGATGGTGCATTATCGTGGTTCAAATAATATTCTTTGTTTACTGTTTGACCGGTTGGAAGGAATTCATAATGCACAACACCGCGATAATCGAAGAAAACAGTCACCATGACCTTGATTTTTGAGCGACTTTGGCGCGATTTTTTTGATCTCGGCTCTCTTTTGGAAAGATATTCGCTCGATTGATCGGTTTTTTCGGGGTCGTAAGCATAGATCCAAGTCTCATCGTCAGTTCTAATGCATCTAGTGACACCCTGGTAGTCGGAAAGCATCGTTTCACACTCTTCAACGTGACGCCCTTTTTCCAAAAAATTCAATGTTTTCGGTACCAGTCGAGATATGACGCGCTTGAGACCTAAAACATCCTTAAAAATGGTATTGGCTGAGCTTTTCGATATGCCAACTGCATCAGCAAGGTCTCTAATTGTTAATCGACGGTGTTTCATCACCGAATCTTTGATTTGTTGAACGTGAGCTTCGTCGGTTGAGGTTGATGGTCGCCCTGGACGCTCTTCTTCTTCGTCACGTTCACGGTCGGCTGGGAACTCACTATACCATTTGAAAAATTTTTTTTAGACATAACCTCATCACCAAAGGTATCCGCAGCAGAAAATTGATTCCGTAAGCAAAATTTAATGCAAATTCTTTGCTCAACAAATTTCGACATCGCAAAAAACGAAAAACTCACTTTTAGCAGCTCACAAAACGACACGTTTCTCAAACAGTAATGAATATTTTGACATAAAATTTGACATAAATGTGACTGACAGTACTACCAACCTAGAAAAAAATAATTTTCCAAATCCTTCGACGCGCGCAGTTTAAATTTAAATGTTTATTATTTTTTGGGCACAAAAAAAAACCAAACTAAAATAGAATAGAACACAACGTAATATAAACGGGCGGGAAACAATAAAAAACGAATCAAGCAGATCAAATAAAGAAAAAAAAACAGAAAGAAAAGCTATGCATCTTATACAAGTATATAAAAATAAGTTGGGTTTTTTGTCTGTTTGTATAGCTGACTAAACCGTTGCATGAAATGAGAAATTGCCTGAACCACTATAAAGGGAATCCAATGAGGATGGTTTGTAACCGACCTACGAGAGTAAATTAAAAAAAAAAAAATCATTATCATTTAGCTAAACTATAACACACTGATAAGGGAAAGAAAATGTTGAAAATATAACAAGTACTATATTTCCTAAGAGGGCTTTGGCCGAAAATGTAATACGAATATGTTATATATTCCATATGATTACACTATATTGTATATGTAACATATATAACTACTGAAACATGAAATCCATTTTTGTAAAATTAGTCTTGAATAAACAGTTGAACTAAGAACTCTGCCAACAAAGGTTATGGGCCCAGATAACCCAGAACACGCGCAAGTTAAATAAAATAAAAAATCCGTCGTTCGCCTAAGCAAACTTTTATTAAAAATGAATTCTACTTTCCAAGTTGAAAAACTCGGTGATGAGAACTATGATGTGTGGTGTGTCCAAATGCGTAGTATAGTGGTCAATATGGACCAATGGCATATAGTTAATGGTAATATTAAACGATGTGAAGAAAACGCGGAAAAATGGGACCACGATGACCAAAAACCATTGGCGAACATATTTCTATGTGTTAAACCAACACAAATTTCTAATATAAAATCATGCAAAACGTCAGCAGAGGCTTGGGAGAAACTTCGAGAAGTACATATGCCTAGTCGACCGTTACAAAAGGTTTCGTTGTACAAAAAGTTGCTTGGATGCAGTATGTCTGCAAGCCAAAGCATGTCGTCCTATCTCACATCGTTTGTCGAGATGGTAGATAAATTAGCCGAGCTCGATATAGAATTAAACGAAGAGTTAAAAGTTATTATACTGCTGTCCAGTTTGCCTGCAGAGTATGAAAACTTCGTAATAGCTATTGAAACTCGTGACAAATTACCATCCTTCAGTGTATTAAAAGTCAAGCTTTTAGAAGAACGTGCCAGAAGGGAACAGCAAATAAGTCAAGGAGCCATCGGCGCAAGCGGTCTACGTTCGTGTTAAAGAATCAGCGCATAGTAGCAACAAAACACTTGAAAATGCAGAAACAAACAAAGAGTTGTTGAGTGTATACGGAGTGGACTCATGTCGTCCGGTGGATATAACAAACTATCAGCCTTTAATTGGGTCTTTAATGAATTTGGCGATTTCACCATGTCCTGATATAATGCACGCAGTTAGTTTATTGGCTCAAAGAGATCATGATCCTCATTCCGAACACGAGGCTGGTGCAAAGCATGTTCTACGGTATTTGTCAAAAACCGTAGATTTAAAGCTTTATTATTACAAAAGTGACAAGCCAATAGAAGGCTACGCGGATGCATACTGGGCAAGCAACAATACAGACAGGAAGTCATACACTGGCTATTCATTCTTTCTAGCTGGCAGTACATTTTCTTGGCAATCCAAGAAGCAAGATGCCGTCGCTTTAAGTAGCACTGAGGTAGAATACATTGCCTTGTGCACAGCAGCAAAAGAAGCAGTATACCTTCGTCGCTTATTAAAGGAAGTAGGTTGCAGTTCCGAGGAGCCAATTTTGTTGAAGCCTGACAACATAAGCGCATCACAAATTTCGAAGAATCCTATATTTCATAAGAGAAAAAATCATACAGAGATAAAATATCATTACATTCGAGATGTGATTGATCGTAGAGAAACAGAGTTAGAGTATGTTTCAACAAATGAAAATGTATCTGATATTTTTACTAAAAATTTGCAAAAACAAAAACATGTTAAATTTGTAGAAATGCTTGGTCTTAAATATTAACGTCTAGAAATATTTTACTTGAGAAAGATTGTTGAAAATGTAAGAAGTAATATATTTCCTAAGAGGGCTTCGTGCGAAAATGTAATACGAATAAGTTATATATATATATATATATATATATATATATATATATATATATATATAACTACTGAAACATTAAATCCATTTTTGTAAAATAAGTCTTTATTAAACAGTTGAACTAAGAACTGTGCCAACAGAAAATTTTCAGCATTTTCGAGGAAAATATACAATACCAAGTGAAACATGTCTCTCTTTGCTTACATTTTTTAAACAGTTCGTACAGATTTGGATCCAATAAATTTTACAAATAAAAGTTAAAGTTGTTTAATTATTCTTCTTCTTCTTTACTGGCATAGCCATAGCTTACGCGATTATAGCCGATGCAACAACAGCGCGCCACTCGTTTCTTTTCTTCGCTACGTGGCGCCAATTGGATATTCAAAGCGAAGCCAGCTCCTGCTCCACTTGGTCCTTCCAACGGAGTGGGGGTCTTCCTCTTCATCTGCTTCCCGCGGCGGGTACTGCGTCGAATACTTTCAGAGCTGGAGTGTTTTCATCCATCCGGACAACATGACCTAGCCAGCGTAGCCGCAGTCTTTTAATTCGCTGAACTATGTCAATGTCGTCGTATATATCGTACAGCTCATCGTTCCATCGAATGCGATATTCGCCGTGGCCAATGCGCAAAGGACCATAAATCTTCCGCAGAACCTTTCTCTCGAAAACTCGTAACGTCAAACCATCGGTTGTTGTCATCGTCCAAGCTTCTGCACCATATAGTAGGACGGGAATTATGAGCGACTTATAGAGTTTGGTTTTTGTTCGTCGAGAGAGGACTTTATTTTTCAATTGCCTACTCAGTCCAAAGTAGCACCTGTTGGCAAGAGTAATTCTGCGTTGGATTTCCAGGCTGACATTGTTGGTGGTGTTAATGCTGGTTCCTAAATAGACGAAATTATCTACAACTTCAAAGTTATGACTGTCAACAGTGACGTGAGAGCCAAGTCGCGAGTGCGACGACTGTTCGTTTGATGACAGGAGATATTTCGTCTTACCCTCGTTCACTGCCAGACCCATTTGAGTTGCTTCCTTGTTCAGTCTGGAGAAAGCAGAACTAAAGGCGCGGGTGTTGAGGCCGATGATATCAATATCATCGGCATACGCCAGCAGCTGTGCACTCTTATAAAAGATTGTACCTGCTCGATTAAGTTCTGCAGCTCGAATAATTTTCTCCAGCAGCAGATTGAAGAAGTCACACGATAGGGAGTCGCCTTGTCTGGAACCTCGTTTGATATCAAACGGCTCGGAGAGGTCCTTCCACATCCTGACGGAGCTTTTGGTGCTGCTCAACGTCAGTTTACACAGCCGTATTAGTTTTGCGGGGACACCAAATTCAGACATCGCGGCATAAAGGCAGCTCTTTTTCGTGCTGTCGAAAGCAGCTTTGAAATCGACGAAAAGGTGGTGTGTGTCGATTCTCCTTTCACGGGTCTTTTCCAAGATTTGGCGCATAGTGAATATCTGGTCGGTTGTTGATTTGCCAGGTCCAAAGCCACACTGATAAGGTCCAATCAGTTTGTTGACGGTGGGCTTTAATCTTTCACACAATACGCTTGATAGAAACTTATACGCGATGTTGAGGAGGCTTATCCCACGGTAGTTGGTGCAGATTGTGGGGTCTCCTTTTTTAAGGATTAGGCATAGCACACTTAATTTCCAATCGTTGGGCATGCTGTCGTCCGACCATATTTTGCAAAGAAGCTGATGCATGCTCCTTATCAGATCTTCGCTGCCGTGTTTGATTATTAGAAATATTAAATTAAGTACATGTAAGTACATATAATATAAGACGGCAGCAAAACAGAAAATTTAACGGAATATTGTCGTGTCAAGTGAGTGCATATTAAGCAAATATATCTATTTATATGCTTGATTGGATTTAAACTAATTATTGTTTTAAGAGGATTTGTGGATTTTAAGTTGTTATTCGGAGAATTGTAATTTCGAATAATGCCACCAAAATGTAATAACATTGGTAGGTATTGTGCAGTTAGCAGAAAGCGCAGTAAAATGATGTGCAGCATTTGCAAGGAAATTTATTTGATCGGCAACGTACTACGCAGAAGAATTTTGCAAAATAGGAGACGTGTTTTAGGTAATTTGAATCGAGCAGGGTTCAATTATAATAATACATTTTTATAAATGTAGTGCTAATGGAAAAGTGAAATTACCGGCATTGAACCCACCTCCAAAGACTTTGAACTCTTTAGGTTTGGGAGTTACACCTGAGACGAAGCATTTTTTACAAACGTATAATTCATGTTTCAAAATGACTTCTTTTGGTGCGACCAATGTCATTCGTGATAACTTCATGCCAACTTTTAAGGTAATTTCGACCTTTAAAGGTAATTGACATCCGTTCTAATGAAAATTAATTTTACGTACTTTGCAAAAATTATGTTCTCTCTTTTGAAAACTCTACACTATCAGATTTAGGATAAATGTTCAAATATAATTGAACAAGCATACTTATCAGCAAAGCCGAAATACAATTCAAAATAAATATCTATTTTCAAACATACGTACATACATGTATGTATGTACAATATCCGCATCCAATAAAAGTAAAAATGCATAGGGACACAAGTCATAAATTTACAGATGAGATAACATTAAACACACACATGTATTAAATTGTACACTTGAAAATAACTCCATACAATCCATATCAAACAGCATAAACAATATGCTGCAATACATACATACTCACATACACATATATTTAGTTACTTAAGATAGTTTTCTAAAATAGTATATAAGCAAGGAAAATACCAAATAAAACTAGAATGAAATATTTCTCACTTGATATAAGACATTTCATTTCCCGCCGCCAGTGGTAAGGAATGACAAATCCTTGTTAAGTTTAAACAATAGAGTGGCTCATTATTGACATTCGCTGATGCAAACTATCAATTTTTGCAAATATGTTTTGTTGGGAATTCCAATATTGAAGTTGAACGTCGTTGCTCTATCACTTCAAGTGTGAGAAGAGAAATAGTTGAACGCCTACTAAATTTTTTCCACGATAAAAAAAGATTTAATGCTCCTACGATTGATGAAGTCGATATTTTTATTGTCGTTATAGTGTTGCATCGTACTAATTCGAACAACGTGTTTCTGAAACGAATCGTTGCTATGATGCTTTACAATACCCGGTTATATTTTGGCAAGGAGAGGATGGGTATCATTTTAATACCAAAATGATAAATCCACCGAATGGTGAGTGAAAACCACATCAAATCTATTGGGAAATATTTTATTTTATATTTGGTTGGATTGTTTCATTGTAGGATCTCAAACAAATAAAAAGGTTAGCGCAATGAATTATTATTCATATCGTTTGATGATCCAAAAAAATGAGATTAATCATATTTTGCACTGTCGAGGACTTTTCCATAAGTATGCAGTAGATATATGTATATCCAAAGATTGAATTTGAGCGATTGAATTTTATTCGGTTTAATCAACAAAAATTACGTACCGAGAAATACATACACATTTGCATGATGCCATTAACGACTATGGAAATGTGAACGATCTTGGACGAATGATTATTTTCCATCTTCATACACTATTAGTCCACGTTATATGAACGAATATGCAAAGGATGCAATGACTTACGTACGACATTACGGCCGACCAGATTTGTTTATTATGTTTGCGTGCAATCTACAATGGCCGAAATTAAAAATCTCTTATCAATTAGGCAATCGCCAACAGATGGTCACGACCTAACAGCACGTATTTATATTCAAACAAAAATTGACAGCACTCATGGATTTCATCATAAAAAACTAGGTTTTTGGTGAGGTGCGTTGCTGGATGTACTCGGTGGAGTGCTAGAAACGTGGTTTGCCTCTTGCTCACATTTTGATTTGGTTGGTGAATGAAATAACACCGGATGAAGTTGATGATGCCATTTCGCCAGAAATTCGCGATACAACGACAGATCCAGAATTGTTTGATTTCGTTGTCATGATCCATGCCCGTGTGGAGAGTTTAATGTTCATTCGTCGTGCATGGTTGATGGGAAGTGTACGAAATGATATCCAAGAGTTTTAGTTTCAGACACTGTTACTGGGAATTACGGTTATTTGTTATATCGTCGTATATTAAAGTAAGGAATCAGGTAATGAAGTAAATAATCGTTGGATCGTGCCATATTCTTCGTTTTTGTCGAAAGTTATTAAGTCCCACATAAGTGTTGAGTATTGCAATTCGGTGAAATCCATCCGTAAATACTTATGTCAACAAAGATAGAGATATGGTCGTATCTGGAGTTGCAGTTTCAAATAGAAACGATGAAATTAACCAGTATCAAATGGGACGGTATGTGAGTAGCATATTTTCGTTTCAAATACACGAAGGGCATCCAACTTTTGTTTACTTAGCTATTCATCTCGAAAATGAGTGTATTTTACGGAAGGAAATGCAGCGCAACGAGCGGCGTCCCCACCTCATACTACTTTGACTTCTTTCTTCAAATTGTGGAAAGGTGATAATTTTGCAAAAACGCTTTTGTATACACAAGTACCAGCATATTTTACATGGAATGTAGCAAAAAAAGAATTTCAACGACGTAAGCAAGGAAACCAAGCCGAGGGTTTCACAAATTTTTATTCATCCGATGCCTTGGAACGAACTTACACTGTTCATCCGAGCAATGCAGAATGTTTCTATTTGCGTTTGTTCTTCTCCTTTATTGGCGTTGACACCGATTACGCGATTATAGCCTAGTTAACAACAGCGCGCCAGTCGTGTCTGCTTTTCGCTTCGGAGAACATGAACTAGCCAGCGTAGCCGCTGTCTTTTAATTCGCTGAACTATGTCAATGTCAACTTGTCCCGTCCATCGCATTTCGTGGACGGCGGTGATGTGCACTGGAATGTTACTCTTGAAGATGCATCAGATTCTGCTCATCCACAACAAATACGAACAATGTTTTCGATTATATTGGCAACGTTTTTTCTTTCGGAACTAATGGAATTATGGTCAATTTATCGGAAATATATGGCATAAAATGTGCCGAGTTCGAGTTCGTCGCATCAATTCAGATCCTTTAACGGATTTCACCCCGGAAATTTATAATGAGACATTGGTGATGATTAAAAATTTATGTTTATCTGTATCAAATAAAACATTAGCGCTATTGTGGTTAACATCGCCTAATCATCTTTTAAATCAGCAATTACAACATGAACAACAGTATGATCATAATAAATTGAATTCTTATGTTCAGTTAAATGTTAAAAAATTTAATTTTCAGCAGAAAGTAGTATATGAGTCCACTATGCAAGCTACTTGCAGTGGGGACAGTAGATTTTGTTTTTTGGATGCGCCAAGAGGCACCGAATAAACTTTTTTGATATCATTATGTACTGTCAGCAGCGGTACGTTCTCTAAATAGAATTCTACTGGCACTTGCTTCTTCTGGTATCGTAGCCACCTTGTTTGATGGAGGTCGTACAGCTCATTCTGCCATGAATCTACCTTTAAATATGCAAGTTAATAAAACACCTACATACAATATATCAAAAATGTCTATAACAGCAAAAGTTCTGCAGCGATGCAGTATTATTATGTGGGATGAGTGTACCATGGCTCATAAATAGTCAGTAGAAGCTTTGAAAAGAACTTTGAAAGATTTAAGAAGAAATCAAGCTTTGTTTTGTGGTGTTTTGATATTGTTAGCAGGTGATTTTAGACAAACGTTACCTCTTATTCCACGGTCTATGCCAGTTTATGAAATAAATGCTTGCTTAAAAAGTTCATATTAGTGGAGATACGACAAAAAGTTTAAACTTACAACACATGTTCGATTCAAAAAATACAGCCTACAACTTAATATAACAGGTGATGTGGTTTCGTATAAATCGTTGTTTCGTGTGTCAATAAAGCATTGCTTTTTTGGGGAAAATACTGTTGAATTTAGGCTCAGGGAAATCCACCATTGAGTTGCAAAGTAGGTGCTCGCAAGTTCATAATCCAACAAAAACAACTAATTCTGAGAAGTGTTTAAGTACTCTCAAATCGCAATAAAGCCGAATTTTTGCGTCGGTGATAGAAATATAGCTCCATCATTTCCCACTGGAGTCCAATCGACAGTCATTCTAAATTTCAATCTGTAATTGATCACTTCGTTTGAAACACACATAAAGTTTTCACTGAATAATTTTCAAAATTGAAATTGAACGAAAGAAGAAAGAATTGTATGAAAAAAGTCAATTTTTGGAAATTTCCACTTTTTCGACTTTTTCTTATGACAGTTTTTTTTTTATTTCTGAACAAACATTCATTTTTACTTACATACATATGCATGTATGTACATATGTATATACAAAATAAAACGTTTGTTTGGGAAAAAGGAAAGGACTGTTTTTACGCGTTTTCCGGCAACTTTTGTTATTTTTTTGCATACATAAGAACCTTCTCCTAATAATAACAAATACAACGAAAAAAGAATTAGTGAAATCGGTCCAGCCATTCACGCGTGATGCCGTGACAACGGAAAACGGGATTCATTTTTATATGTATATAAAGATTGTAAATCTCCAAATTTCGAGTTCTAATCTAAAACATTTTAATAAACAACGTTCTTAGTTTTACTGTCCGGTGCATGAATGAATAAACGATGTGCAGAACCGACTCTCGAACATGCAACATATAATTGCCCATGTGAAAAACAAGATTCTTCCAAATTTACTCCGCATATTTGAAATGTTTGTCCTTGTGCTTTCTTTATAGCCATGGCAAATGATAAACGTACCGGAAATTGCAGACGTTTGAAATTGAATGGCATGTCTGTTGGAATCATTGGAATACGTGGTATAAGTACATTTTCGCATTTCGCTTTGCCATTGAGTATCGTTGCTTCAATCAAATTTGGCATTAGCTTCTTTATTGCCAGTCGTGTACCATTACACATTTTTGGAGGATTGATATTCCGTAGTAATATGATTAGTGAACCAACCTTAATGGAATCAATAATTTATTTCATTGAACCTCCTTACAGATTTATATTCTGTAATGAATAAAGTAATGAACAAACCTTTAAATTCAAAAGATGTGGCGGTGTACCAGGTGGTTCCAATGAATTCAGAAATTCAATTGGATAATTCACAGCTTCATATTCATCCATAACGCTGTCAATGGATTTATAAGTTATGACTTCACCTGGCAATTTTTCTTAAATTCTGAAGTTCATTTCATTGACGTGTATATTCTTCGGTGCCAATATTGAACGTTCTGCTAACCAATCATGGCTTCTGTGATTCTGAATGATATTTGGCAAAACGCATTCGAACAATTCTTCTTTTGTTTGCAAAATTGTACAAAAAAATTCTATTTGTATTGTCGATTTGCATTTTTCCATTTCCGATATCCAACAATTGTTCCGAAAACTGATGTGCAGATGAATCGTCTTGTAATAGGACACGCATATTGACATTCAACGTCAATTTTTTCACAAATCTCCAGAGAGCAGAAGATTTCAGGCAGGAGTTGATCGAGGAAGAACTGCCAATGTTTGTCGAAAATCACCTGATAACAATATCAAGGCACCACTAAACAGCTGTTGATTTCCGCGTAAGTCTTTCATAGTTCGATCCAATGCTTCGAGCGAGTTTTTGTTGGCCATTGTACACTCATCCCATAGAATAATCGCTGCTTGCTTCAAGACTTCCCATTGCAGAATTTCTTGAAATATTGCATGTCGGCGTTTCACTCACTTGCATGTTCAATGGAAAATTTAATGCAGAGTGTGCTGTTCGTCCTCCGTCCAATAAAGTGGCAGCAATTCCAGAAGAAGCAAGAGCCAAAGCAATTTTTTCTGTGATCGAATAGCTGCCAGAATCAATGTAATAATGAATGTTTTTCCGGTTCCACCAGGTGCGTCCAAGAAACATAATCCGCCAGTGTTGTCAGAAACAGCTTGCAAAATTGTTTGATATACATAGTTTTGTTGATCATTTAATTTATCAATATTTGATTGCACAAATTCAATCAATTCGTCAAAATTGAATTGTTGTTCACGTTGCAATTCTTGATCCATCAAATCATGCATCGGATGATCAGGTGAAATCATAGATAACTGTGATAATGATTTATGCGCAATTTTGAGACACATATCTTCAATGATTATTAATGCTTCATTGTACATTTCCAAGGTAATCATCAAATCTGGATTATTTGACGTACGACGCATCCGAATCAAAATATCTTCCGTCATGTAATCTTGATATTTGTTCCATAATTCCAGTGGATTCGATGGCATGCATGTTGATATTATAATCGAGAAAAGCATTCTTATTTGTTGTGGTAAAGATGAAACACATGCATCTTGAAGCGTCGATTCCCAATGTGATTCGTTTTCCAACAAATGCAGTAGGTGACATGCCTCGCGATACGTCTCACATAAATGACCATCAACTACTTTCAAATATTCGAACGATCTCGGTCCTTGAACGTTCACCAATAGCAATCGCAAATAAAAATATTCCGCGTTGTTGGGATGAATCGAATACACTCTGCCCGCAGCATCTGTTGAATATATACCTGGGTGACCATCAACTGCTGTGCCCTGTTTACGTCGTTGGAATTCTTTTGATGATGTATTCCATGTGTAATACTGAGGTACATCAGTATATAGAAAACTTATGGCAAATGTATCGATTTCGCAAAATCGAAAAAAAGCAGTTAAAGTAGTCGCTGGTGATTGTGCTGCTCTCTGCTGTATATTTTCAGTAGTAAAATAAACACGTTGACCATTTTCAAGATGCACCGCTAGATGAACAACAACAGGATGTCTTTCGTGCAATGGAAACGAAAATATTCGCCAAATTGCTTCATTGCTGCTAACGTATCGGCCCATTTGATATCGAGTAATTTCATCATTCCTATTGTCAGCATCATTTACTTCAAAGACAGCCATATCACTTCCTTTATTCACATACTTGCAAATGTATTTGATTGACTTGACGGAATTACAATACTCAACGTTAACGTGAGACTGAAATATTTTTGACAGAAGTGGTCAATATGGCACAACCTAGCGATTATCGACGATGATTTCTTGATGACGAATGTTCATCATTATTGATTGACCGTTATCTTCAGTAGACCGTCGTCGATACAACGGGTATCCATCATTGACTGTTATTGTGTCGGAAGTCAATGCTCTGGGATAACGCTTTGAGCATTGGCCATCAATCATGCATGGTGAATTCATATTTAGTACGCCACATGGGCCATGAATCATATGTTTTGTGATGACTTCAAATAATTCTTGATCAATTGTTTGATCTGGTATCTCGGCTGATATGATATTATCAATTTCATCTGGTGTGATTTTACGAACCAACCATATCAATATATCTGCGTGCGGCAATCCTCTCTTTTGCCATTCGATTGAATACATATAACACCGCACTTCTCCAAATACGCGCAATTTCACAATTACATCCATCAGCGCTTTTAATTTTTGCCGAAAAACACCTGCACTTATATCGATCTGTTGTTGATTGACCGTCAAACAAATTATTTTGAATATCGCTCCACTTCGGATTACATGTGAATGTAATAAATAAATCTGGTCGGCTGTATTTTCTCACGTATGACATCGCATCTTGAGCATATTCGTGCATATGGCGAGGACTTCCAATATAAGATGCTGGTAATATCGTCAGACGTCCAATATCATTCAAATTTTCATCATTTGTTATTGCATCACGCAAATGTATGTATTCTTCTGATCGCAATTTACTTTGTACCGGATGTAATTGAGACGTTCACTCTCAATTTTCGCATAAATGTCCACAATGTATTGATGAAACAGTTTTCCACATCTCAAAATGTAATTTGAACTTCCTTCGCGAATCATTAATCTGTATGAATAATAATTCATGGCGCTGACCTTCTTTTGAGCATCAAGACCTGTAAAAAATACGTTTCAAAACGTATTTAGAAGTTTTCAATTCAAAATCGAAATCTTTTATTTAAACGAAATATTTATGAGCACGATGTATATTATGTACCTGTGCTTGGATTAATCATTGGGATATTTATATGGTATCCATCATAGCCATTCCAGTGCAATATAGGATACTGTAATGCATCGTAACAACGATGAAGCTCCGAAACACGTTGTAATTGTTTATTTCTACGGTGTAGAATAATATCTCGAGATTGAAACTGATCGCCAACAATCACAATGGCCACTTCATCAATGGTTGGTGCTTTGAATCTTCTTGAATGCTCTCCAGTTGGAGTTTTATCGGCTCTTATAACGATTCTGTGATTAACAGATGGCAACCGATCCATAGCAGTTTCGAACAATTGGACTAATTCATTGTGCTGACGAAAAATATCTTGTAGTTCGCAAAGAATTTCTCTTTTTGTGTGAGAACCAATTGTGCAGCGTTGATTTAATTCACGATTTTTATCTTCGATGAAATATATTTGTAAAAATTGATGGTTAGCGTCGGGGAGCGGTAACAATGAACCCGCTAGGTGATAATTTGACCTTGGATCTGTAATATGTATGCAATGTTATAGGAATAAATTGATCCCTATTCATTGAAAAAACCATCAAATATTCCATGCAATCACCTTAAATGTTGGCATAAATTGATCTCTTATAATTTTTGTAGCGCCGACAGAAGTCATTTGAAAAGACGAATTGTACTCTTGTACATGATTTAAAAAATGTTTCGATTCTGGTGATGTCTCAAAAATTAATGATTGTAATGGTTCAGGAGGCGGTTAAAATTCCTTCAATTTTATTTTCCCGTTAGCGCAACACATTCCAGCCGTTTCACCTGATAATTTAGCCGCTTCACAATGTGGGCATATAACATCCATCATTCCAATGTATCCATGTACATTATAGTCGATTGAAGTGTCGTAATCAAATGCAGCACGGAACATATCTTCCAAAACACGACGTCGTATTCGCGTAGGTCTTGCTGGATTTCTTGTATGATGAGCTTCTTCAAATCTATTTCGTGGACGTCGCACTGCACTCTGTGATACTCTTTGTGACAACACGCCCCGAGCATTTCGAGAACGTCGACCTATGTTTGATTTTGGACGTGCCGGAATTTTCTTTAAAATAATTTCTTATATGATCACTTCGTTTGAAACACACATAAAGTTTTCACTGAATAATTATCAAAAATTATTCTTTTAAATAGCCGTAATAAAAAAGCAAGCGACCGAAATTTAACGAATCAAATAATTTACAAATCAAAATATTGAAAAACAAACCCAAAAAGAATTGTATGAAAAGCCCATTTTTGGAAAATTCCAATTTTTCGACTTTTCCTTATGAAAAGTATATGGTTTTTTTTATATCTAACCCTTTCCAGATCCACAGCGAACAACTTCTGATTTCATGAAGATTGGTTCCGCCGTTCTCGAGCGTTAGCGTTACTAACAAACAAACAATCATTTTTACTTATGTACATATGTACATATGTATGTATATACATACAAAATAAAATGTTTGTATGGGAAAAAGAAAAGGGCTGTTTTTAGGGGTTTTCCGGCAACTTTCGTAATTTTTTCTTACATAAGAACCTTCTCCTAATAATAACAAATACAAAAAAAAAAAAAAAAATCAGCCAAATCGGTTCAGCCCTTCACGCGTGATGCCGTGACAACGAAAGCGGTTTCATTTTTATCTATAAGAGAAGATATTGCTTATTGATAATAGACTGATTATCAACAATTTATATCGAAATATTTGTACATTATCCATTATTGATCCAATCATAGAAAAAAAGGTAAGGTAGAAGGTGTGGTGTACATAAATTTTATGAATTTTATCCCTAAATTTATAAATTTATTTAATTTAATTTTTTAGCCGAACTGTTAAAAAGACAATGTATGGCTATAAACCATCCTTAAACTAAGACAAATATGTATGCAAGGTTTCATCAAATTCGGTTCAGCCGTTTATGAGTGATGAAATTACAAAGAAAGTGGCATTGATTTTTATATATATAGATTCAAGTTTATATTTGTCCAAAAGTCTAGCAACAACCCTTTTGCTTACTAAAGCAGTAGGAGAGATTACGTGAAGTTTAAGCGGAGGAGGATCATAATATAGATACAACATGAAATCAAACATACATATGTACTCAATATACATTAACATATATTATTGCTAAAACAAACCTAAACATAGTAATAATAAATAAATAATATATCATATTTATACAGTAATATGTGTGCATACAATATTACCTTCATACATATGTACATAGTTGCGTAGTGCATGCTGTTTGGATCCTCTCTATCGCCTAAAATAAAAAAAATGGGATCATACTCAAAGATCCACGACTCGGCACCTGTGATTACGCTTTTCAAAAGTTGGCGGTAACTTGAGGGCGTGGCAATGGTCGTTCATCTACGAGCTCGTAATTTTTTTTTGTACTAAGAAGTCTGCATACCAAGTCTCATCAAGATATCTCAATTGTTACGCAAGTTACAGCTTGCACAGACAGGCGGACGGATAGATAGACAGTCAACCGGATTTCCACTTATCTTGTCACCCTGACCATTTATATATACTTATGTATATATTAGGGTTTTTTTGTGAACTATTCATGTTTTTCAATCCCGTCATGAAATTTCCTTGGAAATACCCTAAAAAAATGACCCCTTAATATTAACATTAAGGACTGGACAAAGGCATGTAAAAATTTTCCATTAAAAATACACGGCACTCGTGATTTTTTATCTTTAAATTTCTATAGATCTGAGCTATTTTATTGACTTTAGACGCATATTCTTCAGAATTGTACACTCTTCAAAATTGCAAAAAAGTCGTAACTCACACAGGCGAGGTTGTACGGGGCTTCAAACCTGATTTTTCCACGAAATTCGCATTTTTTGTATATATGTATCTCATACAGGACAAGAGCTACAGAAAAAATGTACATGACAAGGAAATTTTATTTGCTACAAAAAAGGTCCGAGCGCAAAATTGCTGTCTTTAATACTTTCCTTTTCAAGTAAGGCGTTATTGAATTTTCATAGATGGTATGTAATAAAAAATTTAACCAAAAAACTAATTACAAAATAAAAAAAAAAAATTATTAGAAGAAAAGCTTGTCAAAGTTTTTTTTATTTAAATTTTTTATTGCTAACTGTACGCTTATTGTCTTATTTTTTCCTTCAACGAAATATAATATTAAATGACTCTTACTCAACGGTGGAAATGAAAAATTTCAAAATCACAACAAACCGACTTAATTGATTTCGTGGAGGATCATCTTCAGACCCAAAAGAGTGATAAATGGGTCTGCACTTTAGAGATTAAAAGAGATGAACTTAATACTCTTTATGAAAAAGCAAAGCACGGAAACGATACTATTTTAATAATCTCTCGCAAAAGCTATGAAAACATCGTTTTTAAAAAAGTAAAAGATAGATACAAAAAACCGATCAAATGTACTTATCTCGTTTAATTTCTATTAACGAAGATATGGGCACACACAAAAAATAGATAATAACTGAACTTATTAAAGAAAGAAGCTCACGACGAATCATCTAATACGATGCGACACCGACATCTCTTATGGAGATTATATAACTTGGCCCACATTTCGGGAATAGCTTTCAGCCCTGTATATTCACAACCTAAGGATCAGAAACGTTGCAAACTCTTTCATTTTACTTTGAAGACCCGAGGTGAAGCAAAAGAGATAATTCAAAAGGCACCACCATGGTTTCATATTAGCCTGGAAAAGTTTAGTCTACCAATATGAAAATAAGAGAATGCAGGTAAGTACTCAACGAAAAATCCTTTTAATCTACCTCAAGTGATTCAGAAAACAGACTGTGTTAATAAAGGATTAATCAATTTAATCAACCTTCAGATGTACGCGAAAAGCTAGGACCCGATATTGATATATATTAGGTTGTCAAAAAAGTCTTGCGGTATTTTCGCTAGTTGGCGCTGAAAGCGCGTAGTTCTAGTTTTATTCGTCGCATCGGTTCATGCTATACCTTTTTGGAAAGCTCATTTCACGCGCTAACACGTGTTTGATTGATTGCCGTTTCTTTTAAGTCTTTCGTGAGTTATAGTGTCGCAAACATGGAGCAAAATAAAAAGAAAATACGGCATATTTTACAGTACTACTACGATAAAGGCAAAAATGCATCTCAAGCCGCCAATAAAATTTGTGCAATTTATGGACCCGGTACAGTTTCCATTTCCACCGCTCAACGATGGTTTCAACGTTTTCGTTCTGGTGTAGAGGTGGTCGAAGATGCGCCACGCTCCAGATGGCACCCTTATAAACCACTTGAAGAAGCTTGGAGTCACTAAGTAGCTCGATGTGTGGATGCCACATGAATTGATTCAATAAAAATACCGCAAGACTTTTTAGATTATATGTACTTCAAAATTATGTAAACAAAATCGAAAGACCTTAAAATATACTCGAGCAAATAATTCGACTATACCGACGTGCTCAAACTTCGACAGTTTCTTAACCTACTAATATCAATTCAATATAAAAATTACTTGGTGGGGTAAAAGTAACTCTAGCCTTCAAAGAACCCAATTGATACTGGTACCCTAAACACATAGCGTTAGATCAATTCCTCAGAAATAAACGAAACTTATTCAATTCAAAAGACCTGTGCTACCCAATTCCATTTACCACACCATGTAGTCATTAAACCACAAAAGTTTAATGACGGCTTATAAAGGGTGATTTTTTAAGAGCTTGATAACTTTTTAAAAAAAAAAAACGCATAAAATTTGCAAAATCTCATCGGTTCTTTATTTGAAACGTTAGATTGGTTCATGACATTTACTTTTTGAAGATAATTTCATTTAAATGTTGACCGCGGCTGCGTCTTAGGTGGTCCATTCGGAAAGTCCAATTTTGGGCAACTTTTTCGAGCATTTCGGCCGGAATAGCCCGAATTTCTTCGGAAATGTTGTCTTCCAAAGCTGGAATAGTTGCTGGCTTATTTCTGTAGACTTTAGACTTGACGTAGCCCCACAAAAAATAGTCTAAAGGCGTTAAATCGCATGATCTTGGTGGCCAACTTACGGGTCCATTTCTTGAGATGAATTGTTGTCCGAAGTTTTCCCTCAAAATGGCCATAGAATCGCGAGCTGTGTGGCATGTAGCGCCATCTTGTTGAAACCACATGTCAACCAAGTTCAGTTCTTCCATTTTTGGCAACAAAAAGTTTGTTAGCATCGAACGATAGCGATCGCCATTCACCGTAACGTTGCGTCCAACAGCATCTTTGAAAAAATACGGTCCAATGATTCCACCAGCGTACAAACCACACCAAACAGTGCATTTTTCGGGATGCATGGGCAGTTCTTGAACGGCTTCTGGTTGCTCTTCACCCCAAATGCGGCAATTTTGCTTATTTACGTAGCCATTCAACCAGAAATGAGCCTCATCGCTCATCGGACACGGACGCGAAACACATTTCGAACCGAACACTGATTTTGGTAATAAAATTCAATGATTTGCAAGCGTTGCTCGTTAGTAAGTCTATTCATGATGAAATGTCAAAGCATACTGAGCATCTTTCTCTTTGACACCATGTCTGACATCCCACGTGATCTGTCAAATACTACTGCATGAAAATCCTAACCTCAAAAAAATCACCCGTTAGATCGGATGGCAGAACTCGTAGTATCTATGTTTTTTGTTCTTACACTAAAATCCCGTCACATGCAAAAAATGCGAACTGAATTTCTGATTTACACTGTGTTATTCTTCTTCTTCTTCTTAATTGGCGTAGACACCGCTTACGCGATTATAGCCGAGTTAACAACCGCGCGCCAGTCGTTTCTTCTTTTCGCTACGTGGCGCCAATGGGATATTCCAAGCAAAGTTCTTGGTCCTTCCAACGGAGTGGAGGTCTTCCTCTTCCTCTGCTTCTCCCGGCGGGTACTGTGTCGAATACTTCCAGAGCTGGAGTGTTTTCGTCCATCCGGACAACATGACCTTGCCAGCGTAGCCGCTGTCTTTTAATTCGCTGAACTATGTCAATGCCGTCGTATATCTACAGATCATCGTTCCATCGAATGCAATATTCGCCGTGGCCAACGCGCAACCATACATCTTTCGCAGAATTTTTCTCTCAAAAACTCGCAACGTCGACTCATCCGTTGTTGACATCGTCCAAGCCTCTGCACCACATAGCAGGACGTGAATTGTGAGTGACTTATAGAGTTTGGTTTTTGTTTGCCTACTCAGTCCGAAGTAGCGCCTGTTGGTAAGAGTTATCCTGCGTTGGATTTCTAGGTGGACATTGTTGGTGGTGTTTACGCTGGCTCCAAGATAGACGAATTTATCTACAACTTCAAAGTTATGATTCTCAACAGTGACGTGAGTGCCAAGTCGCGAGAAGCAGAACTAACGGCGCAGGTGTTGGGCGGGCAATTGCTATTCGAACTTCTTCATGGTCGGGCAATGGAACATCTGCTCCATCGTCATCGATTGGGGAATCGGGTACGCCTTCTCCTGGTGTTGTGCTTTCACTGCCATTCAGCAGGCTGGAGAAGTGTTCCCTCCATAATTTAAGTATGCTCTGGGCATCGGTGTTTAGATCACGTTTGGGGGATCTACAAGAGTATGCTCCGGTCTTGAAACCTTTTGTAAGCCGCCGCATTTTTTCGTAGAATTTTCGAGCTTTATCCCTGTCGGCCAGCTTATCAAGCTCTTCGTACTCACGCATTTCGGCCTCTTTCTTTTTCTGTCTACTATTGCGTCTCGCTTTTATGAAAAAGGGGATTTCACTCATAACAGCGTATCTATTGTAAATGCAGAGAGAATTCTTCCCTGGCAATATTATCTCTCTGTTTAAAAAATGGGTTGAAACGGGTCAATACTTCCCTCGTGGTGAGCCCTCTTATACCTAATATAAAGATTTTCGTACGTTCGGGTGCCTTTATGAAAGAGGGTATTTCACTCATAACAGCGTATTTGTGTACCTAAAATAAATTAAATTGGGCGAAAATTTTACGTACCCCTTATATAACTAATATCAAGACTTTCGATCATCCCGCTGACTTTACTCCAAGTGATGGGTGATTGTATGTAAAGTACTCTAATGAAACCTAGAAAACATTTTTGTTTTGTATGTGGCATGATAATACTTAATGGATAAAATTGTGTCGACACTACTCCAACTCCCACATAATATGTAATGATTTTCGTTATTCCAACAAATCGTATGCCGAATATATCAGACAGTGTATGAGTTATACTATATAGTATAGCAGATAAAAAAATTGTTTGGATTGTGACATTTTACACCTTAAGATATTCCGCTGGACTTGATTCCTTCAGGTTGCAAGTGTACAAAATGTACTTTCATCCGAATATCTAACCTATTTCCAGAACTCTAGAGACTTCATTATATTATAATAAGCAAACTTAATGCGCTTTCGTCTGTTTGCAAGTGAGATATATTTTTTTCGAGAAACTCGGCCATGATATCCAGCTTTTCGTAAGATGTTTCCTTCAGTTTTGGAACTAATTATTTTTTTAAAGGTTATACCATATTTACATTTTCAATAATCTTTGTTGATGTAATTCGAGGATTAACTTCCACCATACGTGTGATTTCTTCCTGGGTTGATAATATTTTTCGACGAAGATCTGGGTTTTGATATTAAAGTTCCGGTACTTTTGAAATTGTATATTATACGCTGGACAGACGACTATGTTCTTCCAACAATTTTTTTCAATATCCTTTTGAGGTTTGACCAAATATCATTTCTCTTTCCGACCTACTAATTTTTTTTTAAGTTTCAATTTTTTATAGATACTATTAAAACGTGTCACGAGTTCTCGAAATGATTAATTACATTAAAGCACAATAGAACAAACGCAGAAAGTAGAAACATATGCATGAAAAGTAACGGTACTTTCTGGTGTCTATGTTTATTTGTTCCTACAATAAAATCCCGTTATCGCAAAACTGAAAATAGGAATATACATATGTATATACAATTTTGTGGTTACGTTTACTTATAATTTAGAGAAGAAATACATGTAAAAATTTTTAACTGAATTGCATATTTGCATTATTTTTTTACTTCACCTAAAAAATGTGTCGGGTGAACGCAGTCTTTATAGGCTAGGTGTATGTAATTTCACCACAAAGTGAGCGGTGCCTAGCCTAATGCAAATTTCGTGGAAAAATCAGGTTTAGAGCCCCGTACGTACTATCTCGCCGGTGTGAGTTACGACTTTATGGCACATTGCACTTTTGTAGAGTGAACAATTCTGAGAAATATGCGTCTAGAGTCAAAGTGTTGCCATAAAACACCTCTGAGCTGTAGGAATTTGAAGATAAAAAATCACGATCGTAGTGTATTTTCAATTGAAAATTTTCACATGCCTTGGTTCAGCTCTTAATATTAATATTAAGGGCTAAAATTTTCAATGAATTTTTTTAAGGGTATTTCCAAAGAAATTTTGTGACGGGATTGAAAAAAAAAAAAAATTAGTTAAAAAAAACACCGTAATATACATATATAATATATACAGTGGCGGACAAAAATTTACATACACATATTATCATTGATATGAGAGTAAAAAATGTTTTTAGAAAAATGTATTGATACAGTTTTATTCTAATATTTATTATAATATTTATTCTAATAACAATTAACTAAAAAAATTCCTTATCTATACTTATAATATAAAGCTGAAGAGTTTATTTGTTTGAACGCGCTACTCTCCGACACTACTGGTTCGAATTGAATAATTCTTTTTGTGTTGGATAGTCCATTTATCGAGGAAGGCTATAGGCTATATAGCATCACGCTGCGACCAATAGGAGCGAAGAAATAGTGGTAAATGTGTAAAAAACGGGGGGAATTATTAATCTTTGAGGGCTTCCGTTCCTTGCGCTGCGAAAGCGGTTCAAGATACACAAAAGTTATGTACATACGAAAGAATTATTTCTCTTTTAATTATCTAAAAAAAGTCCGTGAGTACCGTTTTTGTGATAACTAGTTTGGCCGAAATAATTTGGTAGAGTTGTATTAACATAATAACATTAATCTTTATCCAAATAAATGTGTTGTTGGTTAAGAGTATTTAATTCTGAATAAAATTGTCTTTGGCGACACTTAATTTCAACGAACAACTTAAAAGATAATATTACAAACAAATAACTCCGAAACAAAATCAACTCGCACCCTGCGCTGTGCTCTTTTGACATAATATTCAGTTTACGTAAATACCAAGTGCAGGTAAAAATAATTAGGTTCCTGATTATTAATCTTACACTTCTTTTTTCTACATTCTTTTTATTCATTTTCTACGTTTTTTCTTTGTCACTATAATGCCTAGAAAAAGAACTCAGCTTTCTCGGCAGACTGCTACTGCAAAGCGGCTGCGGGTTTTGCGCAGCAATGAAACTGAGGATGAGAATATGCATAGGTTGGGTACTCAACGAGCAATCAGTGAACAAAACCGTGCTAGGGAATCGAGCGTTGAACGTTCGCAGCGTCTCGCCTCACAAAATTTCCGAACTTTGGCGAACCGACAACGGGAATCAAGCGCTGAACGATCTCAAATTTGGCCTCACAGAATTCCCGAACTTTGGCTAGCCGTGATCGGGAATTAAGCGCTGAACGTTCTCAACGTTTGGCCTCACAGAATTTCCGAACTTTGGCTGGCCGCAATCGGGAATCAATCGCTGAACGATCCCATCGATTAGCACAGCAAAATGCCCGATCAACAAGGAATAGAACTCGCCGGCAACGAGTTCAGTGCAGTAATTTATTGAATGCTGCGTTTATTTCTGATTGCACTCTTGACTATACTGAGCTAAATGATATTGATATTGGTAGAATAGATAAAATTTGCAACTTATGCCAAGCAAAAAAATGGGCGGCGGAAGCTCCTGGACTGTGTTGTAGTGGTGGTAAAGTAAATGTACCTATAATTCCGCAACCTACATCAGTTTTAAAAGAATTGATATCAGGCTCACATCCATCGTCAAAGGATTTCTTAAAACACTCAAGACAATATAATACACTATTTCAGATAACTTCATTTGGTGCCAAAGAAATTCGCGAGGGAAACTTTATGCCCACTTTTAAAGTCCAAGGGCAAGTTTATCATTTAATTGGTGACTTACTTCCAGCTGAAAGGGCACAACCCGAATTTTTGCAAATATATTTTGTTTCCCATAAAGATCAGATATCCTTGCGCTCAAATTTAAACCCTAGCTTGCAAACCGATCTTACCGACGTTCTCCAAACATATCTTCACGATCATAATACGTATATTAAAAGTTTTAAGTACAATCTGGAAAATAGAACGAAACGAAACGAACTTATTCATGCTGATGTGAAACCGCCTAACGAGCATCGAGGTCGGTAGATGAGGTAGCTGTTCTTTTAATCGACGAAGACAAAGGTCCCCGAGATATTGTGTTGACTGAGAGAGATGGTCGACTTCAAAGAGTTTCTGAAATTCATAGATCTTATGACCCGCTTCAATACCCCTTGCTATTTCCCTTTGGAAACAACGGATACTGTATTAATATTTCACAGCAGGATACTACTGCTAGATCAAAACAGTATCATGTATGCAGTTTTATGTATTTAGACTCATGGTGAGAATAAACGACTTTAACAGCATACATTATTTCAAAGGATTATTCAAAAAATATTGTGTTGATATGGCGGCAAAAATGATTTCAGAGAGGCTTGAATTCATCAAAAGAACTCAAAAAAAATTGAGAGCAGAAGAATATATTTATTTAAGAGATGCCGACGTAAATGATGGGAATATAAACGCTTCTAATATTGGGCAGCACGTTATATTGCCGTCGTCATTTACAGGATCTCTCAGATTCATGAATGAAAAAAGTCAAGATGCCATGACATATATCAGGAAATTTGGAAGACCTGATCTCTTCATTACATTTACATGTAACTCAGAATGGCCGGAAATAAAAATTGAGTTATTACCTAATCAACATTCTTACGACAGACATGATTTGGTTTCCAGAGTATTTCATTTAAAACTCAAGAAAATGATAGACCTACTAACGAAGAAGAATATTTTTGGACCATCGAAATCCTTTGTTTACAGCGTAGAATGGCAAAAAAGAGGTTTACCTCACGCCCACATTTTATTGTGGCTGGATAACAAAGTACAACCAGATTCTATAGATGCAATAATATCGGCTGAAATACCTGACAAACAACAAGATCCAATTCTTCATAATATTGTCATAAAAATATGATACATGGTCCTTGCGGATTTCATAGTCCTGCGTCACCATGTATGAAAGAAAACTTTTGTTCTAAAAAGTACCCTAAACATTTTATTTTGGAAACACAAACCGGGGATGACGGTTACCCAACCTACAGGCGCAGGTCTCCAGATAATGGTGGAAACACAGCAGTAAATCGTGTCAAAGGTACAGAAATGAGCGTGGATAATCGTTGAGTGGTTCCCTATAATCCAGTGCTATCACGAATTTTCAATACACACATTAACGTAGAGTTTTGTCAATTGGTTAAAGCTATTAAGCACATCTGTAAGTATATTCATAAAGGTTCTGATCAAGCCACATTTTCGTTACAAATAAATAACGATGAAGTTGAAAGATACCTAAATGATCGCTATATAAGTTCCTCTGAAGCATTCTGGAGAATTTCCAATTTTCTATTCATGAACGTTTTCCGGCAGTAGTTCATTTAGCAGTTCATTTGGAAAATGGACAAAGAGTTTATTTTTATAATAATGAAAATCTCCAAGATAGTGTTAACAATCCTTCATCAACGACACTTGCAGCGTTCTTTGATCTTTGCAGAAGCGACGATTTTGCAAAAACCCTATTATATCACGAAGTTCCTCAGTATTACGTGTGGCAAAGAAATTCATTTTCTAGAAAAAAAAACGTGGGCAAACTGTTGAAAAATATCCCGGTGTAAAAAAAGACACAACTTTAGGCCGTGTTTACAACATTCATCCAACTCAAACTGAATGTTTTTATTTAAGAATGCTACTGCAATATGTTCGCGGTCCAGTGTCATGTGAACATCTAAGGAACGTGAATGGTGTTATTTTCCAAACTTATCAAGGCAATTGCACGGAATTAGGTGCACTGCAGGCAGATGAACATTGGCAAAATACCATATCCGATGCTGTCATATCCGAGTCAGCTACAAAATTAAGAGAATTATTTACCATCATCCTTATATTTTGGCAACCATCTGACCCCTTAGAGTTATGGAATAAATTTCGTAATGCTTTGTGTGAAGATATATTCAACAGACTGCGTAACGGAATCAGGATATGACATTAGCATATAATGATGATGTATACAATGATGGACTAATCATAATTGAAGATAAAATTCATGGGATTTGCGACAAATCCCTAACTGATTTTGGGCTTCCTGCATCAAAAAGAAATTATTCGCTTTTGGACCCGTTAGAAGTAGCATTGCGAAAATTAAATGAGTATGTTATTCAAAATGAACCAAGATTAATTAATGACCAGGTGACAGCGTATAATGGTGTTCTGCAAAGTGTTCGTTTCAATGAAGGAAGAATTTTTTTTGGATGCTCCCGGTGGGTGACCTTCATTACTAATCTTATATTAGCAAAAGTAAGGCCTCAGGGACAGCTATCCTTAGCAGTAGCGTCGTCAGGTATCGCTGCAACTTTATTAGCAGGTGGACGCACAGCTCATTCCACTTTTAAACTGCCCCTAACTGTTTCTTTAGAGAAAGATAGCGTGTGCTCTATACGTAAAAATGGCCCTTTGCGAAAAGTTTCAGTTTAATAATCTGGGACGAATGTACCATGATCTATAGAGCTCACGTAGAAGCTCTAGACAGAACTCTTAGAGATCTTGGAAGTTTGTAAATATTTTAAAATTATCGACAAATATGAGAGCCCATTTGGGGAGAGGTAGTATAACTTTCCCTTCAAAATTACTTTTAGTAGGAGACGGGCAAATACCTCATGTTCAAATTAAAATTGAAATTGACCGCGATTAAGGAGTAATAGTAGGTAACATTCAGGTTTTAATATCAAAAGTTTACCCTGACATCAGCGAAATAGAATATAAAGATCATCAATGGATGTGTCAAAGGGCAATATTGGCGGCGAGAAACAGTAGCCTGGACGAAATTAATGACATAATTTTAAACAAACTTGAAGGAGATATAGTCACATACACATCTATTGATATTTTAATGGATCAATTGGTCTATTACCCACAGGAGTTTCTAAATTCTTTGAACCCAAGTGGACTTCTTCCAAATTCCCTTAAGCTAAAAATAGGCGCCCCAATAATTTTACTTAGAAATCTGAAACCACCTAATTTATGCAACGGTACCCGACTTCAAGTCAAATTTCTTCGCAATAACGTGATCGTTGCAATCGTTTTGACTGGTCCAGCAGTTGGTCAAACAATACTCATACCTCGCATCCCGATGATCCCAAATGATATACCTTTTAATTTTAAAAGATCTATCTTTCGCCGTTACAATTAATAATTCGCAGGGGCAAACATTTAAACACGTGGGGATCGATTTACGCCAAGACTGCTTTTCACATGGCCAATTATATGTCGCGTTGTCAAGATCTGGTTGCGGAGAAAATCAATATGTTCTTCTGCCACCAGAAAATAAAACAAAAAATATAATTTACGCAGAAGTTCTTTGATAACAGAAATTAACGCGGACGAAGACAAAGACGAAGCCCAAAATCACTATTCCACGCGGACGAAGTCGCGGGCACAGCTAGTATGAAATAAAACAGGGTGTGTATAAAGTTTCTTGTTCGCCACAGTATGTATGTAAGAATATAGTAGTTCGGTGACAACTCCGTCGACGAAGATAGGTAGGTGGGAAAGACAATGAGAACAAAAGCAAGAACCAGCACTCAAAGTGCTGAACACATAGAGTGCGACAGACTGCACACGACATCTGTTAAATATTAATATACACACGTTCTTAACAACACAGTCATTTAGACAGCTGCACAACCACACCACTGCAGGCCGTCAGTTGTCGCTCTCGCTAACTTGAAAATATTTTTAAATTTGCCGCCGACAATAGAGAGGAGTGATGCCACAAATATGTAAAACTATTCAAAGTTCTAACATACCTGACGTTATTTCATAAATAAAAGCATAAAATAGCTCTGTTACATCATTTGTAATAACAATTTATAATTTAAAACAAATAAATTTACCTATTTACTTATTTTTTGCATACAAAATTTCACTTTGAACAAAATATTAAAATTTCATTGAAGTGAAAGATATTAGTATGGCCACAACGAAATCGTGTACATGAAAAATTTACAACTGTGTTGCTTTTTGTTGTGTTCGTGTTTGATATGTCACTGCCCTCCTGCACACATGCATTATTTTGAATTATATGAATCATTGTTTTCCAAAAAATGGTAAAAATTTTAATTTTTTTTTACAAAATCGGGGAAAATTAGGTAAAAATAGTTTTGTTAGCAGAAAATGTGTAAGCAAGCATCTCTTATTTCAAGAAAGAGTTCAGGTTTCGAAATCTTTCTTGAAGTGGATAATGTTCATTTATTTATTATTGGGTGTATGTATGTCAATATGTGACTCCTTCACCCCTAGATTCAATGGTCTCCATTGAATATCAAATATTGAATGCTGCCAAGTTTTATTATTATTACTAGTGATTATAAAACTTACTTATGATTATAAAAGTATAGCTATAGTTTTGAGCTTGACATTGGACCAATTATTTTTCTTGTGTTTTCCTCATTTGAAAGAGGTTGAATTTGTAGCTCTACATTTAAATTCGTATTTTTATTTCTCTTATATATTATACATTTTACCAATATTCCTATTGCTATTAATAATATTATTAGTATGCCTATGCCATAATTAACATTTTTGTGTATTTTTAATTCTTCCAATTTGTTAATATTTTTTCTTGATTTATTATTATCTCTGAGAAATGTATTATATTTTCAAACTGTAATACTCGTACATCAGTTTCTTTCTCAGGGACAATATATATTTCTTCTACAGTAACTTTTTGGTTTCGGAATGATTTATTTTTTATCTCGACTTTACAATTATAAAAATTTATTAATGCATTTCCTTCAAGTACAATCTCTCTATTGTCACAGTTTTGTTTCATTTCTATTTTATATGTATTTTTAATCAGGATAATGTCGTCTTCGATATCTTCGACCGATGTGTAATTGTTATATTCGTATTTACATTGGTTAAACGGACAAACGTTAATTTCTTTTAAGTGTTTGAAATGTGCTCCTTTTGTATATTCACATATTTCGTTTCCTATTATAATTGCATATTTCTGTTCTCCTATCATTTCAAAATGTTGCCTATTAGGTAATGTCATTATTAGTATTAGATCGGCTTTAACGTATGTAATTGGTATTTTTATAGCTAAAAGTAATGCGTCATCTTTATATGAAAGGAGTCCTGCCTCTACGTTTTTAATTTAAAAATGTCAATATTGAATCTTTCAATTTCTTCTGTTGATAATATACTAGGGTGTAGTATA
Organism: Bactrocera zonata; assembly: GCA_037783105.1. Lineage (NCBI taxonomy): Eukaryota > Metazoa > Arthropoda > Insecta > Diptera > Tephritidae > Bactrocera > Bactrocera zonata. The sequence continues at coordinate 89,659 of JBAWJQ010000868.1, read as the reverse complement.
TTATGCTTTGCTGAAGTTATGTTCATTTGTTCAATTTTACTTTCTAAATGTTTAAGTTTAAACATCTGATCGGTATAAAGCATGTATTTTATATTTTTTTCGTTTGATTTATTTATTTTTTCTAAGGTTTTTAGTATTTCTGTCCTATCGTCTTCTATGGTTCTTTTTAATATATTAATGGATTTATTGAAGTTGTCATTTATATGTCTATATTTGGTGATTTACCGCTCCTATTATCTGATGATTGTTTTTCTCTATTATTTCTAAATGTTGTAGTATGTTTTCCCTATCTTCATTGTCCATTGTTCCGAAGAGCCATTTGTATGTAGTTCCTACAGTATTAAATAGTCCTCTGCGTTTTCTGTTATTTCCTATAGGCATTAATGTGTTTATTTGTGCTTTAATAGATTTTATTTCTTCGTATAATATTTCCCTGTCATTTCTGTTATATTGGTTGAAATTATTTTCTAAGTTATTTTCAATTTTATTTATAATCTGCTTAAATTCTTTGGGGTGTATTATATGGATTACCGTTGCGGTTTGATTCACTATCTCTATCTCTCTGATTCTTATTTTAGCGTATATCGATTAGTTTTCAAGCTTGTTTATTTGTAGAAGTCCATTGATTGATGTTATTATCGTCAAAATTATTGTAATTTTCGCCATCCTGAAATTTAAATTTTCGTTTAACTTGAGTATTATATGCTTTTTTAAATTTTGAATCTTTAGATATCTAGTGATCTCCCTCTTCTTTAAAGTTGTCTACTCCCTTGTATCTTGGTTGTGTTTTGTTAACTCTACGATTCTTTATATATTTATTCTGAAAATCTTGTATGTTTACCCTGTTTTCTTTTTTATTGATATTATTTATTATACTTTTTTTTTGCTTTTGTAATTTTTCCGCGAGTTTGTTTAGTTCTTGTTCGGAAAGTAACTTATTTATGAAATCAATTGGCCTTTTTTTGTCGTAGAATGTATGGCATTATTATAAGCAGTTATTGCTTTAAATACTTTCTCTTTCAGATTGTCGTTGTTATTTGCATCAGCATTAAAAAGTCTTAAGTGTTCATTCAAAGTTAAGTGCAATCTTTCAACATCTGCGTTTCCTGTTTTATTATAAGTGGTTAGGTGTAGGTTTATTTTATTATCTTTTAAGAATTGTTTTATTGGTACTGTATTTAATTCATTGTCTGTTACTAAAGTTTTCGGTTTGCCTAATTATTGAATTCTTTCCTTTATGGCATTTACAATTGATATCCAAGATTACACTTTCTGTTTTTTTTATGAAGTACTAGCCGACCCCGCAACCGTTGTCCTGCGTGAAATTATGTATTTTGAAATGAAAAGAAAGTCAAATTTATCATTTCATTTTTTTTTTCAATGCACCACAGCTTGATAAACAACATTTTTGGTTTCTGTTCCGGTGTACAGAAAATATGGTTTTCCAATTCGTGAGCACGCCACGTATATTTGACCGTGTGAAAAACATAGCATTTCCAAATTTATGCCACACACTATGCGAATATCCTTGTGTCCTGTCATCTCAAATGCAATTTTCACTGGAAACGGAATACGTTTGAACTGAAATGGTAAATCGGTAGAACTCAAAGGAATTCGTAGAATCAATCATTCTGCTCCTTGTATTCGATAGGTGCGTCACAATCAGTCAGGTTCCATTACACAGTTTCGGCGCATGAAGATTGCGAAACATAATAACGACAGATATAACTTTGAGACGCAAATGGTGCGGTGACATACCAATCCTCTCCAAAGAATTTAGAAATTCCACTGGATAATTCATTCATTGTCAAGACAACCCATCGATTTGTATGAGCGCAAGTCTCCCGGAAACTGACTTTGAAACTTCCAGTTTAAGTCAACAATATCGGTATTTTTGGCAGCTAACATTGCGCGTACACTTAAGGAATCGTAGTTACGATAATTTGGCCAATGTCCGAACATTCATGATGAGTTCATATTTTGTGAACTGATAAACGGCAGATGAAATTGATATCAAACCACCGGAAGTATCAACCGGAATTGATCCATTTCCAATTTTTAGTGAAGACGATATAAAATGTCTTCGGCGATTTAATTTTTGTTCGTATCGCATAATAGACGCGGATTTGAAGGCTGATATGTCGAAATGATTATCGCGAAAAGTGTGCGAACTTCATTTGCATTCCAGTGATTTTCATTTTCCAGCAATTGTAATTGCTGGCTTGCTTCTCAAAAAGTTGCACACCGTACCATTCACAGTACGCAATGACTCCAATGAAGTTGAACCGCGAACACTTATCAATAGCAACCGAAGGTAGAAACAATCGTCGTTTTTCAGGTGGATTGTGTAAATTCGTCCCAATGCATTAGTTGATAACACACCTGGATGTCCATCTACTGGTTGGCCTTGCTTTCTGCGTAATTATTTCTTGAACGATGCATTCCATGTATAATATCAAGGTATTTCCAAATGTCCTCGCAAACGGATCTCTGACGAAAGTTCAGCAAAAACTCGTAAGTGTTAATTTTGTTGCTGGCGATGTTTCCACTGGCTGTACTCTATTCTCTGGGTTGACGTACACACTTTGGCCTTCTCCAAATTAACTGTGAGACGCACAACAGCTGGAAAATGTTCATGAATTGCAGAAGTAAATGTCCTACAAAGCGCTTTATTGCAGTTTATGTATCAACTGTATCGTTCAAGTCCAATAACCCCATGTTGCTTCCTTTCGTGACGTACTTTCAAACGTATTTTATCGATTACACCAAACTGCAATACTAAACACTGATATGAGGTTTGAATATGAAGTAGACAATAATGGTGAATATACTCTTAGTACGATCCATGTGATGTCAACTTCGATATTTATTCTTCTAAATTGAATGCTGAATGTTCTGCCATTGTCGTCTGGTGAGCGACGCCGATAGAGTGGATATCCCTCATTTCTAGCTTGTGTTTCCGAAAGAAACGTCGATACTGCTTCGTGCATTTATTGTCAGACATACAATCCGAAGTGGGATTGTGGTGTTCGCAAGATCCATGAACCATATTGGTTTTCATCATTTCGTATAATACTGGACCTTTCTCTGCATCATGAATTTCCGCATGACTGCATGATTTCATCAATTTGATCTGGTGCAACCACCATCCAAAGAAGAATGTGTTCGTGCGGCAAACCTCTCTTTTGCCACTAAACAGAGTACATCTAGCACCTAACAGCGCCATATGTACGTTGCTTCAAGATAAAGTCCATCGAAGCTGTTGCTTGAAAAGTCTTGCTGTGACATCGGGACGATCGCTTCCTGATTGACCGCGATCCATAATACCGCACGTATGTCATCGCATTTTGGGAGTACTTCTTGCCTTGCCTTGCTTTGGGCTGCCATACTTTGATGCCAAAAAGAACGCCGACCGATATTAGTGCGAACTTTTCGTGGCATCGTAACAAATTTCAATCTGTAATTGATCACTTTTTGTGCAACACACATAACGTTTTCACTGAATAATTTTCAAAAATTTTTGAATCAAACGACAAATTTGAACGATTCAAATAGTTGAAAAACAAAACAAAAAAATTTAAAAACAAATTTGTATGGAAAAATTAATTTTTTGGAATTTTCCAATTTTCCGACTTTTCTTCATGAAAAGAATACAGGTTTTTACTATTTTTAAACCTGCCCTGATCCACACAGAACATTCTCTGAAAATTTCGTCAAGATTGGTTCAGTCGTTCCCATAGCCTTGTTATGGAAAAAAGAAAAGGGCTGTTTTCAGGGGGTTTCCGGCAATTATTCGAATTATTCTTGCCGTAAAAACCATCTTTGAACCTCAACGAACATTTAGAAAAAAGAATTGGTCAAATTGGTCCAGGCGTTGTTGAGTTATGCGCTTACCAACACATTTTGCGATTCATTTTTATACATAAGATGTACTATCAGTTTCTGTACAATGTACAGTATCTACATATGTCGTCATCATTGAATACTTCGTTTAAATTTAAATCTCCCATATTATAATTTTCATAATTTAGTCAGCTTAGACCATCTGCAATTACATTTTCTTTACCTTTAATGTATAAAATGTCGAAATCAAATTCATTGAGTTTAATTTTCCACCTTTTTAATTTTGAATTAGGTTCCTTTATATTATTTAACCAAACCGAGGGACGATGATCTGTTTTAATAATGAATCTGCGACCAAAAAGATATGGGCGAAAATATTTAGTTGCCCACAATATGGCTAACAACTCTTTCTCTATAGTGCTATAATTTTTCCCATGTCCATTCAAAGTACGACTGGCAAGTGAAATTGTTTTGTTATCTTGCATAAGGGCTGCTTCCAGAGCAAAATTACTCGCATCTGTCACAAGAGTAAAAGTTTTTGTGAAATCTGGGTGGATTAAAATTGGGTAATTTTTTGTCAACATCTTTAATTTAAAGAAAGAATCTTTGTAATCATGGTCATTAATGCTTGTTTTTGAGCCCTTTTTTTAAATATTTTATTAAATGGTATGTTATTTTAGAGTAATCTTTATTAAATCTCCTATAGTATCCCGTAATACCTAAGAATGCTTTTATATCCTTAACGCTTCTTGGAAGTAGAATCTTTTCTATTGCTTCCACTTCTTGGGGGTTTGGTTTAATACCGTCTTTTAAAATCCAGTGACCTAGGAATTTTGATTCCTGTCTTAGGAAATCGCATTTATTTAATTGGATTTTAGATCTTTTTCTTTTATTCTCATTAAAATTTTGCTCAATATTCTAGGTGCTCTTCTACGCCTGTAGAAAATACTAGAATATCGTCCATGTACACAATGCAAATTTTGCCAATATATTCTTTTAATATATAGATCATTAACGTTTGGAACGTTGCCGGTGCATTTCGCAATCCGAAGGGCATTCTTAGAAATTCATAATGTCCATTGGCAATGGGGAAAGCTGTTTTTATATGTCGCGTTCGTCCATTTCAATTTGATGAAAACCTTTGGCTAAGTCGAGAGTGGAAAAATATTGGCATCTTCCCAATTTGTCAAATATATCATCTTTATTTGGAATAGGAAATCTGTCTTCTGTAGTTACGCTGTTCAACTTCTTGTAGTCAATCACAAGACGCCATTTTTGTTCATTAGTTGCGTCTAGCTTTTTGGTACCAGCCAAATAGGGCTGTTGTAAGGACTAGAGGATGCTCTAATTATACCTTAGGTTAACATGGTCTATTTGTTTTTCTATTTCCGGTTTGTGTATTTCTGGGTATCGGTAGATTTTAGAGTAAACCGGAATATAATTTTTGGTTATTATTCTACGTTTGGTTGAACTTGTAAATGTTAAATTATCATCTTCGTTGTAATATCTTTTTTATATCTTTTTAGTATATTTATAAGTCTATTTTTGTCTATACTATTGCAATGATTGGTGTCAACGAATTCTGTGTCGCATTTATCTTTTATATCATTACAGAAGATTTCCACCTCATTGTCTTTATAGCTCATTTCGTTATATATTTCTTCTTCTTTTGTTAAATAAAAAGTCAGTGTTGTTTTATTTGTTTTTATAATTCTGTTTGGGTAGTCTATTATAGCATTTATCTTCGTTAAGATATGGTTAGCAATGAGTCCATCAAAGTTCTTGTTAAAATTACATTCCAGGAATTCACATATGATTTCTTTTTCATTAAATTCTTTAAATATTGGGAATCTGTAAAGTTTCTTAACTTCTCTTTTTCTTCCTTCTGCTGTGACTTGCACATCTACTTCCCTCTTCCATTTCGGGTTACAAATATTTTCGCTGATCAAACTGAACTCTGCTCCAGTGTCAATGATAAAATTTAACTTTCTAATGCGTGTATCTATTATTATATAGGGTAATTGTTTTGTGGATCCCACTGAAAATTTGTTTTTTCATTGCCAATATGCGTAGGCTCTGGTTTGTTGCGATTTGATATTGCGGACCGATTATAATTTCCTGATTGGTTGTAATTCCGCGTTTGATTCCCGTTTCTTTGTTGATTAAAGTTTATTTGTGGGTTGAAATTTCCCTGTTGGTAATAATTTCTTTGTTGTCTGGTTTGACATTCTAGTTTGGTTTTATCCGATGCGACTGTTATAATTATTACCTACATTCCTTGGGACATAGCCACCGTTATACCTGTTTTTGATATGTTATTGTTATGTCTATTATAACTATTATTATAAGTGAAAAATGTTCTATTGTTAACGTTATCGCTAAAATTAGTCCTACGAAAGCTATTTGGGTTAGGATCTTTCCTTTGTTGCCCTAGCGCTGTGAAGTTTTGATGTCTAGCTTCTAATATTATTCGGGAACACGAAAAAAATTTTGTTTGAAAAATGGCGACTGCCTGAAAATAAAAATCATTTTTTACGCTTTTTTTTGAAATTCCTGAATTTTTTTTAAATATTAAAAACAAAAATTTTGACACGATGCTGGTAGGAACGATAGAGGATTATATAAAGAAGGTTCACACAAAATTTCAAGTAAATCGGTTGTAAAGAACTTGAGATAATGCCGGTACCGTGTGGAAAAAAGTAGTTTCGAGAAAAACGCGTTTAAAGTTTAGGAGACAATTATAGTGAACACGGGCGCCACCTCACAAAATCGGCTGTATATCCGAAAATAATCGAATTTTGAAAAATCCTTTCAAGGTCATATTTTTGAAAGTCTAAACTTTAAATATATGAAAAAAAACCAAATTTTCAAAATTCTCGAGTCGAGTACCTCCTTAACTTCATTCGTTGAGAAATTTATATCATTATGCGCTAATATTCTATTATGTAGTTTATTCCTAATTTTATTTATTTTAAAATAGTAATTTTCTATTGTTGTCACCCATAAGTTCCGCTGAACTTCTCTTTTCCCCGAAATTGCTCAGAAGTATTTGTTTCAATGTTTCCCAATCACTAACTTGTCCATATATGTGAATTATTTCTCTAGTTTTTCCTACGCATCTTCTTTTCAGAAAATTGAATAAAATTTTTTGATTACCTACATCAAAAGTTAGTATTGTGGGTAATAAGTCTTCAATTTGATTAATAAAGTCCGTTAATTGGTTCGGATCTCGTCCATCAAATTCTGCAGTTCCATTAATACAGTTCAAAGTGAGTTGAAAAAATGGTATGGTGGATGCTTCCATTTTGAGAGAATTTTATTTCAAGTGAAAATAAAAAAATATTCGTATTTATTTGGATTCAACTTAGTTTTATGTAAGAAGTTCCTACTGGGTACTTTAATTGATCTTGAATAGTTTGAGAGGTGCTGTCTACTCTTGTAGTGAAGACACATATCTAACAGTTTGAAAAAAAATCTAGTCGAGACACATTAACAATTTTATCATTTTTAGAGTCACTGTTTTAGTGAAACATTATTATTTGACTTCGATTTTGCAACACTCTGTACACGCGCGATTGAATTTTTATTTTACACTATTGTGCGATAATTTTTACACATTGTTTTGTATTTTCTTACTTACTATAAAAAGTTTTAATATATTATGGTTTAATATATATGTATTTTTCTTACTCTTATTTGTTCTGCTGTTGCTTTTGTTGCTGCTGTTTTATTGTTGTTGTTAATGTTGTTGGCTTTATAGTTCGCATCCGAACTCAAGTCACCGCTACCGTTGTACGAATATTTTTCAGTAAAAATCACTCTTTATTTATTTATATATTTTGAAAGCTCATTATTTGCTGATATTGTTTAAGGTTTTCTTGTTGCGCATTTAACACGATTTAAATGTTTTTATAATATTTTAGCAATGTTTTTGTATAGTTCTATTAATGTTTTTCTATGAATATATTATTGTTTTCCACATATCTATTAATATTTCCAATTTTTTCTTTGCACTATTAATGCCGTCGCTTTCACCAGCTTCCCAAAAATTGTTAGTTTATGAGTGCGTTATCAACTCTCTTCCAATTGATTATTTGTGAATTCTTGGCTTCCTCGTCTCCAGTTTTGGTTCACTTATTTAAGAAATATTGACGCTTGATGTTGCTCGATTTTTAAGTCCTCGTCGCCAGTTTTGGTGTTGTAAAGGACTCAAGCTTTTTTGCTTGGCTCTTTATTTCCACTTCGCAGTTAAAATAAAAGAAACGAGTTTTTTTGCTTAGTTCTATACTTCAACTGAACCAATCTTTATTTTAATCTGTGCATCTTAAATTCTAACTTGATGTGCGCACAGGCACTTGTACATTTGTTTATACTTACATACATACACACATCTGCATGCATGCCAGAAGAATTTGATTTGTCAGCAGAAAATGTGAAAGCAAGCTTCTCTTATTTCAAGAAAGAGTTCAGGTTTCTAAATCTTTCTTGAAGTGGATAATGTTTACTTATTTATTATTGGGTGTATGTATGTCAACATGTGACTACATTCGAATTATTTCGTTATCATTTCCACATTTGTACCAATAGAATTTCTACGGCATATACATAAGTATGTATGTATATTATTTCTTTGGCACATTTGTCTCTATGTTTACGAAAACAAAAGCCATACATACGTATGTACATACATTCATAATAACAAGTGTCGCATGCATCTTTCACATCTCCGTTGTCAACCAATGGCCGAAACTGACATTTTGTCAAAGAGTCAATATGTCGAAGCATTGACGCGACGACATAGCGTCACAACATTGGTAGAAAATCCAAGCTGTGCCGAAAAAAATAAACGAATGGCCGTCGATTGTCACCGCTTCCCTTGCCACTGTAACAGCTTCGCCTAGAAACTAGCGTAAATATGTAAGCATATGTATGAGCTTGCATACATATCGACGCTGATTTTTGCGAGCCACGGAAAAATATTTTAGAATTGACAAATATTGTGTATCGACAACAGCTATGTTGCCACTTTTCTCATTTCTTTCTTAGAACAAACAACAGAAGATGTTCAATTTATGATTTTTACATCGTCGCGAAAAGACACTTGTTGGCAAAGGCACGCTCGGGGAGATGTTACGGCGTTTGTTTTTATGAATGAAGCCAGGTCGCTTGTGGCATATATGCGTTTATGAATGATTACTACATTGGGCTTCGCCAATTCGGCTGCCATATTGACTTGTGATGCTTCTGATATTTAGACAATTGTTGTTTTTGTAGAACAGTGCTTCAATTTTTTGTTGGTGACATATTCACATGTGTATGAATATGTTTGTATGCTTGTGCATTATTTGATCGGAAGTGTATACAAATATATGTACATATAAGTATATATGAATGTACGAACCTGCAGATCAATGCGCACACATGTAACATATTGATAAGTGATAAAATCATAATTTGAATTTCTGAATGTGCTCATGCGTATACATAATAAGATTATGATATGAGAATGTGCAGAGACATAACATTAATATGATAGAAGATGTACATACATGCATATGTTTATATTGTTGTAATAAATATAATTTCTATTAGTAGGAAATTTAACACAAAAATATTTATTAGTATGGTACGAGGTTCGACAATTAAGTAATGAGATTGATTTTCTTCTTTTTTTTCTACATCCCTCCCCTCTCCATTGATATGTGTACCATCGCTCTAGCTTGTTTAGTTCGCTTGCTGCGTCAAGTTGAGTAGACGTGTGTTTGTAGTGCTCGTCACGAAAATGAAAAACCGAAATCAATAGCAACGCGTCGCGATAAAATTTTGCGCCAGATTGGGCGAAATAGCTTCGAAAACGTACGCTAAAATTGTAAGAGTGTATGGTGATGGTGCTCTTAGACCCAGAAACCAAAGCTCACAATGGTTGTCTCCGCGCGCCCCCCGCCCGAAAAAAGCTCACATGATGAAGTCGAAAACAATGATTATTGCCTTTTTTAATAGCCGTGGAATCGTCCACAAAGAACTCGTTCCACCGGGGAAAACTGTGAATCAAGTCTATTATTGCCAAGTAATCGAAAGATTGCGAAAACGAGTCCACAGGGTGCGCCCAGACATCGCTCGTTACTCGATCCCTCATCACGAAAACGCGCCGTGCCACACCGCCTCAGCGTGTCCCAGTATTTGGCCTCTAAAGGGATCGCCGTGTTGCAACAGCCGCCTTATTTGCCCGACATGTCACCCTGTGACTTTTTTTTGTTTCCTACAACAAAATCGGTGGTCAAAGGAACCCATTTTGAGTCGATTACGGACATCCAGGCGGCCGTGACGAGGATACTTGCGGACATCCCAGTCGAAGCGTTCCAGAAATGTTACGAAGCATAGAAGCTGTATAGCTGCCCAAGCATGACTACTTTGAAGGGATGGCAGAGTTGTAGAATAATTTTCAAATATACGGTTTTTATGGAATCAGTCTCATTACTTAATTGTTATACCTCATATAAGCGCCAACAACAATGCCAGCCTTGAAGTCCAAAGCGAACGGGTGTTCTTAGGCTACTCAGAGGATTATCGTTTCTGGCCACTCCTAAGTGAATGGCGATCATTTGCGTGAACTTCTACACATGACTCCTACCTCCACAACCTGAAAGTATTACTCCGATTTTAATCGCTGCAAGTCGCAAGAGTATGAGATGTTCGGTAATATCTGATTTTAGCCCTTCCCTACCTGTTGTTTACTAAGGAACGTTTTATCATTTTTATTACAATATTTGTATTAATTAATTTATTTTCAGACTGGAAATAGAAAGCAAAAATCTATTGATATAATTTATTATAACTATATTAACCCATTAACGCTCAAATTTGGTGGTAGGAAATGGTTTTCATTGTTATATATTAATTTATTTGTGGACAAAAAAGAAGTTAAAAAGAAAAAAACCTAATTTTTTGTTTTAATTTTTAGAAAAATGGGTGTCTTCACCTGGGGACAACTGACAGTTTAAGTGTGGAATTGAGCAAAGCACGTGGTTTCAATGCAATGTGTTTTTGTACACAACTCACAACGCCGGCGACATAAAGAGTGGCAAACTACGCATCGCAATTGGTTTTTTAAGCATTCAGGATTATGACCGTTGTTTTTGGTCATTGGCATATCACCAATTACTGCGGATGAAGGACGAGGTTGTCTGGATGATTTAGGCGTCAGATATATTTGCACAACTTGCTGTCTGATTGACAATTAATCCATTGGGGGTATATTGTCAGCTTTACAGAGTGAACCCTAAAGTCTCCAAGCATTACTAACAGCTAAGTATATCCAAACAGTATGTGAGAATTGGCCACCACCACTTTTTTGTACTAATGGACACTCTATACAAGTTTGTATATAGATTGATCCATTTGGTCTACTCCTCCCATGCCTTGGTTGTAATTTATAAACAGTCTGGATATATAAATTCGTTTTTTCCTTGTGACTATTATACCATCGTCGCACTTTTCCTAAGGGCTCAATATAATCACAATTTGTTTCCATTGTGACCACATTATCGTTCTTCTATCGTACCATTGTAATCTCATTATTTTTGATATAACGATAATCATAGTCTGCTCTAGAATTTGTTGTCTTCATTTCTTTTATGGATATAAATGGACACCATTTTGATCTCTTATCTCGTATTGTAGCAGTAGCTCTATAACCCAACTGTTTTAGATCGCATATCAGGTGGAAGTTAGTAAAAAGATATCAAAATATATAATGTGTTCCGTTGGTACTGTAGGTAATTTTGCTAGTAAGGACTTGACTACTCGTTCACCAAGCGGTCAATCATCTCTACAGGCTTACCACAGTACACTTCAAAGCTATAACAATATCCATCTGCACTGGTTACTGCTCAATTCCTATAACACTGTGGAACATTTTTGGAATTATTGTCTGGGGGGTGAGAAATTCCAAGTCAGGGTGGTGGTACTAGGTCAGTATAGTAAACCCCTCAAAGGGTTTGACGTTCGTATGTGTCAGTTTTTTTTTTTAATTTAAAATTGACCATCACCCTGACTTGGAATTTCTCACTCCCCAGATTAGCTGTTGTACTGTGTAATCAAATCTAACAGGTTTTCCCATTATAAACTGTGTTGGTGGATGTCGACCAAAGTATTTAACCATAGACTCATCCACTGAAAGTGTTTTGTAAAGAACTCCCCATTGGCTAAATATTTTGTCAGTTGAACTAGTGACAAGACTGTTATCAACAAAATTCAAGTTTCTTATGATTTCTATGAACCTTTTTCGACGTATTGTATTTACAACCGTTGTTACACGAAGATCGTCATCTACAATCCAGTAAGCCCGCTCTGTAGGAAGTTGGTGATAACCATTGAAAAGCAAAACTCCCAGAAATCCTTTAACTTCGTCGGTGCTTAAGCCAAAACTATGTCTGTTATTTTGGTTGGCATACATAACGCTATTTTCAGCAATCATTGTAAGAACATCGATGTCAATAATTTTCTAAAACAAATCCGTAGGGGTCTAATCACTTATTTTATTAACAAAGCTATCTACTCGTTTTTTAACGGAATCAGTGGAGTGATATTTCATGCTATAATTAGGGGAAACCCGTCTCCAAAGTGGTTCGCCAAAATTATCTTGCTCCACCCTTTTGCGCCTAGTTGTTTTTCGTCACTTTCATTCCACTCCGAATCGTCTAGACGACTTGGAACTACCACAGTTTTTCCAGTCATATCATTCGGCATGGCAGAGCATACTAAATCGTCTTTATTTACATCCTCTTCAGCACTTACAATAATAGGGTCAAGAGGAATGATCGTCTTCTTTCTCCATTACCCAATCAACCAGGAGGCCGTTGTTAGTTAGTTTTAAGAAATCACTCTGACTTTTAAAAACTTTCCTATATGCTATAATTATGCTTATGTAAACCACCAATAAAATGCTGGTAAAAGTTAATGGTTCCGCTCATTGTCCCCAATTGGGGACATCACCATGAAACTATACCTTTTGAATATAATTTTGTTATTTTTCAACAAAATCCCACTACTAAAAGCTTGTGCACTCTTCACTTAATATTTAGATATATCTTTTAGTTTATTTTCACAACATATTCGAAAATATGGATATAAATACAACACAAGAATTAACTCGACAAAAAATCCAACTTTGAAGCGCGAAATATTTCTTTTTATTGACACAATCAACATATGTTTTGGTTCACATATACCACGTGTGTCATATATACGAGTATGTTATAATTTTACTAAGATTATTAGATTTTGATGTGAAGAGGTGTTCTCGTATGGAGACAGAGAGCGGTAATGGGTTAATGAAATCAATATTTATTTTTTCTTTTTTTTTTTTGTAGATAATAATAGATGGACTCTCGTGACATTTTTGATTAAAGTAATTACACTTTTCTTTTAGATAATACTATTTTTTTCTTTCAGATATAGGCAAAGCTATAGTTACAATATGTATTAGCATAATTATAATTGGAATTAATTTTGTATAAATTTTACATAAATATAAAAGAAATAAAAGGTCTGGAACAATGCATAAGCTAACGATTAGGAATATTAAAACAGTTTATAATTTTTTTTATATGACACTACTGAATGAGTGCAATAAAGATGTATGATCTCACGTCACTAGATTAGAGGTTTTGAAAGCTAGTGTTTTTTCACCACGGTTGTTTGACAGGGAATAGTAAGAATTCACATAGAAGAGGTAAAAAGAGATAGATATGTAGGTAAGCATAAAGAACTTTTGAAACTCTTTTGGTTACAAACCGCAGTTGGTATGACACAAATCAAACAAAACTTCCTTAAAATCTTGTCGAAAAATTCAATTTGGAAGCAATATTTAGGCGAAAATGTGCATATAGTCCAACATGCAGCTAAACGGAATACTCGTATATAACATACAAGTATATAAAGTTTGATATTTCACTTGAATGGAAAATTTGTTGTTGCAGTGAGTCCTAAAAAACGCTACACCAAATTATCTGTTGCAAAAGTCATGCAACGACATTACCAGAACAGCGGTGGGAAGTCCAAACTAAAGAGCACCATTCTCGGAGATTATATAATTATATTAAAGTACATACAACATTCTTAAAGAATAATACCCCAATAGGGGACAGTAAGCAAATTGGCATGTGTTTGCGCGATCTGGCCTCTCGTGGCTTATTCGAAGCTACTAGACGATAGATTTTTGTCACTCATTCATATTGGCTTAAATTCACTTATATGTATGTAGAAAGTTGGCGTATAAATGAGTACAATCTTTTAAGATTAATGCGCTTATTGCATAAACTATGGACACTATTTTAACAAGTTATTAAAAAGCGCGTACTTAGTCCTGTCATAACTTCTACTACAAATTCAACTCATTAAAAAATGAAAATATCGTATCATTTTTAATTAATCTTATTTAATAATGCATAGGCGAAAAAATAGTAAGACTTTTTAACTTAATTTTTGAGAGAAAATCCATTCGTGGACTTTTTTTTCTAGGTTGGTAGGACTGTCAGTGACATTTACAAGGTGCGTTCCAAAGTAAACAGGACTTAAAAAAAAAAAAAAAAAAGAACAAATAGTTTGTTCGGCAAATCAATTTATTTTGTTCAAAACAGTCTCCTTCTGCTTCAATACAGCTTTTTGAACGGTCCAAAAGCATGTCGAACTAGTGTTTTAGCTCGTTGGCCGGTATGGCCACCAGTATGCAAGCCTTTTTAATGGCTTCTACGTCTGCATTACGCTTTTCTTTCATGGACAAATCATTTTTCCGAAAAGGAAGAAGTCGCACGGTACCATACAAGGTGAATTCGAGGAGTGGTTAATGGTTATAATTTTTGGTCGTCAGTCAATTTGTGCGGAAGAAACAAATACGATAAATGGATGTTTTGAAGATGTTCAATTCCGTTTCCATAAATTTCAATGATGTTTTCGGCTGAGTTTTGATGAATTCACGCAAAGTTTCAATGGAATTACCGGTGATCACGGATTTTGATTGGCCCACACGTTGATCGTCATTTATGTACTCACGACCACTTTGAAAACGTTGAAACCAGTCTACTACGGGATAGGCAATTACCGCCATAAACTTGTTTCATCAATTGAAACCTTTCGGTAAAAGTTTTACCAATTTTAAAACAAAATTTAATGTTGGTTCTTAACACAAACATACTGACACTTAAAACGCAATAACTTCACTTCCAATCAATGAAATGTCATGAAATTTTCACTGGATAATCGATAAAAATATCAGATTCTTTCGCACTAGTCGACATATAGATGGCGCCAGGGGTGATAGATTCAAAAAATCCTGTTTACTTTGGAACATACCTTGTATTCCCAATGTCACATCAAAACAACTAATAGTACTTCATATAATGCGTACATGTATCAGAGGTACGCTTGTATTTCTAAAGTACATAAAGTGCATTCGGCGATTTTTACGGTGATTGAAATTATTCAAAACAGAAGTTTTATTAAAGTTTGCGTCCGCAATCAAATTTCTGGTGCCGAAATGTTCAAAATGTTTTTTATTGATACAAATTATTGAAAGAGGGTAGATAACGAGTTGACGACGAACCACGTCCACGATGGCCATCAACAGATGACTTACAGGTCAATAAAATAAAGCAATTGGTGCTTGAGGTTCTACAATTAACAGTCAGAGATCTTACAGGCATCGTTGAAATATCAGAAAGATAAGTGAAAGCCATTTTGAAAGATCATTTGCGCCTAGGAAAAGTGAAAGTACGATTGGTTTCAAAACCTCTAATTTTTTTGTAAAACAGTGTCGCGGTAACATCTCTGAAACAAAGCTTTCCGACTACTAGGATATGAGAAACGTATTATTACTAGTAATGAGTCTAAGTTCTATACTTACGATCTGCAAGCAGACGATCAATCTGTCTAATATTGTGGCAAGGGTAGTCCGTAGCCGAAAAAACCACGTCAAAGCAAGTCAAAAATCAAGGTTAAGCTGACAATTTTCTCCGATTATCGTGGTGTGGTGCACTTCCGCCCGCCCAAACTGTCAACAAGGAATACTATTTCAGTTATCATTCAGTAATTCGTCGTGTACATGAAGCTATAGGTAAAAATAGGCCGAAATTATGGGCCGATATTTCTAGGTTTTTGCACCATTGATGTTTTGTGAGTTTTTCGCCAAATTTTCCAGCAATATCGTACCAAAACCATCGTACTCGTCTCTGTTTGACGCCTGACGTGTGACTTTACGTTATTTAGCAAAATCAAACCACCGCTCCAGAGAAACCGTTTTGAGTCAAATGAAGCCATTAAACGTGAATAGTTACGTGCATTGAAGGCTTTCCAAAAATTGACTTCTACAACTGTTTCGATTATTAGAGAAAACGTTTGTGCAATTGTATTTGGGCCAAGGGCGATTACATTGATGGGAATGACATAGATTTTGAAGAATAAATTAAGAATTTTAAAATTGTGAACAAAGTCTTTCTAATTTTTGTTCATTTTAGTATTAAAGTTTTTAATAATTTTTAGTAATTTTGCATTTCTAAAATTGTATTTTTAAATTTTTACAACCTAACATATATGTGATCGAAAAATTAACTGCAATCTGGATCTAGCTTTTTACTTCGTATAATTAATTATTTACACTACACTTCACTACCTTACTTGGAAAAGTTTTATATGACTATCATACATGATTTCGACAACATGTTTGCTGTTATGTATATATCTTATCTTTCAACAAACATTAAAAACCTTATCACTCTCTGAGTGTAGTTTATGCAGACCATCCAGAATGAAATGTCAACATTACTTCATATGCGGTTGTATGCTTTGCAACTCGTTCGTTGATTTCACTTCCATATTTACACTTAACATCATTGCATTCATAAGCGCTTGCGTGCCTACACAAATAATAAATTTTGAGATTCTTATCTAATCAGTAGATAATCAAATAGTTCCCCTCAAGCTACAAAGGCAGAGGGTTCATGACAGGAAAAAACTCACTACCAATGGTATATACAATCATAAGTTTTGATTATTGTTAGTATTGATAATATATTAACCAAACTGGTTCTACGCTTATCGATTATTCATTGTTCTTAATGTAACATTCAGATTTAAAGAATTATACCATCATTGGACCTACGTTTCCACACTATATGAAATATCTAACTATTAGCTCCTTCCATATTGAAATTAATTCTAAATATAGCTTATAATTCGATGACAACTATTTGTTTCAAAACTGAGGTCATATTTATTTCCTTCATCCATCCAGCGTCTACCAATAGGAAGGAACCAATTTTAACAGCTTGTAGCGGCCTAATATAAAAAATTTCGAACTTTGCGGTGACTTTGTTCGACATATATCGGCTAATGTATGAATTATCGCAATGAATATAAGAGAGCGTGTTTTACTCATAACAGTGTATTTTGTGCCTAAAATATTTTTCTCTAAATGATTAGTTTTTTAGTAAGTGACATGTTAAAGTATGTGGTGTTGGGAAAAATAGATAAAATCTGATCAATACTACCCTAATTTCCATATACTTGTACTACATATGCATATTCGTTTTCGTTTTTATAATAAACCTTATAATAATTTTGTATAATTAATAATATAATTTTGTAATTAAACGAAAAAGACGGCAACATTATCAAAGAAACAAAAAGTGCTGTACTCGTAAGGAGTCATCGAACTAACCGAAGGGCTAAGCTCGACTGTTAGGACTATTTACGGAGGTGAGAGAGTGAGTGTACAAGTAAGGCGATCTATATATTTTATTGTTATGAATTAGTAAATAAAATAGTTTTGAATGGTAAATAGATATAATAAACAGGTAAATAATATGAAATAAAATGTATATATTTAAATATATGCACCATTATTGCAAATAAAGAGGAATCAGAAAATCTTACTGTGGCAATAAACCTGCTCTATTATTTTGCTCGGAAACATTTACTAATATACGTAGTGATATTAAACAATCAGAGTTATAAAAGGTTTTCCAAAATTCCGAAAGAGTGGAATTGGAATAGTGTATTTATGGAATAATACATCGGGCACTACGGTTTTCCATACACATGTGTACTACTTACATATATGAACATGTTTCTTGAAATTTTCTGTGCTGCATACATGTGGCTGAATTTTATTGATACAACGTTGAAATGCGATGGATAGGACAAGGACGGAATCAACTACTTGTAGGTACTTATGACATTTACTACATCGGCCACATAAGGAAACGAAAATTCGGTATGGGATTCGTGATGCGAGAAAGACCCAGTCGCCGAGTCCTGGCATTCATTTCGGTAGTTGAGTGTCTGGACACAATCCATATTAGAGCAAAATTACTCAACAAAACTCTGACTTGCCCGACGGAAAAGAAGGACGTTATCTAAAGATGCCTTTTATTTACTTAGTTTTTTTTATTATTATTTTACATTGTACCTATGTATAAAAATAAAATACTAAGAAATACATTTGCTGCTACTGGGTCGGAGGGCTTCTTGCGTTTCAACCGGATTTCTCGCCCAGCAGTTTCGATGAGTCTGGTGGATTCCTCATTAACGTGCTGTCTAAGTCTCAGTTCGTGAGACTTTGCTAATTTGGAGATTTCATTTACCACTGAATTCACGCCTATATCACGGTGCAGGTCAGCAGGTCTAATGTACCAAGGAGCATTAACCACAGTCCTTAGTACCTTACTTTGAAAGCGCCGAATGCTGGCAATACAGCAACCCCATAGTTGGGCTCCGTAGGCCCAAACTGGTTTTAGGACTTGTTTATATAATACAAGTTTGTTTTGTATTGATAGCTTGGATTTCCTGCCAAATTTCATATCAAGCTCGCTCCTTTTTTTTACATGCTCTTTCCAGCGTAGCTTCGCAGCTAAGGTGATACCTGGCACTGTTATGGTGTAGTATAAGAATGTTATTTATATAAAGTGGACAATATCCCGGCTTTTTCAAAGTAAAGTCGACATGAATTGGTTCGGTGTCGTTAAATTTGATGCACCACTTATATGCCCACTTAGTAATAGCGTTGACTGCTGTCTGCACTCGTCGATTAGATACTGAAGTTGACTCTCCACCTGCTAACAAAGCTGTGTCATCCGCAAATGTCGCTGTCATATAACTAGAATCAGATGGGAGGTCCCTGGTAAAAAGTAAATAAAATACGCTTCCCTGGGAAACACTGGCTTCTGTCGGTTGCAAGTTTGAATATGCATCCTCTTGTTTTATCTATATTTTAAGTACGAAGCAATTATGTGTTGGTATTAGATTTTTTTGAGCGATTATTGGTTTGAGGCTATTTATGAGTACATTCTCAAAGATTTTAGACAAACATGGAAGCAGCGAAATTGATCTATATATATTTCTATAGTGATTAAATCGGACCCAGGTGCTTTTTTGAGTCTTGTGTTCTCGATAAGATTTTTAATTTTTTTAAAAGTAACAGGAGAAATGCTGATGTGTGGATCCATCCAATTATTTTCACAGTTTATCTCATACCCATCATTTAGCGGAAATGTGTTTCTCAAATGATTTGCAAATACGGCAGCTTTCTGCAATTTCGTTTAGTTTTAATGGTGCTACATGTTTTATTTGTTTATTAATATTTCTTGCAGCTTTCCAGAGTAAATAGTCTGTGGATTTATCAGCTGTGAGTTCAGCCAGATAAGTTTTGAATGAAAAATTTTTAAACTCTTTAATTTATGCTCTTAGTTTCGCTGTATATTTATTAAGCTCAGTTTTGAGAGCAGAGGACCTAGTTTGCTGCCATCTCCGTCGAAGCTTGTGCTTTTTGTGGATACTTTCTAAGATGTGTTTTGAGTATTTGGTACCACTTAGATTCACGCGGGTATTTGGTGTACTCCTCCACGCAGCATTTTGAATTATTTTTGTGAAATCTTCAACCTCACAGTCCAACTCAGTACCAGTCGGTATGTGCTTAAGATTTGGGTCGACTTTATTCAATATATTTTTAATTTTATTCCAATTCGTGTGTTGATTGCATAACGTTGGCTTGGCGGCCGAAAGAATTGGCTTTTCATACAGAGTTAGCAGCACTGGAGAATGGTCAGAGCTTAGGTCTGAGCAATCTTTTATACATAAATTGAGTTTCGGTATTTTATTGATTACAAAGAAGTCCAGAAGGTCTGGCACTTTCTGACTATCTGTAGGCCAATAAGTGGGTCTTCCTGTAGAAACCAAATTGCATCCAACTGCTTGTATAGCTTTGAGAAGTTCTCGACCTTTGGTTGTAGTTAACCGAGATCCCCAAGTTTGCGTTAAAGTCGCCACCAATCATATACCTTTCTTCATATTTTTTTAATAAATTCATATACGTTTCTATTTTTATATTATGTCTAGGTGGACTATACAGAGCAATAAGATACAATGGGTGATTGTGTAATTTAACTGAAATTGTTGTAGTTTGAATTTCTTCCGTCTTAATCGGATCTTTTTGCAGTGTTCAATATTACTTTCGATAATTATAGCGCTCCCTCCTCGTGCTGAGTTTGCCGGGTGTGGTGTGTGATATAATTCATAACTTTTAAATATAAAAAATGATTGGTTCGTAAAATGCGCTTCGGATAATAGACATATATCAATATTTCTGTCGTGTAGGATAACTTCTAATTCATTTTTACTTTTGGAAAGACCATTAGCGTTCCATAGCATTATTCTCAAAGAGTTACTGTTCATCAATAAATTGTAGATGGTACTCAAGAGCGTTGATCCGCTGATTAAAGGACTTAAATAGTTTCTCTTGCTCATTTAGTTTATCCAAGATTAGGGATAACGGATTACTTTTTTGCATTGTATTTGTATGGCCTTGTTTAGCTATTTGCGCAAATGAAACTTTAGAACCGGAAGGAAGGGATTTTACTTCTCCCGTGTTCTCAACGGGTTTGTTCGTCGGAGCATTGGCATTTTCCTCAACTGAATTAACATTCTTTTTATCTCTTAGTTTTTGCAGTTCTTTTGCGACGACACAACCACGGTAGCTTGCAGGATGGGAATCGCCGCAGTTGCAACATTTAGCAGGGTCTTTTTTAGCTTTTCTGCATTCAATAGTAGGATGTTTGCCTCCACATTTCACACACCTCGATGGGTTACCACAGAAGTTTTTTGTATGGCCAAAAGCTTGGCAGTTTTAGCGCTGTGGAATTAATAGACTCAACTTTAACAGCGGTAATAAGAATGATTTTGATCTGGTGAATTTTCTTATTGTCTTCGGTAGCATCATATACTACTAAAAACATTTCTGGCGGTTCTTTAGTTTTCCATTTGAGCTTACTAATTGAGCCTTAAAACCTTGAGATTTTAGTTAATTTAAAATGGGTTGTGTATCGCATTAGTGGTTCGAATTTTTTATCATTACCTTTATTGGCCTATTATGTTTACTCTCGTAGCTAAACCAAGGTATATTTTCATTAGAAAAGTATTTTGTTATTGTGCAATAATTGTTTGCATCGAAGACATTAAGTTTGTAGGCGCCGTTGCTCAAAAACTTTAATAAAAAGTTGTTATTTATTAGATCTGTAATATTAGAACGTAATTTATTAAAATCATTTACGTCGTTCATTATAATAGGAGGTGGGCCGTGGGTTTTTGTATCATTGTTGGCCGCCTGCTCTTTATTTTTATTTTTCGAAGGGCTAACAATTGTTGGAGAAGTATCAGCTTTGCGTTTTTTTTTTTGAAGAGCGTTTCGCTTTGAGTAAACACTTAGTTTCTTTGGCTAGCTCATCTTCATCGGTTTCGTATATTTGATCTACATTCTTACTAGAAGGTTTTGCTTCAACACTCACATACTTGTTTTTACTAGATTTTAATTCTTCGTTTTCTCTTTTTAATTCTATATTATCTTTATGTAACTGATTGCACATCGCTTTCAAAGTTCTAAGCCTCTCATTTATAAATGAGTTAGTTTTTCCTAATTCTCTGAGACTGTTTCTCGGCGTTACCTCATGAAGAGGTTTTTATTTTTTAATGACTTCTCTACTGGGTATTAGAAACCTGTCGTTTGGTCGATAATGCAGTAACCGAACACGATACGAACTGCAGGGCTAAATAGAGAGGGTTTATAAGAGTGCACAGTGGCTGGCGTATGCCGCTAATATTGACATTAAGTTGTCAAATATCTCCCTTCCTCCTTTTTGTCTTTTGATGTTCGCGGCTATGTATTAAGCGCTACAGAGCTCGTATCTGGCAATACTATACATTTTTGAAAGTCCTTGACATAACCTACAAAACGACGCTATGCAAAATTAGTTTGGATATTGCGTTCAACAGTTATAGACGTGTCAACATGGAGTTCACTAACGCCGAAATTCGCGATATTTTAAAGTTTTCCTTCGTTAAAGGCAAATTCGCTGTTATCGTGATAGACCGGCATGTGGTATCTCATGACATCGCCCAAAAGATGGAGGTTTGCTGAAACGGAACGAACTCGACCCATTTTTGAAGCAAATGGTGACTGGCGACAAAAAATGGATCACATACGACAATATCATGCGAAAACGGTCGTGGTCGAAGGTCGTTGAATCGTCTCAAACAGTGGTCAGGCCGGGATTGACAGCCAGGAAGGTTTTGCTATGTGTTTGGTGGGATTGGAAAGGAATCCTCCACTATGAGCTGCTCCCATATGGCCAGACGCTTAATTCTACCATCTACTGCGAACAACTGGACCGCTTGAAGCTGGCGATAGACCAGAACCGTCCAGAATTGGCCAACAGAAAGGGTGTAGTGTTTCACCAAGACAACGCCAGACCACACACTTCGTTGATGACTCGTTAGAAATTACGTGAGCTCGGATGGAAGGATATTTGAACTGAATCCGACCCCAGTAACACTTTTTATAAAGCATTGAATAAAGAGCAAAAAAGCGGAAGGGAGACAACCTAATATCTTTGGTCTCAACTATCGCGCCGTTAGTTGTACTTTCTTAAAACACCCCCTAAACTCAGAGAAAAATATAATATATGTTTGTTGATATGGGTTTGAAATGAGGCTATTGATCAAAAAAATCATATCAAATTATAAGCAATTATAATAAGTTACAAGATTTTTGTTGTTATTTTATATGATGCACAGAGTGCGCAGACAATGAAGCGCGCTGATTAAATTTGAATTAGAAATATTAAGCGAGAGCTATTGTGGTATTTATACATACTCGTATCTTGCTTTGTTCTACTTTAATCTCCCTACAATTGCTGTTATCAGCGGTTGGCAGCGTTATTTGATTTTGTTTTTTTAACGAAAAGATTTGCACATGTATTTGTGTGCTGAGAATTATTCACAGGTGTAAAACTAGAAAAAGGAAAATTTGGTCGTACGCTTAACGCTACTCTGCCGCATAAAATAACCCTCTTAGACTTTATTTTCTGTTAAATGATATTTTTTACAAGTGAAGGGCAATGTTTTGCTCTTTGCGATTATTCAGTTCCATTTTTGTAAATTAATTAATTTTTGCGTCTTTGCAAATAGCAATTATGTTGCCGAGGGTCAATTGTGCAAATAGTGCGCAGTATGTAATTACTATAAATTGGCAATTTACAGTGTCAGTAAACATCTTGTAAGAAAATCATGGTTTTCCTTATATTTGCTTTAAATAAGGAAGTTATTCTTTCGTTGCAGTTAATTCGCATCGAATTAAAGTTGTATTTATAAGTAACGTTTCACCTTTCATAACCTTCCATATTTTAGTCAACTTGCTAAAAATATTAGATAAAAATAAAGTAAATGAACACCCACACTGTTTGTTGTCGAGAGTTTCCATTTAATTTAATACGACAAGGCCAGTGGATATACAAACATAATAATTAGATAAAAATAGCTTAACGACGTTTGAAATAATATTACGAAAGAAGTTTGGTTGCGAAAATATTCATCAACATGTTCTTTTTTAGTAATATATAATGCGCATTATTATGCACCAATGCGCAATATGACCTGCCCCTGCACACCATTTTACGTAGTATATGGTCAACTTTACAAGCTCCTCACGTGCATAATTATTTGTCAAGTTGCATAATTAACTCATTCTTTTCAACAGTATAATATGATTTTTCGCAATTCAACTATCCTTATACCCATTTTGAACTGACGCTAAGCAATTCCAAAAGCTCTGTCAGGATCGGGAGGGACCTCTCCGAGCCGTTCGATAGCAAACAAGGTTACAAACAAGGCGACTTCCTTTCGTACGACTTCTTTAATCTGTTGAGAAAAATAACCATCTTCTATAAGAGTGTACAGATAAAGAAGTGAAGCAAATGGGTCTGGTAGTGAACGAGGGCAAGACGGTATATCTTCTATCATCAAAGAAACAGTCGTGGCATTCGTGACTAGGCTCCCACGTTATTGTTGGTTGTTATAACTTCGAAGTCGTAGATAATTTCGTCTGTTTTGGAACCAAGAACAATGCCAGCCTCAAAATACAAGGCAGAATAATTCTTGCCAATAGATGCTTGGTGCGTGACAATTGAAAAGTAAAGAACGTGCTCGACGAAGAAATACCAAACCAATGGATGATGACAACATCTGATGAGTTGACGTTGCAAGCTTTCGAAAGAAAGGTTATGCTGAAAATGTATGGTTCTTTCTGAACTAGCAACAACAAATATCGCAGTCGCTGGAACAAGAAGCTGAACGAGAGTTACGATATTGACATAGTTCAGCGAATTTAGAGAAAGCGGCTAAGCTGGCTAGGTCATGTCGTCCGACTGGATGAAACCCGACGGAGAAAGCAGAGGAAGAGGTAGACCTCTACTCTTTGTGAAAGACCAAGTGGATAAGGACCTGGCTACACTTAGAATCTTTAATTGGTGCCAAAGAGAAAAAGGAAAAGCGACTGGCCCGCTGTTGTAAACTTGGTTATAACATCTTAAGCGCTGTCTTCGCCATTAAACAAAAATAAGGACATATTGCAACCGTACCACTGGAATAACGCAGAACAGTAAGTTCTGAATGATACAGCCAGTTGTTTGCGCGTTCTCTTTGAGGAAATTGGGAAAACCAAAACCGCCAAAACCGGGACATGCAAGCTTTCATATATCGCCTGAAGCAACTGAATTTTTAAGGACTTAAAACTATGATTTATTAAGTCATCCAACGCGTTGTCATTAATTGGCTACGCTTTCTTCCGGAATGTAAAAAATAAAGCAAAAAACGTTTCGTTACCTGAATGGCAAATGTGGCAGAGAAATTTGGTGCAAACGCATGCGGAGGTGTATAAATTTTAATAGAGATTATTTTGAAAACATTAAAGCCATTTTCGATAATTTGTATTTGTTTTCGTACTACTTTAAATATGTGAAACCGATCTACAAATTACCCCATCGTCCATATAGCCCATATATACTACATACAATTATTTCCGTTATTCCAGCAGAATGTCGTTAAATGTATGGGTTATCTTCATGTAATTGCAATGAAATACGTACATATGTTTTTGAGTATACTTTCATTTGATACTTTCTATTTGCAAGAATCTAAATTATTCGGATGCAACTTACTTGATTTGCAACAAATGTGTTGTGTTAGATGTACAAAATTTGATTGTTGACACTTTATTTCGAACTATTTAAAAATGACATGGTAAGTACAGGACTTGGTATTGTAATCTAATAAGCGGATAATTGTGAAGAACTTTAGGAACATGCATAAGCTTAAATTTTAATAGTGGTAACGTGGAAGATGAAAACTTAATGAAGAAACAAAATCAAATGAACAGCGATTAAGGTGTAAGCTGACAATCAAGTTGGCGTAACAACTGTTTAGATAAAATTATTGAACCATCTCAACATTCTCATTTAGACTGATATAAAGCACTGCATAGAAATTATTAATGATTAGTATATATTCTTGCATAGCTATTTTGATCATATGTGATGTATACCGCCTTCATAAAACTTTTCGTGAATTATTCTTTTTTGATTTCTAGTTTAATTGAGAGTTCATTAAAATTGATATCGAATTATCTAAACGTTTGATACTATTTTCTTAAATATTTCTATTAATTCCACATAACTAACACTTTACCTAGATATTTTCTCAAGTTACGAATACTCTTGAAGTTTCAAAATTGTAAGTCAAAGGTTCATTTCTGTTGATACATGTACATATTAACAGAAGTTTTGCATGCGCATTACTTTCTTACTTGTATTATCACAATAAAATTTCTCTCACACTTGATGTTATTTTAGTAATTCGTTATTAAAAAAACCAGCACTTTTTCGAGAAGCAATGCTTCCACTCTACATGGTTACCTTACGTTAACTAATATCGCATGTATACCGATACAAGTAAAATATGATTGGAAAAAGAGAGAAGTACCTCATTTAGATAGATTGGGAAGTTATCAGTATGAACAAAAATATTTACATTTGTATATATGTTTGTATATACATTATTAGGAAAAACAGTATTAGACTGTAGTAAAAAATTGAAGAAACAATTAGGATGGTGCTCAGTAGTAGAAAAAATATGTACTTGAAATATAAAGATTATTATATTAAATATAGTAGTCTTTATACAGATTAATATCATGGTAGACAAATTTAAAATTTGAGAATCTTTTGAGAACATCATCGGTAGTGACCTCAATGTCATGATGAGTGTGCAGCAAGGTCAGGCAGATCAATTTATCTTGAAGCATGTTAGTCTTCAGTCACGATTTCATGCAGCGAAGTGTCGAATAAGATCGTTCAGAGCTTGTATTCGATACAGGAAGTGTGCAGAATATGCGAAGAAAACTATAAATTATGGGGTATAGGTCTACATCGCAGTTCTTCAACGTTTCCAATACAGTAGTCGGAAACTTGTTGTCTTTTGACTTTTGCTTTTGTCCCCAATGGCATTAAAATTTCTTAAGTTCACCTATGAGCTTCAAACGTCGCACGACGTTTTCATCATGAATCTGTTTATCAAACAGTCAATAATATTTTCCATTTCTTTGGTTTTCAAAGCACACACTTTTTCTGGAAGCAGCAAATTCAGTTGAAATCCATCCAATACTTCTCTAGAAAAGTGTGTTTTCAAATCTTCGCCGATTGTATCCAACATAGGAATGTACACTGAGACCCTGTATTATTCTTCGTAAGTTTTCAAACAGAAATTTTCGTGTTTTGTTTGCCGGCCGCAGATTCTTGGGTCTTTTCGTAAACTTTCAGTGCCTTCTTTTTTTCATGTCTGAATAAATGAATTGAAAATGCTCCTCATCTTTTTGTCTTCGATTTTAAAATGTTATAAGCAGCATATTCATCATATGTGATGCCTTTGCCAGATCGATCGGTTCCTTGTTAAAAATCACGCTCAGTAAATGAGTAAGAGATAGAATATAACATAGGCGAAAATCCCAATTTTACTTTAATTTTTCTATGTTGGAAAAATTGGAAGATAAGCCGCGGAGAATGTACCAATTGAACACATCACAGATGGAGATGACTGCAAGATCTATTTCAAGTTCTCTATCAAGCCGCGTCGCTTCAAATTTAGCACTTTCAAATACGGATCTGATAGGAATTATTCAAAATTTAATCTGAATACGTTGCTATACTTTGTAACTTAAGTGGGACTAACTTAGCATTATTTATTACATGCTGCTATGAGGGCTCTCAGATAAAACTTGTTTGATAAAATCCACGAACTAATTTCCTGTGGCTCTTTGAGCTCCGATGAATTTTTTGACATGAGCTTTGTCAGAAAACTGGGTCGTCCGACGAAGCGAGCATATTGTGGTAAGTAGGGTGATTCAAAATTTTTTTTTTGTCGATTGGTACTCGGAAAAATAGCTTCCTAGACACCTCTAAGAAAGCCTCTTCAAATATGAGTTTTTAATTGTAACGGGAAGGTCCTCCTACATACAATTTTCTCTTTTTTTTTTATTATCAGATAGAAAAATTTAT
Source organism: Bactrocera zonata (assembly GCA_037783105.1). Classification (NCBI taxonomy): domain Eukaryota; kingdom Metazoa; phylum Arthropoda; class Insecta; order Diptera; family Tephritidae; genus Bactrocera; species Bactrocera zonata. Next base: position 61,886 of record JBAWJQ010000868.1, on the reverse strand, counting down.
ATCCCGCTTCTAACTACTTGAAAAAATATCTTGTTCCTTAGAATTTGTAGGAAATTGAATGCCCTAAACAAAGGTTTGCTATGATTTTTTCGTAAGCCTAACCGTTTAAACGATATTAATAGTTAAAAAACCAACAATCAGCAACGGATGAGAGACCCCCCTTTTGAAGGCGACCATGGCAAGCGAAATAAGGACTACGAATTGAGGGCATGCACCTGGAATGTCCGGTCCTTTAATTGGGAAGGTGCCGCTGCCCAGCTGGTGGATGTCCTCGTAAAATTAAATGCTGACATCACCGCCGTCCAAGAAATGCGATGGATGGGACAAGGACAGAGACAAGTAGGTCCTTGTGGCACTTACTACGGTGCCATATAAAGGAGCGTAAGTTTGGTGTTGGATTCGTGGTGGGAGAGAGACTCCGCCGCCGAGTACTATCATTCACTCCGGAGAATGAACGTCTAGCCACAATCCACATCAAAGCGAGGTTCTTCAACATATCGCTGATTTGCGTCCACGCCCCGACGGAAGAGAAGGACGATGTGACCAAAGATGCCTTTTATGAGTGCTTGGAACGCACTTATGAGAGATGCCCCCGCCATGATGTCAAAATCGTGCTTGGCGACTTCAACGCCAGGGTGGGCAAAGAAGGTATCTTTGGCACTACAGTCGGTTAATTCAGCCTCCACGAGGAAACATCCCCAAATGGGTTGAGGCTGATCGACTTCGCCGGGGCCCGAAATATGGTTATCTGTAGTACTAGCTTCCAGCATAAGAAGATTCATCAAGGTACCTGGCAGTCTTCGGATCGAAAAACCACCAACCAGATCGATCATGTTGTGATAGACGGAAGATACGTCTCCAGTGTTTTAGATGTGCGTGCGCTCCAAGGTCCTAACATCGACTCGGACCACTATATTGTTGCAGCCAAAATTCGCACCCGCCTCTGTGCAGCAAAAAACGCACGCCTACAAACACAAGGAAGGTTCGACGTCGAGAAGCTGCAATCACAACAGACAGCCGAACGATTTTCTACTCGGCTTGCACTCCTGCTCTCTGAGAGCACTCGTCAACAACTCGGTATAAGGGAACTGTGGAACGGCATTTCAAACTCCTTACGTACAGCTGCAACCGAAACCATTGGTTTTCGGAAAGGGCAAAAGAACAGCTGGTACGACGAGGAGTGCCGTGTCGCAGCGGAGAGAAAACAGACTGTCTACCTCGCAACGTTGCGATCGACAACAACACGTGCGGAATGGGATAGATATCGAAAGTTGAAGAGGGAAGCGAGGCGCATTTGTAGACAGAAAAAGAAAGAGGCCGAAATGCGTGAGTACGAAGAGCTTGATAAGCTGGCCGACAGGGGTAATGCTCGGAAATTCTACGAAAAGATGCCGCGGCTTACAGAAGGTTTCAAGACCGGAGCATACTCTTGTAGAACCCCCCAAGGTGATCTAGCCACCGATGCCCAGAGCATACTTAAATTCTACAGCCTGCTGAATGGCAGTGAACGCACAACACCAGGAGAAAACGAGCCTGATTCCCCAATCGATGACCATGGAGCAGACGTTCCATTGCCCGACCATCAAGAAGTTCGAATAGCAATTGCCCGCCTGAAAAACAACAAAGCGGCAGGGGCCGATGGATTGCCGGCCGAGCTATTCAAACACGGCGGTGAAGAGCTGATAAGGTGCATGCATCAGCTTCTTTGCAAAATATGGCCGGACGAAAGTATGCCCAACGATTGGAGTTTAAGTGTGCTATGCCCAATCCATAAAAAAGGAGACCGGAATGTAAAAAATAAAGCAAAAAACGTTTCGTTACCTGAATGGCAAATGTGGCAGAGAAATTTGGTGCAAACGCATGCGGAGGTGCATAAATGCCCAATCCGTAAAAAAGGAGACCTCACAATCTGCGCCAACTACCGTGGGATTAGCCTCCTCAACATTGCATATAAGGTTCTATCGAGCGTATTGTGTGAAAGATTTAAGCCCACCGTCAACAAGCTGATTGGACCTTATCATTGTGGCTTTAGACCTGGTAAATCAACAACCGACTAGATATTCACCATGCGCCAAATCTTGGAAAAGACCCGTGAAAGAAGATACGACACACACCACCTCTTCGTCGATTTCAAAGCTGCTTTCGACAGCACGAAAAGGAGCTGCCTTTATTCCGCGATGTTTGAATTTGGTATCCCCTCAAAACTAACACGGCTGTGTAAACTGATGTTGAGCAGCACCAAAAGCTCCGTTAGGATCGGGAAGGACCTCTCCGAGCCGTTCGATACCAAACGAAGTTTCAGACAAGGCGACTCCCTATCGTGTGACTTCTTCAATCTGCTGCTGGAGAAAATTATTCGAGCTGCAAAACTTAATCGAGCAGGTAGAATCTTTTACAAGAGTGTACAGCTGCTGGCGTATGCCGATGATATTGATATAATCGGCCACAACACCCGCGCCGTTCGTTCTGCTCTCTCCAGACTGAACAAGGAAGCAACGCAAATGAGTCTGGCAGTGAACGAGGGCAAGAAGAAATGTCTCTTGTCATCAAACAAACAGTCGTCGCACTCGCGACTTGGCTCCCACGTCACTGTTGACAGTCATAACTTTGAAGTTGTAGATAATTTCGTCAATCTTGGAACCAGCGTAAACACCACCAACAATGTCAGACTGGAAATCCAACGCAGGATTACTCTTGCCAACAGGTGCTACTTTGGACTGAGTAGGCAATTGAAAAGTAAAGTCCTCTCTCGACGAACAAAAACCAAACTCTATAAGTCGCTCATAATTCCCGTCCTGCTATACGGTGCAGTGGCTTGGACGATGACAACAGCCGATGAGTCGACGTTGCGAGTTTTCGAGAGAAAAGTTCTGCGAAAGATTTATGGTCCTTTGCGTATTGGCCACGGCGAATATCGCATTCGATGGAACGATGAGCTGTACGAGATATACGACGACATTGACATAGTTCAGCGAATTAAAAGACAGCGGCTTCGCTGGCTAGCTCATGTTGTCCGGATGGATGAAAACACTCCAGCTCTGAAAGTATTCGACGTAGTACCCGCCGCGGGAAGCAGAGGAAGAGGAAGACCTCCACTCCATTGGAAGGACCAAGTGAAGAAGGACCTGGCTTCGCTTGGAATATCCAATTGGCGCCACATAGCGAAGAAAAGAAACGAGTGGCGCGCTGTTGTTGACTCGGCTATAATCGCGTAAGCGGTGCCTACGCCAGTAAAGAAGAAGAAGAATAGTTATAGTTTTTTTTATTTCGTATTAATTTTATAACTCAATGAAAAAAAATTATTATGAATGATGAAACTCATTGTTTTGTAGGAAATTTACTGCTCTATAAAAATGGTCTCCTATGATTTTTCGATTAAGTTAAGCGTTTATATTCATCGTCAAACATCAATGCATATTAGGGTGAATTAAAAATTGAGTAATGAAATCCATAAGAAATAAAAAATTTTCCCAAAAATAATCAAACTTTAACTATTAATATCTTTTAAACGGTTGGGTTTACGAGAAAATCATAGCAGACCTTTGTTTAGGGCATTCAATTTCCTACAAATTCTAAGGAACAAGATATTTTTTTTCAAGTAGTTGGAAGCGAGATAGAAATTTTTCCATCTGATTATAAGAAAAAATGGAAAACTGTATGTAGGAGGACCTTCCCGTCACAATTAAAAACTCATATTTGGAGAGGCTTTCTTAGAGGTGTCTAGGAACCTATTTTTCCGAGTACCAATCGAAAAAAAAAATTTTTTTTTTGAATCACCCTAGTGATAAGACAGCGACATAGTCTTTCACTACGTTGGGAGACCTTAACATGAACATCTTTGTCTGAAAAGGCCCATCAAAATCGACATCTGTGGTAGTGATTGACAGAGAGAAATTACAGCGTGCCGGTGGAAGAATTGCGCACGCATCTTCTGCTTTTATACAGATCATGCATACGATATTGCATTTCTTTATTTTCGGCTTAAATTTTGGAATATAAAATTCCTGGCGGATTTTTCGTTGTATGAGGGGATGTTTTGCATGCAGAAATAATACGTGAACATAGTTAAGACATAAAGTGGCAAGTAGATGCCTCAATGTATCGTCTTGGTAATATATTGTAGGTTCTCCCTTAACTTTAATTTTGAGTCGCTCTATGAAAATCGCTCAAGGATGTTAGTATCATTAAATGTTGTGTGAAAAGAGTCGTAATGCATCGTAATGGATTTCACCAAAGGGTGGTAGTGGCAAGGTGCTTTGCACGCTCTTGCACCTAGGTCGACAGATTGTCAGCACTGCCTACATGTCGCCAAGTGTCTAATCCTACTAGGTGGGGTTTTTTTACCACATGTGGGGGTTCTAGTGCAATTACAAAATCGGACTATATATATAAATTGTACTTTCCCATATTTAAATGCATTCGCACCATAAATACTAACTTGGTAAGTATTAGTGCGCCCCAAAGTTCAATTGGGGTAAACTTATCGATTTTAGGTGAGCCACTTATGATTTCGAAACTGGTGCGTGCCTTGTGCTCCCATTATCGCTTTGTGTACGTATATATACTATATAGTGACACAATTTGTATTTCCAGAGAAGTCACGGAAGCCAAAGCCGGAACTGGGACTACTTTTCCAAACGAAATGGTGATATTGACTGCGTAGTGTATAAAAACTGGTCGAATTTCGCATTGCATTGAATTCGCGGAGTGTTTGTTGTGCGTTGAATATAAGGAAACTAGTGTGCAATAGATTTTCTTTAGGTATGTACTTTAAAATATTAATGTGGTTCGGCATTACCTTTTTTAAGGAAAACCCTGTTGTTTTGAGGGTTTGTGTCACTTATGCTAGTGACTCTTATGCTTGTGGAAGACTGTGATTTCCTGAAAAGATATCATCTACATACGTTTGGTGTTTTGCCCATTCGTGGAGTGTTCGAATGCCTGAGAACTAGGCACAATTAACGACGAAGGGTTACTGTTTTTAACTTGTAATCGCGTGGTGAACTATTGGGGGATATCGAAAAAAGATTCGCTGAAAGTCTTGATCGTTTTTATGTACGACTATTTGTTTATACATTTTTTCGATATTTCCGTTGAATACGTATTTGAATATATGCCAATTTACGCCATTAATCCTGGTTGGAACGTGGGCCCCGTAAATAGAATATCCTTTAGGAAATTCCTCGAGCTAGTGGATTTTGGGACACTGAAGACAACTCTTACTTGAGTTGTTTTTTTGTCTGGCTTTACTACTGCATGTTCGTTGATGAATTTTTTGAATGGGCTTACTTCCTCTATGTGATCTAAATGGAGGTATTTTACTCCCAAAATTTCCTAAATTGTATACTAAGGTATTCGTTAGAGATTTACCCAATTTTAGTTGTAATGGTGGTCAGTCTGTAGCCCATCTCTCTTATATGTTATTAATTTTAACGTTCCCGCCAGCTCTACCAAGCAGTTTAGACCCTTTAAGTTAGCGCAGATTGTGGGGTATCACATTTTTCGGATTGGGCAGAGCAGACTTAAATTGCAATCAATTGGCATGCTTTCGTCCAACCATATTTTACAAAGAAGCTGATGCATGCTTCTTAAGTTCTTCGCCGCCATATTGAAATAGCGTGGCCGGCAAACCGTCGTCCCCGCCGCTTTGTTGTTCCTCAGACGCATCGAAGGGCACAGTATTATTACTGTTTTTTAATTACGTTTATGCGCGCTTTCTTTATTGAGAAATAACAAATGTACGATTTCATAGGCTTGGTAAAAAAAATACAAATACTTATAAATAAGTAAATAGCAATAAGAAAAATTTTGTGAACAATTTTGTATATTCGAGGTCTGATATCCACATATTTAGGAATAGCCCTTTATTTGACAAATTTCTAAACACAGTACTGGCACAAAATATTATTTTCGTTTCGTTAATTGCCGAACCAGCTACCACCATTACAACTCAAGTTGAGGAAAACTCAAACGAATATCTTAATTCGCAATTGAGGAAATTTTGGAAGTAAAATACCTCCATATAGATCACATGGAAGAAGTAACCTCATGTAAAAAATTCAACAACGAACATGCAGTAGTAAAGCCAGACAAAAAAACAACTTAAGTAAGAATTGTCTTCAGTGTCCCAAAATCCACTAGCTCGAGGAATTTCCTAAAGGATATTCTATTTACGGGGCCCACGTTCCAACCAGGATTAATGGCGTAAATTGGCGTATATTCAAATACGTATTCAACGGAGATATCGAAAAAATGTATAGACAAATAGTCGTACATAAAAACGATCAAGATTTTCAGCGAATATTTTTTCGATATCCCCCAATAGTCCATTACGAGACTACAAGTTAAAAAATAACCCTTCTGCGTTAATTGTGCCCAGTTCTTAGGTATTCGAACACTCCGCGAATTAGCAGAAAACACCAAACGTATGAAGATTATATCTTTTCGAAAAATCACAGTCTTCCACAAGCATAAGAGTCACTAGCATAATTGACACAAACCTTCAAAACAACAGGGTTTTCGTTAAAAAATATAATGGCGAACCACACTAATATTTTAAAGTATATACCTAAAGAAAATCTATAATAATAATAATACCCAACGATTACCTTCCTCCCGCCCAACCGATACGAGGGGCGCAATCCGCGAATGGGCGGAATTAACCGAGTCATAAAAGGCAAGAGAGTTTTAAGCGTTGCGATCTTAAGCTGCTCAGCTATAGTAATAATTTCAACAGCCAAAATTAAGAACTAAATTAAAGTTTATAATATTTAAATATTACTCGTTAAGAGTGGATAAAATAATTTTTTTAATAGTAAAGAGTGATTCTGTTAGATCAAATGTGCTGGAATGAGAATTGAAATCATGACACATACGGCGGAATGGTTCGTTTAACTCAAAATTTGCTCTAGAAATTTTTAAAAAGGGCCAAACGGCTTGGTAGATCTGCCGGGAACGTTAAAATTAATAACAGATAAGAGAGATGGGCTACAGACTGACCCATTTATGAGTTTTGCAAGAAATATTATACCAAGCATCTTCCTACGACTAGCGAGTGTCGGGAGATTTGTAGGCTTTAAACGGTTAGTGTAAGGGGGAAGATTTAACCCGAAATAACCCACGCGTACCAAAGGTAACGCAAAATGTCATGTTACATTTTCATAAATAACTTGAAAGCTACACTACAAAACTACAAACCGTTTTCTTATGCGAAAAATTTGCAGCTTTCCAGAATTGTGAAATTTGAATTATTGGGAGTTCAATTCGAGTAATTATCGTATCTGAAAATAAGTTGACGAAAGCAAAGGTGAAAAAATCTCGTTTTTCGATATGGCATGTCGGTAAGTGCTTTTATATAATGCTTATATTTCGACAGACTTTAGAATTAATAATATCAATCGATAGCTAAATAAATAAACCATAAAATGTGAATTAAGTTTGGTCAAAAAATAGTTGGTTTTTACTATTTTTTTACATTTTACCTTAGGCGTTACCATATGGTAACCGTGGGTCGCCTAGGGGACAGGTTTTTTATTCGTGTTTCATTTAATTTTTTGTGATTTTCTTTGCATTTTGGATCGCATACAAAGTATTTTTATGCTCTTATTAAACAAATGTCTGAATATGTTCTTGTTTTTTATATATTTTATTTTGCTTAGAGGTTTATCGTTGCAACAAATGCTTGATTTTATTAAAGAGCTTGACGAAGCAGGTGATCAAGATGATGTACCATCTACTATTTATATTGAACCTCCTGTGGATGGCAATATATCTGGTGAAGATGATGCGGAAGACGAATCTGGGGGAATACCAGATAATGTTTGTTCCGCTCAGCTTAAAAGCGGATGTGAAGTTGTAATGGCTAGTGGACAACGTTTACAAAATTTTGATGAAGGTGAAATTGGAGGCATGTTTGAAAACAATATTGCTTCATATTTACATAATAATTATTATCTTGGATTCTTTAGCTCCAAATATCGAATATTTGCCCGTCGTTATTGTGGAAAAAGAATATAAAAGTATGGATTTTAATGGTCAACCTTCAGCATCCAATTGTACATCACCAGACAGAAAGCGGTTACGTAGATTGACACCAAAATCTTCAAATGTTTCACTGCTACAAAGTAATAAACAAACAACATTTCAATGGATAAAAGATGATGCGTCATCTCTTATTCCCATTTTCCCAGATGCAAGTTACGAGGATTGTCGTTATTTACTACCGCATCAGCAATTTGAAAAGTTTTTCGATGATGAATTATTGGGACACATTTGCGAACAAGTGACAGAATAGACCTAACCCAAGCATAACAGTCGGCGAACTTCGAGCATTTATTGGCATATTGGTCATTACGGGATACAATTACCACGACAATTTCAGAAATTTATGGAGTCAAGATGAAGATATTCGCAACAGCTTAGTGAGTAACACAATGCGTCGAAATAGAATTCAGGAAATTTTGCAAAATCTTCACTTCGAAGACAACTCTAATGCTTCTTCAAAAAACGGCGACTCCAATCCCGATAAAATGTGGAAATTGCGACCATTGACTGATCATTTAAAAGCAAAAATGATTGATCATTTTCATGCCGAACAAAATCTATCCTTTGACGAACGTATAGGTATGAAGTTTGGTCCCTTCGCACTCCATCGGGCTATATGGTGAACTTCGAAATTTACCAAGGAAAGAATCCTCGTGCAAACGAAGATTATGAAGCGAAGTTTGGAAAATGTTCTGCTCCTTTGGTCAGTATGGTTGACGATTTTCCTGATTCAATGAAAGTGTTGCCGTTTTCGTTTTATTTCGACAACCTTTTCACTAGTTATCCTTTGTTAGCTTTTCTGAAAAGATGTTGATATAATGCCGCGGGAACATTCCGTGAAAACCGCATTCCTGCAAGCTGTCCTCTGATGCACAAGAAAAATTTTAAATCAATGGATAGAGGTTACTCGGAATCACTTGTTATGAAAAGTACTGGTATTCGTTTGGTGAAATGGAAAGATAATAATGTTGTCTGCTTATTGTCTACTACCTTTGGTGAAAATCCTAAGTCAATGGCACAACGTTATTCAAAGCAGAGTAAATCCCGAATAAACGTACCCCGTCCTTGTGCGATCTCTGAATATAACAAATATATGTGTGGAGTAGATCGTTTCGATCAAAACTTGGCCCAGTACCGCATCGCATACAGGGGAAAAAAGTGGTGGTCTAGCATATTTACCTGGCTGATAGGTGCTTCTATTCAAAATGCTTGGCAGCTTCATCGAAAAGAGCAACCAAAAATGACGCAACTTGAGTTTCGACGACAACTGGCCGTATACTATTGCAGACATTATGGTACCAAAGTCAAATCGCTTGGTCCCATGACTTCTCACAGATATGCCCAGCAACTAAGTCGCGTAGAACACACTCTCCGGTACGATCAAACTGAGCACTGTGTAGTGCCATCAAATCGTAGACGTTGTGCTGGTGAAAATTGTAGCGTTAACGGGCGAACAGCATGTGGAAAATGTAACGTTGGACTTTCCGTCAAGTGTTTTGTAGACTACCATACCAAACCATAACTGTATTGTCATAAAATTTATTTTTTCTTACTTAAAGTTTCAATAAAAATGTATAAAACAAGATTTTTCGAAGATTTTATTTCAAAAAGGAAGAGCAAAAAACATGTACCCTAGGCGACCCACGGTTACCATATGGTAACGCTGGTTTTTCGCATCTTCCGGAAAAGTTATATAGTGAATCGTAAAACGGATATCAATTTCGTGCTCAGGAGGTCAAAATACATAGTTTACTTAATTTCAACAAAATCTGAAAGAAAAAAAGTTCTGGGCAGTACCGGGTTAAACTGGAATCCCAATACAAATGATCTAAGGCAAAAAGTAAAAATTGCTTTGAACGGACTCTAACTTATCCGAATGGACTTGGTAATTAGGGTTCCAAACCAGAGATGCATACTCTAATATAGGCCTTTTCCGAGATGTAAAAAGTATTTTTGTGGTAAGCGGATCTCTAAAACTAAGAATGCCTTTAGCTTTAAAAAGCGTGGAAGATGCGTGAAGATTAAAATTGAGTTTGGGGTCCATAGTTACTCCCAAATCAACGAAACTGCTTACTTGCTTCAACCTTAAGTTTTGTATTGCATAAGAAGTAGGGTCTACAGATCTACGTAAAAAGCACATTGTTTTACATTTTTTAAGGTTCAATGGCATGTCATTTCTATCACACCAAGAAAATAGGTTGTTTAAGTCTGTTTGCAACTGACATATTTCGCTGTTTGAAGTATACGTTTTAAAAAGTTTTACATCGTCAGCGTATAATAAAACTTTTGAAGACTTAACAACAGATGATATGTCATTAATAAATAACAAGAACAGAATTGGACCAAGATGGCTACCTTGTGAAACGCCTGAAGGAACATTGATTATGTCAGAAAAAGTATCGTTAAATATGAGTTGTTGAATTCTATTACTAAGATAAGAAGCAACCCGTTTTATAAATATTGGTTGAAAACCAAGAAGATCAAGTTTATTCAAAAGAATTGAATGGGATACTTTATCAAAATCTTTACTAAAATCTGTGTATATAACATCAGTATTCTTATTCTCCCTAAAGCCCATTTATACGTGTGATTCAAATTCAAGTAAATTGGTTATTGTAGATTTCCCTTTACGAAAACCGTGCTGAGAACAAGAAATTAGTGGAGACAAGGTTATGTCGTCTGTTATAATGGCTTCAAAAAGTTTAAGTATTGCAGACAACTTTGCTATTCCCCTATAGTTTTCAATAGATGACCCAAATACATCCTTATGTCAAGCAATTATAAATGACTTTTTCCATATGGATGGAAATAAGCCTTGCATAAGAGATGAGTTAAATAGTTTTGTTAGAGGTTGGTATATATATTTGGCATATTTCTTAAGAAAGCATGATGGGATCATATCTGGGCCATAATTGTATGATTGTTCCAACATATTTAACTGATATAAGACGTCTGCTTCGGAAATGGTAGGTGCATTAATGACAGAAATCGGACATAATTTGTGCTGATGCGGAGCATTTTTTGAAGATTTTGGAGAGTAGTTGGACTTGAAGAATTCAACGAACATATTAGAAATGGTGTGATAGTCACTAGAAATACTAGACTTGTATTTCATAGCAGACGGAAAATTAGAAATCCTGCGTTTGAAGTTGACGAAACCAAAGAACAATTTTGGATTACGTAAAATATTATATTTTACTTTATTTATATAATTATTATAACATATTTTGTTAAGTTCAGCAAATTGTCGACAATAGTCAGCAACTAAACCAGTTTTTTTAAAAAGTTAAGAAGCACGAGATTTTCTATTTTTAAATTTACTTAATTCTTTCGAAAACCATAAATTAGAACTCATTTTTTAATTAACAACACACTTCGGAACAAATTTTTCAAATAAGTTTAAAATAGTTTCATTAAAGTGGGATCACTAAATTCAATATTGCCGCTGTAATCTAGCGAAGTTACTTTAGAAAGTTCGTAATTAATCTTCTTAAAATTAGCTTTCGCAAAGTTGAACCGAAAACAACAAAGGTCTTGTGTATTATTATGAGCAAAGTTAGCTATGATTTCGATGTAAATTTCAAAGTAGGATGATCTGGGTGAACCAAAGGATCTCATCGGACAACGGAGACCATTGAAGCCAAAACTGAAACCAAACTCGTTTAAAATTAAATTAATTTGGTTAAGACCCAACTTCGACATATCATCTAAGAACTCGTTAAAACATAAGCGAGTACTAATCGGAATGGTGTAATTATCAATATATTTCCATGATACGCACGGTAAATTGAAATCTTCCAAAACAATCATGGAATCAGTATTATTAGCCATTGAGAAAACATTATTTATGAATGAAGAATGTTGCATATATACAGATATATTCGAATGACTTGGTATATAAGATAAAGTTAAGTAGATATGGCCACTATTTGTGCAAATACGAATGCACTTAAGTTCTATGAAGTCTGCATGTGGAACATCGACTTCTTCAGATGGAATTGAGGAATGAATAGCAAACAAGACACCACCTCATTTTCTGTTCAGCCGGTCACATATAAAGATTTCGAATTCGCTGTTGAATATTTCATTATCAAAAATGTGAGGCTTTAGCCAAGTTTCTGTGAAAGCAATGATTTTAAAGTTACAATCAATGCTGTTTAAATACAAATCAGTACGTTTTGTATTAAGGTCTATAACATTTTGATAATAATCAGCGAATTATTTTTAATTAGTTTTTTGTATTCCCGGGATTTCTTTGCATTTTAGTGATAACTACAGGGGGCTTATCACGTTTATGCTCGAATTCGCGCACAAAGCCCCCGAAAGCCAGAATGAGTTATCAAGTATCAATTGAAAACTGTCAGTGGATACGTCGATCTTAAACGACGAAATATCCCTGTTGTATTTGAAATTAAATTTGCAGATCTCTGTATCTACCGTTTCATAATGCCTAAATTTTTAAGTCAGGGTTTCAAGCTCGCGACTAATCTCCTTGAAACCATTGCGCGCCTGCTTAAAAACTTTAAACAATTCAATTTCAGTTGGTCTGCCTATTAAGCAAGACCAGCGCAATCCCTTACTGTCAAGAAATTTAATCACCTGTCAGTCCAGCATATTTAAGATGGGCAAGCCCATCACAAAGCCAGCAAGGAACAAAGCGTTCCGACTCGCCTTTCACAGAGTAGTTCGGAAAGTTACAATTCATAATGAACAAAAGCAATATTAAACAAAAATATAAAAAATGTTAAATAATAAAAGTAAAAAGAGCAATGACAAAAATATTTATAACAAATGAATGCAATAAAAATAGTTGGTTATCAAAGATATAAACCAATGTAGCGAGCAGTTTGAGATGCACTGTAACACACGAAAAATAAGAAACTCGCGAACAGCTGTGGACAAAGATTGAAACGAACAAAAGCAAGAAAGAAATTTAAGTAAGCAATAAAAATTAACACTAACAATTGCACTATTTAAAAATGTAGCAACAAAATCTAATTGAAAATGACTCGGCGTAATAAATTAAAATTAGCCAACACACAATTAAAGTAAATATCAATTGGTTCAATAGCACAATATAACACTGATACTTCTCTTAAAGGATCACTTAATCCAGATATTTTCAAATGAAGTTTTAAATATAAATTGAACAAATTCGCCAGAGCACGAAACAAAGCACAGCTGAACACGAGAAGGGTTGCCAGATAAGATTGCACTTATATTCAACGCACAGCAAACACCGCGGATTCAAAAGAATGCGATATCCAACCATATTCATACACTACGGAGTCAATATCACCATTTCGTTTGGAAAATTGGTCCCAGTTCGTGAGAAATCTAAACGATATTTCACAAATACAAGTTCCACGATGAATTATGTTCCAGAGTCGATCTATACGCCTTCCGTGACTTCTCTGAAAAGGCAAATTGTGCTACTATATATATATAAAACTTGTATAATCTGTTTGAGAGATTCCAAAACGGCAACAAAAAACAGTTTGACTTAATATACGATCCTTATATTTGTATTATAAATACATAAGGAAATCATTTACTGCCTTATTACCTTACCCTTGTGTATACAAACTCACCCGTTATAAAAGAAAACCAACAAATTATATACAAGTATTTACTTGCAAATCTTTCCAGTAATTCTGTTTCTTCAAACATTAAGCAGGATTGCATAAAATAGGTAAAAAAGGTCACAAAAAAATCCAATGTACAAGCGAGAATAAATACAAACGTACATACACTTCACTTATCAAAATTATACGTATAAAATACATGAATTCAACAAACATAACTTAGTACTTACTAATATACAATATACAAACAAGCATTCAAACAAAATATAATATATTGAAGCATATATTTACCTATCCACAGGAGCAAAGGTTAATTACCTGCACATTGTTAATTTTCTTTTCTCGATCTCTTCTTAGCGCGCAAATATAAGTATCTACACATACATATAAACGGTTTTCGTTTTGTCTACGCGGTAATACACCCTACATCCGGGAATATCCAAACATAAAAACAAAAAATACACATATAAATTGGTTCAATATATATTACTACATACATACATACTCTGCGCCCGTATAGGCAAATATTATTCAACAAAAACCCTTGTTCTTTGTATTAAAAAAAAGAAAGATTGTATACCAAGCAATTTAGTATAACATATGCACATAAATACAAAGGTGCACATATATGTGCAAGGTTATAACCCCTATACCCTATACCACTAATACGAGTGCTCATACACAAAGACATACTGATAATTCCGATATAGGTAATTTATAAAGATGAATATAAAATCACAAGTAAATATAAACGTGCGGTTAACAAAAACGATTAAGGTGTAGTTTAGTAAATTTTCTTATATACTCTTACTTATTTACTTAAAAGAGTTTCGGTTTTCGGCTTTTATTAGGTAATACTAAAAAAAAAATGTCATCAAAATTTCAATTCTAAATCAGCACAGATTCAAAAGAATCTAAATCAAGTAAATTTCTGAAAATTCCAAAAATAGCTGATGACGATAAACAAAGCACACCTGCAGAAGGTACACGGCCAAAGCACGGTACCGAGCAAAATAGCACACAATTCTTAGCTTCCCCTGTTAGTGAGATTACTGAATCGGTTTTAACTATGAAATTAGAAAACATTAGTAATCTGTGGGCACGCCTTCTGGCAGCGTACGATAAAGTACTAGATACTGACAACGCTGAACTCCCAAAAAACACGATCAGTAAAAATTAACCAAGGCGAATGAAATGAGAACAAATAAGTTTAGGCCAAGTAGAGCCACTATTCCCCCTTTCAGAATAGTTACAACAACAAAAGAGGACATAGATAAAGGCATATATCTAAAAATACCAGCTTGTGATACTGAAGTTTTTAATGGATGTTATGACCAATGGCCGTCCTTCCGCGACATATTCACTGCCATTTACATAAACCATCCTAAACTTTAATAAGCACAAAAGCTATACCGTCTCAGGTGTAAAACAAGAGGGAAAGCAGGCAGTATCGTCAAACAATTCCCTTTAACTGATGAAAATTTTAAGCTGGCTTGGTAAGCACTGGTCGAAAAATACGAAAATGAAAAGGTTATGATAGAAAACCCAATAAAAATTTTATTACATTTACCAAAAATTCAACAAGAAACTAGCCAGGAATTTTAAAATTTATACTCGACAGTGACCAATTGCTTATCAATGTTAAAAGCACAAAATATCTCCACAGAATCGTGGGACCATATGATAGTAACTATTTATGGAGAAACACTCTCTGATGCTGCGTCACTACGACGGGAATAATCACTAGTTGCCCACATAGCAAAAAATGAAAACATTCCTTACTGCTCAGTACTTGATGGCTGAGCGAATAGACAAAAAACTATAAAGCCAAAAAGTCATCAAATGAGTCTCAAGTAAAGACTTGTTTAAACCCCAAGCCAGTAATAACATACAATATAATAAACACATTAATAAAAATCACATATTCGTGTCAAATCAAAATAGTCAATGGCAATCATTGTGTAAACTCTGTAAGAGAGGTCATAAATTAAGATCTTGCGAGAGATTCAAAAAATTATCCGTCTTGGCAAAAACTGTCTGTCAAATTCTCATGTGACAAAAGACTGTGAAAGCCCACGGCGTTAGTCGCAACAAATACGTCAAGTAATCTCGTAATCTCAAATCCCGAAAAAAGGGAGGAATAACCCTGTTGCTCTAAATCAGCAAAAATTCAAGCGATTCATTCAGAAAATGAAAGCAAATTTCTTTTACCCACTGCGGTCATCTCCATTGAAGGTGATTTATTCGAAATAAGAGCGTTATTAGATCAAGGCTCTCAAAGGCTCAAAATCGGCTAAAATTGCCAATAAAACATTCCAATTTCCAAATTTCGGAAATGGGCGGAAGAATTATTCAAAATTAATATAAAATATGCTCAATGACCATGGCTTCTCCAAATGCGGATATAAGGATAGGTGCACAAGCCATGGTTCTACCGCAAAAATTTCGCATGATGAATCCACGGCTTCCTGATCAGCGTCTGTTCACCACATTAGTAGGATAGAAAGGATGATGTGAGCCTGCTCTGCCGAGGTGTTAGCCGCGTGGTGTATCAGTAAACAGCCACTTCGGTCCCTGGTCACGTCCTTATTCTCGACACTCTCTATTATTCTCGAAACTGCAACTGGTGTTTTGTGTTGCGTGAATTCTGGTAAATATTTGTTATGGATTCTGGACATCTTGGTATGTATTTAATTTTAATAATATAAATATTAATTTAGTTAATGTAATATTTTTTTTAAGGTGAAAACAACAATGAAATATCAAAAAACGAAAAAAAAAATTAATTTTTTAGAAATTAGCGTGTTTGTTATAGTGTCGGGAGGTTGAGTTATAAATTAATTTTTTACTAGACTATAGGCCCTCTACTTATCATATAAACCTAAACTTTTTTCCCATCTCGCTTAAAAAAAAAAGCACGTTGAATTAGATTGGTCACTTGCATAAAATGAGTACTGCCTTTATTTATTTTAATTAAATACTGAAATTCTAGATGGATGTTATATGAATGGTATAAGGGGGCTTTATCGGAACTGGTGTAAAAATTGGAAAATGGGCGTGGCATCCCCACTTTTTGGTGGAGCGAAATCGGTCTACAACCACGCCTGCTTCCCATATAACCCAATTTAAAATTCCATTTGATTCTTTCACTTTCCAGTACACAAATAAAGAAGTAATTAATATAAAGTTATACAATTTTGCGAAAATAATTCTTTCAAAGTATGTCACCTTTTGACAAAAATTGTTCAAACCCTACCAAAACTGTTAAAGCCCCTAGGTACCGAATACATATGTGGACCCCTGTACCTATAGTTGACTTTTGACCGAAAATATCGTTCAATGTGTGAGATATGAAATTGAAATTCGCAAGAAATCCTTTCCTGACAATAGTATTTCTTTGTATCAAATATTAGTTGAATCGGGTAAATACTTCCCTGAGCTCCCATATACCTAATATAAAGAGTTTCGGACTTCTAGGCCACTTTATGCTGGATATATCCGCCAATATTTGAGTCCTCTCAATGAAAGTTTCAGAAGATGTTTTATTTATAATAGTGTACTTTTGCGGCTAAAATAGATAGAAAAGTTGACCCTTCCCGATATAACTATTCCCAAGATTTTCGAACATCCACTTAGCCTTGCTACATATGATTGGTGATTGTATGTAAGGTACCTTAATGAAACCAAGGAAACATTTTTTTGAGTATGTGGCATATTAGTAGCATGTGAGATGGGCAAAAATATATAAAATCTGGTCGATACTATTCCCTACTCAAATATATTCAATACTAGCTGATCCCGCAGCCGTTGTCCTGCGTGAAATTATGTGTTTTGAAATGAAAAGAAAGTTAAATTTAACGTTGCATTTTTTTTTGAATGATAAACAAAATTTTTTGGTTTTTGTTCCGGTATACAGAAAAGATGGTTTTCCAACTCGTGAGTACGCCACGTATATCTGACCCTGTGAAAAACAGAGCATTTCCAAATTTATGCTACACACTATGCGACTATCCTTGTTTCCTGTTGATTGTCATCTCAAATGCAATTTTCACTGGAAACGGAATACGTTTAAATTGAAATGGCAAATCGTTAGAACTCAAAGGAATTATTAGAATCAAGCATTCTTCCCCTTGTATTCGATAGCTCAGATTGCGGAACATAATAACGACAGATCCAACTTTGAGACGCAAATGATGCGGTGGCATATTACCAAGCCTATCCAAAAAATTTAGAAATTCCACTGGATAATTCACGGCGTCGTCTTCATTGTCAAAATGAGCGATCTATTTGTATGAGCGCAAGTCTCCTGGAATTTGACTTTGAATCTTCCAGTTTAAGTCAACAACATCGGTATTTTTGGCAGTTAACATTGGGCGTGCACTTAAGGAATCGTAGTTACGATATTTTGGCAATGACCGAACATTCGTGATGAGTTCATCTTTTATTAATTGATAAGCGGCGAATGGAATTGATATCAAACCACCGGAAGTATCAACCGGAATTGACCCATTTCCAAGTTTTAGTGAAGACGATGTAAAATGTCTTCGGAAATGTTATTTTTGTTCGTATCGCATAATAGACGCGGATTTGAAGGCTGATATGTCGAAATGATTATCGCGAAAAGTGTGCGAACTTCATTTGCATTCCAGTGATTATCATTTTCCAGCAATTGTAATTGCTGGCTTGCTTCTCAAAAAGTTGCACACCGTACCATTCACAGTACGCAATGACTCAAATGAAGTTGAACCGCGTACATTAATCAATGGAAACCGAAGGTAGAAATAATCGTCGTTTTTCGGGTAGATTGTATAAATTCGTCCTAATGAATTAGCTGATAACACACCTGGATGCCCATCTACTGGTTGGCCTTGCTTTCTGCGCAACTATTTCTTCGACGATGCATTCCAGGTATAATATCAAGGTATTTCCGAATAGAGCAATGTTCTCGCAAACGGATCACTGACGAAAGTTGAGAAAAAACTCTTAAATGTTAATTTTGTTGCTGGCGGTGTTTCTACTGGCTGCACTGTATTCTCTGGGTTGAAATACACTCTTTGGCCATTCTCCAAATTAACTACAAGACGCACAACAGACGGAAAACGTTCATGAATTGCAAAAGTAAATATCCTACAAAGCGCTTTATTGCGGTTCACGTATCGACCATATCGTATTGCTTCCTTTGGTGAAACCTCTCTTTTGTCACTCAACAGAGTACATCTAGCATCTAACAGCACCACATATACGCTGATTCAAGATAAAGTCCATCAAACATCATAGCTGTTGTTTGAAAAGTCGTGGTGTAACATCGTGACGATCGCTTGCTAATTGACTGCGATCCGTAATACCGCACGTATGGCATCGCATCCTGGGAGTACTCGGTCATGTGCCTTGGACTGCTAATGTAAGTTGATGCCAAAAAGAACGCCGACCGTAGCAAATTTCATTTCATCGTAATTGATCACTTTGTGTGCAACACACATAACATTTTCACTAAATAATTTTCAAAAATTTTTGAAACAAACGACAAATTTGAACGATTCAAATAATTGAAAAACAAAACAAAAAAATTTAAAAAAAAATGTATGGAAAAAATCAACTTTTTGGAATTGTCCAATTTACCGACTTTTCCTCACGAAAAGCATACAGGTTTTTTATTTCTATACCTTTCCCGATCCCCACAGAACTTTCTCTGAAAATTTCATCAAGATTAGTTCAGTCGTTCTCTCAGCGTTACTAATAAAGAAACATTCATTCGTTTGAATGGGAGAAAGAAAATGGCTGGTTTTAAAGGTTTTCCGTCAATTATTCGAATTTTTCTTGCCGTAAAAACCTTCCTTGAACCTCAAAGAACATTTTAAAAAAAGAATTGGCAAAATTAGTCCAAGCGTTGTTGAGTTATGCGCTTACCAACACATTTTGTGATTCATTTTTATATACATACATATGTATGTATAAGATAAAATGCTCGGTTGCATTTTTATTCATAAAATCACTTTAAATAATTTTGTCCGGTTTTTTAGACCAAATGCTTCTAAAAAGAAACAAATAAATGGACAATGATTTGAGAAAATATACCAAAAACAATAGCAGCAGTCTAGATGAGTGCATAATGAACAACGACTCTCAAAGCCCTGGCGCCATGTTTCTAGAAAGACATTCATCCAGGAGAACGCCGACCATTAGCGAATTTAGCGAAGCTGGCCCCTTCAAACATCCACAAAGATTGATATGGTTACCAAAACAGGCACTCACTGTTGAAAAAACTTGTAAGAGTGATGTAGTCGCCACCTGCGCTGCAAGTCGCCTAAATCGGGACCAATGCAACGGAAGGATGACATTATGGCTGAACTAGGAGACATGATCAAGAAGCTAACAGAAGCATTGAAACTGCCTCAACGATCAATCATTTATTTCTACAGCTGCTATACTGCCGATTGTGTTGGAAGGAGATTACAGAAGAAATCTCGAAGAAGTAGTCCCAGACGCTCTCACTACCACGCCAAACGTGATAAATCTCGCATTTCAACGCATGGGCAATTGAATGGAGTAGTGGCTACATAAACAGGCGAAGTAAAGCTCTACTCAAAGCGTTTTCTAAGTTAGACGCCGTGTTGTTCAATGCCGGCGATAGAAATACTTTTGAGAAGAATAGACGCGGATCGATATTGAATATTACATTTGCAAGCAGCATTCAAAATTGGAAAGTGTGCGACTTTTTATTACACAGAGATCACCTGGCCATCTTGCTGGAAATCCGCAAGCAAACACAAACTCTATCCAGAGTAAAAAAAATTGCATATTAAAGGATGGAAGGTGGAAACATTGGATGAAGAAATTTTCAAACATGCGTTGGATGGGAATCTAGATGGTGCGATCCATGTTGATTTACATCCTAAAAAACTGGTGAAACACATAAGTAAAGCCTGTGATGCTGCTATGTTTTGGAAGAGATACAACATAACCCAAACGAGGAGAGCAGCACATTAAGAAGCAAATGCAATAAAGCGAGACGCTTCTGCAAAAGAAGCCAAGGTACGCCACAGCATACAAGATTGAGAGAAAGCTTAAAAAAACATAAGGAACTCAAGAAGGCTAGTAAAAGAAGTAAGTCTTCAAGTTTTAAAGAATTATGTGAAAAGGTGAACGAGAATCCGTGGGGTGACGGGTATAAAATAGTGATGGCGAAAATCAAAGGGGGTTAAAATCAGCACCAACCTGTCCGACCCTTCTAGAAAGAGTGGTGAAACGCTGTTACCAACGCAAAACCCCCCATCCAGTAAAACAATACGTAGATAATGGAAGTGCAGAGAGATTTGGCAACGCAAATGCACCAGAACAAGGTAACGAAAATTACCATCGACCATAGCAAGAGAGTTTTCGCCGAACTCTACACGCGATGTCTAAATGAAGGAGTTTTCCTGAAAATTTGAAAGAAACAGAGGCTGGTTCTTCTCCAAAAGCCAAACAAACCGGCGGGAGAGCCGAGTGCGTATCGCTCACTCTGCATGATCGACACGATGGCCAAAATATTGGAAAGACTGATTTGTACATACCTAGAAGAACAGTCTCTTGGGTTATCTGGAAACCAATTTGGATTCAGAAGACATCGGTCCACTTTAGACGTAGTTGGAAAAATGACGGGCATTCGGCCAAGGCAATAGAGGGCACCAGATGGATGCATGGAGATAATAAATATTGCGGAAATGTTACTCTTGACGTGAAAAACATTTTCAACTCGGCATACTGCCCACATATGCTGAGTTCATTAGACGCAAGGAATACCCCGGGTACCTTCTGAGGACAATTAGCAGCTATCTGTCTGATACACTACTGCTGAACGACACCGATACAGGTCCAAAAACCTACATGCTGATAGGTGGAGTACCACAAGGCTCCGTAATAGGCCCATTGCTATGGAATGTACAGCACATGGGGTGTTACGATTACCGTTGCCAAAAGAAGCACAGATATTGGCTATGCGGACGATGTTGCCTTAACGATCGTAGCTAAAGAACTCTTCTAGATACAGAACATATGCAATAAGACCGTGTCGAAAATTAAAGAATGACTAATGAATAAGGCGGCTACAGTGACTGCGGTCCTGTCGAGAATCATGGCAAAAATTAATGTCCCAAGCCAAAGTAAGATAGCTCTGCTGGCTAAAGTTAGCCAGTCAATGCTTATGTCCGCAGCTCCGATATGGGGTACAGACCTGCGTCAAAAATCCTGTTTCAATAAGGCAAAGGCTGTCCCCAGGTTATCCGCCCTTAGAGTAGCCTGTGCGTTTAGAACGGTGTCGCTCGAGGCGATTGCCATCATATCTGGTCTTATGCCACCGGATATAATGGCCTCTTAATTAAGTAGACTGTAAAATAAAAGCCATGAATAGGCGCCTAACAGCCGGTGAGCGCAAAAAAGAGAGGAAGACAAGTCTTGATGAGCAGCAAAAGCAATGGGATGAGGAAGATAAAGGAAGATGGACATATAGACTAATTAAGATGTACCGGCCTGGATTGACAGACAACACGATGAGACATGCTGCGATTACACCTGGTGTGAGCTAAAATGAATAACCCTGGGGTAGGTCGTGAAGAGGCATTTATCGCCCAACTCGGTCCTGTGAAGTAGTGCTTAACGGCGGTCCCGTAGGACCGAATACAAGCTGCAGCAGCCGGAGTTATGAGTTGAGTACATAGGCAAACTGTTTCGCAAGTCCAGCATAGTTATCTAATACTGTCTGAGCGTGGCCCGAAAGAGGTGTACTCTAGCGGACAATATGAATCGTGCATGATGCTAGTTTTACCTTAGCAGTATCTTTAAAAGATTCCCCCTTCGGAAACAAAAAAAAACGCACACACACAGCAATGTAACACAAGAGAATGCAGCAGCACACGCCACCAATACAAGTAGGATACTAACCCACCATAATTCTGTCCTCTTAGTATACAGCGACTTTTTTACTTCGAATTACGATCAACCGGCGGACGTTTTCTTCCTTGCGCAACTCATCTCATTATATTACCACGTCCTCACTGGGAACCGACCGGGGAGACATTTGTTTTAGTAACATAAAATTTGTACAAAAAATTTTGTGAATTTTTTACAATAAAAAAAATATTTCGGAGTTCAGCATGTAAGTGGATATGTTAACCACACTTTATAGTTTTTCGATTAACGGCATTTTGTAGGCAAGTTTCGTCAAAATATCTAAACTTTTACTCAATTTATCAATCGGAATATGACTAAAATTGTTATTCTGAAATAGGTTCATTGTGGTAATCGTAAACGCGAACGACCAAAAAACATAGTTCCATAAAAGTAGGATGTAATGTTTATGAATATTAAGTTACACGAAAGCTGATTCCAAGTGACCACCGATGTGATTGAACCAAAAATACAACCATTAGATGATTCTGAGTTGTATTTGGTACTGAGCAATCTCAAAGACTTTAATTTTTCACATTTATATATGGCGATGGATGAAGCATGGTCCCTTTTTTAATTTGCAGATAACCATCTATGTGAATAGCTTTGTAGCGAGTGAATTAATTGTTATACAAATGATACACTTTAAAATTTGCTAAGAAAATCACTATTATTTACTTATTATTGAAAAGGTATCATTAAATAGTCTAGTTGAAATTTCTAACTCACTTTCGAAAGTTATACAAATGTTTCATTTATTGTATCTTTCAACCTATAGTATAATATGAATATTAACGACTTTTCAATTTATATATGACATTTAAATATGGGAACATATTAGTTGTCTCTTCTTTCGAAAGAATAGTACTGCTACACCGATAACCTTAACAATCAATCTAATAATACAATATGTGTAAACAGTGGCGGATTCAGAGTGGGGAAACTTAAAAGGGCTAAATGGCTTAAGAGTAATTTTACTAAAAATATAAAGTAATAGAAATATAACCCAGAAATTCGCCATGTTATACAAAAATAAAATACTGCCTCCATTTTTGAATATAATAAATAATGCTTAGATAGTCCCACTGTGGTTATACTCGTAACCACGCAAACCTTACCCCTATACTCTCTTAAATTTTTTTAGGCCTTTTTGGTTCATACGGCATTTTCTTTAATTTTGATTTTTTTTTAGTAAGCAGAAAAAAAATGAATTATATTATCTAATGTTATTTATTACATTTAATGAGTAAAACATAAACTAGATTTCCTGTGCTAATGAAAAAACTGTCGATTTTTATTGTTTTCAAAGTAATACCGCCGTTAAACTTCGTGTTTCAATTAAAAAAAATTAAATATTAACTTTAATTAAAATGTAAAAGAAATTAAATTAAAAAACAAGAAAAAATATTATTTTTTCATCGTACGCCAGTCTATTACATTTCAAGCTCATTTCGTAAAGCTCATAACTTTCAAATGATTTTGTCTATATTTAGGTATAAAGTCGACTTTCTTGTATATACACATTTAGCAATCGATATCGAAATGCTTCAAGTCATTAGATTAACACATTTAAGTTAATTTACCTTCTTCACCTTACTGAAGTTTACATAAAGCCTTAACGGTATAACGGCAGTGCATATAGAAGATTACCGTTATCTTATATTTAGGGATAAAGTCGATTTTGTTGTATATACACATTTAGCAATCGATATCGAAATGCTTCAAATCATTGGTATAACATATTTAAGTTAATTAACCTTCTTTAGCGGTATAACGGCAGTGCATTTGGAAGTATTCCGTAATCTTATATTTAGGTGTAAAGTCGATTTTCTTGTATATACACATTTGGCAATCGATATCGAAATGCTTCAAATCTTTAGTTTAACATATTCAGGTTAATTAACTTTCTTTATCTTACTGAAGGTGACATAAAGCCTTAACGGTATAACGGCAGTGCATTTGGAAGAATTTCGCAATCTTATATTTAGGTATAAAGTCGATTTTGTTGTATATACACATTTATCATTCGATATCGAAATGCTTCAAATCATTGGTATAACATATTTAAGTTAATTAACCTTCTGTAGCTTACTGATGTTTACATAAAGCCATGGCGGTATAACGGCAGTATATTTAGAAGATTTCCGTAATCTTATATTTAGGTATAAATTCGATTTTGTTGTATATACACATTTAGCATTCGATATCGAAATGCTTCAAATCATTGGTATAACATATTTAAGTTAATTAACCTTCTGTAGCTTACTGATGTTTACATAACGCCATGACGGCATAACGGCAGTGCATTTAGAAGAATTCCGTAATCTTATATTTAGGTATAAAGTCGATTTTGTTGTATATACACATTAAGCATTCGATATCGAAATGCTTCAAATCATTGGTATAACATATTTAAGTTAATTAATCTTCTTTAGCTTACTGAAGTTTACATGAAGCCATGGCGGTATAACGGCAGTGCATTTAGAAGATTTCCGTTAATTTATATTTAGGTATAAAGTCGATTTTCTTGTATATACACATTTAGCAATCGATATCGAAATGCATCAAGTCATTAGAGTAACACATTTAAGTTAATTTACCTTCTTTAACAAACTGAAGTTTACATATAGCCTTAACGGTATAACGGCAGTGCATTTGGAAGAATTCCGTAACCTTATATTTAGGTATAAAGTCGATTTTCTTGTATATACACATTTAGCAATCGATATCGAAATGCTTCAAGTCATTAGAGTAACACATTTAAGTTAATTTACCTTCTTTACCTTACTGAAGTTTACATAAAGCCTTAACGGTATAACGGCAGTGCATTTAGAAGATTACCGTTATCTTATATTTAGGGATAAACTCGATTTTGTTGTATATACACATTAAGCAATCGATATCGAAATGCTTCAAATCATTGGTATAACACAATTAAATTAATTTACCTTCTTTACCTTACTGAAGTTTACATAAAGCCTTAACGGTATAACGGCAGTGCATTTAGAAGATTACCGTTATCTTATATTTAGGGATAAAGTCGATTTTGTTGTATATACACATTCAGCAATCGATATCGAAATGCTTCAAATCATTGGCATAACATATTTAAGTTAATTAACCTTCTTTAGCTTACTAAAGTGTACATAAAGACTTAACGGTATAACGGCAGTGCATTTGGAAGAATTTCGCAATCTTGTATTTAGGTATAAAGTCGATTTTGTTGTATATACACATTTAGCATTCAATATCGAAATGCTTCAAATCATTGGTATAACATATTTAAGTTAATTAACCTTCTTTAGCTTACTGAAGTTTACATAAAGCCATGGCGGTATAACGGCAGTATATTTAGAAGATTTCCGTAATCTTATATTTAGGTATAAATTCGATTTTGTTGTATATACACATTTAGCATTCGATATCGAAATGCTTCAAATCATTGGTATAACATATTTAAGTTAATTAACCTTCTTTAGCTTACTGAAGTTTACATAAAGCCTTAACGGTATAACGGCAGTGCATTTGGAAGAATTCCGTAATCTTATATTTAGGTATAAAGTCGATTTTCTTGTATATACACATTTAGCAATCGATATCGAAATGCTTCAAATCTTTAGTTTAACATATTTAAGTTAATAAACCTTCTTTAACGCACTCAAGCTAACACAAAGCCATGGCGGCATAACGTCAGTGCATTTGGAAGAATTCCGTAATCTTATATTTAGGTATAAAGTCGATTTTCTTGTATATACACATTAAGCAATCGATATCAAAATGCTTCAAATCATTAGTTTAACATATTTAAGTTAATTAACCTTCTTAAAAGTACCGAAGGTGACATAAAACCAATGCGGCATAACGGCAGTGCACTTAGAAGAATTCCGTAATCTTATATTTAGGTATAAAGTCGATTTTGTTGTATATACACATTAGGCAATCGATATCGAAATGCTTTAATCATTGGTATAACATATTTAAGTTAATTAACCTTCTTTAGCTTACTGAAGTTTACATAAAGCCTTAATGGTATAACGGCAGTGCATTTAGAAGAATTCCGTAATCTTATATTTAGGTATAAAGTCGATTTTGTTGTATATAGACATTTAGTAATCGATATCGAAATGCTTCAAATCATTGGTATAACATATTTAAGTTAATAAAATTTCTTTATCTTACTGAAGTCTACATTAAGCCTTAACGGTATAACGGCAGTGCATTTAAAAGATTTCCGTATTCTTATATTTAGGTATAAAGTCGATTTCCTTGTATATACACATTTAGCAATCGATATCGAAATGCTTCAAATCTTTAGTTTAACATATTTATGTTCATTAACTTTCTTTATCTTACTGAAGTCTACATTAAGCCTTAACGGTACAACAGCAGTGCCTTTGGAAGAATTCCGTAATCTTATATATAAAGTCGATTTTCTTGTATATACACACTAAGCAATCGATATCGAAATGCTCCAAATCATTAGATTAACATATTTAAGTTACATAATTAATTTTCTTTATCTTACTGAAGTCTACATAAAGCCTTAACGGTATAACGGCAGTGCATTTGGGAGAATTCCGTAATCTTATATTTAGGTATAAAGTCGATTTTGTTGTATATACACATTTAGCATTCGATATCGAAATGCTTCAAATCATTGGTATAACATATGAAAAATCTCAAGCGTTTTTTGAGATGCGAAAAAATCTCTACTGGGAATGCGCGAATAATTTACAGCCTAATTGCCTGTCACGAAAAGAAAATATTCCGATAAAGAAAACACGTCCGTTCGCTTTCTAGGTTTTTAATACAATAATTCATTTGTTCCGTTCTTGGAATTGCTTAGCCTAAATCTTAAAACTAACGGCTTAAGCTAGTGGTAATGTAAATACAAGGGGTAAGTAATTATCTTTCGTTAAATATTGTAGTAGATGAATTAAGGTAAGTAATAAATGAAGGTAATATAAATGTATTATTAAGGTAAGTATGCTATTTTGTACAATTCAATATTTATAATTTCAATTTCATTTTTCATTATAATAATTTAATATTTCATTTTCTTATGTTTAGTTTTAGAGTTGTAAAGATGTCGTTTGGCGCAACAACATATTTAAGTTAATTAACCTTCTTTAACAAACTGAAGTTTACATAAAGCCTTAACGGTATAACGGCAGTGCATTTGGAAGAATTCCGTAATCTTATATTTAGGTATAAGTTCGATTTTCTTGTATATACATATTTAGCAATCGATATCGAATTGCTTCAAATCAGTAGTTTAACATATTTAAGTTAATAAACCTTCTTTAACGCACTCAAGTTAACACAAATCCATGGCGGCATAACGGCAGTACATTTGGAAGAATTCCGTAATCTTATATTTAGGTATAAAGTCGATTTTCTTCTATATACACATTTAGCAATCGATATCGAAATGCTTCAAATCAGTAGTTTAACATATTTAAGTTAATAAACCTTCTTTAACGCACTCAAGTTAACACAAATCCATGGCGGCATAACGGCAGTGCATTTGGAAGAATTCCGTAATCTTATATTTAGGTATAAAGTCGATTTTGTTGTATATACACATTTAGCATTTGATATCGAAATGCTTCAAATCATTGGTATAACATATTTAAGTTAATTGACCTTCTTTAACAAACTGAAGTTTACATAAAGACTTAACGGTATAACGGCAGTGCATTTGGAAGAATTCCGTAATCTTATATTTAGGTATAAGTTCGATTTTCTTGTATATACATATTTAGCAATCGATATCGAATTGCTTCAAATCAGTAGTTTAACATATTTAAGTTAATAAACCTTCTTTAACGCACTCAAGTTAACACAAATCCATGGCGGCATAACGGCAGTGCATTTGGAAGAATTCCGCAATCTTATATTTAGGTATAAAGTCGATTTTGTTGTATATACACATTTAGCATTCGATATCGAAATGCTTCAAATCATTGGTATAACATATTTAAGTTAATTAACCTTCTTTAACAAACTGAAGTTTACATAAAGCCTTAACGGTATAACGGCAGTGCATTTGGAAGAATTCCGTAATCTCATATTTAGGTATAAGTTCGATTTTCTTGTATATACATATTTAGCAATCGATATCGAATTGCTTCAAATCAGTAGTTTAACATATTTAAGTTAATAAACCTTCTTTAACGCACTCAAGTTAACACAAATCCATGGCGGTATTACGGCAGTGCATTTGGAAGAATTCCGTAATCTTATATTTAGGTATAAAGTCGATTTTCTTGTATATACACATTTAGCAATCGATATCGAAATGCTTCAAATCAGTAGTTTAACATTTTTAAGTTAATAAACCTTCTTTAACGCACTCAAGTTAACACAAATCCATGGCGGTATTACGGCAGTGCATTTGGAAGAATTCCGTAATCTTATATTTAGGTATAAAGTCGATTTTCTTGTATATACATATTTAGCAATCGATATCGAATTGCTTCAAATCAGTAGTTTAACATATTTAAGTTAATAAACCTTCTTTAACGCACTCAAGTTAACACAAATCCATGGCGGCATAACGGCAGTGCATTTGGAAGAATTCCGCAATCTTATATTTAGGTATAAAGTCGATTTTGTTGTATATACACATTTAGCATTCGATATCGAAATGCTTCAAATCATTGGTATAACATATTTAAGTTAATTAACCTTCTTTAACAAACTGAAGTTTACATAAAGCCTTAACGGTATAACGGCAGTGCATTTGGAAGAATTCCGTAATCTTATATTTAGGTATAAGTTCGATTTTCTTGTATATACATATTTAGCAATCGATATCGAATTGCTTCAAATCAGTAGTTTAACATATTTAAGTTAATAAACCTTCTTTAACGCACTCAAGTTAACACAAATCCATGGCGGTATTACGGCAGTGCATTTGGAAGAATTCCGTAATCTTATATTTAGGTATAAAGTCGATTTTCTTGTATATACACATTTAGCATTCGATATCGAAATGCTTCAAATCATTGGTATAACATATTTAAGTTAATTAACCTTCTTTAACAAACTGAAGTTTACATAAAGCCTTAACGGTATAACGGCAGTGCATTTGGAAGAATTCCGTAATCTCATATTTAGGTATAAGTTCGATTTTCTTGTATATACATATTTAGCAATCGATATCAAAATGTTTCAAATCTTTAGTTTAACATATTTAAGTTTACAAACCTTGTTTAACGAACTGGTGTTTACATAAAGCTATGGCGGCATAACGGCAGTGCATTTTGAAGAATTCCGTAATCTTATACTAAAGTATAAAGTCGATTTTCTTGTATATACATATTTAGCAATCGATATCGAATTGCTTCAAATCAGTAGTTTAACATATTTAAGTTAATAAACCTTCTTTAACGCACTCAAGTTAACACAAATCCATGGCGGCATAACGGCAGTGCATTTGGAAGAATTCCGTAATCTTATATTTAGGTATAAAGTCGATTTTCTTGTATATACACATTTAGCAATCGATATCGAAATGCTTCAAGTCATTAGATTAACACATTTAAGTTAATTTACCTTCTTTACCTTACTGAAGTTTACATAAAGCCTTAACGGTGTAACGGCAGTGCATTTAGAAGTTTACCGTTATCTTATATTTAGGGATAAAGTCGATTTTGTTGTATATACACATTTAGCATTCGATATCGAAATGCTTCAAATCATTGGTATAACATATTTAAGTTAATTAAACTTCTTTAGCTTACTGAAGTTTACATAAAGCCATGGCGGTATAACGGCAGTGCATTTAGAAGATTTCCGTAAATTTATGTTTAGGTATAAAGTCGATTTTGTTGTATATACACATTTAGCATTCGATATCGAAATGCTTCAAATCATTGGTATAACATATTTAAGTTAATTAACCTTCTGTAGCTTACTGATGTTTACATAAAGCCATGGCGGTATAACGGAAGATTTCCGTAATCTTTTATTTAGGTATATAGTCGATTTTGTTCTAAATACACATTTAGCAATCGATATCGAAATGCTTCAAATCTTTAGTTTAACATATTTAAGTTAATTAACTTTCTTTATCTTACTGAAGGTGACATAAAGCCTTAACGGTATAACGGCAGTGCATTTAGAAGAATTCCGTAATCTTATAATTAGGTGTATATACACATTTAGCAATCGATATCGAAATGCTTCAAATCTTTAGTTTAACATATTTAAGTTAATAAACCTTCTTTAACGAACGGAAGTTTACATAAAGCCATTGCGGCATAACGGCAGTGCAATTAGGTGAATTCCGTAATCTTAGATTTAGCTATGAAGTCGTTTTCCTTGTATATTCACATTATGTAATTGATATCGGAATTCCTCAAATCGTAAGTTTAACATATTTAAGTTAATAAAC
Source organism: Bactrocera zonata (assembly GCA_037783105.1). Taxonomy (NCBI): domain Eukaryota; kingdom Metazoa; phylum Arthropoda; class Insecta; order Diptera; family Tephritidae; genus Bactrocera; species Bactrocera zonata. The sequence continues at coordinate 30,932 of JBAWJQ010000868.1, read as the reverse complement.
CTTCTTTAACAAACTGAAGTTTACATAAAGCCTTAAAGGTATAACGGCAGTGCATTTAGAAGAATTCCGTAACCATATATTTAGGTATAAATTCGATTTTCTTCTATATACAAATTTAGCAATCCATATCGAAATGCTTCAAATCATTAGATTAACATATTTAAGTTAATTTACCTTCTTTACCTTACTGAAGTTTACATAAAGCCTTAACGGTATAACGGCAGTTCATTTGGAATAATTCCGTAACCTTATATTTAGATATAAAGTCGATTTTCTTCTATATACACATTTAGCAATCGATATCGAAATGCTTCAAATCATTAGTTTAACATATTTAAGTTAAGAAACCTTCTTTAACGAACTGAAGTCTACATAAAGCCTTAACGGTATAACGGCAGTGCACTTAGAATAATTCCGTAATATTATATTTAGGTATAAAGTCGATTTTCCTGTATATACACATTAAGCAATCGATATCGGAATGCTTCAAATAATTTTTTTTACATATTTAAGTTAATAAACTTTCTTTAACGAACTGAAGTTTACATAAAGCCACGGCGGCATAACGGCAGTGCATTTAGAAGAATTCCGTAACCTTATATTTAAGTATAAAGTCGATTCTCTTGTTTATACAAATTTAGCAATCGATATCGAAATTTTTCAAATCATTAGATTAACATATTTATGTTAATTAAATTTCTATATCTTACTGAAGTCTACACAAATCCTCAACGGTATAACGGCAGTGCATTTGGAAGAATTCCGTATTCTTATATTTAGGTATAAAGTCGATTTTCTTGTATATGCACATTTAGCAATCGATATCAAAATGCCTCAAATCTTTAATTTAACATATTTAAGTTTATAAACCTTCTTTAACGAACTGAAGTTTACATAAAGCCCTGACGGCATAACGGCAGTGCATTTAGAAAAATTCCGTAATCTTATATTTAGGTATAAAGTCGATTTTGTTGTATATACACATTTAGCAATCGATATCGAAATGCTTCAAATCTTTATTTTAACATATTTAAGTTAATTTACCTTCTTTAACGAACTGAAGTTTACATAAAGCCATGGCGGCATAACGGCAGTGCATTTAGAAGAATTCCGTAATCTTATATTTAAGTATAAAGTCGATTCTCTTGTATATACAAATTTAGCAATCGATATCGAAATTCTTCAAGTCATTAGATTAACATTATTAAGTTAATTAACTTTCTTTATCTTACTGAAGTCTACATAAATCCTTAACGGTATAACGGCAGTGCATTTGAAAGAATTCCGTAATCTTATATATAGGTATAAAATCGATTTTCTTGTATATACACATTAAGCAATCGATATCGAAATGCTTCAAATCTTTATTTTAACATATTTAAGTTTACAAACCTTCTTTAACGAACTGAAGTTTACACAAAGCCATGACGACATAACGGCAGTGCATTTAGAAAAATTCCGTGATCGTGTATAAATTATAAAGTCGATTTTCTTGTATTTACACATTTAGCAATCGATATCGGGATGCTTCAAATCATTATTTTAACATATTTAAGTTAATAAACCTTCTTTAACGAACTGAAGTCTACATAAAGCCTTAACGGTATAACGGCAGAGCACTTAGAAGAATTCCGTAATCTTATATTTAGGTATAAAGTCGAATTTCCTGTATATTCACATTTAGCAATCGATATCGAAATGCTTCAAATCATTAGTATAACATATTTAAGTTAATAAACCTTCTTTAACGCACTCAAGCTAACATAAAGCCAAGACGGCATAGCGGCAGTGCATTTAGAAAAATTCCGTAATCTTATATTTAGGTATAAAGTCGATTTTGTTGTACATACACATTTAGCAATCGATATCAAAATGCTTCAAATCTTTATTTTAACATATTTAAGTTAATTTACCTTCTTTAACGAACTGAAGTTTACATAAAGCCTTAACGGTATAACGGCAGTGCATTTGGAAGAATTCCGTAACCTTATATTTAGGTATAAAGTCGATTTTCTTCTATGTGCACATTTAGCAATCGATATCGAAATGCTTCAAATCATTAGATTAACATATTTAAGTTAATTTACCTTCTTTACCTTACTGAAGTTTACATAAAGCCTTAACGGTATAACGGCAGTGCATTAAAAAAGAATTCCGTAATCTTATATTTAGCTATAAAGTCGATTTTCTTGTATATACCCATTAAGCAATCGATATCGAAATGCTTAATATCTTTAGTTTAACAAATTTCAGTTAATTTACCTTCTTTAACGAACTGAAGTTTACATAAAGCCATGGCGGCATAACAGCAGTGCATTTAGAAGAATTCCGTAATCTTATATTTAAGTATAAAATCGATTCTCTTGTTTATACAAATTTAGCAATCGATATCGAAATTTTTCAAATCATTAGATTAACATATTTAAGTTAATTAACTTTCTATATCTTACTGAAGTCTACACAAATCTTCAACGGTATAACGGCAGTGCATTTGGAAGAATTCCGTATTCTTATATTTAGGTATAAAGTCGATTTTCTTGTATATGCACATTTAGCAATCGATATCAAAATGCCTCAAATCTTTAATTTAACATATTTAAGTTTATAAACCTTCTTTAACTAACTGAAGTTTACATAAAGCCCTGACGGCATAACGGCAGTGCATTTAGAAAAATTCCGTAATCTTATATTTAGGTATAAAGTCGATTTTGTTCTAAATACACATTTAGCAATCGATATCAAAATGCTTCAAATCATTAGTTTAACATATTTAAGTTAATAAACCTTCTTTAACGAACTGAAGTCTACATAAAGCCTTAACGGTATAACGGCAGTGCATTTGGAAGAATTCCGTAATCTTATATTTAGGTATAAAGTCGATTTTCTTGTATATACACATTTAGCAATCGATATCGAAATGCTTCAAATCATTAGTTTAACATATTTAAGTTAATAAACCTTCTTTAACGAACTGAAGTTTACATAAAGCCATGACGGCATAACGGCAGTGCATTTAGAAGAATTCCGTAATCTTATATTTAGGTATAAAGTCGATTTTCTTGTATATACACATTTAGCAATCGATATCGAAATGCTTCAAATCATTAGTTTAACATATTTAAGTTAATTAACCTTCTTTAACTTACTGAAGTCTACATAAAGCCTTAGCGGTATAACGGCAGTGCATTTAGAAGAATTCCGTAATCTTATATATAGGTATAAAGTCGATTTTCTTGTATATACACATTTAGCAATCGATATCGAAATGCTTCAAATCATTAGTTTAACATATTTAAGTTAATAAACCTTCTTTAACGAACTGAAGTTTACATAAAGCCATGACGGCATAACGGCAGTGCATTTAGAAAAATTCCGTAATCTTATATTTAGGTATAAAGTCGATTTTCTTGTATATACACATTTAGCAATCGATATCGAAATGCTTCAAATCATTAGTTTAACATATTTAAGTTAATAAACCTTCTTTAACGAACTGAAGTTTACATAAAGCCTTAACGGTATAACGGCAGTGCATTTAGAAGAATTCCGTAATCTTATATTTAGGTATAAAGTCGATTTTCTTGTATATACACATTTAGCAATCGATATCGAAATGCTTCAAATCATTAGTTTAACATATTTAAGTTAATAAACCTTCTTTAACGAACTGAAGTTTACATAAAGCCATGACGGCATAACGGCAGTGCATTTAGAAGAATTCCGTAATCTTATATTTAGGTATAAAGTCGATTTTCTTGTATATACACATTTAGCAATCGATATCGAAATGCTTCAAATCATTAGATTAACATATTTAAGTTAATTAACCTTCTTTATCTTACTGAAGTCTACATAAAGCCTTAACGGTATAACGGCAGTGCATTTGGAAGAATTCCGTAATCTTATATTTAGGTATAAAGTCGATTTTCTTGTATATACACATTAAGCAATCGATATCGAAATGCTTCAAATCATTAGTTTAACATATTTAAGTTAATTAACCTTCTTTAACGAACTGAAGTTTACATAAAGCCATGACGGCATAACGGCAGTGCATTTAGAAGAATTCCGTAATCTTATATTTAGGTATAAAGTCGATTTTCTTGTATATACACATTTAGCAATCGATATCGAAATGCTTCAAATCATTAGTTTAACATATTTAAGTTAATAAACCTTCTTTAACTTACTGAAGTTTACATAAAGCCTTAACGGTATAACGGCAGTGCATTTAGAAGAATTCCGTAATCTTATATTTAGGTATAAAGTCGATTTTCTTGTATATACACATTTAGCAATCGATATCGAAATGCTTCAAATCTTTAGTTTAACATATTTAAGTTAATTAACCTTCTTTAACGAACTGAAGTTTACATAAAGCCATGACGGCATAACGGCAGTGCATTTAGAAGAATTCCGTAATCTTATATTTAGGTATAAAGTCGATTTTCTTGTATATACACATTTAGCAATCGATATCGAAATGCTTCAAATCATTAGTTTAACATATTTAAGTTAATTAACCTTCTTTAACGAACTGAAGTTTACATAAAGCCTTAACGGTATAACGGCAGTGCATTTAGAAGAATTCCGTAATCTTATATTTAGGTATAAAGTCGATTTTCTTGTATATACACATTTAGCAATCGATATCGAAATGCTTCAAATCATTAGTTTAACATATTTAAGTTAATAAACCTTCTTTAACGAACTGAAGTTTACATAAAGCCATAACGGTATAACGGCAGTGCATTTAGAAGAATTCCGTAATCTTATATTTAGGTATAAAGTCGATTTTCTTGTATATACACATTTAGCAATCGATATCGAAATGCTTCAAATCATTAGTTTAACATATTTAAGTTAATAAACCTTCTTTAACGAACTGAAGTTTACATAAAGCCATGACGGCATAACGGCAGTGCATTTAGAAGAATTCCGTAATCTTATATTTAGGTATAAAGTCGATTTTCTTGTATATACACATTTAGCAATCGATATCGAAATGCTTCAAATCATTAGATTAACATATTTAAGTTAATTAACCTTCTTTATCTTACTGAAGTCTACATAAAGCCATAACGGTATAACGGCAGTGCATTTAGAAGAATTCCGTAATCTTATATTTAGGTATAAAGTCGATTTTCTTGTATATACACATTAAGCAATCGATATCGAAATGCTTCAAATCATTAGTTTAACATATTTAAGTTAATAAACCTTCTTTAACGAACTGAAGTTTACATAAAGCCATGACGGCATAACGGCAGTGCATTTAGAAGAATTCCGTAATCTTATATTTAGGTATAAAGTCGATTTTCTTGTATATACACATTTAGCAATCGATATCGAAATGCTTCAAATCATTAGATTAACATATTTAAGTTAATTAACCTTCTTTAACTTACTGAAGTCTACATAAAGCCTTAACGGTATAACGGCAGTGCATTTAGAAGAATTCCGTAATCTTATATTTAGGTATAAAGTCGATTTTCTTGTATATACACATTTAGCAATCGATATCGAAATGCTTCAAATCTTTAGTTTAACATATTTAAGTTAATAAACCTTCTTTAACGAACTGAAGTTTACATAAAGCCATGACGGCATAACGGCAGTGCATTTAGAAGAATTCCGTAATCTTATATTTAAGTATAAAGTCGATTTTCTTGTATATACACATTTAGCAATCGATATCGAAATGCTTCAAATCATTAGATTAACATATTTAAGTTAATTAACCTTCTTTATCTTACTGAAGTCTACATAAAGCCTTAACGGTATAACGGCAGTGCATTTGGAAGAATTCCGTAATCTTATATTTAGGTATAAAGTCGATTTTCTTGTATATACACATTTAGCAATCGATATCGAAATGCTTCAAATCATTAGTTTAACATATTTAAGTTAATAAACCTTCTTTAACGAACTGAAGTTTACATAAAGCCATGACGGCATAACGGCAGTGCATTTAGAAGAATTCCGTAATCTTATATTTAGGTATAAAGTCGATTTTCTTGTATATACACATTTAGCAATCGATATCGAAATGCTTCAAATCATTAGATTAACATATTTAAGTTAATTAACCTTCTTTATCTTACTGAAGTCTACATAAAGCCTTAACGGTATAACGGCAGTGCATTTAGAAGAATTCCGTAATCTTATATTTAGGTATAAAGTCGATTTTCTTGTATATACACATTAAGCAATCGATATCGAAATGCTTCAAATTTTTAGTTTAACATATTTAGGTTAATTAACCTTCTTTAACGAACTGAAGTTTACATAAAGCCATAACGGCATAACGGCAGTGAATTTGGAAGAATTCCGTAATCTTATGTTTAAGTATAAAGTCGATTTTCTTGTATATACACATTTAGTAATCGATATCGAAATGCTTCAAATCATTGGTATAACATATTTAAGTTAATCAACCTTCTTTACCTTACTGAAGTTTACATAAAGCCTTAACGGTATAACGGCAGTGCATTTAGAAGAATTCCGTAATCTTATATTTATATATAAAGTCGATTTTCTTGTATATACACATTTAGCAATCGATATCGAAATGTTTCAAATCTTTAGTTTAACATATTTAAGTTAATAAACCTTCTTTAACGGCATAACGGCAGTGCATTTAGAAGAATTCCGTAATCTTATATTTAGGTATAAAGTCGATTTTCTTGTATATACACATTAAGCAATCGATATCGAAATGCTTCAAATCATTAGATTAACATATTTAAGTTAATTAACCTTCTTTAACATACTGAAGTTTACATAAAGCCTTAATGCGGCTATAACGGCAGTGCATTTAGAAGAATTCCGTAATCTTATATTTAGGTATAAAGTCGATTTTGTTGTATATACACATTTAGCAATCGATATCGAAATGCTTCAAATCATTGGTATAACATATATTATGTTAATTAACCTTCTTTAGCTCACTGAAGCCTACATAAAGCCTTAACGGTATTACGGCAGTGCATTTAGAAGAATTCCGTTAACTTATATTTAGGTATAAAGTCGAGTTTTTTGTATTTACACATTTAGCAATCGATATCGAAATGCTTCAAATCATTAGATTAACATATTTAAGTTAATTCACTTTCTTTATCTTACTGAAGTCTACATTAAGCCTTAACGGTATAACGGCAGAGTATTTAGAAGATTACCGTTATCTTATATTTACGAATAAAGTCGATTTTGTTGTATATACACATTAAGCAATCGATATCGAAATGCTTCAAATCATTGGTATAACATATTTAAGTTAATTAACCTTCTTTAGCTTACTGAAGTTTACATAAAGCCTTAACGGTATAACGGCAGTGCAGTTGGAAGAATTCCGTAATCTTATATTTAGGTATAAAGTCGATTTTCCTGTATATAAACATTTAGCAATCGATATCGAAATGCCTCAAATCTTTAGTTTAACATGTTTAAGTTAATAAACCTTCTTTAACGAACTGAAGTTTACATAAAGCCATTGCGACATAACGGCAAAGCAATTAGGTGAATTCCGCAATCTTAAATTTAGCTATGAAGTCGTTTTCCTTGTATATACACATTAAGTAATCGATATCGGAATTCCTCAAATCGTTAGTTTAACATATTTAAGTTAATAAACCTTCTTTAAAAATCTGAAGTTTACATAAAGCCTTAACGGTATAACGGCAGTGCATTTGGAAGAATTTCGTAATCTTATATTTAGGTATAAAGTCGATTTCGTTGTATATACACATTTAGCATTCGATATCGAAATGCTTTGAATCATTAGTTTAACATATTTAAGTTAATTAACCTTCTTTAAAGCACTGAAGGTGACACAAAGACAATGCGGCATAACGGCAGTGTACTTAGAAGAATTCCGTAATCTTATATTTAGGTATAAAGTCGATTTTGTTGTATATACACATTTAGCAATCGATATCGAACTGCTTCAAATCATTAGATTAACATATTTAAGTTAATAAACTTTCTTTATCTTACTGAAGTCTACATAAAGCCTTAACGGTATAACGGCAGTGAATTTAAAAGAGTTCCGTAATCTTATATTTAGGTATAAATTCGATTTTCCTGTATATACACATTTAGCAATCGATATCGAAATGCTTGAAATCTTTAGTTTAATATATTTAAGTTAATAAACCTTCTTTAACGAACAGAAGTTTACATAAAGCCATTGCGGCATAACGGCAGTGCAATTCGGTGAATTCCGTAATCTTAGATTTAGCTTTGAAGTCGTTTTCCTTGTATATACACATTAAGTAATCGATATCGGAATTCCTCAAATCGTTAGTTTAACATATTTAAGTTAATAAACCTTCTTTAACAATCTGAAGTTTACATAAAGCCTTAACGGTATAACGGCAGTGCATTTAGAAGAATTCCGTAACCTTATATTTAGGTATAAAGTCGATTTTCTTCTGTTTACAAATTTAGCAATCGATATCGAAATGCTTCAAATCTTAAGTTTAACATATTTAGGTTAATTAACTTTCTTTATCTTACTGAAGTCTACATTAAGGCTTAACGGTATAATGGCAGTGCATTTAGAAGATTTCCGTAACCTTATATTTAGGTATTAAGTCGATTTCCTTGTATATACACATTTAGCAAAAGATATCGAAATTCTGCAAATCATTAGATTAACATATTTAAGTTAATTTACTTTCTTTATCTTACTGAAGTCTACATTAAGCCTTAACGGTATAACGGCAGTGCATTTAGAAGAATTCCGTAAACTTATATTTAGGTATGAAGTCGATTTTCTTGTATATACACATTTAGCAATCGATATCGAAATGCTTCAAATCATTAGATTAACATGTTTAAGTTAATTAACTTTCTTTGTCTTACTGAAGTCTACATTAAGCCTTAGCGGTATAACGGTAGTGTATTTAGAAGAATTTCGTAATCTTGAATTTAGGTATAAAGTCGATTCTCTTGTATATACAAATTTAGCAATCGATATCGAAATTCTTCAAATCATTAGGTTAACATATTTAAGTTAATTAACTTTCTATATCTTAGTGAAGTCTACATAAATCCTTAACGGTATAACGGCAGTGCATTTGGAAGAATTCCGTAATCTTATATTTAGGTATAAAATCGATTTTCTTGTATATACACATTAACCAATCGATATCGAAATGCTTCAAATCTTTATTTTAACAAATTTAAATTTACAAACCTTCTTTAACGAACTGAAGTTTACATAAAGCAATGACGGCATAACGGCAGTGCATTTAGAAAAATTCCGTGATCGAATATTAATTATAAAGTCGATTTTCTTGTATTTACACATTTAGCAATCGATATCGGAATGCTTCAAATCATTAGTTTAATATATTTAAGTTAATAAACCTTCTTTAACGAACTGAAGTCTACATAAAGCCTAAGCGGTATAACGGCAGTGCACTTAGAAGAATTCCGTAATCTTATATTTAGGTATAAAGTCGATTTTCTTCTATATACACATTTAGCAATGGATATCGAAATGCTTGAAATCATTAGTTTAACATATTTAAGTTAATAAACCTTCTTTAACGAACTGAAGCCTAAATAAAGCCTTAACGTTATAACGGCAGTGCATTTGGAAGAAATCCGTAATCTTATATTTAGGTATAAAGTCGATTTTCTTGTATATACACATTTAGCAATCGATATCGAAATGTTTCAAATCATTAGTTTAACATATTTAAGTTAATAAAACTTATTTAACGCACTCAAGTTAACACAAAGCCATGGCGGCATAACGGCAGTGCATTTGGAAGAATTTCGTAATCTTGTATTTAGGTATAAAGTCGATTTTCTTGTATATACACATTTAGCAATCGATATCGAAATGCTTCAAGTCATAAGATTAACACATTTAAGTTAATTTACCTTCTTTACCTTACTGAAGTTTACATAAAGACTTAACGGTATAACGGCAGTGCATTAAAAAAGAATTCCGTAATCTTATATTTAGGTATAAAGTCGGCTTTCTTCTATATACACATTTAGCAATCGATATCGAAATGCTTCAAATCATTAGATTAACATATTTAAGTTAATTTACCTTCTTTACTTTACTGAAGTTTACATAAAGCCTTAACGGTATAACGGCAGTGCATTTGGAAAAATTCCGTAATCTTATATTTAGGTATAAAGTAAATTTTCTTGTATATACACATTTAGCAATCGATATCGAAATGCTTCAAATCATTGTTATAACATATTTAATTTAATTAACCTTCTTTAGCTTACTGAAGTTTACATAAAGCCTAAACGGTATAACGTCAGTGCATTTAGAAGAATTCCGTAACCATATATTTAGGTATAAAGTTGATTTTGTTGTATATACACATTAAGCAATCGCTATCGAAATGCTTCAAATCTTAAGTTTAACATATTTAGGTTAATTAACTTTCTCTATCTTACTGAAGGTGACATAAAGCCTTAACAGTATAACGGCAGTGCATTTAGATGAATTCCGTAACCATATATTTATGTATAAAGTCGATTTTCTTCTATATACAAATTTAGCAATACATATCGAAATGCTTCAAAACATTAGATTAACATATTTAAGTTAATTAACTTTCTCTATCTTACTGAAGGTGACATAACGCCTTAACAGTATAACGGCAGTGCATTTGGAAGAATTTCGTAATCTTATATTTAGGTATAAAGTCGATTTTGTTGTATATATACATTTAGCATTCGATATCGAAATGCTTCAAATCATTGGTATAACATATTTAAGTTAATAAACCTTCTTTAACTTACTGAAGTTTACATAAAGCCTTAACGGTATAACGGCAGTGCATTTAGAAGATTTCCGTAACCTTATATTTAGGTTTAAAGTCGATTTCCTTGTATATACACATTTAGCAATCAATATCAAAATGCATCAAATCATTAGTTTAACATATTTAAGATAATTAACCTTCTTTACCTTACTGAAGTTTACATAAAGAATTAACGGTATAATGGCAGTGCATTTGGAAGAATTGCTTAATCTTATATATAAAGTCGATTTTCTTGTATATACAAATTAAACTATCGATATCGAAATGCTTCAAATAATTAAATTAACATATTTAAGTTAATTAACCTTCTTTAACGTACTGAAGGTGACATAAAGCCAATGCGGCTTAACGTCAGTGCCTGTAGAAGAATTCCGTAATCTTATATATAGGTATAAAGTCGATTTTGTTGTATATACACATTTAGCAATCCATATTGAAATGCTTCAAATCATTGGTATAACATATATATATGTTAATTAACCTTCTTTAGCTCACTGAAGTTTACATAAAGCCTTAACGGTATTACGGCAGTGCATTTAGAAGAATTCCGTTAACTTATATTTAGGTATAAAGTCGAGTTTTTTGTATTTACACATTTAGCAATCGATATCGAAATGCTTCAAATCATTAGATTAACATATTTAAGTTAATTCACTTTCTTTATCTTACTGAAGTCTACATTAAGCCTTAACGGTATAACGGCAGAGTATTTAGAAGATTACCGTTATCTTATATTTACGAATAAAGTCGATTTTGTTGTATATACACATTAAGCAATCGATATCGAAATGCTTCAAATCATTGGTATAACATATTTAAGTTAATTAACCTTCTTTAGCTTACTGAAGTTTACATAAAGCCTTAACGGTATAACGGCAGTGCAGTTGGAAGAATTCCGTAATCTTATATTTAGGTATAAAGTCGATTTTCCTGTATATAAACATTTAGCAATCGATATCGAAATGCCTCAAATCTTTAGTTTAACATGTTTAAGTTAATAAACCTTCTTTAACGAACTGAAGTTTACATAAAGCCATTGCGACATAACGGCAAAGCAATTAGGTGAATTCCGCAATCTTAAATTTAGCTATGAAGTCGTTTTCCTTGTATATACACATTAAGTAATCGATATCGGAATTCCTCAAATCGTTAGTTTAACATATTTAAGTTAATAAACCTTCTTTAAAAATCTGAAGTTTACATAAAGCCTTAACGGTATAACGGCAGTGCATTTGGAAGAATTTCGTAATCTTATATTTAGGTATAAAGTCGATTTCGTTGTATATACACATTTAGCATTCGATATCGAAATGCTTTGAATCATTAGTTTAACATATTTAAGTTAATTAACCTTCTTTAAAGCACTGAAGGTGACACAAAGACAATGCGGCATAACGGCAGTGTACTTAGAAGAATTCCGTAATCTTATATTTAGGTATAAAGTCGATTTTGTTGTATATACACATTTAGCAATCGATATCGAACTGCTTCAAATCATTAGATTAACATATTTAAGTTAATAAACTTTCTTTATCTTACTGAAGTCTACATAAAGCCTTAACGGTATAACGGCAGTGAATTTAAAAGAGTTCCGTAATCTTATATTTAGGTATAAATTCGATTTTCCTGTATATACACATTTAGCAATCGATATCGAAATGCTTGAAATCTTTAGTTTAATATATTTAAGTTAATAAACCTTCTTTAACGAACAGAAGTTTACATAAAGCCATTGCGGCATAACGGCAGTGCAATTCGGTGAATTCCGTAATCTTAGATTTAGCTTTGAAGTCGTTTTCCTTGTATATACACATTAAGTAATCGATATCGGAATTCCTCAAATCGTTAGTTTAACATATTTAAGTTAATAAACCTTCTTTAACAATCTGAAGTTTACATAAAGCCTTAACGGTATAACGGCAGTGCATTTAGAAGAATTCCGTAACCTTATATTTAGGTATAAAGTCGATTTTCTTCTGTTTACAAATTTAGCAATCGATATCGAAATGCTTCAAATCTTAAGTTTAACATATTTAGGTTAATTAACTTTCTTTATCTTACTGAAGTCTACATTAAGGCTTAACGGTATAATGGCAGTGCATTTAGAAGATTTCCGTAACCTTATATTTAGGTATTAAGTCGATTTCCTTGTATATACACATTTAGCAAAAGATATCGAAATTCTGCAAATCATTAGATTAACATATTTAAGTTAATTTACTTTCTTTATCTTACTGAAGTCTACATTAAGCCTTAACGGTATAACGGCAGTGCATTTAGAAGAATTCCGTAAACTTATATTTAGGTATGAAGTCGATTTTCTTGTATATACACATTTAGCAATCGATATCGAAATGCTTCAAATCATTAGATTAACATGTTTAAGTTAATTAACTTTCTTTGTCTTACTGAAGTCTACATTAAGCCTTAGCGGTATAACGGTAGTGTATTTAGAAGAATTTCGTAATCTTGAATTTAGGTATAAAGTCGATTCTCTTGTATATACAAATTTAGCAATCGATATCGAAATTCTTCAAATCATTAGGTTAACATATTTAAGTTAATTAACTTTCTATATCTTAGTGAAGTCTACATAAATCCTTAACGGTATAACGGCAGTGCATTTGGAAGAATTCCGTAATCTTATATTTAGGTATAAAATCGATTTTCTTGTATATACACATTAACCAATCGATATCGAAATGCTTCAAATCTTTATTTTAACAAATTTAAATTTACAAACCTTCTTTAACGAACTGAAGTTTACATAAAGCAATGACGGCATAACGGCAGTGCATTTAGAAAAATTCCGTGATCGAATATTAATTATAAAGTCGATTTTCTTGTATTTACACATTTAGCAATCGATATCGGAATGCTTCAAATCATTAGTTTAATATATTTAAGTTAATAAACCTTCTTTAACGAACTGAAGTCTACATAAAGCCTAAGCGGTATAACGGCAGTGCACTTAGAAGAATTCCGTAATCTTATATTTAGGTATAAAGTCGATTTTCTTCTATATACACATTTAGCAATGGATATCGAAATGCTTGAAATCATTAGTTTAACATATTTAAGTTAATAAACCTTCTTTAACGAACTGAAGCCTAAATAAAGCCTTAACGTTATAACGGCAGTGCATTTGGAAGAAATCCGTAATCTTATATTTAGGTATAAAGTCGATTTTCTTGTATATACACATTTAGCAATCGATATCGAAATGTTTCAAATCATTAGTTTAACATATTTAAGTTAATAAAACTTATTTAACGCACTCAAGTTAACACAAAGCCATGGCGGCATAACGGCAGTGCATTTGGAAGAATTTCGTAATCTTATATTTAGGTATAAAGTCGATTTTCTTGTATATACACATTTAGCAATCGATATCGAAATGCTTCAAGTCATAAGATTAACACATTTAAGTTAATTTACCTTCTTTACCTTACTGAAGTTTACATAAAGACTTAACGGTATAACGGCAGTGCATTAAAAAGAATTCCGTAATCTTATATTTAGGTATAAAGTCGGCTTTCTTCTATATACACATTTAGCAATCGATATCGAAATGCTTCAAATCATTAGATTAACATATTTAAGTTAATTTACCTTCTTTACTTTACTGAAGTTTACATAAAGCCTTAACGGTATAACGGCAGTGCATTTGGAAAAATTCCGTAATCTTATATTTAGGTATAAAGTAAATTTTCTTGTATATACACATTTAGCAATCGATATCGAAATGCTTCAAATCATTGTTATAACATATTTAATTTAATTAACCTTCTTTAGCTTACTGAAGTTTACATAAAGCCTAAACGGTATAACGTCAGTGCATTTAGAAGAATTCCGTAACCATATATTTAGGTATAAAGTTGATTTTGTTGTATATACACATTAAGCAATCGCTATCGAAATGCTTCAAATCTTAAGTTTAACATATTTAGGTTAATTAACTTTCTCTATCTTACTGAAGGTGACATAAAGCCTTAACAGTATAACGGCAGTGCATTTGGAAGAATTTCGTAATCTTATATTTAGGTATAAAGTCGATTTTGTTGTATATATACATTTAGCATTCGATATCGAAATGCTATAAATCATTGGTATAACATATTTAAGTTAATTAACCTTCTTTAGCTTACTAAAGTTTACATAAAGCCTTAACGGTATAACGGCAGTGCATTTGGAAGAATTCCGTAATCTTTTATTTAGGTATAAATTCGATTTTCCTGTATATACACATTTAGCAACCTATATCGAAATGCTTCAAATCTTTAGTTTAACATATTTAAGTTAATAAACCTTCTTTAACGAACGGAAGTTTACATAAAGCCATTGCGGCATAACGACAGTGCAATTCGGTGAATTCCGTAATCTTAGGTTTAGCTATGAAGTCGTTTTCCTTGTATATACACATTAAGTAATCGATATCGGAATTCCTCAAATCGTTAGTTCAACATATTTAAGTTAATAAACCTTCTTTAACAAACTGAAGTTTACATAAAGCCTTAAAGGTACAACGGCAGTGCATTTAGATGAATTCCGTAACCATATATTTATGTATAAAGTCGATTTTCTTCTATATACAAATTTAGCAATACATATCGAAATGCTTCAAAACATTAGATTAACATATTTAAGTTAATTAACTTTCTCTATCTTACTGAAGGTGACATAACGCCTTAACAGTATAACGGCAGTGCATTTGGAAGAATTTCGTAATCTTATATTTAGGTATAAAGTCGATTTTGTTGTATATATACATTTAGCATTCGATATCGAAATGCTTTAAATCATTGGTATAACATATTTAAGTTAATTTTCCTTCTTTACCTTACTGAAGTTTACATAAAGCCTTAACGGTATAACGGCAGTGCATTTGGAAGAATTCCGTAACCTTATATTTAGGTATAAAATCGATTTTCTTGTGTATACACATTAAGCAATCGATACCGAAATGCTTAAAATCTTCATTTTAACATATTTAAGTTAATTTACCTTCTTTAACGAACTGAAGTTTACATAAAGCCATGGCGGCATAACGGCAGTGCATTTAGAAGAAATCCGTAACCTTATATTTAAGTATAAAGTCGATTCTCTTGTATATACAAATTTAGCAATCGATACCGAAATTCTTCAAATCATTAGATTAACATATTTAAGTTAATTAACTTTCTATATCTTACTGAAGTCTACATAAATCCTTAACGGTATAACGGCAGTGCATTTGGAAGAATTCCGTTATCTTATATTTAGGTATAAAATGGATTTTTTTGTATATACACATTAAGCAATCGGTATCGAAATGCTTCAAATCTTTATTTTAACATATTTAAGTTAATTTACCTTCTTTAACGAACTGAAGTTTACATAAAGCCATGACAGCATAACGGCAGTGCATTTAGAAAAATTCCGTGATCGCATATTAATTATAAAGTCGATTTTCTTGTATTTACACATTTAGCAATCGATATCGGAATGCCTCAAATCATTAGTTTAACATATTTAAGTTAATAAACCTTCTTTAACGAACTGAAGTATACATAAAGCCTTAACGGTATAACGGCAGTGCACTTAGAAGAATTCCGTAATCTCATATTTAGGTATAAAGTCGATTTTCCTGTATATACACATTTAGCAATCGATATCGGAATGCTTTAAATAATTTTTTTTACATATTTAAATTAATAAACTTTTTAACGAACTGAAGTTTACATAAAACCATGGCGGCATAACGGCAGTGCATTTAAAAGAATTCCGTAATCTTATATTTAGGTATAAAGTCGATTTTCTTGTATATACACATTTACCAATCGATATCGAAATGCTTCAAATCATTAGTTTAACATATTTAAGTTAATAAACCTTCTTTAACGAACTGAAGTCTACATTAAGCCTTAACGGTATAACGGCAGTGAATTTGGAAGATTTCCGTAATCTTATATTTAGGTGTAAAGTCGATTTTCTTGTATATACACATTAAGCAATCAATATCGAAATGCTTCAAATCATTAGATTAACATATTTAAGTTAATTAACTTTCTTTATCTTACTGAAGTCTACATAAAGCCTTAACGGTATAACGGCAGTGCATTTAGAAGAATTCTGTAATCTTATATTTAGGTATAGAGTCGATTTTCCTGTATATACACATTTAGCAATCGATATCGAAATGCTTCAAATCATAAGAATAACAAATTTAAGTTATATAACCATCTTTATCTTACTGAAGTTTACTTAAAGCCTTAACGATATAACGGCAATGCATTTGGAAGAAATCCGTAATCTTATATTTAGGTATATAAACGATTTTTTTGTATATACACATTTAGCAATCGATATCGAAATGCTTCAAATCATTAGTTTAACATATTTAAGTTAATAAACCTTCTTCAACGAATTGAAGTTGACATAAAGCCATGGCGGCATAACGGCAGTGCATTTGGAAGAATTTCGTAACCTTATATTTAGGTATAAAGTCGATTTTGTTGTACATACACATTTAGCAATCGATATCGGTATGCTTCAAATCATTAGTATAACATATTTAAGTTAATAAACCTTCTTTAACGCACTCAAGCTAACACAAAGCCAAGGCGGCATAACATCAGTGCATTTGGAAGAATTCCGTAATCTTATATTTAGGTATAAAGTCGATTTCCTTTTATGTACACATTTAGCAATAGACATCGAAATTCTTCAAATGATTAGATTAACATATTTAAGTTAATTTACCTTCTTTACCTTACGTAAGTTTACATAAAGCCTTAACGGTATAACGGCAGTGCATTTGGAAGAATTCCGTAACCTTATATTTAGGTATAAAGTCGATTTTCTCCTATGTGCACATTTAGCAATCGATATCGAAATTCTTCAAATCATTAGATTAATATATTTAAGTTAATTTACCTTCTTTACCTTACTGAAGTTTACATAAAGCCTTAACGGTATAACGGCAGTGCATTTGGAAGAATTTCGTAACCTTATATTTAGGTATAAAGTCGATTTTCTTCTACATACGCATTTAGCAATCGATATCGAAATGCCTCAAATCATTAGTTTAACATATTTAAGTTAATAAACCTTCTTTAACGAACTGAAGTCTACATTAAGCCTTAACGGTATAACGGCAGTGAATTTGGAAGATTTCCGTAATCTTATATTTAGGTGTAAAGTCGATTTTCTTGTATATACACATTAAGCAATCAATATCGAAATGCTTCAAATCATTAGATTAACATATTTAAGTTAATTAACTTTCTTTATCTTACTGAAGTCTACATAAAGCCTTAACGGTATAACGGCAGTGCATTTAGAAAAATTCCGTAATCTTATATTTAGGTGTAAAGTCGATTTTCTTGTATATACCCATTAAGCAATCGATATCGAAATGCTTCAAATCTTTAGTTTAACATATTTATGTTAATTTACCTTCTTTAACGAACTGAAGTTTACATAAAGCCATGGCGGCATAACGGCAGTGCACTTAGTAGAATTCCGTAATCTTATATTTAAGTATAGAGTCGATTCTCTTGCATATACATATTTTGCAATCGATATCGAAATTCTTCAAATCATTAGATTAACATATTTAAGTTAATTAACTTTCTATATCTTACTGAAGTCTACATAAATCCTCAACGGTATAACAGCAGTGCATTTGGAAGAATTCCGTATTCTTATATTATGTATAAAGTCGATTTTCTTGTATATGAACATTTAGCAATCGATACCAAAATAACTCAAATCTTTAATTTAACATATTTAAGTTAATAAACCTTCTTTAACGGACTAAAGTTTACATAAAGCCATGACGGCATAACGGCAGTGCATTTAGAAAAATTCCGTAATCTTATATTTAGGTATAAAATCGATTTTCTTGTATATACACATTAAGCAATCGATATCGAAATGCTTTAAATCTTTATTTTAACATATTTAAGTTTACAAACCTTCTTTATTGACTGAAGTTTACATAAAGCCATGACGGTATAACGGCAGTGCATTTAGAAAAATTCCGTAATCTTATATTTAGGTATAAAGTCGATTTTGGTGTATATACACATTTAGCAATCGATATCGAAATGCTTCAAATCTTTATTTTAACATATTTAAGTTAATTTACCTTCTTTAACAAACTGAAGTTTACATAAAGCCATGGCGGCATAACGGCAGTGCGTTTAGAAGAATTCCGTAATCTTATATTTAAGTATAAAGTCGATTCTTTTGTATATACAAATTTAGCAATCGATATCGAAATTCTTCAAATCATTAGATTAACATATTTAAGTTAATTAGTTTTTTATATCTTACTGAAGTCTACATAAATCCTTAACGGTATAACGGTAGTGCATTTAGAAGTATTCCGTAATCTTATATTTAGGTATAAAGTCGATTTTCTTGTATATACCCATTAAGAAATCGATATCGAAATGCTTCAAATCTTTAATTTAACATATTTAAGTTTATAAACCTTCTTTAACGAACTGAAGTTTACATAAAGCCATGTCGGCATAACGGTTGTGCATTTAGAAAAATCCCGTGATCGTATAATTAAATTCTTCAAATCATTAGATTAACGTATTTAAGTTAATTAACTTTCTTTACCTTACTGAAGTTTACATAAAGCCTTAACGGTATAACGGCAGTGCATTTGGAAGAATTCCGTAACCTTATATTTAGGTATAAAGTCGATTTTCTTGTATATGCACATTTAGCAATCGATATTAAAATGCCTCAAATCTTTAATTTAACTTCTAAATGCACTGCCGTTATACCGTTAAGGCTTAATGTAGACTTCAATAAGATAAAGAAAGTTAATTAACTTAAATATGTTATACCAATGATTTGAAGCATCTCGATATCGATTGCTAAATGTGTATATACAAGAAAATTGACTTTATACCTAAATATAAGATTACGGAAATCTTCCAAATGCACTGCCGTTATACCGTTAAGGCTTTATGTAAACTTCAGTTCGTTAAAGAAGGTTTGTAAACTTAAATATGTTAAACTAAAGATTTGAATTATTTCGATATCGATTGCTAAATGTGTATTTAGAACAAAATCGACTTTATACCTAAATATAAGATTACGGAAATCTTCTAAATGCACTGCCGTTATACCGCCATGGCTTTATGTAAACTTCAGTAAGCTAAAGAAGGTTAATTAACTTAAATATGTTATACCAATGATTTGAAGCATTTCGATATCGAATGCTAAATGTGTATATACAACAAAATCGATTTATACCTAAATATAAGTTTACGGAATTCCTCCAAATGCACTGCCGTTATACCGTTAAGGCTTTATGTAAACTTCAGTAAGCTAAAGAAGGTTAATTAACTTAAATATGTTATACCAATGATTTGAAGCATCTCGATATCGATTGCTAAATGTGTATATACAAGAAAATTGACTTTATACCTAAATATAAGTTTACGGAATTCCTCCAAATGCACTGCCGTTATACCGTTAAGGCTTTATGTAAACTTCAGTAAGGTAAAGAAGGTAAATTAACTTAAATATGTTAATCTAATGATTTGAAGCATTTCGATATCGATTGCTAAATGTGTATATAGATAAAAAACGAATTTAAACTAAAATGTAAGGTTAAGAAATTCTTCCAAATGCACTGCCGTTATACCGTTAAGGCTTTATGTAAACTTCAGTAAGGTAAAGAAGGTAAATTTACTTAAATGTGTTAATCTAATGACTTGAAGCATTTCGATATCGATTGCTAAATGTGTATATAGAAGAAAATCGAATTTAAACTAAAATGTAAGGTTAAGGAATTCTTCCAAATGCACTGCCGTTATACCGTTAAGGCTTTATGTAAACTTCAGTAAGCTAAAGAAGGTTAATTAACTTAAATATGTTATACCAATGATTTGAAGCATTTCGATATCGAATGCTAAATGTGTATATACAACAAAATCGATTTATACCTAAATATAAGTTTACGGAATTCCTCCAAATGCACTGCCGTTATACCGTTAAGGCTTTATGTAAACTTCAGTAAGCTAAAGAAGGTTAATTAACTTAAATATGTTATACCAATGATTTGAAGCATCTCGATATCGATTGCTAAATGTGTATATACAAGAAAATTGACTTTATACCTAAATATAAGTTTACGGAATTCCTCCAAATGCACTGCCGTTATACCGTTAAGGCTTTATGTAAACTTCAGTAAGCTAAAGAAGGTTAATTAACTTAAATATGTTATACCAATGATTTGAAGCATCTCGATATCGATTGCTAAATGTGTATATACAAGAAAATTGACTTTATACCTAAATATAAGTTTACGGAATTCCTCCAAATGCACTACCGTTATACCGTTAAGGCTTTATGTAAACTTCAGTAAGGTAAAGAAGGTAAATTTACTTAGATGTGTTAATCTAATGACTTGAAGCATTTCGATATCGATTGCTAAATGTGTATATAGATAAAAAACGAATTTAAACTAAAATGTAAGGTTAAGAAATTCTTCCAAATGCACTGCCGTTATACCGTTAAGGCTTTATGTAAACTTCAGTAAGGTAAAGAAGGTAAATTTACTTAAATGTGTTAATCTAATGACTTGAAGCATTTCGATATCGATTGCTAAATGTGTATATAGAAGAAAATCGAATTTAAACTAAAATGTAAGGTTAAGGAATTCTTCCAAATGCACTGCCGTTATACCGTTAAGGCTTTATGTAAACTTCAGTAAGGTAAAGAAGGTAAATTAACTTAAATATGTTAATCTAATGATTTGAAGAATTTCGATATCTATTGCTTAATGTGTAAATACAAGGAAATCGACTTTATACCTAAATATAAGGTTACGGAAATCTTCTAAATGCACTGCCGTTATACCGTTAGGGATTAATGTAGACTTCAGTAAGATAAAGAAAGTTAGTTAACTTAAATATGTTATACCAATGATTAAAGCATTTTGATATCGATTGCTTAATGTGTATATACTACAAGATCGACTTTATACCTAAATATAAGAATACGGAATTATTCTAAGTGCACTGCCGTTATGCCGCATTGGCTTTAAGTCACCTTTAGTACGTTAAAGAAGGTTAATTAACTTAAATTTGTTAAACTAATGATTTGGAGCATTTCAATATCGATTGCTAAATGTGTATATACAAGAAAATCGACTTTATACCTAAATATAAGATTACGGAATTCTTCCAAATGCACTGCCGTTATGCCGCCATGGCTTTGTGTTAACTTGACTGCGTTAAAGAAGTTTTGTTAACTTAAATATGTTAAAAAAATGATTTGAAGCATTTCGATATCGATTGCTAAATGTGTATATACAAGAAAATCGATTTTATACCTAAATATAAGATTACGGAATTCTTCTAAATGCACTGCCGTTATGCCGCCATGGCTTTATGTAAACATCAGTTCGTTAAAGAAGGTTTGTAAACTTCAATATGTTAAACTAATGATTTAAAGCATTTCGATATCGATTGCTAAATGTGTATAAACAACAAAATCGACTTTATACCTAAATATAAGATTACGGAATTCTTTTAAATGCACTGCCGTTATACCGTTAAGGCTTTATGTAAACTTCAGTAAGCTAAAGAAGGTTAATAAACTTAAATATGTTACACCAATGATTAAAGCATTTCGATATCGATTGCTTAATGTGTATATACAACAAAATCGACTTTATACCAAAATATAAGATTACGGAATTCTTCCAAATGCACTGCCGTTATGCCGCCATGGCTTTGTGTTAACTTGAGTGCGTTAAAGAAGTTTTATTAACTTAAATATGTTAAACTAATGATTTGAAGCATTTCGATATCGATTGCTAAATGTGTATATACAAGAAAATCGACTTTATACCTAAATATAAGATTACGAAATTCTTCTAAATGCACTGCCGTTATGCCGTCATGGCTTTATGTAAACATCAGTTCGTTAAAGAAGGTTTGTAAACTTAAATATGTTAAACTAATGATTTGAAGCATTTCGATATCGATTGCTAAATGTGTATATACAAGAAAATCGACTTTATACCTAAATATAAGATTAAGGAATTCTTCCAAATGCACTGCCGTTATGCCGCCATGGCTTTGTGTTAACTTGAGTGCGTTAAAGAAGTTTTATTAACTTAAATACGTTAAACTAATGATTTGAAGCATTTCGATATCGATTGCTAAATGTGTATATACAAGGAAATCGACTTAATACCTAAATATAAGGTAACGGAAATCTTCTAAATGCACTGCCATTATACCGTTAAGTCTTAATGTAGACTTCAGTAAGATAATGAAAGTTTATTAACTTAAATACGTTAATCTAATGATTTGAAGCATTTCGATATCGATTGCTAAATGTGTATATACAACAAAATCGACTTTATACCTAAATATAAGATTACGGAATTCTTCTAAATGCACTGCCGTTATACCGTTAAGGCTTTATGTAAACTTCAGTAAGGTAAAGAAGGTAAATTAACTTAAATATGTTAATCAAATGATTTGAAGCATTTCGATATCAATTGCTAAATGTGTACATAGAAGAAAATCGACTTTATACCTAAATATAAGGTTACGGAATTCTTCCAAATGCACTGCCGTTATGCCGCCATGGCTGTGTGTTAACTTGAGTGCGTTAAAGAAGTTTTGTTAACTTAAATATGTTAAAATAATGATTTGAAGCATTTCGATATCGGTTGCTAAATGTGTATATACAAGAAAATCGACTTTATACCTAAATATAAGATTACGGAATTCTTCTAAATGCACTGCCGTTATGCCGCCATGGCTTTATGTAAATATCAGTTCGTTAAAGAAGGTTTGTAAACTTCAATATGTTAAACTAAAGATTTGAAACATTTTGATATCGATTGCTTAATGTGTATATACAAGAAAATCGATTTTATACCTAAATATAAGATTACGGAATTTTTCTAAATGCACTGCCGTTATTCCGTCATGGCTTTATGTAAACTTTAGTTCGTTAAAGAAGGTTTATTAACTTAAATATGTTAAATTAAGGATTTGAGTTATTTTGGTATCGATTGCTAAATGTTCATATACAAGAAAATCGACTTTATACCTAAATATAAGAATACGGAATTCTTCCAAATGCACTGCTGTTATACCGTTGAGGATTTATATAGACTTCAGTAAGATATAGAAAGTTAATTAATTTAAATATGTTAATCTAATGATTTGAAGAATTTCGATATCGATTGCTAAATGTGTATATACAAGAGAATCGACTTTATACTTAAATATAAGATTACGAAATTCTTCTTAATGCACTGCCGTTATGCCGCCATGGCTTTATGTAAACTTCAGTTCGTTAAAGAAGGTAAATTAACTTAAATATGTTAAACTAAAGATTTGAAGCATTCCGATATCGATTGCTAAATGGGTATATACAAGAAAATCGACTTTATACCTAAATATAAGATTACGGAATTTTTCTAAATGCACTGCCGTTATACCGTTAAGGCTTTATGTAGACTTCAGTAAGATATAGAAAGTTAATTAACTTAAATATGTTAATCTAATGATTTGAAGCATTTCGATATCGATTGCTTAATGTGTATATACAAGAAAATCGACTTTATACCTAAATATAAGATTACGGAATTCTTCCTAATGCAATTCCGTTATACCGTTAAGGCTTTATGTAAACTTCAGTAAGGTAAAGAAAGTAAATTAACTTAAATATGTTAATCTAATGATTTGAAGCATTTCGATAGCGATTGCCAAATGTGTACATAGAAGAAAATCGACTTTATACCTAAATATAAGGTTACGGAATTCTTCCAAATGCACTGCCGTTATACCGTTAAGGCTTTATGTAAACTTCAGTAAGGTAAAGAAGGTAAATTAACTTAAATATGTTAATCTTATCATTTGAAGAATTTCGATATCTGTTGCTAAATGTGTATATAAAAGGAAATCGACGCCATACCTAAATATAAGATTACGGAATTTTTCCAAATGCACAGCCGTTATGCCGCCTTGGCTTTGTGTTAGCTTGAGTGCGTTAAAAAAGGTTTATTAACTTAAATATGTTAAACTAATGATTTGAAGCATTTCGATATCGATTGCTAAATGTGTATATACAATAAAATCGACTTTATACCTAAATATAAGATTACGGAATTCTTCTAAATGCACTGCCGTTATGCCGCCATGGCTTTATGTAAACTTCATTTCGTTAAAGAAAGTTTATTAACTTAAATATGTAAAAAAAATTATTTGAAGAATTCCGATATCGATTGCTAAGTGTGTATATACAGGAAAATCGAATCTATACCTAAATATGAGATTACGGAATTCTTCTAAGTGCACTGCCGTTATACCGTTAAGGCTTTATGTAGACTTCAGTTCGTTAAAGAAGGTTTCTTAACTTAAATGTGTTAAACTAATGATTTGAAGCATTTCGATATCGATTGCTAAATGTGTATATAGAAGAAAATCGACTTTATACCTAAATATAAGGTTACGGAATTCTTCCAAATGCACTGCCGTTATACCGTTAAGGCTTTATGTAAACTTCAGTAAGGTAAAGAAGGTAAATTAACTTAAACATGTTAATCTAATGATTTGAAGCATTTCGATATGGATTGCTAAATTTGTATATAGAAGAAAATCGACTTTATACCTAAATATATGGTTACGGAATTCTTCTAAATGCACTGCCGTTATACCTTTAAGGCTTTATGTAAACTTCGGTTTGTTAAAGAAGGTTTATTAACTTAAATATGTTAAACTAACGATTTGAGGAATTCCGATATCGATTACTTAATGTGTATATACAAGGAAACCGACTACATAGCTAAATCTAAGATTACGGAATTCACCTAAATGCACTGCCGTTATGCCGCAATGGCTTTATGTAAACTTCCGTTCGTTAAAGAAGGTTTATTAACTTAAATATGTTAAACTAAAGATTTGAAGCATTTCGATATCGATTGCTAAATGTGTATTTAGAACAAAATCGACTCTATACCTAAATATAAGATTACGGAAATCTTCTAAATGCACTGCCGTTATACCGCCATGGCTTTATGTAAACTTCAGTAAGCTAAAGAAGGTTAATTAACTTAAATAAGTTATACCAATGATTTGAAGCATTTCGATATCAAATGCTAAATGTGTATATACAACAAAATCGACTTTATACCTAAATATAAGATTACGAAATTCTTCAAAATGCACTGCCGTTATACCGTTAAGGCTTTATGTCACCTTCAGTAAGATAAAGAAAGTTAATTAACTTAAATATGTTAATCTAATGATTTGAAGCATTTCGATATCGATTGCTAAATGTGTATATGCAACAAAATCGACTTTATACCTAAATATAAGTTTACGGAATTCCTCCAAATGCACTGCCGTTATACCGTTAAGGCTTTATGTAAACTTCAGTAAGCTAAAGAAGGTAAATTAACTTAAATGTGTTAATCTAATGATTTGAAGCATTTCGATATCGATTGCTAAATGTGTATATACAAGAAAATCGACTTTATACCTAAATATAAGATTACGGAATTCTTCCAAATGCACTGCCGTTATACCGTTAAGGCTTTATGTAAACTTCAGTAAGGTAAAGAAGGTAAATTAACTTAAATATGTTAATCTAATGATTTGAAGCATTTCGATATCGATTGCTAAATGTGTATATACAACAAAATCGACTTTATACCTAAATATAAGTTTACGGAATTCCTCCAAATGCACTGCCGTTATACCGTTAAGGCTTTATGTAAACTTCAGTAAGCTAAAGAAGGGTAATTAACTTAAATATGTTATACCAATGATTTGAAGCATCTCGATATCGATTGCTAAATGTGTATATACAAGAAAATTGACTTTATACCTAAATATAAGATTACGGAATTCTTCCAAATGCACTGCCGTTATACCGTTAAGGCTTTATGTAAACTTCAGTAAGGTAAAGAAGGTAAATTAACTCAAATATGTTAATCTAATGATTTGAAGCATTTCGATATCGATTGCTAAATGTGTATATAGAAGAAAATCGACTTTATACTTAAATATAAGGTTACGGAATTCTTCCAAATGCACTACCGTTATACCGTTAAGGCTTTATGTAAACTTCAGTAAGGTAAAGAAGGTAAATTTACTTAAATGTGTTAATCTAATGACTTGAAGCATTTCGATATCGATTGCTAAATGTGTATATACAAGAAAATCGACTTTATACCTAAATATAAGATTACGGAATTCTTCCAAATGCACTGCCGTTATACCGTTAAGGCTTTATGTAAACTTCAGTAAGGTAAAGAAGGTAAATTAACTTAAATATGTTAATCTAATGATTTGAAGAATTTCGATATCGATTGCTAAATGTGTATATACAAGAAAATCGACTTTATACCTAAATATAAGGTTACGGAATTCTTCTAAATGCACTGCCGTTATACCGTTAAGGCTTAATGTAGACTTCAGTAAGATAAAGAAAGTTAATTAACTTAAATATGTTATACCAATGATTTGAAGCATTTCGATATCGATTGCTAAATGTGTATATACAACAAAATCGACTTTATACCTAAATATAAGATTACGGAATTCTTCTAAATGCACTGCCGTTATGCCGCATTGGCTTTATGTCACCTTCAGTACGTTAAAGAAGGTTAATTAACTTAAATATGTTAAACTAATGATTTGAAGCATTTCGATATCGATTGCTAAATGTGTATATACAAGGAAATCGACTTTATACCTAAATATAAGATTACGGAAATCTTCTAAATGCACTGCCGTTATACCGTTAAGGCTTAATGTAGACTTCAGTAAGATAAAGAAAGTTAATTAACTTAAATATGTTAAACTAATGATTTGAAGAATTTCGATATCTATTGCTAAATGTGTATATACAAGGAAATCGACTTTATACCTAAATATAAGGTTACGAAAATCTTTTAAATGCACTGCCGTTATACCGTTAAGGCTTAATGTAGACTTCAGTAAGGTTAAGAAGGTAAATTAACTTAAATATGTTAATCTAATGATTTAAAGCATTTCGATATCGATTGCTAAATGTGTATATACAAGAAAATCGACTTTATACCTAAATATAAGATTACGGAATTCTTCTAAATGCACTGCCGTTATACCGTTAAGGCTTTATGTAAACTTCAGTAAGTTAAAGAAGGTTAATTAACTTAAATATGTTAAACTAATGATTTGAAGCATTTCGATATCGATTGCTTAATGTGTATATACAAGAAAATCGACTTTATACCTAAATATAAGATTACGGAATTCTTCCAAATGCACTGCCGTTATGCCGCCATGGCTTTATGTAAACTTCAGTGCGTTAAAGAAGGTTTATTAACTTAAATATGTTAAACTAATGATTTGAAGCATTTCGATATCGATTGCTAAATGTGTATATACAAGAAAATCGACTTTATACCTAAATATAAGATTACGGAATTCTTCTAAATGCACTGCCGTTATGCCGTCATGGCTTTATGTAAACTTCAGTACGTTAAAGAAGGTTAATTAACTTAAATATGTTAAACTAATGATTTGAAGCATTTCGATATCGATTGCTAAATGTGTATATACAAGAAAATCGACTTTATACCTAAATATAAGATTACGGAATTCTTCTAAATGCACTGCCGTTATACCGTTAAGGCTTTATGTAAACTTCAGTAAGTTAAAGAAGGTTAATTAACTTAAATATGTTAAACTAATGATTTGAAGCATTTCGATATCGATTGCTAAATGTGTATATACAAGAAAATCGACTTTATACCTAAATATAAGATTACGGAATTCTTCCAAATGCACTGCCGTTATACCGTTAAGGCTTTATGTAAACTTCAGTAAGTTAAAGAAGGTTAATTAACTTAAATATGTTAAACTAATGATTTGAAGCATTTCGATATCGATTGCTAAATGTGTATATACAAGAAAATCGACTTTATACCTAAATATAAGGTTACGGAATTCTTCTAAATGCACTGCCGTTATACCGTTAAGGCTTTATGTAAACTTCAGTAAGGTAAAGAAGGTAAATTAACTTAAATATGTTAATCTAATGATTTGAAGCATTTCGATATCGATTGCTAAATGTGTATATACAAGAAAATCGACTTTATACCTAAATATAAGATTACGGAATTCTTCCAAATGCACTGCCGTTATACCGTTAAGGCTTTATGTAAACTTCAGTAAGATAAAGAAGGTTAATTAACTTAAATATGTTAATCTAATGATTTGAAGCATTTCGATATCGATTGCTTAATGTGTATATACAAGAAAATCGACTTTATACCTAAATATAAGATTACGGAATTCTTCTAAATGCACTGCCGTTATACCGTTAAGGCTTTATGTAAACTTCAGTAAGATAAAGAAAGTTAATTAACTTAAATATGTTAATACTAATGATTTGAAGCATTTCGATATCGATTGCTAAATGTGTATATACAAGAAAATCGACTTTATACCTAAATATAAGATTACGGAATTCTTCTAAATGCACTGCCGTTATGCCGCATTGGCTTTATGTCAACTTCAGTACGTTAAAGAAGGTTAATTAACTTAAATATGTTAAACTAATGATTTGAAGCATTTCGATATCGATTGCTAAATGTGTATATACAAGAAAATCGACTTTATACCTAAATATAAGATTACGGAATTCTTCTAAATGCACTGCCGTTATACCGTTAAGGCTTTATGTAAACTTCAGTAAGATAAAGAAGGTTAATTAACTTAAATATGTTAAACTAATGATTTGAAGCATTTCGATATCGATTGCTAAATGTGTATATACAAGAAAATCGACTTTATACCTAAATATAAGATTACGGAAATCTTCTAAATGCACTGCCGTTATACCGTTAAGGCTTTATGTAAACTTCAGTAAGGTTAAAGAAGGTAAATTAACTTAAATATGTTAATCTAATGATTTGAAGCATTTCGATATCGATTGCTAAATGTGTATATACAACAAAATCGACTTTATACCTAAATATAAGATTACGGAATTCTTCTAAATGCACTGCCGTTATACCGTTAAGGCTTTATGTAAACTTCAGTAAGCTAAAGAAGGTTAATTAACTTAAATATGTTACACTAATGATTTGAAGCATTTCGATATCGATTGCTTAATGTGTATATACAACAAAATCGACTTTATACCAAAATATAAGATTACGGAATTCTTCCAAATGCACTGCCGTTATGCCGCCATGGCTTTGTGTTAACTTGAGTGCGTTAAAGAAGTTTTATTAACTTAAATATGTTAAACTAATGATTTGAAGCATTTCGATATCGATTGCTAAATGTGTATATACAAGAAAATCGACTTTATACCTAAATATAAGATTACGGAATTCTTCTAAATGCACTGCCGTTATGCCGTCATGGCTTTATGTAAACATCAGTTCGTTAAAGAAGGTTTGTAAACTTAAATATGTTAAACTAAAGATTTGAAACATTTTGATATCGATTGCTAAATGTGTATATACAAGAAAATCGAATTTATACCTAATTATAAGAATACGGAATGCTTCTAAGTGCACTGCCGTTATGCCGCATTGGCTTTATGTCACCTTCAGTACATTAAAGAAGGTTAATTAACTCAAATTTGTTAAACTAATGATTTGAAGCATTTCGATATCGATTGCTAAATGTGTATATACAAGAAAATCGACTTTATACCTAAATATAAGATTAAGGAATTCTTCCAAATGCACTGCCGTTATGCCGCCATGGCTTTGTGTTAACTTGAGTGCGTTAAAGAAGTTTTATTAACTTAAATACGTTAAACTAATGATTTGAAGCATTTCGATATCGATTGCTAAATGTGTATATACAAGGAAATCGACTTAATACCTAAATATAAGGTTACGGAAATCTTCTAAATGCACTGCCATTATACCGTTAAGGCTTTATGTAAACTTCAGTAAGGTAAAGAAGGTAAATTAACTTAAATATGTTAATCAAATTATTTGAAGCATTTCGATGTCAATTGCTAAATGTGTATATACAACAAAATCGACTTTATACCTAAATATAAGATTACGGAATTCTTCTAAATGCACTGCCGTTATACCGTTAAGGCTTTATGTAAACTTCAGTAAGCTAAAGAAGG